>JANBXC010000010.1:0-1200000 GCA_025388405.1 Paraconiothyrium brasiliense | reverse complement strand
TACCTAGGTTCCAGGTGTTGACCCAATCTACGTGATGAGGCTCCAAGCACTTGACTACTGAGCCTCAGCAAAATCGTGCTTGGACAACTTAGAGGCGCAAAGATGTACCTTTAACCGCTCTCCACTTGCCCGCAGTCGCTGAAGAGGGCCTTGTGGGCACTTGATACTTAACATGCCGTCACCCAGCACTCGGTCGCTCCAAGAGCCTCGTTCAGCCTCACGTAGCCTCATGTCGCCTCACCGGAGCCTCTCCGGAGCCTCTTCGCCTGACAGCGAGCGAAAACCCGGCCAAGCAAAGAGCTATTACAATATGACTGGGTTGCTACCCCGCATCGGTCTTCTGAGCAGGTTTCTCGAATACTCCCCAGAGCATACGGTCGACTCGGATCTTGTGCTACGATAGATGCCTCCGACAGGCCAGCCAATTCTCGCCATCAAGCCTTCAACCACCTAGAAAGCGGAGCGCCGCTTGTGTTACACGCCGATAGTGGGCACCATCCCATGGTCGTTCTTGGGACCGCGATCCTCTCGGTAGTCTGACAGAAACTCCCGCCATATTTGATGATCGTTGTTAATGTTCATCTGGGGACTAAAACTGGTCGCCACTCTACAGGCGGGTGCAGATGCACATGCATCTATTTGATCGATCCTATTGGATGGCAACGAAGGAATGCTCAGCTGGAGCTGCAATTGAGCGTCTTACGAACAAGGGACGTCAACGGCAGTATGGTGTGGAGAACCCCTGCAACCCCGCAAATGCGTGAGTGCCGAAGTACTAGCTCTTGAGCCTAAATCAACCCCAGCTTTGTCTTCATCAACTCAAAGTGATCACAGAAGTAGAGCCTCTCGTAGAATTTACGCATACTCAGGGTCCAGTTTACCCTGTAGTAGAACGAATCGAGACACCGGCGCTCTGTCCCACAAGCTACCCGACGGCGAGACCTCCCTCATCAAAGCATCTCAGCATTACTCTACTTCATTTCGCCTGTTGACTGCTGAGCATGTCTCCGTACGAAACAGGGATGACCAGTTGCAGAATACAACAGAGATGACGGAACACTCTGATGATCTTAGCGCGATTGTTGATCAGTTGCAATGAGCTTAGGTCTTTGACGCATTGGAAGTGAGGCATGAGAGGTTGATAGAAGAGCTACTGCTGGTAAACCGTCGTTATGGCTCAGTCTACTCCGGGCGTGCCACAAGACAGCGCAACGTCTCCGGTCCCACAGGCGTGTCGTTGTGTTTCTCTGCTTACCCGGTTTTGGAGCCGATGCCTGCTCGCCCCGTGAGACGATTTCTTTGGAGCCTATCGTATCCTCCGGCACGCTGCAAGTAGTGCACCTGAAGCACCCTTCTTCACATTAAGTTGATGGTTTTCAATTTGCGCAGACGATCTGTATCTATCATTACTCACGCTCCGGGACGCAAACGAAACTGTTCAAGCTCCATTGCTCGGCCCTGCTTTATGCACGATGTCACAGATAATCTCTCTATCCCTGGCAATTCTTTTGTCTTCCGCTTCCATTCGGGAGCACTTGTGTCGCTCCGATTAGCGACGTTGTCCAGATTGGAGACATTCTGGCAGAATCTACGCTCACTTGCTAGGACTTGATACATTGGTCTCCGATTCGATACGGCCAATTGTGGTACGAATCTACTTCCCGTCGTTCCGCAGTGGTGTTTAGATTGTTCATGCCATTCGGCGCAGATGCACGGCGATCGCCGCTGGGCCGCGTATAAAAAGAAGAGCTTTTCTTGGTGGTTGAGAATACGCCACAGGCTTCATCGATTGCGCAAGATTCATCATGTATCGACTTCTTACCGTCGCGTCATCTCTTCTCGCTGTGGCTCAGGGCCAGTTGGTGGGAACCCAGCAAACGGAGACTCACCCTGGAATGACCTGGCAGCAATGCACGGCGAAGGGTAGCTGTACTACAAAGAACGGCAAGGTTGTCATTGACGCTAGTAAGTTGGCAAGCGCGAGATACAAGTCAAAGCACGAGCTGATCAACACATTCAGACTGGCGTTGGCTTCACGCAAAGACTGGGTAGGACACCTATAAATGGGCCTCGCTGCGGTTGGGACTAATCTTTCACTAGCTACGACAATTGCTACACCGGAAACGAATGGAATTCGACGCTCTGCAAGGGTAAGACGAACAGCTAAGCGCGGCAATGCAAACCTGTGCTGAACATACCACTAGACAACAAGTCTTGTGCGTCGAACTGTGCTCTTGATGGCGCCGACTACAAGGCTACCTACGGCATCACTGCGAGCGGCAATTCGCTGCAATTGAAGTTCGTAACCAAGGGATCCTACTCCACCAACATCGGCTCTCGTACCTACATGATGAGGGACGACACTACTTACGAGATGTTCAAGCTCTCTCCTGACCAGGAATTCACATTCGACGTAGATCTATCGAACCTCCCCTGCGGTCTCAATGGTGCCCTATATTTCGTGTCCATGGACTCTGATGGCGGTCTGAAGAAGTACTCTACTAACAAAGCTGGTGCTAAGTACGGTACCGGGTACTGTGATGCCCAATGCCCGCGTGATCTCAAGTTCATCAATGGCGAGGTACCTTCGTTCCGGTCTCTGTGAGGCGAAGTTACGACTGACTTTCTGATAGGGCAATGTCGAGGGCTGGACCCCATCTTCTAACGATGCCAATGCTGGTGTTGGTGGCCACGGCAGCTGCTGCGCAGAGATGGATATCTGGGAGGCCAACAGTGTTTCCACCGCCGTAACACCTCACTCCTGCAGCACGATCGAACAGTCCCGATGCGATGGCGACGGATGCGGTGGAACATACTCTTCCGATCGTTATGCAGGTGTATGCGACCCCGATGGTTGCGATTTCAACTCATACCGGATGGGCGTGAAGGATTTCTACGGAAAGGGCAAGACAGTGGACACCTCTAAGAAATTCACCGTGGTGACCCAGTTCGTCGGTTCCGGTGCGAGCATGGAGATCAAGCGCTTTTATGTGCAAGGTGGCAAGGTAACTTCATGCCTCTTTCCTGGTAGAAGTCGACGACTGACAGTATTCGCTAGGTGATTCCCAACTCGCAGTCCACGATTGCCGGCGTAGAGGGCAACTCTATCACGACTAAGTTCTGCGACCAGCAGAAGCAGGTCTTTGGCGACACATACACGTTCAAGGACAAGGGTGGAATGGCCAGTATGTCTTCAGCACTCTCGAAGGGTATGGTGCTAGTCATGTCGCTGTGGGATGACCACTATTCCAATATGCTGTGGCTCGACTCCACGTACCCCACGGATAAGGACGCGGCGACGCCCGGCATTGGCCGTGGAGAGTGTGAAACCAGCTCTGGGGTAAGTACTACCTTTAGATTTGCGATTGCGAATGCGCGTTGACAGTGTTTAGGTACCCGCCGATGTTGAGTCGAAGAGCGCCGATGCGTCTGTCACCTACAGCAACATCAAGGTTGGCCCGGTCAACTCCACATTTGGTTAGATGAAGACTGCTGTTCTTCAGAAACCACAAACCGAATCAAATGCGAAAGTAGGTCACTATACAGTTTGTCTTCGTCGTAAACCTTCTCAGCTCCTGTACATACTCGTTCCATACAGTTGCGCGCAGAACAAACTCAATGAGACTGTTTTATCAGAATGCATTATCGCTTATATTTTCTCATGGCCCGGCAAATATTCCCCATTACTGCTTTCACAGGTTGCTATTTTTAGTGTTGGTGCGGAGTGCGAGGATGTTGCCCGCAGCGAAACGCGCCTGAAACCGGCCTATGGTTTCAACGCGACCATCTATTTTTGAGTAGCAACCGCCCTCGATCCTCTTTGCAACTCCAATATCATGGATGATGTGAGATATGAGCACCATTTGAAGCATCGTGGGAGGGCGAATCGGCGCATTGAGGGGTATTTCTGGGTCGCAATTTGCGCGGCCGTTTTCGCGATATGGGTGCAGCGCGCGCTCAAGTGGGGGCGAAGCCGGTATAGTAACCAAGCATTCGGGAAGGAAAGAGTGCTGACAGCGTAGTAGATACTACGCAAGCAATGCGCCTACGAAGCACAAACTTCTATTTGCCTGGCTTAGAAGAAGAGCTGCACTTGTCAGAAGCATCTCTTTGATCTCACTGCCGCTGGGCCATATCTCTCTTGGGCACATCTTGGCTCTGACAGTAAGTCCATTGGAAGCGCATTCGATATTGCTACATGGCAAGCCTTATACGCATTGCTCAGTTCGATGTAGCTCTGCGACCGAGACATACTGACTTGTGTCATCCTTCGTAGGCATACATGTCTATCATCATCTCAATGCTCCTGAGCGTCGATGCGCCAACCTTTACTTTCCACTTTACAGACGACGTTGCCTTCCGTGCAGCATGGACAACCGTATCTCAGATCCCACTCGTCTATCTTCTCTCTGCAAAACGTGGACCCTTGAACTATTTGACCGCACTAAGTTACGAGCGCATCAACTGGCTGCACAGATGGGTAGGGCGCATGATCTTCGTCTCTGCAACGACTCATATGGCCATCATGTTATCCTCGATACCGGTTTCCGATCTAATACGCTCTCATGAGGATGGGATACAAGTTGTCAGATACGGCGTTGGGGCGTACATCTTGCTCCTCTGGATTGCTGTCTCGAGTGTCATCGGCGTAAGAAAGAGATGGCATCGCTTCTTCTACGTCAACCACTGGATTTCGACTATCATATTCCTGGGACTTGCCTTCAATCACGTCCCTAGCTACGCGCGACTGCCTATCTACGCGTCCATTACGCTTATTGTAGCAGACAAGACGCTGGTCGGGTTCAGCTATATGCTAAAGAATATGACAGTCCGTCCGGTCAGAACAAAATTCAGAAAGTTCAGGAGAAGTACGAGTAAGAGTAGGGAACTGCATGTCCTAGCCATGGGTCATCCAGTAAAGATGGTGGTGCCCATCATTTCAGTCGGGAGCGCCGCGAGTGCAGAGTCAACAACTGTGATTAGAATCAGCGATCTTCCGTTCAAGTGGAAGCCGGGTCAGCATGTAAGGATGTGGCTTCCACGTTTAGGGTCGCTCGAGGTACACCCTTTCACACCGGCGACGTGCTCCAACTTCTTGGATCAGCGGGCACCTGAAAGCCAAGATGCGGAAGAACATGGTCTACTACCTACCGACTCAATGGAACAGGACAATGATATGATCTTGATGATCAAGGCGCACGACGGACTGACTAAAAGACTGGCCGATTACCGCGACGAGTGGCGATCTCTTCCCTGCCCGAACGCAAGTCAGCCAAGCTCTTCGCTTGTGGCATTTCTCGATGGGCCATATGGAAACACACCGGCTTGGGAGGAATATGAGAGCATTCTCATGCTTTCCACGTCCACCGGTGTATCCTTCATGCTCTCAATACTCAACTACCTGGAGTACTTATCGTTCGCAAACGACGGCCGGTTACGAACACGAGAGATACGCTTCGTTTGGGCGAACCGGCATGTTGAGCCGGTTTTCGAGGCAATGGTCACCGAGCTCTTGTGTAAGAACAGCATTGCACTCCGCGACTCAGGCGTCCTCGTCGAAGCGGACTTTTACATCACTTGCGCGGAGTCGAAGGAGCAACCATCAAATCCAGACATGAGCAATATAGATCTGTTCGCCCATCTACGTCCCTCAAGGGGAAGGTCTCTCATCGGAAAACCGCCTTTGCGGATAAGAAATCCAAACGATCCGGACGATTGGGAAGATTCAGACGATGAATCAACACATACGTTCCAAAACAGTCCGCTTACAAGTGACGACGAAGCAAGTCGTTCAAGCGAAGATACCTATGTCGAAGGACGGTCGGATGAGCAACGACCCTGCCTCGCAGATTTGGAGTTGGCCGTCGACGAGGTTGAACCTTCGTACTGGACCAGATTCAAGATACCGAGATGGACTCGCAAGTCAAAGAAATCGGTGGAGGCGTGTCAATGTGCGATGCTACGACACCAGGAACAAAATCGCAAAGGCAACAAATCTCTGCCGTTCATTTCAAGACAGTACGGGGTGAGGCCGGATATTGACGCTGTACTATCTTCTGCTGTGCCGAGTACAAGCCTGGCGAAAACGATGGTCACAGTGTGTGGTACTAAAGTCGGTCACGATGCGAGGAAAACGGTTTCGAGAATCAATATGGACTATGCCATGGAGAAGAGAGAAGGTGGAGTGCACTTTTGGGCTGAGAGTATGACATAAGCGTCTGGATACGCAACATTTTCTTGAGATACCCAATTCACATATCTGTTATCCTATGATGATGCCTTTGACTGCACATGTGTTCCAGCCCTTGACTACACATAAGTTTGCAGGTTACTTCAAAATACTTGCTATAGTCTCAGTTTGCCGATATGATGTCGACAAACTTATTTGGTCTTTCTTTGCTTGCTGCACATCGCTGTTACGCTTGTGCCAGGCCTTAAACTCTTAGGGTTGGCCAAGCATTTACTTATTAGACTCAGCAGACGAACATGTCGACAAATCAACATGTGTCTACCGTGAGTTTAAGATGTGTTTCTGCCGTGTCTTACGCCATGTATGCCTCGCAGCTCAATGTCGTCCTCTCGCCCAGTGGGGTTCGTCCCCGTCACTTTTAAATTGCCAGTATCAGCCCAGGAACCTGCGGTGAAGTACTCGTGGGCAACAAGCGGTTGTCACAGTGCCCAATCTGGGTTAGCGCACTGTTGTTGTTGTGTTGTTGCGCCATCACTGCCTCGACAACTTCTTTTCACCCTCCCACTCTTGCTTGCAACAGACTCCTCAGTCGCCCTACATTGTGTATGCTCTTATGATTCTTCGATCCTCCTCTCTTTTGCTGCTTGCTCGCTTCTACGTCTACCTCACCCGCTGCCTCAGTACCAACCGACAATTCACTGTCGGAGTGTTTACGGCAAATCATCCACGCTGGACCGATTTGCTCGAGCCCACCACGAATTCGCTAGTCCAGTTGGCGGATACAACGCGTTGATCGCCCTCGCGTGCGTACATGCTCATGTGAGTCATTCCTCACGAAATGATCTCAGAAATGATCTCCAAGTGTGGAGTAATTACGCCGGCCGACGAGTGCGGAGTGTGGTTCCTCTGTACCACTCTCTACTCATAGGCCTAGATCAAACTCATAGCGGCATCCAGAACAGACAGAGAAGCAGGCTCCTCTCCGGGTGATTCCACCGAGGGTAGAGTCGGAATTGGGACTTGAATTTGCCAACTGCTTCGGCGGCGCCAGGTGGCGGCGACTCCATGGGATTTGACCTTCTTAGGATAGGTGCCCTCCGCTCGGCCTGCATGCTTTTGTCTTCGGATGATTACCGTAACGACGCTCCGAGATAACTACCGGAATGGCTGGCTTGCTACCTAAGCAAATCCATCTTGCTACCTACGGTTTTCTGAGCTCGTACATATTTCGTCTGACGACGATGACTATCAAAATCAGCCACAGTTTGTACTGACACCCGACAGATCGGTATGTTAGGCGTGTAGTCCTTACACAAGCGAACGCTTTTGTCACCATCAATCTACACAACTGGGAGACTGGGGCTGAAGCAGGTCCTCATATTTCTTCTCCCATCTCCATACGACCGCCTAGGTCATATAAAACCTGACCGGAGAGCAAAGAGTAACAAGCGCGCTGGAGGTGAGTCTCTGGTGACTGATACAATCTCATGGGCTAAGCGAAGCTCGTGTTACCCAGCCTGGCTCGGATGCTGGCTCCCTACCCGGTATTGTACGAGTGTGTTCCCTGCGCCTAAACATTCTCCAAGTGGCTCCTTTGCCATGAGCATATCTCGAAAAGGAACATAGCTAACACTTCACAGCCTGACAGATCACTTGCAGAGTCGACCTCATGCGTCGTTGATCATGCCATCTCTCAACTCAATCGCCGACCATTACATGGGCTTTCATTCTCGACGCTCCGACAGCCCGTGAGCCGCATCTGATCAGTGCCTACAGGTCCACGATCATCAATCGAAGCTCGGTGAGTACTTTCATTATCCCTGTCACGCCGGCCTCGATGAGCATGAGATCAAGTTCTTCATACTTCCTCTCCCTCATCTGGGCCTAGAATAGACCCGGCACTTCGACCCCTCTCGAGGCAGAACACAAGCACCAGGGGTGATTCCTTGGGACAAGCTGGGGTCATAGGGAGCCAACCGACCGCCCCTAAGGTATGCCAGGGTGGTGGCATGCTTCCGCCCGGCGTTGGAGCCAGCGCTTGAGTCTGTCCGGAGGGCCCAGAAGGTTTGTATCATCAAGGTTTCCCTAAAAAGAAGGTTGGTATAACTGGGATATCGACGACGCCAGATAGTCCCATCTAAGACTGTGTCCCTACCCGGATCGCGTACTTCTACGTCTTAGGTGGTGTTCTGAGCTCGAACATTTTTTTCCTTTGCCTTTTCGGTTCCGTTTTCGTCGTCCTTCGTGACGACGGTTTCGATGGCATCTGAACATGGATTACTGACACTTGATAGGGTCGAGGATTATCTCAATCGCATACAACGCTTACCATCCGGTATTTCGTTGTATCGAATACGAACGATTTGAAACCTCCACGGCTGAGGCGCGTTCCTGCTCCTCCTCCCACGCGGCCGTACGCTAGATCATGGATCTAGAACGGAGTCACACGAATGTTGCCAGTGTGCGGAAAGGCGGATACATTTCGGACGGGTGATGACAGTACTTTTTCAAAGGTCCAGGTGAGCAATTCAATCTCCAAGATTTTTGCCGTACTGGGCTTGTTTCATCAGCTCTTCTGACATTTCACCCGGGCATACAGTCTGCCCGCAGCTTACTCAAGCCCGCGCTCTCCTTCAGGCCCGCAGTCGTAGCTCGCTTTCCCACGGCTACGACTGTGATGCTCGGCGCCATCGTCGCGAGCGGCTACATAAATTCATCAATATCCTCGAATACGAAGCCGCGAACCCAGACCACGATAACTGCCGAAGCGAAAAGCAAAGATCGAGAAGGCGAATGTGATATTGGATTGGAGTAGAGTGGTCGCCGCGAGAGCGACGAACGTACGCTCGACGGGGCTGAGGACAATGCTGATAGAGCAGGCAATTGGTTGGCTGGTGGGCTTGATGTCGCAGCGTCTGAAAGTGCACTTCGACCTAGTCTCGTTCAAAGACGTAGTGCAGGACAGGATTGCGAGTCCTAGTCTGGCGAGCGCGGAAAAGACATTCAGAGGATTACTGAGCATGCAGGCATCGACCGGCAATGTCTTGAAAGAACTACCAACGAGCATCGTGTAGCATATCCTTCCTAATTAGTCTTCCTTTTGCGAGCCACACCTTCGTAGCATGATATCTGCTCATAGTAATCAGTACAACTTCAGTCCAAATATCCCCGTCGGCCTTATCATCCGCACCACCTCATACCTCCATCTCTTCCACACCGCCTCACAACTCCATCACACGACACCCTTCCTCAATGCCTCGGAGCCCTCCACTCAACTCGCCCACCCCGCATACGTCAATCATACGTCTCCCACCCCTTCATTCCCCACATCTCCGTCTCAGGCTTCCTTGAAACCTAGCGTGCCCCCAAGCATCACCAAGCCTCGCGTCCCTTCATGCACCCTCGAAACAAAACACAGCCCTACGTGGTACTACGGCGGTAGACCTCGGGATTTGTGATGCCATGCCCAGCAAAGCGGGTCTAAAGAAGGGTCCTGTGGCGGTGCTTCGGACTTGGTGCATGGGGGTCAGTTAGGCAGGGGTGGGTGGGTGATCCGATCGCATCGGATCGGTTTGCGTGAGAACCAAGGGAGCCACGAGGGACGTAATGTCCGTATGATGAAAATAGCTGCGGAGAAAGGGAAGGGAGCGAGGGATGCTTGGGTCGCTGGTGGCCGGGCATGGGGTCCGCGGGCTGTGCTTGTACATTCCTCCATCCACATGAGGTAAAGAAAACTACTGTGGTACCACTTCCTACCCAGTGGGAACGCAGTACCGGACATTCCACCCAAAGACAGAAAGCAGGGAAGGCATCACGCGGTGGATGCACGGGAATAATCGTACGGTATGTATGCATGTTTTGGCAATCGAGCGAACCAAAGTCATGCTCGTGCTGGATACCATTTCCCTTTAGAACTTAAGACTACACAGTAGCTTCTGGTGGTACTATACACTAGCAGAACAAAGGAAAGTGATGTAAAGTATGAACAGGTATACGCTGAAAAAGGCCTAATGTGAAAGGCAGAAACGCCGTGAACCATGCTGTGTACGCGCGAAGTATTGCGTCGCCGTGGAGAATACAGATAATAAGACTTCGTGCTCGTGTCGTCATCCATCGTGTCCTACTCTTGCTGCTGCTGCCTTGCTGCCGATAACGATCTTGTAATGTATGTTGGTGTTGGAAGGTAGACGTGTCGAGCTCACCGAGCTACGTCCGTCGCGTCGAAATGTCACAAAAATCTGGCCTCGATCGACCTTATCCATGCTCCCGTATTTTGCACAAAATCTCCAATATATCATCTTCTTCCCGCTTGTTGATTTTTCTTCTCTTTACAGTGTTTATGAGCTCTTGCCCGCCTCGTACACTTTGCCCATGAACTCATCAGGGCTCTCGCGCAACTTCTTGCTTCTCAGAACTTCTAGAACGTCGTCGACCTCTCCGCTCATGCAGCTGCCCTCGAGAGCGCCTATCAGCGCAACTGCAACACGAGCAGGAATCTTGTCACCCTCGATAGTGTACACGTCCATGATGCGGGCGGCATGCTCGATCGAAACACGGTCGCAGAAGAGTCCGCTGAACATCTCGAATAAGTACTCGCGGGGCTCGACGCGGAGCTCTGCCAAACGGTGCGCCATGCTCGGGTACTTCTTTGCCAGCGCCGAAAGTGTGGTATCGTAAGCGGCAGTAATGGCATTCTGATCTTGGATGAGGAACGACAGTGGGAGAGGGCGGTTCAGCATGTTCGATAGCGCGATGAAGGAATCCGATGCAGATAGGTTGAGCAAGAACAGGGCGGCTACGTGGTGAATACCGACGGTGGTGTCGACATCAGGACGGTACGAGCTGTAAGCAATACAGATGTTGACCAGCTCCTGGTGAAGCGGCTGCTCCGGTGAGTTCTGCGTTTCGGGGGCAAACATCTTCAGATCCGCGAAGACACTCTTCGTGCTCTCGACTATCTGAGCGTAGCGGCCTTCGAGAGCGGAGGAGCCGAGCTCTCGGACCTGCAGTTGGGCCTTCTCTAGAGCGACATTGTAAGTAGCTTCCGAAACCTCGAGCTCGTTTCCAATGGCCTTCTTCCAGACTTCTCCGCGAAGCTTGGCCGGGACGCCGTTCCACCACATCTTCCTGTGTGAGCCCTTAAGCTCTGCATTGGCCATTTCCTGCGCCCAGTTGGGAAGCAGTAAGCTAGACCAGTATTCGGCTTTGATGCGTTCGGCCTTCTCGCGGGCAATTGCCTCTTCCTCTTGACGCTTGGCTTCGAGGCGTTCTAGTAACTGTCAGTGCGAGCTCTGTGAACTCTGAAGAGGGACCTACCAGCTTCCTCGATCCGCGCCAGCATTTTCTGATATTCTTTCAGATGCTTCTTCTCTTCCTTCGGATCCTTGGGCGGCAGCCATGAAGGGCGAGTGCGCGAGAGGTATTTCTCCTTCTCAATTGAAGGTTGGAAGGGATCGATCAGCGGGTCGCTCTTGCGAACCGGGGGCAGAGGGACCGTCTTCTTCTTCTTTGACTCGGCGTCGCCTACCGACGATGAGCGTGACAACGGCTGCTGACGCTTGACCTCCTGCTGGTACTCGATCTCAGTCTGGTACTCCTCCAGCGCCTCTGTGAGCTTCCGTGCATCTGCATCGAGCGTTCCATATGTCTCCTCCCATGTGTTTGTCGGCTGGCGGCTCAGCGAAGGAGGGTCATTCTCCTTGCTCGGGTCGGGAGTCGGTGGCTGTGAGGGTACGCGGCGGTCTGAGAAAGACGGGGAGGTCTTCATGGAGGATGCATCGCCGCGTTGTGAGACGGGGCGGCTTGTTGCAGGGCTGGGCGAAGTTTGAGGTGGGCTACCACACGAGGAAGGTGCAGGGGATCGCTCTTGTACAGGTCGAGGTGAGATGGGCACGTTCCAAATGACTGCATCCTCTGGAAGTTCATCGTCGTCATCATCGACGTCACATTCTGCTTCCCGCTCCTTGGCTGTCTTGCGAGCAGCGTGCTGCCATGACTGTCGCCTAGCAGACATTGAGGGAGAGACTTCCAGGTTCCGGGAGCTCTTGCGTGACAAGGTACGTTGGGAGGAAGACGACGACGGAAGCGCCTTGTTCGGTGAAGGCGAGCGCGAGCGGCGGACGGGGGCTTGGAGGTTGGTGATGTTGGCTAGCGAGGGCGCGGACGGTGACGAAAAACCCCTTCGGAGCTGCTTCCCTGGTGCATGGAGTTGCGACCCCGCACGCAGGTTGTGGCTCGTTTGGATCTTCATGGCCGCTGGGCGTGGCTTTGATCCCTTTGTGAGGTCGCGGAATGAGTGGGGTGCTGCATGCGGAATGCTGCGAGATCGTGAACCGTCGAAGAGGATGCGGTTGGGGGAATGAGGCACGGGGAAGGATGCTGGACCTGTGCTATCGTCGGCTAGATTGATGTCCTCGAAATGAGAGAGGTCGCTGGGACCCATGTCGCTGAGGCTCTCAGAGTGGAAGCTGCTCGACTTGCTACTCTTCGAGTTGGTGAGGTCGGGCGGGCTGCCCGGCGCGGCCAGCGGCATGGTGTTTGCGTGCTGCAGAACGGCAGCCATGAGAGGTCTTGGGTCCTTCCTCCCGTTGTGGTCGTGGTGCTGAAGAGCAATGCGTCGAGAGGGGCCTAGGTATCGCGTGGGAGCTTGTTTGGCGCAGACGGTGCGCTGGGACGGGATCAGAGCAGAGACATAGTCGGATTCGGTGATGATGTAGAGGTTCTTGTCGGGGTGCGAATGAATATAGTGGACGTCCGGGTCGAACGGTGTGCCAGCGCCGAATGCGTGGTGTTGTTGCGCTGCAAAGAGCGCTGTAGGCATCTTGACGGTAGGCGTAATTTCGGGGAAGCAATTTGGCTAAGCCCCTGACAGGAGCGAGCGAGCAACCCCTGCAAGGCCCGTGGGGACAAAGCACTGGTGGGTCAACGTCAACGGCAGAATTGGATGAAAGGCAGTCGTTCGTGCTGTTCTTTGATTGTTAGGAGTGCAGGTGCGGGTGCTCAGTGAGGGGAGTCGCGGGTCTACATCATGGTTTGGCGCTTTACTCAGGCCGCAAGGGGTCCCCTCGGACTTGACATATGCTGCAAGCGTTTCCAGACGCCGGGAGCGTAGGAGACTGGGCGGTTGTGAAACCTGATGGCTGGTGTGGCTGGAGACTCCCGCCCACTTTGCGAGCCGTTGACATCGGTTACATCACGAAAGCCCTTTTCTATGGTAAAATCAGCCGAAAGGCCAATGGTATGCTATCTAATGGGGTATCTATCGAGAATTCACGCCTACTGTGTACACCAATGCACGCCAGTGATCAGAGGCCTCGAACCGGCGGTGGAAAACCATGCTTCGCGGCCCCATCACGATTGCACTTGCACGCGCCTCTGGCCTCCGAGCCATCCGCTCATATGCAGGCCAAGCCAGCGGCGTCCTCGAGCATGCGCCTTTCCGCACTGTGCGGTCGGACTGCCGCCAGCACGCTTCGGAGGTGCGCCAAAAGCGCGCCGTGCTGCGTCTGTTTGCGCTGAAACACAACGCCGAAAGCCCTCGACGCCAGCCTACCCGTGGTACATCAGCAACGGCTCGACTGTGAGACGGCCGGGCAAGCCACACTTACCACTGGACATGCCTCCGCGAAATGACGCCCCGTATCTTCTCCGCATTCTGTGCCGCCCTGATGCGCGTCCGTCGCTGCAACATTACGAACGCCAGCGCCATGATGCTATCGACTGTGCCTATCCAACTGCATCAATACCAAGTGATCACAGCAGGGTTGCGCGATGATCGACGCCGCATCGCAGCTACTGATGCGTTTGCTGTCGACTTCTATTACGCTTTTGGGTAAGGCACGTACTGATAAGCAAGCTGGAATGTATTGGCCGCGTCTTAGCCAGGCTGCGGGAATACTCGAAGCACCTCACCGCCGCTTCGTGGAAGCTTTGGTAGAGGTTAGCCAGCACGGTTGGCACGCTGTTGAACGACGTGTCAATCAGCATGGCCTGCAACTGGATCTTGAATCCACTGTTCTACGTTAGCATCGCGGTGTCCTTGATTTCGATCGAGTTGCTCGTCTACGCGCCCCAAATAGAGCTGCCGCGCCGCAGATCCTGCGACCTAATACTTACTTGAGCGCCTTGCGATGGAATGTCTGTCCGGGCACCTTTGCCAAATCCACCGTCAATGAATCGATCGTGTCTGCTAGCGTCAGCCCAAGTTGGCCATGATGTAAGAAAGAATGGGCCGTCATCGGTCGACATCTCACGTACTAGCCGGACCAGTGCGGTCTTTGCTTCTGCTGACTTCCAGGGTGCGCATGTCTATCTGGACGCCACAGTAGGGAAATCTTGTTCCCGAGACACACCTCGGTATGCGAAAGCCATCCATCGCTGCCACGTCAAAGTTGGCCAGCGACTTTGCAGCCTTCACCGCAACGCCATAGTCGGCATGTCCGCAATGCATAACTTGTACAAAGCGCTCAGCATGTTCGCGATTAGTTGTGATCAAGCAAAAGTCGTCAAGCAGCCTAAGCAACAAGCAATCGCCGCTAAGAGCAAAGCTTAAAACGTCGCGCTCGAGCTCGGCGTAGAAGAAATTGCACAGGATGGTCGAGAGTATCGAGCCCTGTGGTATGCCTGACTTTTGGCGGTAAAACCGCTTTCCGATCTTGACGAGATTGCGTTCGACGTGCTCACGCAACAGCTGCATCAGATCATCCTTCGTTTCGAATTTCTGGGCCGCTGTGTTCACGAATACTGTGTTCGCCTTTGATCCGACATATTTATCTCGTACCAGGCGATCAAACGAAGCAATGTCTTTCGCGCCTGCGCTGTGCGCGACGTACCGTTTTTGCGGCATTGGGTTCACATACTGTCCATCGAGCCGTTGCAGCTGGCCGAGGGCACGGACTTCCACATGTTTGCCCGTATGGTATTCCCGCATGGACAACAGGCTATCAACCATGGCCAGGAGGCGTTGTTGGGGTATTGTGTCGAAGCAAGACTGCACATCGACTTTCGCAAAATACAGCGGTGCATCACCCAGACCTTGCTGAACCAACGAGTGCTTGAAAGCAGACAATTTTGGGAACATGTCGCCCACCGAAAATAGCGATGATCCAAACTTCTCAGGATGTAGTGACTGGATATAGTTAGCTTACTCTTGCTAGGTCTATCCTATTCAGATGGATTGACTGACCTTCTCATATGTGATGACATTGAACGCTGGTGACATCACGGAATTGATACTGCGTCCCAGGACCGTAGCGCCATTTCTCACGATCTGTTGCCTCCGCTTCAAGTTCGTGATCAGTCTCACGCCAACTTTCTTGGGTAGCAGCCTGATCTTGCTGTAGCCCAGCGGCCTAGACAACAGAAGCTTTGTAGCGTGTTCAGTCGGAACCTCTTCGAATAGATTGAGTCTCAAATTCGACAGAGAAGGCTCTGTCAACATGCGCCAGACATCATGTCGAAAGTAAAACAAGCGATTGCGGTGCACATTTGACTCTGTGACATGAAAATTCGACCGAATCAGCGGAATCAGAAACGAATCGAATACCCAGTACACAAACTCGAGAAAGATGTCTATGCGTTTATCGTGGTCGGATTTAGCCATCGCTGCGGTGGGATCTTGACCGGGCGGCCGGAGCCAGGCTAATGCGGTTATCTGCACGGCTGTTAAACATCTATGCGCCTCCCACGGAAGGATTGACCCACCTGAACGTTCTCTGTCACCTGGTGCAGTGTGAGACTCTCGAACCTGCGCAGGCTGACAAAATGATCTATCCAGAACATGATCATGCGCTTGTTCTCCTCGGTTCCCCAGAATGCATTGGGTATGACTTTCGCGAGCACGGCGCGGCAGAATGCGGAGACGTGCGCCGTGGGACACGCCATATCTGTGAAACAAGTATCTTCAACACCTTGAGCTTTCGGAAGAGAGGCGGTGTCTGCCTTGCGACCTTCAGCTAAGGTTGCCTTAAGGGAAGCATCGTCTTTTGGCTGAAGAACGCTTTTCCTCCAGCTCGGTTTGGAGGAGAGATGGAGACCCTGTGCTTGTCAGCTTGGTCCGTCGATGAATCTGTCATGCATACCTCGACAGGGCAGTAATGGCGCAGTAGTTCCATGTACGAGCATCTGTTATTCAATCTGCGAAGCTTCTCCACTAATGTTACGGCCTCTCCCCGAAGCCTTTTGGGCACACGCTGCTTCCATCTCACAACAAGCTCTTCTGTGCGCTTGGTTTCAGGAAGATCTCGGCACATTGCCTGGTGGATTTCTTTTTCTCGCAGTGTGTAGTCCTTGAACGCCATTGTCGTTTCGCGCTTGTCTACTACCGAGGTAAAGACGTTGTGCAACCCATATTGGCGTGGGAATATATGCCGCAGTATGTGCACGGTCTGTTGATGGTCCTTCAGGTCCGAAAATCGATTCAAGACATCTGTCCACATTAGAGTTGTGACGTGCACCAGAGACTGTTACTCACGGATGTGGCGCATGCCAAAACGAACCCCTCCTTTTGCATTGAGCGCAGCACGCGCGTACAAGATGCGGTTTCGGACGAAGGTGATGGCA
Organism: Paraconiothyrium brasiliense; assembly: GCA_025388405.1. Lineage (NCBI taxonomy): Eukaryota > Fungi > Ascomycota > Dothideomycetes > Pleosporales > Didymosphaeriaceae > Paraconiothyrium > Paraconiothyrium brasiliense. The sequence continues at coordinate 1,183,250 of JANBXC010000010.1, read as the reverse complement.
TTTGGTCTTCGATTCTCGCTCACTAAGCTTCGCGGTTTCTTATTCGCGAAGCTTTTCATGGGTATCGATGTAGGATTGTTGTCGAGAGTATGCACAGGCTTCAGTTCAGAAAGAGGAACACCGCTCAATTGCAAGAGGTTCCCATCTGCTTTGCTTCCTTCTACTGGAGAGAATATGCCACAATCCGTAAGCGTGTCCATCATGACGACCCGACCTTCCTTGCCCAGGACGGCATGCAAACGACACCACACGGGCCCCTTGAGTGTCTCTACGCTTGCATTTCTGAAGTACGATGTCATTCCGGGAATGGAGTGGGTTGTCTTCTGTGGTCCATGTTGACGATGTGCACCTGACCTCTGAAAGCCATGGCAAAGTAAATGCGACGGCTTGTACGACGTCGATCGCTTGAACAGTCTCCAGATCACAAAATCCACAATCTGATTGTTGTCAGTCATTGTGCTCACTTTTAAGTTTTGAGCAACATGTCATAGCTCCCAACTGTACTACCATCATGCAAGACTCACCTCAGCCTGCAGGAAATATCCCGGCTTGAAGCTCCCAGTCGAACCATTGCTAGCAGCGACCTCTTGTGTAAAGCTCTCCAGGTCTTTATCTCTTTCTCTCGCCGCTTCCTCTGGTCCCTTCGCACGTGATATAGGTACAACGCCTACGAGCGTGGTGTCAAGTAGCTCGCCGAGCTCAAGGTCAATACCACGTGGTGCAATGTCTTCCTGACCGGAATGGAGTCCCAATTGAGATATTTTCCGCCGCCTGCTCCTCAACTTAGACGAGGTTGGCAGACGTGACAGCAGATAGTGGCGCAACGACAGCACTTCGGGGTAGAGCCGAGAAAGCACGGGATGCTCGATGACTGCTGGTGTGGCGACGGGAGATTGGTCCGCTCCGAGTCTGGCCTTCTTAGAGCCTGGGTTGCGGCCGAGTTCAGGGACATTGCGTTTTCTCTTCATACTGGCCAAATCCTGCGCAATTGACACGCAACTGCGTTGCTGGCTCTTCGGATCAGGGCAACATTGTGAATGGTGGAAGTGGGCGCGGGATGTAGTGCGGGTGGTGCCGTGCGTATGGTGATTGTGTTCCAGTCGTGTTTCTGGGCCGCCTGGCGCCCAAAGTTGCCTAGAGCGATAAGCGCGCCAGGGATGCGAAATTGATGGTCTTTGGCGTGAGATTCCTATCCCCGACTGCGCTGTGACACCAAATCTTGCTGTGTGGCAGGTTGAGTGGGTGCACGATAAGGGGCAGGCAACGTATGGAGATAGAGAGCATGCAGGAGATGCAGATGGTTTGACTGCGCGAGACACTGACACTGGCACTGACATCCTATCGTTCCCCGGACGGGCCGCCGTGACGCTTACTTTTAGCTTCTCTCCACATACATTGGATATCGCGCATCAAGAGCATAGCATATCAATGGTAGAGATGGAGGCCAGTGTATGAAGAGCGTAGGAGCCACCGACCTCTGCTTCAGTGACTGTTTCCATCTTGATGTAGACGTGGGAGCCCTCATCCCACTCATGTTATTGTTGTTGTTGTCTGGAAGCGGACCCCCGCCATCGCGCCAGGGGAGAGGGGAGAGTTCGGTACAGCAACGGTCGGCCAGTGAGCTTGGCTCGCTGGACCGTAGCGGTGGGCTCTCGCTCTCTCTCCCGTGCTTCCGTAGATCAGCAGCCGACGACGATTCACCTCCACGTCCACCGTGCCTCGCCCATGCTTACCCACCTCTCCTCTCCCCCACTACGAGCCATCTTCGCCTTCCTCCGCTAGAGTCGGACGTTCTGTCTGGTGTTGCGCCGGCTGTCGTCCACTGCTCGCCTTGATAGCGCAGAGCAGTTCAGCCTGAAACAGCAGCCCCAGGGCAAACTTGGGCCACCGGCCGCCTCCGCTCGCTATTGGCCGACCCTGCGATAGATTGAGGCTTCACGGTGTGTGAGTTGTCTCCTGCTACCCTTGCCGCCTCGACTTGAGAGAGCTCCAGCGCGCTGCGAGCCCCTCCACACCGCCACAGGCTGATTGGCCTACCCGTTCTCGTCGCCGTCGTGCTCGCCTTGATTCGCGCCATTCGCTTCGCGCCGTCTTCGCAATTAGGATCATGGTGCGGTAGGGGTTCGATATGGCGGAGCCTGAGCATACCCATATGCATAACTTTGCATACCACCCTGGCGTGGCCAGCTGGGTCCAGTCGCTCGACAGCGGTGATGAAGTCACTGAACACGCTCCCGATGACTTTTACAAGTCTGCCGTCGCCCATACGCATGAGGTGCCCCAGCCGAACGACATGACGGCCACTCGCCAACGCCAGCAGACGCCCAACGGAGCAGCGCGCTCGACCGCCAAACCGTCGATACGTTCCGTCTCCGGTCCCGCGACCTCGACAACCTCGACGCCGCGATCATCAATTCAGCAATTCAACCGACCTTCAGTCAAGAGCATGGCGCAGAAGTTCAACCAACCCACGTCGGCCGACTCCTCCCCCCAGTCGACCCGCGCGCGACCAGTTCGACCGCCAGCAGCTTCCACAAACTCATCACCAGCACAGCCAGGAAAAGAGGCGTCTTACGGATCGTATAAATTTAACAACCTGAGGCCGCGAGATCGCCCACAGCCTGCGCCTCCTTCTCCCGCCAGTGCTCGAAGTGCGAGGATACAGAACGCACTGGTAAATGGTATCCCGAGCTCATCCCGCAAGACACCTTCAAGGAAGCAAGTGGCTTCGCCGACGCACGATAAGGAAAAAGGTCGTCAACCGTTCTTCGGCGAAGTGATCGGAGAACATGATGCCATAACGCCAGGCTTTGGTATTCCCACAGTTGACGGCGCAAAAAGCTCAAAGGGGTCAGTCTCCAATTCACCAGCCCCGCAGCCCGGAACCTCGACCATCAAAATCGTGACCGACGACCTCCCCGTATTACCTGAGAATTACGGCTCGCACCAGCCAGTGGGAGATCCCTCTTCACAACAGTCTCCACTGTCGGAAAATAGAACACCACGGCGGCGCTCTCCACCATCGCGAATACCAGTCCCAGCATCACGAAGACTTAGTGCGGCTTCGGATTCGAGTTCTTCAGCGCGCTCTACGAGATTCGCCAACTATATGCGGCCCACAGCAGCCACCCGAGCGCACGGCAGGACGTCTCCCACACGCCCGGCAAGAGCACCAGGGGCTCGTTCCAGCACGCCTTCCAAAAAATCCGCAATGCCCTCAAGTCAACCAACATTAGCGGCGGCTTCGTACCGCGGCTATCGTGAGCGCGGGAAGTCGCCCCAGGCTAACGGTGGGTCTGGACCAAGTCTCGCCGCTGTCATCACCGCTCCGCCACCACCCACTTCTCCACGTCTTCGCAACTCGCGCGAGCGCCAGCCCTTGCAAAGGACACCAGGCTCGCGGTCGAGGAGCGCTGATCCACATGGTACGCAAGACTATTTTGGCGAGAGCTACGCGCCGCAAGCGCAAGGTCGATCACACATGCTGGAACCCGGACACGAGGAAAAGCGATTATCAGTGAGGCGCGTTGAGCCCTCTGAAGATGAAGATGATCTCCAGGATATACCGAGCGTGCAGCAAGAATTGGATACTAGTAATCAGCATTTGGATGCTGCTTTGGAAAAGCAACAGAGCGCATTGCATCTCACCACCGAGGGGCTTTCGGTACCACCCGCTGGACGGCCTTTATCATCAGCCACGAGTTTTGAAGAGTCACCAATTTTGGGAATGCCTGGAAGCTTTATGACGACTCCGCCCATGGCCCAGGCAGTGGACACGCCTCCCCCAAATCAATCATCATTTGAGCAAGAAAAGCCTCAGGAAGCACCCACACCTACAACGCCGCAGCTAGGTGGTGAACTGCTGCAAGCACGGGCGTTCCAACCGGCGAACGAGCGGATCGGAGAGATGTCGCGTGTAGAAGAGCCACAAGACCAATCTGAACTTGGTGTGAGGGAGTCGATACCAATTGCGCTTGGTTCAGAAGTTTCCAGTCCGGGATGGAATAACGATACGCCAAAGCGACCAAAGCACCAGACCCGACTCAGCATTGGTTCCCAAACTTGGCGAGTTGAGCCCTTGGACGCCACTGGAACGATATCTTATTTGGACGAAGAGCTCGATGATTCTCCTATTGATCCATTTGCCGACCGAGGAACGCTGATGCCAGGGGACTCAGCAAGTATGGCATTCTACCATCCGATTGGTCAGCAACCCCCCAACTGGGGCCCGAAAACCCCAGAACCGCAAAAGGACTCGTTCACTTTGGACAGCGAGGCCTATAGCGTTATCAATAAGATTTTGAATGTCTACCACGAATCGGATACAATCACTCCGCAACTTGCTCAAGCCTCTTGGAACCAGGTGCAGAGCGTATCTCCGATCGTGGCTCAGCACAGGGATTGGGGCTCGAAAGAAGCGACCGAGACATATCTTGCCAGATTACTTAGCGATGCTGCTGCAGGAAGAGAGGAGCCAACAGACGTAGAGGCCACACCCCATGCCGTACAGCACGCTCAAAACGCTGCGGCATCGGCCCCCAGCATACGGCAACTCGCTGCAGACCCAGACGAAGATGAGCCCTTCAACGGCGGCACTGCCATCATCTTCCCTTCGGAATCGAGACGGTATTCGCGAGGCTCGCGTGCGTCGGTCACCTCTGCGACCACAACAGTCTTTGAAGGACCTAGCCGGCCCGACAGTTCTTCCGGCCTTTCAGCACGTGATCGCGGCCACAGCAACGGCATCACGCACCCGCCCAATCCCCCGCCGAAAGACTGGTCCTCGCCGCTGGCCCACGAGTTCCAATACCAGCCGCTGCCTGCCATTGCCAGCGCCGGCGAAGGGCTTGGGCTATCGTTGCAGCAGAGCCAAGAGCAGCAGCATGTGCCACACGGACCGCAAGCCGCGCCGCCAAAGCCGGCCTATTCCCCACCACCACCGCCGAACCTGGGGCACGTCTTCGGCCGTCTGGTTCCCCCCGATTCAGACAGTCTCCATGACAGGACGCCTCCCGACTCGCCAAAGCAACAGCGCCACATCCACGGCGGTACCGGTGGTAGTGCGGCGGTAATGGCACGCGTTGGTCCGAGCCTGGAGAAGGCGCCCGCGTCAGAGCCCGCGTCACCTACTTCGCCCAACCCAGCATCGCCCGAGGACAGCGCGGAGAAGGAGCGCGAGAAGGCCGTCAAGAAGGTGCAGAAGCGATACCGCGTCATTGAGGAGCTATGCAAGACCGAGCACAGCTTCTGCGTTGACATGATGGTCGCGCACCAGATCTTCGAGGGCACTTCCAAAGAGGTGCTCACCGACGACGAGCGCAAGCTCCTGTTCAGCAATTGCAAAGACCTTGAAAATTTCTCCCACAACCTGTGGAAGTCGCTGAAGGACGCCATCCGGCCCATTGTTAACCAGCTGCCACCCGAAGAGAGCTCAGGGGCCGAGTACGACGAATTCGTGCACTGCACCCCGGAGAATGACCGCCAGGTCAAGGTCGGTGAGGTCATGCTAGCTTTTATACCTCGCATGGAGCGTGTGTATACGACTTACTACCTCAACTACGACGATGCGTCCAAGTTTATCAAGGCCAACGTGCAGAACCCGGAGCTGCTAGGCTGGGTAATGGCCTGCTTTCAGCACTGCCCCAACCTCACAACTGCCTGGGACCTCGACTCTCTTCTCATCAAGCCCGTGCAGCGCATGCTTCGATACCCTCTCCTGCTATCCGAACTCATTGAGAAGACCGTCCCGGACCATCCCGATCTGGCAATGCTCAAGCAAGCCAAGGATGCAATCATCAAAATTGCCGAGCGCATTGACGTGGCGAAGAAACGGCAAGAGACGTTAAGAGCAGCAACGTCAGAGGGCAAGAAGCAGAAAGGCAAAGGCTCTGCCGACCGCAACGTCAAGTCAATCGTAAAGGCTCTGAGGTGGAGCAAGGAGAAGGCAAAGACTCTCCAAGAAGCCGCCCTGATATTCGAGGATTCAGAGTACAACCTAGTGACGCAGAAATTCGGTGGTCATTTCTTCCAGATCCAGATCGTTATTGCGGATATGGATCAGTACTTGGCATCCTTGACGGAGTCGACAGTATCACTCAATGCAGTGATGCTTGGTTTCATCACAGTTTCGGAGACAGGCCCCTCAGCAAATGCGGAGATGGAGAGCACCTGGCGGCGGTGGGCGATGGCACATCTTGATCTCCAGAACAAAGTCCTGGATGAACATGTAAGTCGCATATGATCCGTTCCAGTTGATGTATACTAACGCGAATCTAGATAAATGCAGTCAGGAATCGTGTCATGAAACCCATCTCGAACGTCTGGGACCAGTGGGTTGGCCCACAGAAGCTCATGGAGCAACGCAAGAAGCTCCTGATTCAGTATGCCAAGTACAAGCAGACCATTGACCGCAAAGAGAAAGTCGACCCTAAGCTTGAGGAAACCGCCAAGTCCTTCCTGACTATCAACGACTCCCTCAAGCAGGAGCTGCCCAAGCTGTACGAGCTCACCAAGAAGGTTGTCCGTCTGTGCTCGACCATTTTCATAGGCCTCTCCAAGGACTGGTATAAGACCTGCTCCAAGAAGATTCTTCCCCTTCTCGAGGACGAGCCACAGCACACTACCTCGATCAGCTACGACTTCAAGACTTATCAAGAGCGCTTCAAGTCTGATTTCCGACAGATGGAGATAGCTGCTAAGAACCTGGCGATTATCAACCATGAGCTTATTAATAGTCTTAGTAACTACATGAGTCCGATAACTATGGCCGACGATGCGTCGTCACGCAAGTCTTCATCCAGGAGAACGGAGTCGATCGGCAGCGAGGTCTCTATGATAGATCGTCACGGCCGCAACCGCAACAGCGGCGGCTATAACAGCTCTCGCTCTGGTATGCACTCGTTCGAGGGTCCGCCGCGCTCCTCGCCTGCCGCTACCTATGGACCTGGTTCTGCACCACCGATCAGCTACAAAGACCCATCTAGCTCGACTAGTGCCGCATCTTCGTTGTTCCGCGAGCGTCCTGGTTCTGACCGTAGCCACAACCAGCCACAGGCTCCAGGCTCGTACACTAGTGACTCTACCATTACGGCTGGCAGGGCGTCCAACAGCAGTGCTCGCAACCCCGCCTGGGCGAACTTGAACACTGGCTTCGACGGCGCGTGGGACGAGACCTCCTCTTTCGCCCCCTCTTTCGTCCAGCCCGCCTCCATCGGCGCTTCTTTCCTCCAGCCCTCCCTTACACACTCCATCACCGCTTCTTCTTCGCAACAACCCTCCCAACCCGGCTCCACTCGCCACTCTGGCGTCTTCAACTCCGCCCTGCCCATGTCAACCCGTAACTCCGCCGAGGAGCTCCCCGTGACGCCGTCCGATCCCGACGAGCCTGAAGTCCTGTTCCTAGCAGCTTCTCTCTTCGAGTTCAACATTGCGCATGATCGGCGCGAGGGCGGCATTCCATACCTTGTCTACGTGCCAGGCGAGATATTCGATGTCATTGGCATGAAGGGCGAGCTCTGGCTTGCGAGGAACCAGGATGATCCGCACCGCACGGTGGGCTGGATCTGGGAGAAGCACTTTGCCAGGATTTTGCCCGAGGATGCGTGAGGCGCCTTGACCTTTCTAGTACTAGAGGAATGCTGAAGCATCACGCATTGCATCATGCCACGGCTGCGTCCTACGGATACCTTTTTTTCTCTGCCGCACCTACCGGCTTTTCTCTTTTTCTTTCCTTCATCTGGCGTTTATGGAAATCTTTTCGGAGGGTGTTCATTTTCTGTATGATACCTCACCTTTTTGGGAATAGGATTAATGTCTCTGAAACCTGCCTGTTCACGGCTTTCTCATGGGGCTGGAGTTGCGGGATTCCTTTTCTGATGGATTGAGACGGTCTGAGCGAAGCGAGCTTGCATTGGCATGGCGTGGCCTGGGGACCAACGTGGGCATTTCGGCGTAGGGCTTTTCGGCCTAATGATAGCATGATGATGTGTGGATTTGGCTTGTCTTTTCTTTTCGGCATGTATAGTACCTCGTAGAGAGGCCGCGAGGCCCGGATGAGGACTTGAGACAAATGAGATGTATAACTCTGTAACTGTGTATGGGGATGTGATGAGTGAGTGATAGGTAGTATTGTAGGGGAATGAAGAGGCGAATCTCGGGTTATGATGGCTGATATTAGTGACATTGACATAACACGTGCAAGTTGTGAGATTGTGGTCATTGAAATTTATTCGCGTCAGGAAGGAGGAAGACTTATAGTAACACAGACGATGCTGCATGTCGCTATGGGGGTTGTACAGCGAATAACATTATCGGAAGCCGAAAATAGAGTATGAGGAATAACTCAAAGAGCGATACCTCATCCAATGATGATAGGCCATTCCTTGCAATCCCCGCGCTTTTGCATAGTGGCCTCGACGGTCTGCAGTTCAATGGATTCCATGATGTCCTCGCTGATACGATTCTCCTTCTCCTTTCCCTTACCGTCGCTGCAGCCCGACTTTGGTGCCTTCTGAGTGGACGCGATGCCAGATACACGTCGCCGCTTGACGTTGCTGTCTTGGCCTTTCTGCTTCTTGCGCTTCTTACGAGCGCATGGACTCTCGCTGCGGGTGGAGGCATCGGGGGTGGACTCAATGGGTGATACGAGGTCTATGGCCGTATCTCTGATGAATTCTGAGCTGCTGGGGAACGGTGTATCGCCGCGGCCCTCAAGCTGCCGCATGGGGATGGACATGATGTCTAAGTGGAAGCTTGCCATCGTTCAGGAAGCCGGGTGGGACTTGACGGTAGATCAGGGTGTGGAATGTCCCGGAGAAAACTTTCGTACGTTGTGTGGCGTGTTCGTCCTGCGAAAGGTAGTCCAGCGTGCGTATGGGAGGGCAATGATGCGAAGTAATTGACTATGTACCCAGGCTGCTTTAATAGTGCGCCTGCTACAAAAGTGTAGTTCAAACGCGGATCGTGCGTCAAAACGACATTTTGTACCGTGGTTTTGAAGGTCGTTGGGTCTGAAATTCTGTATCGTCCCACAATGTTGTTCCTTAGCTTACAGCAACGTCCAAACACTGGCATGACAGCTATCAAACCAAACTTGAACTAGTTGCTAGAACCGTCCACGCTTTTATCGCACCTGATGAATAGCCGCAACTGTTCTTACATGCATACCCTGAGATGTGCGGGCATCTTATTGCACACTCTCGATCGAATGCATAAACACTGCTCTACTCACACGAGAGATACAATGGGACAAACATGTAGCACACCCAGCCCCCCTCAAGTCAACCTACGCGTAGCTATGAGGCTTAATCAGATGTACAGTTTGAATGGCATTATGGCTATCCAGCAGGCTCAACACGGAAAGAATCTACTCAAACTGCCCTGTACTTAGTACTCAAATACACTGCTATATCTACAAGAAGCATGATCAGACGAAGGAGTAGCATACACAAAATACTTTGAGTTAGCCCACGTGCAGTTGTAAACCCGATTCAAGCAATTGAGCAAACGATACACGAATGACTTTTCGGTGTTCCGGGTCAGGGTATGAGCCATGCAATACTCACGCGAGAAGCATGGTCAAAAAGGTAAACAGCATGTCCATAGTGCCTCGAGTGCCTTCAGGCGAGTTCTAAATCATGAATGGCCTGTTTAAGAATGCTCTCATGGTGGTGCTCATTCGTTTTCATGTGGGTGCCGTCTCATCACAAGTGAAATGATCAGACGATGAGACGGCATGCCTAAAGTATGCTGAATTCCGTCACGTGGAGTCGTAGGCACCTGTATCACTTGACAAACAGATGACAGCCACACTATGGCCATTACAGCAGGATCTTGCGTATGTCTGTTCGCGCGCCTGGGCCACATTCGCAACGCAGCGTGACATGCCTTGGGTAAGCTTGGGAGCGCCCAAGAGTGGAATTGTGCCACCTTGGGCTCTGGTCCGAAAACCAATAAGAATGGAGTTCGTCAAGATGGTAGTTCATACCAGTGCCTTCCAATGTTTCATTCTGCAAGTGTTTGTTCAAAGACAGGTTGCTCAGGTGAACGGCTCAGGTGAAGGCACACTCAACGATAAATACGAAGCTCTTTTGTCTCTCGCACCAGTATCCCACCCACATTTCTTGACTTCACAACTTCCAATCTCCATATCCAAAGCTCCTATATAACACTCTTCAATACCACAATGGCTCCCTCTTTCGCCCGCATTGGTGACGAAGTCACCACCAAGCTCTCCAGCGAGAAGTACAACAGCGTACCTTCCGCGATCCGCGACCACCTCATGGCTGCCTTCGAAAAGGCACGCGCCATGTACACCATCGCCGCCCTCGAGACACCAGCAGCCAGCTACCGTACACAGTACGAGCTGAAGAAGGCCACCATGTGGCGATACCCGAAGCGCGATCCCGAAACCAGCACCATCGCGACCGCCTACCCTTTCGCCGCACCTGCCAATATCGCCTTGCTCGACCACGTTATCGACCAAAGCGTCATCGACTTCGCCCACCTGTCCGCGGTTGAGTGCGAGAGCGACCTTGCTGCTCTCGACCTTGCAAACCCGGACTTTCTCAGCTTACATGCCGTGCGAAGGGGAGATCTGGGCTGGGGCTTCGACGCCTTCGGGTGTCTCTCGCTGTGTGTCCTGGTGGAGTCTGAGCAGGAGCTGTGGGTTGAAGCGTACTTCGTGCAGCGGGTGTACGGAAGTGGTGAAGCAGGCCCACGCTCTGGTGGTATTTCGCTTCCGAGCGAGCAGGGCAGCCGTGCCGAGCAATCTGGCTTCAAGTTCAGCATGAGGGGCGTTGGCGGCTTGGGAAAGCAGAGGAACGAGACGGACGACGAGGACGTGGATATGCTTGAGAAGATGGGGCAGGAGAGCAAGGCGAAGGAAGAGGAGAGGTTGGACCGGGAGTACGAGGCCTCGTTGTTCAGGACTCGGGGTACGGGGGAGGACAAGAAGTTGTACGGATACAAAGGGTTCCGTTACTGAAGGAGGAGGTCTCGGGGCGACAGTGTGAATATGTAGAATACCAATGATACCAGGACTAGGTCTTTCTTCAACCTTCAACCCTGTCCAGCACAACCTTTAAAGCCGCAATCTCTACTTGCTTCACCCTCCCGTCTTCTCCTAGCACGAAAACCCAGTCATCGATCCCATAAAGTCCCCACGACGGCCTATCAATCTCAAGCCACGTAGGACACGCCGAAAAAGCGCCATAATCGTTGTACCCGAGATCTACCCCACTGACCGCCTTCCAGCTGACCCTCTCTCCTTCAGTCTCATTGTAGTTACTTTGTATATGTGTATCGTCGATGTTCGAAGGGTAGATTCTGAAGTCTGTAGGCGAGCCAAAGATAGGAAACACGTCCGTACCATTGCTAACCCACGATCCGAGAGTGAGACCTGGTTTTCCTTTCTCGCTCGAAATGGTAACGCTGGAGTTGATGTTTGCTGCGCGGTACGTTCCAGCATAGGCTTTGTCTGCTTCCAGCCTCGCTGCTTCTTCAACCGCAGGAAGTAGCGCGTCCGTGAGCACGCCTGACAGCGTGTAAGGGTAAGCACCCTTTTCCGAAGCTACGAGAATCGTGAATCCTATGTCGAAATCGGGAATCAGTGCGACGCTAGACGCGTATACGCCGACGTTCCCGCCTTTCGTGTAGATATCTACCACGCGGTTCTGCGTCTCGTTGAGGACAGCGCGGTAGATCTCCCAGGGTCGACCGACGAAGCCTATGGGACTGGATGTAAAAGAAGTGGGTTTGAGCCAGGCGCGGATGGTGTTTGGAGAGAGGAGCTTGGATGTGAGGATCGAGCGCCCGAGGGCGGAGAGGTCGGATGCAGAAGCGAAGATTCCACCTTCGGCTGTGGCTTCGGAGAGATCGATGTCCCAGCCTGAGACGGTGGCGTTCTTTATGATTACGCCTATAGTGGAGTCCTCTGGTGTTGTGGCGAACGTACGGCTGAGGCCCAAGGGTTTGAGGAGCCGTGTCTCGAGCGCGGAGTTAAAAGTCGTACCCGTGATTGTTTCGATGATGTAACCGATCAGCACAAACGCTGAGTTACTATAACCGGGCGTCGTGTTGGGCAGATAGGTAGTCCTCGTCTTCAACAGCGTGGTCAAGAACTCAGAACGGGTGCAGTGCGTGACGTTCGCTAGGCACAGGGACGTCTCATTCTGCGAGAGCTCCGGAAACACTCCTGGAAATTGAGCACCCAGGCCGCCGCCCGTGATGGGGCCGACGTCGAATACTGCGTACTTTCAGACTTTGGAGTATTGATGACACGGGGCGATGCTTACAGTCTGCGACCACCCCACCGATTTGCCCTGCTAAAGCTCCGACACTAACCTCATCCCAGTGCGCGATGCCTTTCAATTCAGGTATATACTTGGTCATCGGGTCGGAAAACACACGATCCCCTGCAACGACAAGCAGCAAGTACACTGCGTACAGCTTGCTCACACTCCCAACGCGTAGAACGGAGTCGCCATCGACTTTGCTTCCAGAGCCTCCGGAAGTGGCAAGATCTGACCCTTCATTATAATACTCGAATAAAGTCTCCTGCGCAGAAAAGATTTGGATGGAGAATGTATCATTGAGGGACACAGGACCATGTGAAGTTTTGCCCGAATTGAACGCATCATCCAATGCCGCCTTAATCTGCGCGGAAGTTGTATGCCATGTTGACGACGCAGAGAGATCTTTGGTAGGAGGAAAGACGGCGCCGTAGATGGGACAGAGGTCCACTGCTACAGCAGCGCCAATGCTTGAAGAAAGTAGCACAAGGTTACGAAGGACTGCCATTGCGATCATTGTCTGCTTGCTGGACCACAACAACAACTCGCCTTTTTAAGTCTGTGAGCATCGCGTAGAGCTTACCAGGATACCAATACCATGACCAACAAATCGCAGATCTATCCTCTTTGTAGACGCCGACCGACCCCACTGTCAACACCATGTTCGCAGCAAAAAGCAATACCTCCCGGGGACAGCTTATTTCCGTCTCCACTATTCGCCAATATGGTCTGTGAATGTTGAGAATGATAGGTCAGCCTTGCGCCTCTAATAGCATCAGCTTACGGGTTGCCTAACCTGGCGAGATTCGCAAAGGAAGGAAACCCTATCGTCCTATGGTACAACACCAAAAAGGAACGCCCCGTCATACCGGGCGAGCTCGGTTCGAATCTATTGGTGATTTGAGGCACACATGACGTGCCTGCTCCTGTATAGAGGCCCAAGAAGTGGTGCAAGTTTGTTAGCACAATGCAAGCATTCACCGAAGCTGCTTACCGTTGACCTTGATTCGGGGTAGCAAAGGTAACTAGGTAAGTAATACATTTTCGTCCGCTACTTTTGAGCTTCAGACCCTTTCTAGATAAATAGCCTCTCTTGGGACAGGCACAAGGATGCGCTGAACACCTTTAGTAAGAATGTTTCGCATATGGTCTGTTGCCACCAACCTTCTAAGTAGCTTACCGATGCGTCTGTCCCTTGCCAGGTGGGGATCTTAATTTTTGTAGTTCGATGCAGCATGGCCCCTCTATTCTTACGTTTACCATTGTCAGATTAAGGTAGCTAGAAGCGACAGCTACTCCGTTCGCCTAAATGACCTTTTCTTGTGGTAGCGGGGTGTGGGGGCATGTTGTATCCGCAGAGGAGTCTGGGGAGATTTAGTTTCTGGCAGCACTTGAGATCCTTGGGGTGTCATCCCAGGGCTCTGTTTGTTGTAGCCTGGCGGAACTATTTCGCACCAATCCTCGATCTTGTAAAATGTTTTCTTTTTGGCGGGCGCTTAGCACGAGCGCGAAAACGCACTCCACGTGCCTTCGACATATAATACATACGCAGCCAGACTCTACTCCTCTTCAGATTCCTCCTCGCTACCATCACTTCCCTCGCTATCATCTTCATCCTCTTCCTCATCACCATCTCCCTTCAATCCGTAATCCTCTTGGAAATCGACAAGCTGCTTCACGTTGATCTTGAAGCCGTCCTTCTCGAAATTCTTCTTCAGATCCTGTATGAACGGTCAGCAACTCTTCCAGTGATCTGGAACCATGGGACAGGACATACCTCAACCATATTGCCACCGCATGTGATGACCAGATCCGTATTCTTGGGATCGAAGACATTGGCGATGACATCATTAAACGCTTTACGCACGTCTTCCTCCTTGACCTCCCGAACTTGACCTAAGACCCACTCTGACCACTCTTTGCCAACGCGCTTCACCACGAGATCAATGAAGCTACCTCGTGCCGCATCGACAATAGTAGCCTTGTCATCCACGAACTCTCGCACTATGCTGCTGATGGCACCTTCGAGAGCCAGTTTCTCGAATTTGCGTGTTCCATCACCGTATTCCTTGATGACGGTGCGCGCCTTTTCGTATGCCGCGTACGAATTTGGAGACTTGTAGATGCGGAATTTGAGGAGCCCGGCCTGGATATCGCGCAGGAAGTTCGCACCATAGGCTAGACCCGTGCCACGGATGTCCTGCCACATCGGACCTTCAACGGCATCTAGGTAAGACAGAGCTACCATCAGAGGAGGTAAGTCTGGGCTGGTATAGGAATCGGGGCCTTTAGACGTCAACATAGCGAAGGACGAATCGATAGGCATGGGAATGACGTAGTGTGCACCGCCAGGGTTCTTTCCGATGTCTGAAAGCAGCGACCTGCGATCGTCAATTGGGTCGATGGTAGGTTCTGGGCCCGGCTTTATGGCGTCGGTGAGAGTCTTGAATGTAGATACGGGATTGGGGAGCGTCTCGAAATTAGCTATTGCCAGGACGCGGAGGTTTGAGAATGTCAGGAGGTGCTTGCGCAAGGTCTCGAGCTTGTCAATCACTTGCTGAGGGTCCGTCTTGAGCTGCTTCAAGGTGCGCTTCAAGTAGAGCGCCTTGACAAGAGTGTTGGTGGCGCGGACAGAAGAAGCCTCCTTGTAGTGGATCATACGATCAACAGCAAAAAGCATGCTATGCCCGTCGCGCTTCTCGTCTGGCACATCCGCGAGCATCTTCTTCGCTGCAGCAATCAGTCGCTCCGTGTCGAAGATAGAATTGACAAGGAGGTCTGCGAGCCACTGAACCACATCCTTGAATTTGTCTGCCTCAGCGACGAAGTGGATGTAGATCATCTCGCCATTGCCAATGTCATTGCCACGATCAAGGCTATACTCTATCGTATCTTTCTCTAGGTCGGTGATAACTTGTTCGAACTCGATGCGCTTGCCATCTCGTGTGATCGGCGTGCCAAAGAAGTTGGTAAGATAGACACCGAGCAACGGCTTCAGCTCAGTGGGCACACCAGCGGTACCAAGCGCGAGTCCGAAGTGGACGAAAGATGTCGGAATAGACTCGTAATGAATGAACAGCGGAAGGCCGTTCTCGTCCTTGTCGATAATCTTCTGGATCTTATTGTCCATAACCCCGAGCTTCTTTGCGAGGCCAGAACGCGCGGTCGTAGTCTCGAAGAAGTGGATCGAGCTGGTGCTAGGGACCTTCAGCTTCTCCATCATCTCTAACGGGATCGGTTTGTCATTTTCGGCCTTCGCCTTTTCCAGCTTCTCAGCTTTCTCTTTCAAACCTGCCTCGCCGAGCTTCTCTTGTTGTGCCTTGACGCGTTCGACTTCTTCGGACTTGATCTTTTCGGCAAGGGCTACGGAAGGCTTCCCAAGGAGGGATACGTGATGGGGTTCGACGATCCACTTTTTGATGAACGAGCGCCACTCTTCCTCGCTCCACTCCTCGAGCTCGTCAAATACAGAGAGCGACTCAAGGGCTTCCCGAAGCTTTGAGCCATCACGCGGGCCGTAGGAATGGTCTTTAATGACAGGGTCCTTGAACTCATCATTGCCAATCTCTGAGGTGAACCGCACTTGCCGCTTGAACCGGTGCAGGCAATCCTTGAGGTAGGCCAAGTCTATCGGTTGAGCCACATGCTCTTGCAGAACTTCCCAGAAGCGTTTCTCCACTTCTTCAAGCTTCTCAGTAGCGACACTAGTCAGTGTGAAGTGTATGACCGATTGAGAAAAGCTCCGGACATAGAAGTATACCATACTGGTGAGATGCTCCTTCTCTGCAAGTTTGTTGACGAGAACCGAGACCGAAGAGCCAGCAAGGTACATGAGCACAGTGTTGAGAGCAGTCTCGAGCTTCTCATCTGTGGAGTCAGGTCCAATGAGGGCGATCTGAATCTCACCGGTGGACTCATCCTCCTCGGGAAACTCCACAGTCTCAACAGTCGTCTTCGCAAGTCCCGGCTCAAGCTTTGAATCTGACCATGGCCGCTTGAAGGGAGCGGTGTACGAGGGCACGCTGTCGGCGGTCTCGGCCTCGAATTTGTCCAGAATTTCCAGAAGGTCTGCGTGATCGACCTCACCGATAAGGACCAACCGGAGGTTTTTGGGTTGGTACATGTCGCGATGGAATTGGCGGATCCGTTCTGCCGTGAGAACGCGTAAGGCTTCTACACGGCCCCCGGTCTCGTAGCGGAATCCATAGCGCTCGGGGTACAGGATGCGACGCATCTCTAAATCCATCAGGTCACCCTGAAGATTCTGGCGACCCTGCATTTCCGAGTACACAACACTTTGATTGTTAGTATGGAATTTCGTGCACCTAGTAGGGTGCTTACCCAGCATCGTGCCCAGTACCGTCGATGTGGTGCACCTCGGTGTAACATCCCTCATCTGTGAGAGTAGGAACGACGAGGTGGTCAAGGTAAATGGGCAATATCTGCGCGAAACCTTCCCAGCCCGCTGTAGTCAGCGTGTACACGGTCTCGTCGACGTCTGTCCAGGCATTGGTGTCGGAATAGGCCCGGGTAGAGAGTTTGTCCAGGACACCCTTGTAAGGATATTTTCGTGAGCCCATAAAGCAGAGATGCTCCAGAGTGTGTGCTGCAGGGGTTAGGAAATGCATATTTTAGGTATACTGTGAGCACTCACGTGCTCCAGAGTCATCGTGGATCTCGGTAGCCAGTGCAAAGTAGCCGTAAATCTTTGGTCCTTTCCTGTCGACCACAACGACGTTCATGCCGGTGCGCTGCGATTCATACTGTGTGAACTCGGCCTCCGTATAGTCGGCCTTGAACTGCTGCACTTTCTTAAAGTTGGTCTCCCGTGGTACAGACCCCATCTTGCCAAAGTGAAATGGCTGCTGGTCCGTGTTGGAGTCGTAGAGGGAGCACTCCTCGTCAGTGCTAGGAAGTGTGTCTGACTGGTCTTCGATTACCGTTCCGGGCGTGCAGGCTCCTTTGTATGACGTTCGTCTAGTGCTAACATTGTTCTCTGTTAGTTGCCGGATCGAGGGCTGAGATTCCTCGCGTAAATATGCGGTAAAACACCTCGACAGCTGCGCGGCCAAAACGACAACGCAAAGTCCGTTATGGAAGGCGCGCATCACCAGCCTGGAGGTAGGACCTCGGGAGGAAGCCACTCAGCTGACGCGAAAGCGAATTATGCCACCTCATGAGCCGAGTGTTCCGGGGAAAGACAGGACGGGGATTGTGCAGTGCAGGGTAGAAGCTTACTTGTGTAGTAACGTTGCCTAAAAGTAGAGAATGCCACCCACGATGCAGCCCCGGTCGCGTTTATGAACGTGCGGACTAGAAGTACAGATTCCCGAAAGTGACAAGCCCGTAACAGCGCACTGCGCAAACGAAGGCGGTGTGCTGGGTCAATGTGATTGGTAAGGAAGAAAGGAAATGGAACGAAGTACTACCCCCTGATTGGACTCAAGAGGAAAGTCGTAATCGAACGCTCGACGAACAGCTCTTGATGATGGTGGGGTGGTGGGGTTGCTATCTTTCGGTAGGGCTTTCGCACGGCCCACTTTGACTTGCAGGTGCCTGAGATACTCGTACGCGCCACGAATCAACATTGCGTAGGTCCACATATCTACAACACACGTCAACCCCTCCAGTGAGCGACATGATCATACGCCGATAGCTCTAATGTCCTCACCAGTCTCTGACCAGGAGCTCGGGGACGCGCTCCTCCACTCTGTCCAGCACGGTTCTTTCCCACAATCAGAGCATGTATCCTCTGCGCCGGTGGGGTCTGCAGCTCTTCCGAAGCTTCGACAGACTTTAGAGAAGGCCAGGGATGACACCAAGGTACGCCTTTCTGCTACTTTCACGCACATGCTCCCTGAATATATGCCAACAGCAAATCTAGGAACACATCCGTCAGGTTTCCCGCGAAGCCGCATCCGACGTCGACGGCTGGATAACCCAAGCCCGCAAGCTCCAAGCCGACATTAAACGCTCCCAAGAGACCGCGAAGGAGATCGTACAACAGGCAGAGTCTGGTAAAGAAAAGACCGCGAAAGTTCAAGACGCAGCCTCGAAAGTCAGCTTCCTACATTCCGAGATCGCATACAACGAGAGCCTTGTGCAGGTTGTGGAGCAGCTCAAAGACATTTCAACCCTGGTAGAATCAGCGCAGGATGCTGCAGTCCGCAACAACATTCTATATGCGCTCGAGAGACTGGAGGACGCGGACAGCGCATTCAAGAGGCTTGGACCGTTCGAGAACACTCGAGTAGTAGGCCTTTTGAAGACAAAATCAGACCAGCTAAAGTCGGCGATAGTGGAGAATATTACGGAGATATGGAATAGTCTGCTTCTAGTCAACACTGCAGAGCGGAAGATCACCCTGAGAGAGGAGGCAGACCGTGAGGATGGTATCAATATCGGGACAGTGGTTGAGGCATTGACAAGGCTAGGGCTGCTCGACAAGTTCATCGCGCGCCTCAGTCGAGACTTTGACAGTGTCGTCGTGCAGCCACGGCTAGCCATTGGCCCAGACCAAATCGTCTCTGCATTGACGATCTATGGCGACGATATACAAGTCGCCGGTCAAGTGAGCGACATGAGCGTCCAAGCCGCGCTGGAGGATATTCAAGCGATAGCCGATTACCTTAGTACACGCATGCCTCCCGACGTCGCCATCCCGCTGTCCGAGAAGCTAGTACCAGTCATCGCCAACCGACTGATCTCAAGTTGGCTACTACCTGCTATACCACTATCTACAAAGGGCATTCCTGAATTCCAAGAGACGCTCTCGCTCGTACTTGGCCTTGTTGAGTCTTTCGATGAGCTGGGCTGGAGCGGGCAACAACGCTTGACTGACTGGGTCGATAAGTCCGCCGAGAAGTGGCTTGCGCGACAGAAAGAAGCTGCGATAGCTCAGGTGCAACGGATCTTTCCGAGACGGGTCCAAGAGAAGAAGACGGTGGAACGGGTAGAGACGCAAGTTCTGTCGAGGGGAGACGCTATGCTTGGCAAGCACGAAGAGCAAGATGAAGATTGGGGAGCTGAATGGGGTGACGACGAGGCGGCAGCAGAAGAGCCCGCAGGCGACAAAGAAACACAGCCGAGCGAGGCCATGGAAGAGGAGGACATGAGCGCTTGGGGTATGGATGAGGACGAGGCACAGGAACCGCAGAAAGAAAACAAGGGCCCGAAGCCCGAAGCGCAAGGCGAGGAAGATGCCGAAGATTGGGGCGCCGATTGGGGCGATGACGAAGAGCCAAAGCAAGTCCCAGCAGACCCTGCTTCCCAGGCCTCCGCAGAGCCTCAGGCCAACGGACAGGTCGATCAAGCAGAGAAGCCATCGAAGGACCGGGAGATGACATTGAGGGAGACATACACCGTAACGGCAATCCCAGACTCTATCATTGACATGATTCTCCAAGCTTTATCAGACGTCGGTACTCTCAACACCCCTGAGCTTGTCGGCTCCGCCATCGCGCCTGCCAGCAGTGGACTCTTTGCTATACCAAGTCTGTTGTTAGCCATGTATCGAGCTACGGCGGCTACCCACTACTCTCGGGATATCGCAGCCAACATGTTGATCTACAACGATTGCACGCGCCTGTCTGACCGCCTTCGCGCTTTCCTTGCAGAACAGGCAGAGAAAGATCGTTCATCGGACTTGCCGCAGCACCTGAAGCCCTCTGTCAGGCTAAAGCCACGGCTCGACCAGGACATCAAAGCCATCGAGACTTTCGGCAAGCGCGCGTATGGCCGGGAGATGGAGTCTCAAAGGACGATCCTTCGCGACCACCTCGATGCCGCACAAGGTTTCTCTAGCTGCACCAAGATGCCGTTCGCCGCCGAATGCGACAACGCCATCGCCATGACCATCGATCGCATTGCCGACGTCAAGAACGCATGGAAGCCCGTTCTTTCACACTCGGCTCTCCTCCAATCCCTCGGCTCGCTCGTGTCAACAGCTCTGGCCAAATTCATTGCCGACATCGAAGACATGACAGACATCGCGGAAGACGAGTCGAAGAAGCTTCGCGGGTACTGTGTCTCGCTGTCTTCTCTTTCTGCGCTTTTCATCACGGAAGACGATGATGGTCAGCAGGGGGACATGACGAGCGTCTACACGCCGAACTGGTTTAAATTCCAATATCTGAGCGAGATATTAGACTCGAGCTTGGCGGACATCAAGTACATGTGGACAGATGGGGAGCTGAAATTGGAGATGGAGGTCGATGAGGTGCTGGATTTGATTAGGGCGTTGTTCGCGGAGAGCGACTATAGGAGGAAGGCGATCGCGGATATCAGGAGGGCGGCGGGATACTAGACATGGGGATGTGCAGGGCGCAGAAGATGAATGTGTGAGCAGTTGAGTATGGGTTTTCACTGCATATCTTCACGCATAGCCTATTTGCCTACATCAAGTGTGGGAAAACAGGACAAGGATGAATGGACACTACAATGCAACGACCTGGTCACGTTTTCAATTGACATTGTTTCAAGCTTTCAAATGTTGTTCTGTGTACACCTGGTTTCTCGCCGTGCTGACGATGAATGTGTAAACCGTCGAGTGTAGACTGGCGCTGCCGATAATCAATGAAAACAATGATGGAACGGCTCGATTGTCTTCTTTCGTCTGGCATGTTATTCCTCCTTGTGCTGTGTGCAGAATAGCGCTGTCGATTGTGAGGACAGGGTCTATGATGACAGATGCGGGCGATGTCGCGTGCGGGTGGCACATGTGCCGAGAGTTCCCGGATGGAAGGCACGGCCCTCATTACAACGGAAGGCGCCTGATTGGTCGCTCTTTCTTTGCCCGAGGTCTTGCACATCGTGAACGTAACCACCTCCAAGACAGTTCGCCATCCCCACGCACGATCCCGCACACGCCCAAAATGGCCTCAACTCGCGCTCTCTGCCGTCTGGCTACGTCGCGGACAGGTATGCACCTTCTATACATGCCTAGAAGGCGCAATTGGAGCTCTGCTAACACTGCCCGCAGCTGCCGTCCGCCCAGCCGTCTTCGCACGCGGCTTTGCCTCTGTCACCGACACCAAGGCCCGCGATCCCATCTCAAAGGTCGGCGAGGCGATTGCTCCAGATGCCTCGCGAGCACCCGTCCCGGAGAGCAAGACGTCCACCGTCAAGGAGCCTGCGCCGAGCAAGGATGCGAAGATGAAGACATTCCACATCTACCGCTGGAACCCCGACGAGCCCACATCCAAGCCTAAGATGCAGTCGTACGAGCTCGACCTGAACAAGACCGGACCCATGATGCTAGATGCGCTCATCCGCATCAAGAACGAGATCGACCCTACCTTGACCTTCCGACGAAGTTGCCGTGAGGGCATCTGCGGTAGCTGTGCGATGAACATTGACGGTGTCAACACTCTGGCCTGTCTGTGTATGTATATGTAGTATCCGAAGCATGTTTCAGGAACTGATTGTGTTACCAGGCCGCATCCCCACCGAACAGGGCAAGGAATCGCGCATCTACCCACTCCCGCACATGTACGTTGTCAAGGACTTGGTTCCTGACATGACGCTCTTCTACAAGCAATACCGCTCCGTGAAGCCTTACCTTCAACGCACGACCCCGGCACCAGACGTACGTTTCCTCATTTCTCTTCCCACACTTGATTCTCGACTAACTTCCGAGCAGGGCCGTGAATACCGCCAAACAAAGGAGGACCGCAAGAAGCTCGACGGTCTCTACGAATGCATTCTCTGCGCCTGCTGCTCGACCTCGTGCCCGTCATACTGGTGGAACCAGGAAGAATACCTTGGCCCCGCCGTGCTCCTGCAGAGCTACCGCTGGATCGCCGACTCGCGAGACGAGAAGAAGGCCGAGCGCCAGGATGCGCTTAACAACAGCATGAGCTTGTACCGATGCCACACCATTCTCAACTGCTCACGGACGTGCCCCAAGGGACTGAACCCGGCGTTGGCGATTGCGGAGATCAAGAAGAGCATGGCTTTCACGTAAGGGGAGATGGCTTGAGTGGGTGGCGGACGAATTGCATTATTTGCTTGGCTTGCGCATTCGTTTCTGTTTCTTCGTGTATGTACATGCGCAGATTTGGAGTAGGAGCTTGTATTTGTGAGAATGTATGCGAACCAACAGATTGACACATACCGTCAATCGAACATTCTAAAGAAGCACTAAAAACACCTGGTCCTCAAGCTAGTTGCATGTAACGATGCACCTGCTTATGCGACACCATCTGCGCCGCCGCCTCCTCCCATGGCCAGCCTGCGTGCGGGGTGAAAACGACTTGGGCTCGCTTGTGACATCCAATCCTCATCCTCCAGACACCACCAAAGACGATCCGGGGTATTTGCCCGACTAAGGCACACGGAACGGTGTCACAATCTCCACAAGATGCCTGCCATTATGCGAGGAACTCCACCGTCGCTTCCTCCTTCGCGGGGGCAGCCAATGGCTAGAAGCCGCGCTACACCATTCCTGTCCAGCATCTTGCCTCTTCTTCCCGCTCCTCACCCACTGTGCCATGGACACTTCTTACGTACCCCAGACCTCCCTTGGAAGCGTGTGCGATGGACTCTGCGCAGCCGAAAAGAGTGTCCAAAGCATGTGACGCGTGCAAGCTGCGGAAAGTAAAGTGCAATGGGCACGAGCGATGTCAGCAGTGCAGCCACCTCGGCTTGAGATGCGTCTATTCCATCTCCAACAAGACACGGTCCCAAGGCAAGCGCGGGCGTATAATCACTGAATACAAGAAGAAGACTTCAACTGCAGCTGTTACGTCTCCACCGATACTGCCGGCCATCGCAGGACAGGTTGCTCTGCCACAGCGGGTCCCTTCCCTGGCATTCTCGGAAGAGTTGGATGGAGGTAAGTATATCGTATGGCTGCAGGCGATATCTGCATCCGAAGAGTCCAATGTGTAAGCTTGTGTGGCATCTGGTACTAATTTGCACGCAGTGAATTCACCGATCGAGCCAGGCTTTCAATATGACCAGTCTTTCTTCCTGGACCTCATCCCTGACTACATGGAAGGCGTATATCCAGTACAGCCTGTCATCCCAGAAGCGGAGCTCCGGGACTACATCGCTTCCATGGATGTGGACCAAGAACTTCGCACGTTCGTGTGTACCTTCGGGGCGTGCACGTTAAACCTCACACGAGCGGGCGACAATCGAACCGACGAGGTTCTCCACAACATCGAAACACTCACCAACTATGCCATTTCGACATTGAAGCCTGTTTACAAAACCTTTCGGTCTTCTGTAATTAGAGCAATGTCATCCATGTTCATACACAACTGCCTTATGAGCATGGCAGCCAGCGACGCTGCTTTCCATTACATTCGCGATGCCATTACCGCCATCCAGCTGATGAGAGTCGATAACGCAGATACTATGGCTCAATTATCTCCTCCGGAAAGATCTCGAAGGCAACGTTTGTACTGGCAAGCATATATCCACGAGCGATTTCTCGCGATTCTCGATTACCGCAATGCCATTCTACCACCTTTGAGTACTCTCCCGGAAGCCGACCCCAATATACCCGTCCAAGTTCATGATGGTTTCATCCAGATCATCAAGCTTTTCCGCCTTCTTGACCCCGAATTCATCCAGAATTGGCTGGGTAGCCAGGGAAATGTCACCTCCACTTGGATTGAAGAGAAGACTCGGGAGCTTGACGGCGATGAAGAGAGCAATGCAAGGGAACTCGCTAATTTGTCAACTGTGAGTATATCGTAATCGTGGTTTGGTCGAAACGTAACATGATTGACTAATTTGATTATGTAGATGCAACGAGCCGACCTCGCCATCACCCGGGAATGGCTTAGAACGCTCATCTGGCGACTGGCAATGGGGAAGTCTCTGTTATCATCAAAATCATCGAAGGAGTGCCTATCTCTACTGTTTCCTGTTCGGCTGTCACAAAACCTTCGGCAACAAGTCACCAGCATGTCCCGACACGACATCGAGGTGCATGGCAGCAGCATCGTACAGAAGCTTTTCGAAATCACCGACACCATCTCGGACGTCCTGATTCATGTCCCTGCCACTACGCTTGAAGAGACTTCACTCCGCATCGACGACTTCCTATTCATTCTCAACTTTGTCCTTCAGTTCCCAACTCTGGACGCCACGCGTCGAGGAATTTTACTTGAAAAGCTGGAGCGGCTGCAAGGCCTCTTTCCGGAGGTTGTCAGCAATGCAAGCTCACCGAACCTACCAATCGAGCTGCAGTCACCGACCACCGACCCCTGGTACCAAGTGGCACAATCGAAGATCGGCCCAGACACGAATATGGACCCTGCTGGACTGCAAGGGCTCGCACCTCTTCCGTATATGGGCCAATCGGAGCCTCATCCAAAAGCGAACCAACATGCCGCCACTTGGAACCATATCTCCAGACGACTGTCGATGGCGCACTTTCCGGTTAGCTGATGAGATCCTTGCTCGTATCAAGAAGATGTCATATATTTGTCACTGCATAGCTCTTTCCTTTGAGTCATTGAATCGCGTACACGCACATTCACATGGTTGAAGATGAAAAATCCAGTTTTATGTACACAAAGTCTATTTCAGAACATGAGGGGGCTCGAACGCCACAGTACGATCGATCTGACATTCTCTTGATCTTCAATTGCTCAAATTTGAACTGACCTGCTCGACATGGGCAACCTTCTCGCCCTCGAGCTTCTTCTCTGATACCACTTCGTTATCCTCGAATTCTTGGACAACTGTCTCCTTGAACTTGCGAGCAGGCACTCGTTGCTCGAAAAGGATGTCGAGCTCACCATAGGTACGCCCCTTGGGTTCAGGGAGGCGGAAGAAGGTCCAAACCAGGCACAAGAAGCAGGTACCAGCCCAGAAGAAGGCTGATTTGGCGCCCCAATGCCACGCGCTGGGGTTCAGCATACGGGGAGTCATGATATTGCCGATGATCGAGCCAATATTGTACCAGTTCCTGGCCAAGACAACGGTCTTCTGTCGCAGGCGGGACGATGGGATCTCTGCTACGAGGCAGTAGCAAACGGGGCCAACACTGGCGTCGTAGACAAACGTGAAGATAATCAGCATCGCACCAACCGCCCATTGGACACTGGAGTTGTCCTCAGGGGCAATACCGAGGAAGCCGATGATGAGCAGAAGAGCAAGCATGATAACAAGACCCCATACGTACAAGGTCCGGCGTCCAACTCGGGGCATCAGCCACCAGGAGACAAAGACACCGACAGCGCCGATAGCGTAGATACCCAAGCTCATGCTGAAGGCGTTCGAAGTGTCCAGGCCAGCGTTCTCAAAGAAGTATGTGGAGAAACCCATAAATGAGGCACCGCACCATGCCTGCGTAAACCAAGTCATGGCTGCGATTTCCGTTCGGCGCAAATCAGTACCCTTGAAGCAATCCCAGTATGACGTTCCCTCGCTGATGGCCTTTTCTAATTCGTTCGTGTGCTTGTACATGGCAATGGTCTCATCGGCGTTGAAGTCGGGGTTTTTCTCGGGCGAGGCGAGACGCAAAACCATCTTCTTCGCATCTTCGTATCGCTCTTTCCTAACTAGCCACCAAGGCGACTCCGGTGCGAAGGCGATGCCGATGATCAAGGGGATGGGGTAGATCCACTGGATAGCATATGGAATGCGGTACGCCCATTGGTCTGAGCGCTCAGAGACTCCCTTGAGAACACCAGATGCAATGAACTGTCCGAAAACCCAGCAGAGGTTGACGTAGGTGGTGAGAATCGGGCGGAGCGGTACAGGCGTGACTTCGGCAGCGTATGTGGTCGTGAGGGTTTGGAAGACACCCCACGGAATTCCAACAAGAATCAAACCAACGAGCAACATCTCGATGTTCTGTGCAAAGAACAAGATGAAGATCAGTCCAGTCACCGCAGCCAATGCGCCAATCATTGTCTTCTTGAATCCATATCTCTCAGCGATAATACCGTTGATCATCAGACCTAAGATCTCGCCAACGTAGGCTCCGTTGGTGAGTCCTGCTTGCCAGGCGGCAGTGACTTCGTACGAGCCGTCTGCGAGCTGGACACCGAATTTCTGCTTGAAGGCGGGAACGGCCTGGAGATTGGCGATGAGGTTGATATCGTAGCCCTCCATGATAATGGCACCGCTGAGTAGGACAGACCATGCGATGGCCTTGGGGTATAGCCGAATACCTTCCATCAAGGTCATTTTCTGCTCGGCTTTGGTAGCTTTCGTAGCATCGTGGTTGAGTTGCGCGATGTCGGCGTTGTTGAGCGACATTTTGCGCTGTTGGTCGCCGTCCACTGCGATGCTGTTGTGGCGCGACATACTGCGAAGAATTGGAGAACACTCCTATCACAACTGCGCGGAACGAGAGACTCAAGGTCTTCAAACGAAGAGAAACCTCTGTCGATGGCTTGTAGAGCTGGTCGCTGCGTGAAGTGTAGGCCGTGCTCGATGCTGAACCTCAACCCTGGGCCTTCCACCCTGTACTTATACAAGACAATTCGATCAATATGTCGCGCAGCACGCACCTGCACTGCACATGCCACAAGCCAAGCGAATGGTGTGAGGTCCAGGCTAGCGCCGGGAACGAGGTTTCTTCCCCAGGTCTCCCCAGGTCAACTCCAGATTAGGATTGGGAAAGGTGTGAACGGGGGTTTCTACGCGAGGCGTTGCGGCAACTCTTCGAATCTCGACCAGTCTCCAGGAGAACCCGGTGCACTGCTGCAGCGCATTGGTGCATCTTCGGTCCGAAGTGGTGTGCCCCGCGGGGATGGCTGGTCACATGTTGTGCACACGGCAAAAGGGTCAGAAGAACCTGGTTGCAAAATGCATACATCACGCGACCCGCGAATCATGTCGCGCTCCGAGAATCTTCACGAGCTTGTGCGTGCACCTGTTCATTCGTTCTATGTCGGCCCGACAGACCGTTCATCACGCCAAGTGGGGAGCACAAACAGCAAGTCGGAACTTTGGGGATGCACCATGTGTGGGGGACCCACGTTGATCCCATGGGACACCACCTCGGGCAGTTTCGCGGTTGAAGGAAATGCCCTTTGAGGACGCATCGCCCGACAATGGACCACTGACATGTCCTGGAGACGCGTTGCGAGCTCGCGGTATCTATGAACAATGAAAAGAAAAGATTGGGGAACAGGTGGGGTTTGGACGGAGCAGAGCGCCCTTAGCCAGGTCGGCGGGTGGCGTCGAGGTATAAGGTCCCGAGGCGTCTTCTCCAAGCCACCAGAGCGATACTTCGTACGTCAAAGTATTTACTTCTCGTGCCGACTTCGTATTTGCCTTGGAACGTTTTTCGGAGTTCTTCCTGTCTGTCTTCACGTTTTGCCTCTTGTGTTCCAATTACACATACACGAATCATGACTGTCACAGGGCGCAAATGGTGGAAAGATGGCGTCGTCTACCAGATCTACCCTGCCTCATTCAAGGACTCCAATGGTGATGGGATTGGCGACCTGAACGGGATCCTCTCTGAGCTGGATTACATCAAGTCCATTGGCGTGGACACCATCTGGATATGTCCCATGTACGACTCTCCGCAGGTGGACATGGGCTATGATATCAGAGACTACGAGAAAGTGTACCCGCCATACGGCACAAACGAAGACATGGAGAGGCTCATTGCTGAAACGCATGCTCGAGGCATGCGCATCGTCCTCGACTTGGTTGTGAATCACACTTCTGATCAGGTATACCCCGTCCTCTTCAGATACATCTCGCAAAGATGCTGATACAAATACAGCACTCCTGGTTCCAAGAATCTCGCTCCTCAAAAGACAACCCCAAGCGCGACTGGTACATCTGGCGCCCTGCCCGCTACGTCGACGGCAAACGCTGCCCACCCAACAACTGGCTCGGCAACTTCGGCGGCTCCGTCTGGCAGTGGGACGAGCACACGCAGGAATACTACCTGCATCTCTTCTGCCCCGAGCAGCCGGATCTCAACTGGGAGAACCCCGTCACACGCCAGGCGATCTACAAGTCCGCGATGGAGTTCTGGCTTGAGAGGGGCGTGGATGGGTTCAGAGTTGATACTGTGAATATGTACAGTAAGGGCGATATGGCAGATGCGCCTATTACGGATCCCGGAAGTGAGTGGCAGTTTGCAGGATTCCAGTACTGCAATGGCCCGCGGATGGGCGAGTTTTTGGCGGAGATGAACGAGGTGCTGCAGAGGTACGACGCCATGACCGTGGGAGAGTGTCCCCACACTCCGGACATGGCGCGCGTTGTAAAATACGTCTCAGCCAAAGAACGCCAGCTCAACATGGTCTTCCAGTTTGTAAGTCCACCGATTCCTCCAAGACCTTCCCAGCCGCACCAAACGCACACAAGGCAACCACAGCAGGACTAACCCCCACCAGGACGTCGTCGACATCGGCCAAGGCCCCTACAAATTCCAAACCACACCCAAAAACTACACCCTTCCTCAATTCAAACGCGCAATCGCTCAAACGCAATCCCTCCTCCGCCTCTCCGCCGACGCATGGACAACCGTCTTCCTCGAAAACCACGATCAATCCCGCTCCATCACGCGCTTCACCTCCGATGCTCCCGCCCACCGTGTCGCCGGCGGAAAACTGCTGAGCTTGATGATGTGCGCGCTGTCCGGCACGCTGTTCATCTACCAGGGGCAGGAACTGGGTATGACAAACTTCCCCGAAAGTTGGGATATGAGTGAATACAAGGACGTGGATTCGAGTAATTACTACAAGATGGTTGCGGAGAGGAGTGGGAACGACTCTACCAAGTTAGCCGAAGCGAAAGCGAGTCTGCAGCATCTTGCAAGAGATCACGCGAGGGTGCCGATGAGCTGGTCTACAGCGAAGTACAACGGTTTCTCCCCGCCGGACGCAAAGGCCGAGCCGTGGATGCGTCCGCTCGAAGACGCAGCGCTGTGTAACGCGGAGCAGCAACAGGGGGATAAGGCATCTGTCCTAGCGTTTTGGAAGAGAATGCTTGCGGTCAGGAAGGAGTGGAATGATCTCCTTGTCCACGGCGAGTTTGACGACCTAGACGAGCAGAACGAGGACCTCTTTGTCTTCAGTAAGACGTGGAAGGGGAGGAAGGCGCTCGCGGTGTGTAACTTTACGAACAAGACGCAGAGTCTCACGCTGCCCGAGAGTGTACGGAATAGCAAGCGGGAGCTTTTGGTCTCGAGTGCGGACAGAGGCGACGAGACGGAGCTGGCGGCTTGGGAGGGGAGGGTTTATTTGCTTTCCTAGGAGTACGGACGGACGAGCTGAGCGGGTTGAGCTCGGCATAAGCGTTTCATTTCGTTCGAGAGCCGGGTAGGTTCAAGAGATGGAGCCCTAGAGCTAGATTGCTATGCTTATGACTTATGATACCACGCAAATCTAAAATCCTCTCTGGAGACGTTTGTAGATATTGTCTCACATGCATGTATATCCCGGCACTACACTGATCGCCTCGAAGACCTGACCTCGTCAAATCAGTTCGCATATGGCCTCGAACTACCGCCATCTTACGAGGTATTCGATACCAAACGCGCTTTTCTCGGACAAAATCGTCACAGCACTACAAGAGATAGCAACACGAATGCCATCGCGTCAAAGGGGGAGATACGGTGGGTACACACGCTGTGAGAAGGGTGGGGTTGGTAGCGATTTAGATCTTGAATTTGGTTGGTTGCTGTGCGGAGTGTGAGGCTTGTTCGAGCGATGGTGTTGGGTGGAGACTACGTTGAGCGCTATGGAATATGTTGTAAGGCTAAACATGTGCGTTGAAAACTTCAGTCGTAGAAATTGTAGAATACAAATACCAGCGCTACAATGTACCAATAAAGAGTTGCTGGCTAACTCGCTATGCTTTGTATGTACGCACTCGTAACTCATAGTTCGTCAATCTCCTGCACGTCCTCATCAGGGTGCTTGGGATACTTCCTATACCAGTCCTTCGGATCGCCTCCAGGGACGCACAGTCCTATGCGCCAGAAGTAATCCCTGTGCGCGAAAAACAACTGCCAAAACTTGAAGCGCGCGGGAATGCCCCAGCTCGGCCCGTCTGCATCCGTCCCAGCGATACACTTGCTGTCCTCATTGCCTTCACAATGGTGGACATCCTCGACATCCAAGGGCAGATCCGGCTTGGAAATGAATAGCTCCTCGCTGTGCATCGTGTACCCCCATTCCGCGAGTGGAAGTAAGGGCACTGGATCCGCGTAGTGGGTAACGCGGTGGTACTTGTTTGTCTCGCGGTTGGAGGAGATGTTGAAGCGGGCGTTGATGTAAGCCATGAGCTCTGCGTTTCCGACGCGTGGCTCGCCGAAGGTGGTGATGCGCGGGGACCAGCCTCGCGCTTTGAGATCTAGGGCGGCGAGCGCGGCGACGGCGCCGCCGAGGGAGTGTCCTACTAGAACAATCTCGTAATCTGGATGGGCCTCGATGGCTTCGGTCAGCTGGGGGAGAATCGCTTTACGAGTGTTCAGCCAGGAGGAGTAAAAGCCGGTGTGGACGGTGCAGTTGGTGCACTTGGGAGGATCGGCGGGTGGTGGTTCGTCGCCGGATGAGGTAGGAGGTGGTCTCGGGGCGAGGAAGTCGGAGGTTGCGCCATCGTCGTCGTCGTCGCCGGGGTAAGGGACGTATTCCTGGGGGATGGTAGACAGGTCGACGATGGTGTTTGCGATGGAGTAGGTGCCGCGGAAGGCGAGGATGATGCGCGGGCGCGAGGGAGGATGCGAGAGGGCGATGTAACCGCAGGAGTCGCTGAAGAGGGGGCCTGTATTCCACGCCTACGACAAGTGTTAGCTTCCATATGTTCTTGCACACGAGAAGAGTACACACGGTGACCAGTTCAAAGTCCTTGAAGTCCTCGTCGCCGCAGTGGCTCGCGCAGCTGAAGGGCTTCTGTATGCCCAGCCCAGCCGTGCCTACGCAGTAGGAGATGTCGACTATGCGGGCGAGCTCCTCGAGCTCGAAGAAGAGCTCGCGGGTGATGGTGTCATTGGTGGGTGCAGAGAGGGGGCTTTGCGCCAGACCAAGAGCGCTACGACCGAAGACGAGGCATATCACGCACAATATGAGGCCGAATGCGCTGGCCATTGAGTATGCCGTCTCACATATTCCTTTGGTGGAGGTAGGGGTAGGTATGCGGATCGTATGAGCAGGACGAACGCGGGTAGAAGTGGTGAGGTCACACGTTGCGGCCACGCTATCACCGTGTGACAGTGGCATTCATCCGTCTGGGGAAGGAGGCCAGCCTAAACCCGATGCAGGCTTCGCAACGGCGCGTTCCCAATGCTTGCAGCGGCTCCGCCCAGCGTCGGCGCCAAGAACCTCCTATGACGTACCGCCGCCTGAATGGCAGGATGCTTGCGCGGAGCCAAGTGCTTTCTCGTCCATCATGTCATAAGTACACGCCATGCAACCTGCTTACAACTCCACGCCCAGCGGCCTATAGCACCACTCCCGCATCCTAGACGTTTCGCTGATAAGAGTCGACGGCTTCCGCTGCTTCCCGGAGTCAAGGCTTTCAGCTTCCCGACGCACTTCGACCGGTGCATCGCTGTCAGGAGATAGCACATTCATTGATTCGAGAGGAGACACGACAGCATGGCGAGTACACAACACACGGCATCGACGGAGCCGCTGAGACAGGACGCCACGATGCAGCCCGACGTTGCCGTCGAGCCGCCGACGCCGCAAGATACACCGCGGACCGAAAAATCACTCGAGCCGTTGCAACAGCCCACCCACGAGGGCATCGCGACGACCGACCACCAACCCACACAACCTGCCACCCACCCATCGCTACAGATTCCCGGCATTGCTGTTGCAGACACTGATGGCACCTCGGACGACCGTGGTCGCTCCACCACTGCACAACCTACTCCAGGTGCTACTACGCCCAATGGCAACCTCAGCGTCCACCCTTCACGCGCACCCTCACCGAACCCTTCGGCTGGATACCCACACACACAAGTCGTGTTCGAGGACCCAGACTTCGCGACTCCGCCGCCGCTCAACTACAGCTTGCGGCCGCGCAAGAAGAGCATCTTCTGGTTCTGGTTCTTAATCTTCCTCGACTGTGTGTGCATGCCCATCGGCCTATACTTTGGCATGTGGTATGGTCTGACGCGAGACCAATTGAGCGCAAATGCCGTCTTCAGTATCAGTACGGCGTTATTGGGTACCGTCAGTATCGTGGAGTACTTTATCCGGTTCAGGAGACTTTGGAGGAAGAACTCGACCTGCAGGGTCATCGGAGCGAAAAGATTCTACGTAAGTTATTCTGGAAGTTAGAGATGCAGCGATGAAGTGCTGATGATTTACTAGTTGGACTGGTTCCACTGGAATCTTTCCGTGGGCTGGTTCTTCGTCATGATCGAACTCATCGCCGGCACCTGCCCGCACGACCCGCCCATCCGTGTCCTCGCCATCCCCGCGTCTACTATGCTCTTCGCCATCGGCGTCGAGCTCCTCCTCGTCGATATCCTGCGTCTCGCTGGTGTCCGGGCCCCTTGCCGTATCTCCTCCCTTCCCATGGGCGCCCCGCTCCGCCCGGGCATCTACGCCTACATCGAAGACATCTGCGCTGTCGACGGAAGCGGCGGCACTGAGTTCAGGCAGAGGTTGAATCTGAGATACCAGGCCAGCAAGGCGTTTAGAGAAATGCTGCATCGCTTGACGCTGTTTTGGGCCATCGGAGCGATTGTTTGCTCGGCAGTCACAGTAGCTATTGTGTTCACCATCCAGCGCGATGCTGCCTATATCGTAAGTCTAGATTCCAAATCTCCATTTCCAAACGCAGCACTAATTGATCCAGGTCGGTTGGGTCCTCCCGTTCCTCTGGGCTGGTGTCTGGACCGCCATCACCATTCCCTGGGTACAGCGCAGCCTGGCCCACGAGTACGAGCAGTGGACGACGGCAAAGTGGAAAGCTTAGGGGCTCGACTAGCTCTTGTTCTCGCTCATCATTACTTCATTTTTATGTATGATAAGCCAGCCTTTCGCATGGCGGTGGCGTTACAGGATGTCTGGGTATAGAAAGGGTGCTATATACCATTTACTTTACATGCAGAATGATCCGGATACGGAGTTCTTGAGTGGAAAAGAATTCATCATTAAGTAACTTGCATGCCGTTTCTCAGCTCGCGATATCTTTTCCTTCAGGTTGAGGCACCTATTATTGTCACTTCGTCCACTTAGGCGCATGCTCGAATTCTACGCGTACCGCCCAACCGCCAGATCACCATTCGCCCTCTAATAACGATACTTTTTCCATCGATATCATCATACGATCCAAGATCGTGATGTCAGGGCTTGACCACCCTTGCCGTGCCGCGCGGACCCCAAGCCAAGTCGATGACATCGCCCAAGCGATGATCTGCGCTCGGCTGTGCAAGTCGACGGCATGCACGACGCTGGAAGATGCGGACGAATTATTTCCGCGTGAGTGGTGCTCATTTACCGGTTAGGAAAAGTGAATAGTGCCATAGCGAAGTGATGCCTCTGGGGGCGTACTGTAAGGCTTTTGATGAGGTTGGAAGATGGGTTTGTGTGTTGTTGGTGAGCATGTGTGAGATCGAGTTCGTAGCTGTTGCCGTTGTGGTCTCTGCAGGTAGTTCTAACGTCAGAGTTTATGTGGGAGGGTTTGCGAAGACGAGGTGGGAAGTGGTAAGATATCTGGACTTAGGGACAAGTACAAGGATTGGGCGTCTACTATTCAGTGACAGTCGCACTTGGAAGCTGATCATTTTTGACAGTATATTATGATGAAGAGTACGCAAGAGACTATTAAACCGTTACTACGAAAAGAGGTGTTGGGTATCCAAGAATCGAAGACGCGCAAAGCAAACATTACCTCCCACCCCGCAAAACAACCAGATATAATACATTATCCTCGTCTGTCTCCTTCTAGACATGCTCGAGCGTGACTAGCCAGGCTGGACTCAGCTTGATCACTGGTACAAGATGGGACAGCATTGTCCGAGTAGGCGTATGTCGAGGGAGCCAGAGTCTTTCGATGCTGCTGAAGATAGCAATGTTGGACTTACTGCCCCAATCCTACCGCCGCCCTCATACACGCACCAATCCACCCTTCTTCTCTTCCCGCTTCCAGTCCAACTTCATCCGTGCGTACTTCTCCCTCAACTCCGCAAGCACCGCCCTGTACTCCTGCCACTTCTTGATCGGGTCATCCTCGACCTCTAACACCGGCTCCTTCTTCACCTCTCTCTTGCCTGGGGAGTCGAAACCCCGCACAATGACCGTTCCATGCTCCTCTGGGCTGGGAGGAGTGTCCTGGATGGGGGAGAACCGCGGAGGGATGAAGGGTCCGGGGTGGACTTGACGAGTGTTGCGACGAGGACATCCGCCGTGGGGAGCAGTGCCCTGTCCCAGGGTAGGTATTTTGACCTGATGAGCGGAGGACTTGCCATGGGGACCTGAGTCACCCCCTAGTCCACTGACGCCAAGGTGCTCCTCAAGAGGAGCAGCAGAACGCCGGGGAGCAGCTGGTGGTCCCAGGGATGACTTGATGGGTATAGCGGCGGAGGTGCTGTGAGGCGATGCCTCTGCCTGGAGATGGAGATGAGGTGCTCGAGCACGGATGGCAAGCGCGGGCACCTCAGTGGAGCGGTCTGGGTAGAAGAGGGTCGTGCCAGCGAGGAGGGACTCAGGGACTGATCCAACTCCGCAGCCAGAGAAGGAGGAAGAAGGACTCGCCATAGGTTGCTTCTTGACGGGATCGATGGTGGGAGCGGGAGCGGTGACCCATGCGGGCGAAGACGGTCCAGAGGCTTTGACAGGACGAGGGGGACGCGTGGTGCGCTTCTTGTGGTTGAAAATGACGCCTTTCTTGCCCATGTTGAAGCTTTGGAGGTGGGGATTGAGTGTGTATATCGAGGAAGAGGGCGCGAGTGCTTTGCAGATCGTGGGCGGGAGGCGATGTACAAAGCGCAGGTCGTGTGCGAGGGTGGAAATTTGTTGTTGCTCTATGAAAGCGATTGTGGGGTGAAAGTTCATGTACTGTTGTGAGCCAAAGTGCAGCGGTGAAGTGAAGACAGCTCCCGGGGCATAGAAGTAGCCGCACAAACAATATCGATTTGGTAGGTGCGGGAAGAGGGGACTCTTCACAGAAAAGAAGCTTTGCTAGAGCTAACTTAGCAGAAATGCACGGGACGGCCTTCAAGCAGCCCAAGCAGTCCAAGGCAGCACCCACCGCCACAAACGGGCGCGCCATGTGATGTTGAAAGCTTGAGGTCAGTGCTTATGGAAAGTACCTTTATTGAGAGCATCAAACCAAGTTTACTACTAACAGTTAGTTTGGGCACACCTAATTTGCCTTACAGATCTAAGCGTGAGTCGGACATAGCGGTGAGGTCCGACTGAATCCCTGACTATTCGTGTAACTTCCCTTCTGCGTTTGTAAGCCTGTTACCCTAGATACTGATCTCCTTCGTACCATTACCATTTTCGAGGATTGTAGCAAGTTTCGCTGAGTGTTCATACTTTATTTTTCTCAATGTTGCTACCGACGCGGCATGCTTTCGTTGCAAACGAAATAATACTAACATACAAGGAGCCCAGAATACACTTATTTCGCCTCGTACGAGCAGAACTGAATTGCCCATGGTATCTCAAGATTCGACTATCATACCATCTATCAGCTAGCCTTCGTCTGCATAGACCCTTACACTAGCACTAGTTGCTCTAGGCAAGGAAGAGGAGATGAATTGTAAGAGATACTGATAATGTAAGATGATTGAATTATAACCCAGTATCCAAGGCCCCCGATGACACCCGTACAAGGTCCATTGACAGTGAGTGGCTACTTGTTGTTGTTGGTCATGCATGTGTATTCGATCGACGGCGCCAGTTGCTTGTGATTGAATTTAGCGATGTGAGAGCACTGTGGAGGGATTACGATTTACTTTGTTATTATTGCTGTTGTTTTCTGCCCCGCCGAAGGATACAGGAGCCAGGCCATGAAGAGTCACAGTAGAGATGATAGATCAGAATAATCCAACAGGCACAATCAAATCCATCCCTTTCACGGGAATCATCGCTGAAAAGGTTGGCGAGCCAAGACGAGTTCTCATAATCGAGGAGATTCAAGACGATGACGGTGGCTGAGAAGTTCGATCTGTTTGATTCGCCCCAACCAATATAATCGTCAGTGTCGTCTTCCTCATTACACTTGACGACCGTCTGGCTTTCCGTTAGCTCCACCTCCACCATTGCGCTTTTCTGTGGCTCGCGAAGTCTCTGAAGCCATTTATATATCAAGGCCGGTATCTCGATACGGTGCCATCTCCCAATACTTCATGTTCGTATCAACCATTGGCCAAAACATCTCCCAAGCCCAATCATGTTCCAGTACGAGTGTGTATGCGGGTATATACGGCTTCGGATTGGACCCTTCCAATCTTGAAGCAGTGTATTGATCCAATTGGATCCGAGCACCGAAGGTAGACTGATGTAGACGGTGCGAACTACTGCAATGTCAGGATCCCTTCTCGTCATACTGGTGCATCTTAAACCCAATCCCTCACCCCTTTCTAAGCGATAGACCCTGGTCCCAGCTCGGAAACAACACAGCGCTCACATTACATTCAAATTCCTAGGGGAAGTATTTGACCCAACTGTCCCCAAAAGCTCTTCGGTCGGGAGTTGAAGCTGGTATGCTTCCAAAAAGATACGGGGCTCGCCTTAAGATTCAATGCATCGCCGCTGTCACCGTGCGATTGGCGTCTCTCTTTGCTGTCGGACATGGTTTCGTCTCCGATCTCGTGCTTTATCTATAGAGGGTGCGGTTGGACAACAGGACCACGGGAGATCAGACTTCGTCTACGGTAACGTGGTGCGGCATTCTCTTCCAGCCCTGTGTGAACTGGCCCACTTCCTTGTTCGAATATGCATAGGTTGTGTGGTGCGCTCGGCTGAGGCATAATCACATCACCATTGGGAGCTTGCGGTTCGTCTTGAAGGGAGTTCTTTGAGTTAAGGAGACTGTGGGGCGGTGACGCCGCGCTTCCTCTCAAGGACCGGCTCATCAGCGCAGCTGCCATGCGACAAGAAATCTTCTAGCTCGTGGAAGCTAAAATTGATCTGGCACGGATCTGCAGCTACTTTGCCTATGATTTCTGTCACTCCGAGTGAACTCGTGTCGAGATCTGAAATCACACTACATGATGGTGATACGATATTGAGCATCCAACGTCTTTGGTAGCATTCTCCTGGTAGTATTGCAAACTCTTTGTCGGCTCATTTTCCACCGCCTTTGCCTCCGACAGCCAATCCTCGCACAGTTGCTGTAGGGGCCAGCCACAGACTCCGATGTTCTCGGAGTATCGATTGTAGCCGCAAGATCTCGATCCAGAAGTGTGGCGTCTGCCTCCGTTCCGTCTCCGCCAACTCCCGTCTCAGAGCCTTCGACCTGCGGCTGTCGTACAGGATTTGTAGCGTCCTTGGAACTCGCATGGGTTCCAGAAGCTGTTCGGACTGCACTGCCCGTTGCGTTGATGATGGCAGAACATCATTGGTAAAGTGTAAAGCCCGGCACCAGGGTTCGAATCTAGCGCGAACATTGATGCAGCATGATATCCTTTCGTGCTTTACACTTTTGGGTCTCGGGCCTTCCCAATCCAACGTCCATCAAAAATGTGTCGTTCTTGTTCTCCGGAGGCAAGCCAGCAAGAGGACCCACGCAGCGGAGGTACCATATTGTAATGAGAGGATTCGTGGTATAGTGTAGTAAATCGAGTTGCTTTTTGTTGAGCAGCGACGGTGTATATATGTTCCCGCCTCCCCACACACCCTCACATACACAGCATAAGACTTGAGGAAGCTGTGTGTAGTGAGGAAGCAGATGCCTTCCTCTAGCCAGCGTCGCGCACTTGATCTTATAGACTCGGACTTGACGCCAACGTTCCCAACGAACAAACAAGTGCCCTCTGTTGGTCCTGCTTGTGTGAGATCGAGGTCGAGATGCCGAGCAAGAGAGTCTGGTCGGTTTGTTGGTTGTGCGGGCGAGACAAACTTACTAACCAACACGGGAATCCCCGATGAATAAAAAAACAATTGCAGGCAAATAGGGCTGAGAAAAATTTCGGATTGAAAGATTGGTGTCCGGTGAAGCCTCCCGAATGATTGCGATTGTTTGTAGCGTGTCGGACGAGAATTGAACTTTGATGTTTGTTCCATGACTGCAAAGAGTCGCTTCACGTACTGGGGAAGCCATCACCAAGCTCGGCCACGCTATTCGAACTGAGCGTCAAGATCCATTCCTCATTGTAGTAAGATTCAGAGGTGTTCAAGGCTTCCAACGAGGAGTTTGAACCTATGTACTCGGGAAGCTGCTGGGATGTCACAGTGGCATTGCGCGGCCCAGTCACCGGGACGTTGATGAACGCAAATGTCGCACTGCTCAAGATCAGCTGCTGATACCGAGAGTTGATTGGGGCAATACATACCGCCACGGATGTCGTTTCACCAAAGAAAGGAGGACCTCCGGGGGGAGGTCGGCGCTATTTTCCCCCAGTTTCCTCATCTGAGACTCGATCTCGACCATGGCTGGCTTGATCATTCAGCTAGTGTTAAGGATGTTGATTCCGACTGAGCCTCCTTCCGAGATGATAGGCAGTATTAACGCTTTGTACGCCGCGCTCCAACTTGATCGGCCTATAAAATGCGCTGTCTTATTTGTTGCCTTGCAGGATGGGTCGTGAGAACATGCTCAAACATACCCACCGCATCTTCAGGCGATGCAATGGATGAGGTGTTGAAAGCTCGGAATGATAGGATCGTGATGGTGCGTAGTGCCTTGTTGGCTGACCAGAGACCCTACTACCGTGAGTCCATAAAAGAGGCTGGAGATCAATTCGACTTACAAGCTCACTAGCTTTGCGCAGAGGACCCTTTTGGTTAAATAAGTTCTCGAGAGCCTTTGCGTAACCGTCTTCATCACTACAGACGACAAGGCCGAAGAACGTATTGACAGCTATGAAAGCAGGTATGACAGTCCCATACGTCAGATAAAGAGGGGAAAGAGTTCCGATAGATTCCACGGCACTTGAAGAAAGCGGCTGGCGGAAGTGTCGTAGATAAACCGACCGCAGAACAAAGTGAAAGTCAAGTATCAAGAAAGTACCATGAGGTAAGTACGCCCTAACAGTGCAAGCTCGCAAACGCGATTCTCCAAGTTTCTCAAAAATTGCTCAACTGCATCATTCTCCCCTTACTGAATTGTGTTCCGGTGAAAGCTGCGTAGCATGATGTCCGAGCAGCTACTTGTTTGCGTACGACGTAAATTGATTCATCACATCATCGCGGGAGAAGACAACAGCTTTCGGGCGATAAGCGGAACGTGCCATAGCTAGAAGACAACACTGAAGAGAGTGGGGTGTTCTCTAGAAAGTTACACATACGGAAGATTTGGCTATTTCCTCTTTGGAATGAGTCAGAGGCTCATGACCTGACAAGCTCGGAAATGGATCCGTACGAAAATGATCCCATTGTTTCTGATCGATTAATCCGCAAGGGCAACGACTGTTAAAATCCTATGGTGTATTTGATGCGAAGTTCCTCTCATAGGTAGCTGAGACGTGAACATGCTGGTCGACGATCTTGCTAAACTAAAGTAACCTTCATCAGTATGCCATATGAACAGGGCCCGAACAATCTCAAATGCAGAGCGTGATCTGCTAAATCGTGCAACCAAAGGATACTGGAAACCATGCCAGGATTAGTGCAATGATGGGTTCAGTATCGGCCAGGACTAGGCATATGGTCACTTCCGCCCGGTAAGCTCAGACTCAGTACTCAAGCCATACCCCACACCATCCAGCCCAGACAACAACATTGCAAGCGGCGATGCGCGACAAGGATAATCGGCGACCGCTGATTCAGTCGCCTTCCGTAGCAAGACGAATCTTAACGATCAAGCCAAAGATGGACCCCATGGCGTACGAAGCCTGCCTGGCCGCGCCCCTCGTATACATATCAACGTGTGCGGCCTGGGTCCTTGAAAGGGGATCCCGCGATAGCATCTTGATGTCCTGACTGTGCAAATCATTAGCTGGGGACCCAGGATCGAGCTTCTGCACTCACATGTCATATCTGAATTCCGAGAAGAACAAGGCTACCTCCTCCGCATCCGCACCCGCGGAAATGTTCGACAAGAGGAGTCGACGTGGAAGGAGGTCTTTCTCCTGGTTCGCCCAGTATACCGCCTCCTCATCAAGCACTTGCTGGATCAGGGCATCAAGCTCAGCATTCGCTTCTTTAACGACCTGCTGCTTCTTGCGCACGGCATCATAGCCTCTTGCGCCAGCACTAAACAAATAGGCGGTCCAACCCTGCACCACTTCCCACTTGGCGCCAGCCTTCTCGAGCTGAAGCGCAGTTGCATAGTAGAGGACGTTCTGTGAAATACCAAGGTCTCTTCTCTGGTCGCTCTTGATACGCTGCAAGGTAGGGCCAACGATGAATGCCGGTTCGGGCTGCTGCGTCTCTGCTGCATTGGGTTTGGCAGTGATTTGCTTAGGGGAAGGTGTGAGGATTTGCTCCAAACTAAACGCCAATCAAGTTAGCCTTCGATTGTCCAGAACTGTTTGCCGTTCAAGCGCATTTTCTACGTGCCACCTGCCGAGCTTGGAACACAACAAGGTAGTAGGAACACCGGAGAGTTCACACCTCTTACAGAGCGACTCAAGGTCCTCCACCTCTTCTTCGCCTGAGAGCTCCGTTGGCGTCCTGGGCCGTCCAGACATCTCTTCGAGCTCTCGCATCATCACCGCAACCTCTTCATTTGCATTGGGAGCACCGCCGCTATCCACTTCAGGTACAGGGAAAGAGCTCGGCGGAACTTGTGATGTTAGCTTAAAGCACAAAAACTTCCCTGGTTATCTTACCATCCTGTCCATGCTCAACCGCGCTATTGTCAACTAGAATCGGGGCTTGGGTACCAGTGGTTTCAATCTCAACATTCTCTGATAAAGCATCGTTGACCACCGTCGTGCTATCGCTCGGAGGTGGAGAAGGTGACCGGACAGGTGGCATTGGTGTCGAAGAGCGGCTGCTTCCTCGACTCGCGACGTCTTTTGCCGTCGTGTCTCTCCGCTCTGAAGCACGAGACAGCGTCGCCGAAATGCTTGCCAACTGCTTACTGAGCAGAAGGTTTCCCGGCGACTGTAGCAGTTTCATCGGTCGATGATTTACCTCAGGTGGCATTTTGCGGATGCGTCTGGACGAATCGGAGATGCGGCAGGAGCTTCAAACGGAGCAATGGAGAAGCGGAGGGCGCGGCGATTGTGGTTGGCGAGTGTGTTCGAGGGGCGGTCGCGACCGGTGAAGTGAAGAAGTTGCGACCAAGGCTGGTGCAAACAGACTGCCCTCCCGAGCAACGGTAGTAGTGGAGCATCGGTGAAAAGGACTCCGAGTTTATATCGTCCGCAGCGGCGAATGCAGGCTTTCTGATCATGTTTGCTAATCTTGCATTGTACAGCACCAAGTTATAGTTGTGTAGCATATCCTTGGGTGATTCGATACCGAGTATATCTCCCAAGCCTTCTAAGGGCGTCCCTAGCGTGTAGCTAGCATGTGTTTCTGCATAGACTGAGGTTCGAAAGAAACGGATGCGTTTGGGGCGTACGACAAGGAAAGAAGGTGACGTAGAACGAAGGAGAGAAGAGGAAAGACGTAGGTACGAGGAAAGACGCAGGTTGGATGCAATCCATGTGACCATCCTGAATTACCTCGAACGCCCTTCTGCCCGACAATGTTATCGAGGGCGTCCCTGTCGCCAATAGAAGCAATGACTACAAACATCCAATACGTAGACCAAAAGTGAGATGAACGCAAGATTGCCGCCTATCTACAACTCCATCATCTAGCAAACCCCCAGTTTCAGACCTTGAGAGAAGGCCCATTGCTTTCTCGAGGTCTTTCAGCCTACTGCTTCTTCTTCCCCGCTGCCTTCCTCTCCTGCTCCTTCTCCTCAATCTCCTTGATCTCTGCCTCCTCCTTCCTCAAAGCATACCACTGCCCCGCTTGGAGCACCAAAACCCCCACGAGCACCAACGCCAAGATGGTGTTACTCGCCGCAAACACCCTCAGCGTGTCTTCTCTGCTGATGTAGTCGTCCGCATTCTCGTCCTCTTTGATATCCACATTGCCGTAGATGCCCGCAGTGACTACACGCAGACCCTTGACGATATTGGTAATGTATACCGTGATACCAGCCATGTAGAGCACGAGCGACGCGCCATCGAAAAGCATGTTGGCCTGCGACGCTTTGTAGAGTTTGGTCAGAAAGCCGAGAAGACCGGTGCCGATTACAATGTGTAGGATGCGGCTTATGATGGGCGGTGATGCGTGCAGGAACTTGAGATGGTCCTCGAGGATGTTGAAGTAGACATCACGAGGGCCTTCTGGGGTCGTCCAGATGACATTGTAGTCGTACGGGAATGAGGAGAAGAGGATGCCGAGGAAGAAACACACGGCTGGGAAGTCTGTCAGTGTCTGTTGCTCATGCGCCTGCGCTTGCGCGTTCATTGCCTGAGACAGCTGGGGAAGGTGGGGTTAATCGCTTACGGCCGATAATGAGGAATGTTCCAAACGTCCCTGCTGCCATGTCTGCGACGCAGTTGGTATACGTGTTCGAGATTGTGAGCTGGATGTGCGGAGTAGAAGACTGAGGT
Source organism: Paraconiothyrium brasiliense (assembly GCA_025388405.1). Taxonomy (NCBI): domain Eukaryota; kingdom Fungi; phylum Ascomycota; class Dothideomycetes; order Pleosporales; family Didymosphaeriaceae; genus Paraconiothyrium; species Paraconiothyrium brasiliense. The sequence continues at coordinate 1,140,335 of JANBXC010000010.1, read as the reverse complement.
GGGCGACGGAATATGGAGACGTCGCTGCGCGCGAAATACGGACCACGGCTTGTTGGTGTGAAGCTTGGGCTTCTAGACCAATGGCGACGCTTGCTGTTGCGCGTAAGCTTGTTAGGGAAGGTGCGCTCGTCTGTGGCTTGTCGCTGCGTGGCCCGCTTTGCAATGAAGTTGGTGCGATTGGAAATGAAACAGGTTGTTTCAAGCTGTCTGGTGGTTGATAGACCGCAAGCGCAAGCTTGTCAAGCACAATGATGTCTGGTTGCAGCACGCGACAGCCCTACCAAGTCTTGGCGATGTCGTACACCAAAAACTGGGCCCTCACGCATTCACTTCTTCAAGCACGTGAAAACAGAAAGAGGAGCTATTCGACCATGATGTGTTCATGAAAATAGAGAATTGCCTTGAAGCACCGATTCCGCATGGCCGATACACCAAAGCTGTACCCAACCTGCAACATTCCGGAGCGCGAAGCTTCACCCAACGCCCGATACGCCATTGCTTGTGAATCGTCCATACTTCATGCTAACATCATCGCAAGCCAGTATTTAAAAGTCGTTGTCATCGTCCATGTCTTCATTACCCGCTTCAATAAAGACAAGCCGTGTGCCTTCTCCCGTTGTTTGCCAAACCTGTAAAAATCTATTAGTCCAGGTTTCATTGCGAAAGAGTTATAGTAAAACTTACGTCCAGCATCGAGTACTCATCAATCGCCTGCTCAAACTGGTCCGCTGTGAAGCCCTTGGCAAGCACTCTCTCCCTGACCCTGCGCAGGTCGAGCTCGCCCCGATCTCCGTCACCAACAGCAGCTGCACCGCTCGCTTCCATCGACTTGATGAGATGATAGATCTTGCTACTCGGTGTGTGGTCATCCCTGCGGCCTTCGTCGGCATACAAACTGGCCTTGCTAACTTCTATCAGCCTGAGGGCTTCGTCTACATCCTCAGTGATGACCTCCTCAGCGAACCGCAGACGGGCCAGAGCTTGCGAAAGACGAAGAACGCCTAGCAGTGTACGGGCCGAAGTGTGCGTGAAGGCTTTCTTGGTACCCTCATCGCGCTTTTGTTGCTGTCGCATGCGCACAAAGGCTCCTACGAGATAGTCTGATACCTCCTTTGGAATGGTAGGACGGTATGACCGCGCACGAGCGACCCATTGGCGCACTTCTGCGGGGCTGAAGACTACACCGCCGGGGGCTTCGGGGTGGGCGTTGTGCATATGAACATGAGTAACGTGGCGCGCAAGCTCTTCGTCCGAGTCTCGCGAAGGGGTATCAAGAATGAGGAAAAGAACGTCGAAACGCGACAGAAGCGCAGCCGGAAGGTTGATGTTTTCAACTGGTGAAATGCGAGGGTTGTAGCGGCCGTACAGGGGGTTAGCCGCAGCTAAGATTGAGGTGCGCGCATTGAGAGTGGTGGTGATACCGGCTTTGCTGATGGAAATGGTCTGCTGCTCCATGACTTCGTGAATGGCGGTCCGATCACCATCATCCATCTTGTCAAACTCATCAATGCAGCACATGCCGTTATCGGCCAGCACAAGAGCGCCCCCTTCCAGCACCATCTCGTCTGTGACCGGGTCCCGCATGACGGCAGCGGTGAGACCGACTCCACTGCTTCCCCGACCCGTAGTGTATACACCCCGAGGAGCAACCTTAGTGATGTACTTTAGAAGCTGAGACTTGGCCACACCAGGATCACCCATCAAGCAGACATTGATGTCACCACGAATGCGCATACCGTCGCCGACTTCTTTAGTTACGCCACCGATCAGTTGCAGAAGTAGGGCCTTCTTCACGTCAACATGGCCGAAGATCTCGGGTGCGATCGAACGAGACAGGTACTCATAAAGCTGGCCAGTCCGCTCTAGCTCGTTCATCCTCTTTAGGGTCGGCTGCGCCAGGACAATATCGTCGTACGCCTTCTTGTGCTGCATCACGTATTGAGCCTCCAGGTACGTGTCGGTAAGTAATCCTGCACGGATAGCCTTGAAGCCTGTGTAAGGGGTAGGCAGGAAGATACCTGCGCAATCAATCACGTCGCCAGGGTTGATCTGCCGGACCAAATCGCCGTGGCAATGAATCGTTAGCTGCCGAGGAATGTGGCCGACAGGTACTTGGTCTGCCATCTCCTGAATCTTGACCTCCTGAAAGGGCAAAAATTTCGACGCACGAGTGGACAAAAAGAGTTGACCCTTGGTGTTGTTCTTCTTGCACTCTTCTGAAGGACATTCCACCAATGGAGTGAACTGTTTGCTCGTGACGGGCTGGAATATTTCGCATCCGCAACGATCGCAGGAGTATGCATTGACCTGAATGGCAGGTTTGACATCTGAAACCCTCGTAGTGATACCGCGAACAGTGATGAGATGACCCAGGTGTTCTCCGCGGACGTTTCTCACGGCCAAGGCCTTCATGCTCCGCTGACTGCTAGCACCAGACGGTATTATCGGCTTGAAGTTCAGGGTGTAGCGGCGCGTCAGGGCCGGAGGAAATATCAGCTCAGGTGGTGCCTGAGCCCCATCCTGGCCTCCTTGCTGCTCCTGCATCTTCTCGTTTCGCTTCGATCGTTGAGTCATGATGATGTCTAAAACATCGTCTTTGAAGCTTGGCTCTTGCGAGGGTTGGGGCAACAGTTTGTCCACTGCTCTGGAAAAGATTTCGATGTAGTGATGGCAGTTGCGCTCTATAGATTCAATGAGCTTGTATTGGCCTTCAGGATCTGCAGCTTTTTCCCAAGCCTCTAGGTCGTTGAGGTCAATTAAGACATTGGTTCTCGTCCTGTCTGCGATGTCTTGTAGCATCTCCACATATTTTGCCTTGGTCCGGTTGCGTCTCTGGTTTCCATTTGGCGCGGGGTCGTCCGACTCGTCGAGCATGTCGTACTCGTCATTGTCGCCATCAGCATTTAAATTTAAGTTTCCAAGCTGATCTGCGGCTTCCGTGGACGATGATTTGAAGTTCTGGAGGAAATCTACGAAGGCGGCTAGAGCAGAGCCCGTCAGCTAACGTCCGGTGCATTTTGCGCAGTACACAAACCTTCTTGCTCTTCGTAATTGACGAGCGACTTCTCGGTAAGAAGCGCCATTGCTTCGTGGGTATCTAGAGTTGCGCGCGTCAGTGCGATCCAAGAAAGGTCGAAGATTGGGGTCCGAAGAGGGGAACTGGTCGCTGCAGTGGAGAGGCTGGCGATGCTCAAAAGCGCGTTCGAGATCGCGTCGCGCGTCGACAGGGGCGGCGGGCGCTGATTGGCTGTGGTGGGCCGCTGTTCTGCCGCCTGTTACCGCCTAGGGAGCTCCCAGACGCCAGCGCCGACAACCTCGGCAGCTCCGAGCGCTGTCGGAACCGTAGAGCGAGCTGCGAACACCTTCCTTGCACTTCACTTTGTATTATTATTGTAATGGCGCCGCCAAAGAAGCCTGCGGGCCAGGTCGTACAAGCTGAAATCGTGCTGCAGCAATCTTTGAAGAATTGTCTCGTGAACCTGCCCTCATCGCTGGTTTCTGTGCTGGTGAATGCGAACACCGTAGGCGATGCGCAACTTCAGTTTTGGTAGACAAACTGACACCTCCCGTATAGGTCGCGCAAAATGTCGTAGTCGAACTCTCGTACCGCCAATCTCCTCCGTCCGGTGTCTCAGAAACGAAGAATGTTTCGCCGCAGAAGTCGGTGTTCCTAGGATGGACGGGCATGCAGAGCAAGCGCAAGCTTGCTTCAGTCGTCAGTCGCGACGGACTGAGTGGTACAAGAGGTGGTCCCGCTGCCAGTCAGCAAGATGTCCAGACCGTTGAGGTGGACATGACATTCGCGCGTCTTATGGGACTGAATGAGGGGCAGAAGGTTGGGATATTACTACACGTGGACCCACCACAAGCGCATACCATCAATATCGAGCCATTGACGCCTGTGGACTGGGAGATGATTGAGCTGCATGCCCAGTTTCTGGAACTAAACTTCCTATCTCAGATACGAGCTTTGCCCAACCCACAAGGCCAGTCGTCACACCCGTTGACCCTCCACCTATCACCGACTACCACTGCAAACATCACCGTGACCTCGGTTGCTCCTGCGCCGTCTTCGGAATCCCAGTTTGTTAAGATTTCACCTGATGCGGAAGTAATTGTTGCTCCGAAAACAAGACAGAAGGCGGATCGAAGTTCTGGGCGCGAAAGCCGGAGTGTTGGCGGAACCTCAAGGAAAAGCGGAAAGAGTACTGCTAGTACTGTTAGGCGACGAAGCGGCCGAGACGAACAAGCCAGTCGTGGGGTGGTGTTTCTTCGTGGAGCGGACCGAACCGTGGCGAAAGAGTGGTTTGATGAAGAAGATGCCTCAGGCGCAGAAGGGCTCAAAATATGGGTTGACAAGGACGTTCTTCTCACAAAAGCGCTAAGAGGTGTCACTTGGGTGTCCGTGGCTGTCATAAAGCCAGCAGGCCTGCAAGAGCCGGTCGATATGTCAAAAGAGCAAGAACAGGAGAAGGTCGCGGCGCGAGTTGTTGCTAGAATCGGAATTTGGGACGATGCGCCGGATAGTCGTCATGTCGCTTTATCGTCTGACCTATGCCAAGTATTAGGTTGCGTAGGTTTCGTGGGCGGTCTGGTTCGCCTCGAAGCCGCACCACACCAGACCGCCAAACCTTCTTCAATCAAATCGCAAGGCACTACCTCCAAAGACAAGGATCCCTTCGTCAAAACGATCAAGATCTTGCCGTTTTCCTCGGTTGGGAGCCAATCAAATACCTCGTTACGGTTCGGTGGTGAATCAAAGCAGGATCAAGAAGAGGCCATCAAGCGAATCAAAGAAGCCTACGGTGCAACAAACGGGCTCTTGGATGGACCTGTCACCGACGGCATGGTATTGCCTCCCACGAGTGACTCGACCTTGAGCTGGCAGGGTGGCATAGTACGATTTGATCCATCGCAACCCCCCTCCGGTGTTTCATGGATCTCTTTCCCGGAAAGAAAACTTGCTGTAGAACTTGGTGCAGAGGTTCCTGCGCCGTCAAGCTGGACGAGGGGCGTACAGCAAGGGGATGCACTTCCGTCCACACAGCCAACATTAGTCGGCATCGATCCACTAATCGAGCAATTGCGGGCCCACTTGACGCACAGTTCGTCTGTATTGCTAACCGGAGGGCTTGGTGCGGGCAAGACGGAGTGCGCTCAGCTCCTTGCTCACCAACTCCGCACTGAATATCTTTTTAACACTGTTTACTTCTCTTGCCGCAAGCTTGTCACTGACGAAATTCGCGTGTCGACTATCAAGGAGACGCTCAACCGTCTATTCGCCTTCGCGGCTTGGGGTGCCAGATCTGGTGGAAATGCAGTGGTCATTCTTGACGACCTGGATAAGCTGTGCCCGGTTGAAACCGAGTTACAAGTGGGCAACGAGAACGGACGAAGTCGGCATGTCAGCGAAAGCATCGTGGCTATTGTGCGACAATATTGCACTTTGGACTCTGGAGTAGTACTGCTGGCTACAGCACAGGGGAAGGAGTCCCTCAACAATGTCATCGTTGGCGGACACATTGTGCGAGAGTATATCAGCCTCAAGGCACCGAACAAGGACGGCAGAAGGAAGGTCCTCGAAATGCTAGCTCATCAGGATGAGAAAACTCAGACGAAGATGGCCAACGGTGCACCTCCTGCTGGCCATACATTCCCTGCATCACCATTAAACAGTCGCCCCAGCACTTCGCATCGCAGCCAGCCCAGCGATTCCTGTATACAATACAACAGCGAAAGAGAAGAAGATGGTTTCGTGGTGGACTCGTCGATTGACTTCCTGGATCTTGCTGGACAGACCGACGGATACATGCCCGGTGACCTGGTCCTACTTACGTCGCGAGCACGAAACGAAGCCCTTATACGCTCTGTCACAGACTCCTCCAATGCGAGTTCGATCTCGTTAACGAGGGAGGACTACACACAGGCCCTGGCTGGTTTTACTCCAGCATCTTTACGCAATGTGACCTTGCAGACTTCTACCACGAAGTGGGATTCGATAGGCGGTCTTCTCGAGACACGCCAGATCTTGCTGGAAACACTGCAATATCCAACGACCTACGCACCCATCTTTGCGCAGTGTCCTTTACGCCTCCGGTCCGGTCTTCTTCTCTATGGATACCCTGGGTGTGGGAAGACGCTGCTGGCATCTGCTGTAGCGGGCGAATGCGGGCTCAACTTTATATCAGTCAAAGGACCGGAGATCCTGAACAAGTACATCGGTGCATCCGAAAAGTCGGTTCGAGACCTGTTCGAGCGGGCCGAAGCCGCCAGGCCCTGTGTGCTCTTCTTCGACGAATTCGACTCGATCGCCCCTAAGCGTGGCCACGATTCGACAGGCGTCACTGATCGCGTCGTCAACCAATTGCTCACGCAGATGGATGGTGCTGAGGGTTTGAGTGGCGTTTATGTCCTGGCTGCTACGTCTCGACCGGACCTGATCGATCCGGCACTTCTTCGCCCAGGACGTCTCGATAAGAGTCTTATCTGTGATATGCCAGCGTTGGATGAACGTATTGATATACTAAAGGCCGTCACGCGAAAGTTGCATCTTGCTCCATCACTTTTGGAAACTGGTCCTGGGGGAGAGAACCTGCGCGAGATTGCCCAACGGACGGAAGGATACTCAGGGGCAGACCTTCAGGCGGTGGTCTACAACGCTCAGCTTGAGGCGATTCACGATGTGTTGGGAGACACTGAGATGGGCGACCCTACCAAGAGTGGAGAGGCAAAGAAGAAGTCACCCTCGGATGGTGCAGGCAAGCAAGGGAAGGAAAACCGCGTTCCAGACTTCACGCACTTCCGGTTCGGCGATGCGCACACGACAACGGATGATTCCAAGGCGATTCCTTCCAGTCAGCTTAGCGAGCGCGCGCTCATTGCACAGAAGATCCAGGCACTCCAGGCGATGCGAAGGAAGCAAAAACAACTGCAGCACCAACAACGGCCTGGCAGCAAGGACGAAGATGATGGCCCCAAGGAGGAGGAAGACAGGAAAGAGCCTCAAATCCAATGGTCACACATTGAGAGCTCGTTGGCGACGACAAGAAGCAGCATCAGCGCACAGGAGCGACGCAGGCTCGAGGGCATCTACAGAGAGTTCGTCGTCGGGCGCAACGGCGAGATGCCCAGCGGACAGGGCGGGACCGAGATCGGTGGCAGGACGAGCCTGATGTAGCGCGGTCAAACGCTCTTTGTAGATATCACCACGTTATACGAGTGTATATACGCTGTTGGAAACGGGCACGAAACAAGCCAGTGTTTGTGACGGGTGAAGAGGAACGGCCAATGAAACGGTCGGGGCCAGTGCGGCGCCCCAGACTTGGCGGGGATGGAGCGCGCGAGTGACGAAAAAGCTTGGTGGTGATCGCTGCGGCACAGTCGACGGAGCCTCATCAGTCACGCGTGGGATGCGCGGGTGCCGGCGGCGATTGTTGTTGGCGTGCGCGAATTGTGCATCTAGATACCACCGGAAATGCCTCATCTCTTGGGGCTTGCGCCGAGGCTTGCGGGCAGCTCATTTAGATAAGCGTGCGATGACTTAATGGCTGCAGTGTGCAATGTGAAGGCCCGCGCCCGCTAGCAGGGATGCGCATGTGGAGCCGACGTTGGGGCGGGCGCCCTCGCTGCGAACGTACCAGGAACGCGCCCAAGTCATCGTGGACGCAGGCGCGTGGAAACAGCGGTGCAATGCGAAGACGCTGGAGGCATGGAGGTGCAAGATGAGGCACTCTTAGTAGGGGTAGGCATAGAGTAGCTAGAGTACATAGCTAGGGTATTCGAGTGAGTGGCTGCCGATCGCCGCACCTCCATCATTCCTGCCTTTCGCGATCCCGCTGATCCCTCATTGGCTGACTCGCCTAGCTCCTGCCCACCAAGCACCAGCTTGCTTCCTCTCCCCAGCCTTTCCGTCCTCCTCAGTCCACGACATCTCCACTGAGCCCACTGCATCCCCTTGAGCCCACCAACTCGCCGCCCGCCAGCTACGCGATCCAGGTACGTATTTATTTCCGTTGTCCAGGCGACCAATTGCCATGGGGTGCTTGAGCCGGATCACCCGCCGGTCCCGCGCGGCCAAACCAGCCCGAACAAATGCCTCATAAGAGCAGAATTTTCGGCGACCCGCTCCTCTTATAAGGCCGCTACCCACCCCAAGACCCTCGGTCGCTCTGTTTTGGATGTTCTGTCTCGCCGTCCTCTCGAGTCCATCTCCAAGCCATTGTTCGCGACGCCGACCCGACTGATCCGCTGACCAGCTCTCGTCCTCCGCAGCTTCAGGACAGCTTCAAAGCCATCGCCTATCGACTCAATTCCCGGAACCTACGTTCTCCGTCGCAAAGGTACGCTGGACCAACCACCTGCAAAGCCATTGGAGCTTCATGGGCGCTTCTTGTCGGGCATCGTGACGATTTTCCCTTCGCAACCAGGCTAGCGCCAACGGATCCTCGTTCATAAACAAGGCCCAAGCTCTCGACAGGATTGCGATCCCTACGTGCCTCTCGCGTCGCTTTTCGATTGTCTTGCGAATATGCAACTGACATTGCCACACAGTTAATCAGTCACAATGGCCGCCATCGACATGTCCCTCGTCGCCCGCAGCGAAGCTGCTATCGCCCAGCTCGCCAAGCGAAAGAACTTCGCTGCCAGAGAACCCGGTGTCATCGTCGTTTTCGCCATCGTCGGTGCTGTCGCCATTCTCCTCCTCGGCATGTTGATTTCGAAGAGGGTAAGATGGTGTCGCCCGAGATTACGTCTGTAAAGCTAACACCGTTCCCAGATGAGCGCCCGCAAGGCTGGTGCCGTTTAAAGATACCCCGGCGGAGTTGGTGGACGGATGAGCGGGACGAAGAGAGAGTCGGAGCTGTGTACATGATTGTTATGGGTGATGCAATTGCTGAGATCTGCCGAAGGACTGGTTATGCGGAGAATCTACTCTGAACAAGATGATCTTCGGCATCTATTACGTTGCCCCTCGAGGTGTATATTGTTTTTGTATACCACGTTTACCTATGGAAGGAGCTTCCCTTCGGTCGCGCTGTGGATTGGACGCCTAGTACGAAGGGTCCGTCGGAATAATGGATAGTCTGATACCTCCGTCTCAAACCAACACATACTCGCAAGCGATTTCGCATCATGTGACTGAGTAGTTCGATAAGATCCTCATCATTCTTTGCTACGAGGACACTGGATTCCGAATCTTATTGGGTCAGCGCTCTGGCAAATGGCGGTGTCGTCAAGAGATTCGGCTATCTGCTCCGAAGTATTCCCTAGCAAAGGTAGCTTCCTCGTACGAGCTCTGCGACTCCACTCGCATCGCGCCTTCTCGCGATAATGCAACCGCCGAAGAGGATTCACGCTAGTCGTTCCAAGGTTGCCACTTCGTCACTTCGTCTCAGCTGCTACAAACGAAGTTTTTGAAGGCTTCGTCATTGTCATCTGGCTGCATATCATGCTATTGCTCACTCAGGCCAACCGCGTCATCTTGATTACCCATCCGCCTGCATGGACCTAGCCTCGCATTGCAGCTTTCCGCCTTTCCGTTTTGGCAATGCACCCGAGATCGATCGTCGGTGCGGGCATGCTGGCCCCCACCACCTTGTAGGTTGACATTTGCTCCACAGTGCACAATCTACTTACGCCCGCCACTATGCATACGCGCAGCTTATGCAATGCACGATCGAAACACGGACATCTCAAATCGCGAACCAAAGATCAAACATTTGTGCGAGGATATCTGTGAAGCGTTCCAAGAAGGCATCGCAACCTGGGATGGCCGTGTGGAAGGCTTACTGAGAAACAATGAAAAGGATCTCGAATCTGCCAAGAAGTTGAGGGCGAGCTTCGAAGAGGGCTTCCAGATACTGGCGAACACTTATGTGAAGTTCCATAAGCAGGCAGGCGCTCATTTTGCAATTGGCGATCGTACGTATGCGTTCTTCGAAGTGGGGCTCTTCGTTCTTGGGCAGTCATCACTCCTTTTAGACAACGGCTAACATAGGAACAAAGAGGAGTCGCAAAGTGAGCTCGCTTCGGCGTTGCTTCACCTGAACTCGAGAGTTCTTGAGCCGCTCCAGCACGCATCTGACAATGCTCTCGCGGGTGTACCATGGCTCCCGGGCGCTTTCGATGAACAGTACAACGTCATCCGATATGACCATCTCCGGCAACATTCTGGCCATGTCCGGACGAAATGCGTGCACGCACTTCATGAACTCTTCTCTAAGATTTCAGCATGGGCAGTGCCCATCTACACCCTGCCTCCTCTTGCCCACCAAGCGTCCGTGACAGATCCTCCAACGTCCGAGCCCGAACCGGAGAGCTTTTTCGAGCGCATCCGCGCACCGTTCCATCGAAAGAGGCACGAATATGATAAATTACCTTCACAGTACTCTTTCCGTCTAGTCAAGATACACATAGCGAGACCGTCTGTGGAATGCCAGATAGAGACGTTCGATCTCACCAACCCACCACCATTCAAGGCGTTGAGCTACTGCTGGGGGACTGGTGGACAACACTCCGATATCTGGTGTAATGAACATCTGTTTAAAGTTTCTTCTAACCTCAAGAAAGGCCTTCAACGCCTGCACAAGTATGGCGCCTGGTCGCGCGTTGAGTGGTTCTGGATTGATCAGATTTGTATCAATCAGAACGACTTGGATGAACGCATGCAGCAAGTGCGCTTGATGCGCGCTATCTACCAGAGAGCTCAAAATACTGTTGTCTGGCTAGGCGCGGATGATACTAACGCTCGGGGTGCGATATCAATTATTGGCGATCTGTATCGCCTCATGCTCGAGGCACAGGAGAACGAGACCGCTGCACACGTTGAAGGTCGTTCACTGGCGAATGTGAAGATGAACTTACCATCGGAAGATGATGAAAGATGGAGTTCACTGTCTAGATTTCTGGATCTTCCCTGGTTCGAAAGATGTTGGATTATACAAGAGGTACGTCATTCTTCATCGTCATCTTCCTGACGTTTAATCAATCATCTCGTTCCTTTTCCATCGATCATTCCTGACGTTGGCTGACATTGGTCTTGAAATTCAGGTAGTCGTTTCTCCAGGTGATCCTGTTTTGCTATGTGGAGGATTTCAGCTTATGTGGTCCCGATTTCAAGAAGCTATGGCCGGATTGATCCAGCATCACCCAAGGTTTCGGGCCGAAAGATTGAAGCTCATGAAAGGAATTCTTGATCTATCCTCAAAAAGCGACGTTTGGGAGTTGAGCTCTTTGCTCCAATCAACTCGACCGTTCCAAGCTACAGATCCGCGTGACAAGATCTTTTCGCTACTTGGTCTAGCTGGGGAATCAAGGACTCCGGACAAGTGGCCGAAGGCATTGACACCAGACTACAATCGTGTTAAGCAAGATGTGTATATGGCGGTCACGCTTTATTGCATCGACAAAACAAAATCTCTCACTATCTTATCCCAGGTTGGTCATATATCGGAAACGTACGGGAGTCTAGCAGACGTAGGTTATCAATCGTGGGTTCCGCAATGGTTCGAAACGCAACGCGCTCGTGCATTAAGCGCGTACACGGTCACCCAAAGCGACTCGGGTTGGAAGATGCTCGTCGAGAAATACAACAGGGCCTCGAGTAATTTTCCTGCGTCTCGAAATCCGCACACTCCACCGCATATTCTCCGCCTGGAAGGCGTACAGGTCGCGAACGTGGACTCATGCTTTCCGGTCATCTCGCCTGACGCAGCGAGTTCTGCCTCCACTACTGTATCGCTGGTCGATAGCCCACATCCTACATTGTTGAAGAATCTACCAGAGCTCTTCACCACATGCAGATCTCACCTTACGCACATGTCTAACGAATCATTCCTTCGAACCTTCCTCCTTGTCACCACCGCCGGCCTGACACCCGAGCAGAACGATGCGCGCCACGAGTCCCTCACGCACATCCGCGCCTTCCTGCGCACCGCGGTGCCAAAGTCGCCCGATAGAACACCTGAGGAAGACTCGATGTACAGCCTCCACAGAGCTTTCAGGTCGAATCTCAGCGTCTCGACCCTGACGCCAGATTTAACACTCCCTACTTCTACCGATTCGCTTCAAGCACCTCCCCCGGGACAGAGTTGGGCCTCTTCTGGGATTACCCTGGCAGCGTCTGGCACTGATTCGGGAGATCTCATAGGTGATGCTTCACGGTACACATCTGCTTTAACACCGATGCTCCACCGGCGGCTTTTCGTGACTTCAACGGGGCATTTGGGGCTGGGGCCTGCGGGTATGACGTCTGGGGATATCGTGGTGGTGTTGTTCGGAGGGAGGGTACCGTATGTGCTGAGACAGATTGGTGATGGGAACTGCAGGCTTGTTGGAGAGTGTTATGTAGACGGCTTCATGCGTGGGGAGGCACTTGAGCCGCGGGGTGAAGGTGGTGATTCGAGGGCGGGGAGAGTGGAGCAGGAGTGGTTTGATCTGGTGTGATGGACGTTTGGCGTGGGTGCCATGTATTGCCAAAGTTGTGTTGGGCTTACGGATACAGAGAGTGTTGTGGCCCATAACCTGATCACAGCTTGCTACAGAATGGGGGGAAAATAGTAAGAAGCGTTACAATTCGCCGGTCGTTTTGAAGGCGGCCAGCAGGGTTGCGCGAGTGTAACGAAGGGGAGCTCTGTTGGGGCTGGCCGGCTACTCCTTTATCCACCCGTGCTATGCTCTCGTGCAACGGAACGACTTTGAGCGTCCGAGCTCGTGCTTTCGTATTTTAGCTTGAGGACCAGATCCGACGACCCATTACGCACCTCTCGCTGGAGCGGTGGGGTATGAAGACGCCGGTGAATACTGCACTGCGAAAGATGGTGGCATTGCATGGAGGCGACGCAGACTCGGAGTGAGGAACGTGTTCGGAGGAATTGCAGCATGGACAATTCTGTATGATCCGCTTTCGATGAGCCGAAAAGGTGCTTCAAGGTTCCGCCCATCTGCCCTCCCCTCTATTCATTCTGCACGATTTTGTTTTTGGCAACTTTTTTTTCCATCCCATGTCAAGCTCCACTGCTCGTACATCAATGCCAGTCCCTAGTCGTCGACCCATCCAGCTCTCTCGAATGTCCATGTTTATCTCCTGGAAGCTCCGAGGGCGGCGCGCCTGGTAATTCCTGCGCGTGGTATGCATACATATGCTGTCCTTTTTGACCCGCGTCCAATGCTGCCTGTTCTTCTCCATCCGCCTCTCGCCTTTTCCTCGCCTACCGCAGCAAGAGTAGCACACTGCCAAGTACCACCGCTACGCCCACCAAGCCACCAAGTACACCTGCTGCTATCGCTGCTGTGTTCGTCTTCTTCTCTGCCGCAGCCCCTTCTGAAGTTTCCGCGTTATCCGTTGCGCCATGATTCGAGGACGCGGATGCAGACATTACGCTGGAAGCAGCGAACGCCCTCGATCCCGTCTCCGTCGCTGAAGCCGAAACCAACGACTCCGCAGAAGAAGACACAGCCTTTCGCCTCAATATAAACCCCCTACTAGGCATCCTAGGAAGCCCCATATCAAACACCTCCCCCTCCGTATGCCGACTAAACCTCAACACAAACTTCGATCCCTGCGCGATTTTCTCCTCCGCGACATCGACGTTCCATGTATGATTTCCGCCCGTCGCTAGACTCACGTTCGCTAGACGCACCCATCAGCACGTAGCATAACAAACAATGGACCGGCGCAAGCAGAGTCTCCTACCCACCCGTCACCAGCTGCGAAAACCCCATCGGATGCTCAAACACAACGAACAAATCCACACCGTCCGGCTGCGCGCCCTTCCCCCAGTCCCACCCTGCGTTCCAGCGTACAGAGCGTATCCCCGACGCTCCACGTCTGGTAGAAGTCGCCCGCTGAGGAAGCAGGCGTGAAGTTTGCGCTGACAGCAGCGAGCAGCGCGAAGGGCAGGTCCCGCATAGCAGCGACGGAGTATCACCGTGTAAAAGATATGCGTGTAGGAAAACGTTACATGACACCGAGGCTGCTCGCTCGGGCGAGGCGAGTACATCTTGTACGCCCACCTTGCAAGCATGTCCTTCCGCACCTAGCTCTTACACGGCCGTTCATAGTTTATAGAGATCAAGGGGCGGGAGTACCTTCAGGGTACACGCGAGGCGCTCACAGCCGCTTCCTCGCCCCTGCAGGAACAATCTAGCCTCGTGTGGACGGGGCGCACCCAGGCATCGTTGAGGAAGAACGACCGCGAGATCGTGCGTTGAGGTACGCAGGAGGGGACTAATCAGGACTCCATGGAGAGAGCGTAGGATGAATGCGGCTGGCAGATTGGGGCGCAATCGTAGTGAAGATGGGTGTCAAACATGGGGGCTGGATTGTCCTTGAGGAACTCATAGGTCAGGTTGAAATGTCCTGTTTCGGGAGCTCATACGTGGACTAGCTCTTTGCGGAGTGGGCATCTGAGGGAAATCGCGAGGAGCGGGTCTACGTATGAGTTCCTCAAATAGGATATGAATGGTTGGCAGCACATTGATCGATCGGCTCATGTAAACACTTCGTGATGATCGATGTCGTCTAAATGTCATCGCACATGCTGCATAGATATGAACTGTGTTATCTTACATCTAACCGCCTTCGAACTAACACTAGATTTTAGGTGACATTGCATTGACCGACCGTCCAGCCATGGTATAGAACTGAAAGACAGATGCTTTTCCGTGACCAACTCCACAAATGCAGACTACCTCGTAGCTCTAGCCTTTGCCTTGCGCTTCCTTGTCTCGCCATTGAGGTTGTTCGCGGTAGCATTTGCAAGAGCGGCTTCCTCCTCTGGCAGATCGGACGACTCCAAAAGAGGTTCTTCAATAGCCTGGGTGTTTCCAGTAAGACGGCCGACCGTCTGGTTGTAGGCAAACTTGGGAAGCTTGAACAGCAAAGTGTCGTAGATAGTAGGCTTCGGTTCCTCGTCGGGCTGTGAAAGTTAGCTTGTAGTAAAGGACAGCTAGGGATACCGACTTACGTCGAGAAGAAACTCTTGCTTCAAGCCCTCGTCGCTCTCCTCCTCGAGGAAGACATTGCCAGCAGAGTCTACAACAAGAACCTTGCCATTCTCTGCAACGATGCGCTTCTTAGCACCCTGAGGTCCAGAGGTCAATTGTGCCTCAACGGGCGTGCTGATGCCGGAATTGCGTGCCTTCTTCGCGACGGTAGACTTCTTGTCTTTGCGGTTCTCCTTCTCCATGGCGCGCTTCTGCTTACGGTTCATAGGGGCCATTTCCTGAGGAGTGTCATCCGAATCGTCACCGCCCCATTGCTGAGTGTTGACCGGCGGCGGAGTGGCGCGCGCGTCGACACCTGGAATGCCCTGAATACCGGTGTCGTCACCCCAAGCGGTCCTGCGCGCATGCCGAATGTACCTCTCCACGAACTCTCGGCGACGCTTCCAGCCCATGAGAAGAGCAAAGTAGTGCATGCCGCCGCCCAAGACGACGAGCAAGCCAAAGATCACAGAGCCAAGTCCAGGGCGGTAGCGGCTGTAGTAGTAACCAGTGCCCCTCCACTTGGGAAAGCCGTTCCTGAGGAAATGGTCATACCGCTCACGGCTCTCGCCCTTGAGCACATTTGCAACGACGGAGAGCCTTTGGTAAGCAGCAGTGGCCTCCTTCATATACGCATCGACCTCCTTCTTCGAGGCAGGCTTCGTGACCTTCTTGCCCTTCTTCTTGTTGTCAAGGACACGCTTGGCCTCGAAGTTCTTCCTGGCCTTGTCGGGGTGGGCCTCGCGCGACCTCTTGCGGTAAGCTTTCGTCAGCTGGTCTTGCGAGGCCGAAGGTTTTACGCCGAGCAGGTCGTAGAAGGTCACATTCTCGCCATGATGGAGGGCAACCTCGTCGCGCAGACGGAAGATTTCGTGGTCTGTCGCATTGACTGTCAGCTACAACGCATCGTGGATGGATGCAGGCTCCCGCATGCATGCCCCCCAAAAATGTGCGGGACGCTGCAAACGGTACGCTGCAAAGGGACACTGCATACCCTCTTTCGTCCAGGCAGCTGCAAAGGCGGCGAACAGGCACAGCACCAGTGCGGAGAGCGCACTGGGTTTCATGGCGTGCGGAGGGTGAGCGGTGGGGACGGTGAGGCCGTCTTGAGTGGCCGCGGATGGTGGGAGGGACGCACTCTACTGCACTGTGCGTCGGTGAAGTAGCCTAACGTGGTCCAATGGGAGGAGACGACCGAATCGATGGTACGGTGACGCGGGCGCCAGCAGAAAAAGAGAGCAGCACCCCGAGCAGACCCGGTTTCTTTCACTCTCGAGTCTTGCAGCAACCGAACTTTTGGCGGTTGAGGCCAGATGGAAATTGTGGAGGGTGTGCCCGGCGACAGGGCATGTGAAACTCGGTAGCCGTTGCTAAACCCGCCTAGTTCTTTCTATTCCGGGACGTAATTTAGGGGATCCGCTCGTGGCAAGGGTTTAGCCTCAGCTACTCATCAAAGAATATCGCAGACTCCGCCAGCACGCGCGTACTGTCACCCTCACAGCCTCCAGCACCCTCGATACGGCCGTACAAAAGGCGCCCGCCACGTAACACCGTCACTCTTTTGCGACTCTAGCGACATCGGTAAGGCTCCAGCTTTGCGCAAATTCCTCAGATTCTCCTAGGGGAAAAGACACGTCTCCAGCTCTTATACTTCACACCACCGCGAACTTCCCTCACAATCAAAGTCCATCGCGCTTTACTGACCATGGCTTCCCGCGCAGACTCCGAAGCTCAGCAGAACCTCATCGAGCCCGACACCCCATCGCAACCCACCCAGCCCTCCACTCAACAACCAAACATCATGTCACGACTCAGCATCCCCATTGACGCTCTGACGTCCAGACTGAACCTCGCCGGTCGCTTCGATGGCCTGCAGTCGCAGTCGCTCTCCGGCCGATTCGCCAATCTGCGCCCCATTACCGAGTTCTTCGATGTGAAGCGGATCTCCAAGCCAGCCAACTTCGGCGAGGTGCAGAGCAGAGTCAACTACAACCTGAGCTACTTCTCGAGCAACTATGCCGCGGTCTTCGCCATGCTCATCATCTACAGCCTGATCACCAACCTGACCCTTCTCTTCGTAATCCTGATGCTCGTTGGTGGTATGTACGGAATCGGCAAGCTCCAGGGCAACGATCTACAAATTGGTAGCTGGCGCGCGACCACCTCCCAGCTCTACACGACGCTTTTGGTCATCTGCATCCCGCTCGGCTTCTGGGCTTCCCCATTCAGCACTGTTCTCTGGCTCATTGGAGCCTCTGGTGTCACCATTCTGGGCCATGCCGCATTCATGGATAAGCCAATCGAGTCAGCTTTTTCCGAGGAGGCGGTCTAGGTGGTCGGCCGCGAGCTCCTTTAAGTACGCCCCTCTGGGGAAGACCGCCAGGGGGACGAGGAGCACAAGGAGTTGTGGGGAAGTATTTGGAGGCGGAGGAGGACGTGTATAGATTTCAAGAACTGGATAGTTCGGACGAAAACACTGGCGCAATGTTAGATCAAGGTTACAACATGGATATTTCAAGTGGCAAGCAACCCTTAAACCCGGATGAGCTTTACTTTAATGATATGGACATAAGAGCATGGGAACGGCGCACGGCGGAACAAGACGGATTGGCCTATGGCGATGACTACGGTTATGGCTACGGGTACGTGGAGGACGAAGGATACTATGAAGATGCGGGCAACATGATGTCTCCCGCTGAATACGATGAGCTTCTATTTCAACGCACCTTGGACAAGATTCGGTTGGCCAGGGCCATTGGTGAGGCCGACGTGTCGCTTACGCCTGAAGAACTTGAAGTGTATCAGAATCGGATGTGGCGGCAAAGAGCGCCTGCAGCGCGCCCGCAAGCCAGAGCTATGCCACACAGCGCACCTGTGGTTCATGCGGCCACCACACCACCGAGTGTCACTGGCGCACCAGGCTCAAGTAGCCCACGATCGAAGAAGAACCAGCGCCGCTCATCCCTTTTCGGAGGCAAGGACAAGTCGAAGAAAGAGAAGCCTAGCAATCGAGCCAGGGCAACGTCCAATGCTACCGATTCGACCTTTCAGCAGGCTCCACCAGGTTTTCTTGTGCCAGGACCGAACGGGCAACCAATGTTTGCGCCCATCAACACTTATCAAGGCTACAACGGCCGTGATACTCGCCAGCAAGGGTCTCCGCTGCGCCCGGGCTCTCGGACAGCTTCGAAAGGCGACGAAAGACATACCGCTGCTAAAGGGAAGAACAAGGGGAGTCCGAAAGGAGTACCGCAAGCACAAACTCCTCCACAGTCTCCACTACGCCTTACAACAACCGCAAAAGATATTCCAGGCGCCTTTCCTAGTTCTCCTGTAAGCTATCGGATGCCGACTCCACCTCTGGCTGCACGGCCCGGGTCTTCATCTTCTCGTCTATCTGTCCAGGACCACACAGATCGTCAAGCTTCGTCGGGTGGCCGCAGCCGTTCTTCCACTGTGCAGCAGCCTCCCAAGCTGGTTCCTTTCCCAGTCGCTGAGTACAAGCACCACAATACTGAGCCTTTTCAATATCAAGCCGCCGGCCATCTCGCTCAACCATCGGCTCAACCCCAATATGCGAGAAGAGTAGCCTCTGCCGAAGCGCCTTATGCAGCGATGCCGCGCCGTGTACCGGTTCCAAACCAGCAACCAACAGGCAGGCAAGGTATGCAAGGCAGCTACTCTGACCCTTCAATCCCGCTCGTGGGTGGCATGGCCGATGTGAGCGAACATAGTGTTTCGCAAACCGAAGATGATGGCTCCAGCGCGCCGGGCAAGAGCACAGGCAAGCAAGCATCGGGTAGTGGTGGCAGCAAGGAAAGCGAGAGACGTCGGCGAGGTGGGAAAAGTCGCCGCAAAAACTAGTCATATCTTTTCTACTCAAACGTGGCTTTCATGCTTTATTTTCCTTCATGGGAGGCTCTGTTCAATTCGATTCTGGGTTGTTTTTCTTCATATTTCTTTCAACGGGACTTTCTATTGCAAGTATGTTCTACGGGCATAGCGCTGGATACATTGGCGCGTCGGATGGTCGTACCTTAGTCGTTGGGGTACACAGGGTGCTTAGGATACGAGAATCGAGTGTCTTCTTGCTTGAACTTGTATCTGCTGGACAATTGTGCAATTTATCTCTCCATGGGCACGGCCAGCAGTGCGAGTGATTCGAGGCTTCAGCCTGCAATACACAGTATTATTATGTCCTAAGCATTTACCATATGGAAGTAAGACGTCTGCCTTTTAGCTCGCTCCGGTTCTAGTTTCAGTATCACATGCATACATGCGCCACACCCAGTGGCTATTGCTCACTGACGTCACCCACCTCAAACCGCAGACGTCTGGCCACGGTTCGCGCTCCAACTTCCACACGATTTCGCGCGCAAGTTCAGCATCACATATAATTCTGGCCCTACAAGCTTGCCCTTATACAGTCGCCAACCTACTCCTGAACCGCTCTCTGTACATTCCTCACTATGTCTGGTAAGCCCAAAAACCATGTCGACACTTTTGGCATCAAGCTAACGTACCACAGCCCCTAGAGTAGACTACTGTAAGCTCGCATCGTATCCTATTATCCTTCCAGGCTCTCACAATACATCCTAGACAAGGTCCTCGAGGTGAGCGACAAAGCAACTCAGCAACAAATTCGCGATGCCTACAAGAAGTACTCAACCCCACCCGCCACGCGGTACATCCTCTAATCCTCTCTAGACAAGCCCTCAAACACCATCCGGACCGTGTCGCCTCCGACAGCCCTGAGCGTGCCACCCGCACAAAGCGCTTCCAGCAAATAAACGACGCCTACTACACGCTCTCGGACCCCACGCGTCGCCGCGACTACGACTCCGCCCGCAGCTACCAGTCCTTCACCAGCTCTGGCCCTGACACGCCTGACTTCGAAGAAGAAATCCCCCACCAGGAGAATGCTGGTGGTGGTACCTTCGGCGGCTTCCCTTGGTCCGCTTTCGGCTTCGGCAGCGCGCCTGCGGGCGACACGGAGGACTCGCACAACCGCTTCTCCCAGGACCAATTCGGCGGGGTGTTCGAAGAGATGCTGCGGGAGGAAGGTATGGCTGAGGGCGAGGACGCGCATCCGACAGGCAAGTTCTGGAGCATGATTGGAGGCGCGAGCGGCGCGGCGATGGGGTTTATAGTTGCGAATTTCCCGGGGATGGTGGCGGGTGCGGTAGCGGGGAATAGGCTGGGTGCGGTGAGGGATGCGAAGGGAAAGAGTGTGTACAGTGTGTTTCAAGAGTTGCCGCAAGCGGATAAGGCGAGGATGTTGAGTGATCTTGCGGCGAAGGTGTTTGCACATGCCGTGGGATCGTAGGATGGTTCGATGGCAGTTGCGGTGACAGGACAGCAGCAAGGTGTGGTGGTCCGACAGCAAGTTAAGACGGCTGGACAACAAGTTACGATGGGTGGGCGACAGGTTGCAGTAAGTGCACAGCAAGCTGCGGTTGGTGGATATCAAGTTGCCGGAGCGGGTGGATACTACGCTGCTGAGGGTGGACTGCACAAGTTAACGAAACCGTTTTCTCGGGTGCAGAGCGGTCTGGCTCCGACGGTGGAAGAGGTGGCACTGGCTAGGGATCATCCGATTCTCTATCTGCTTTTGTTTCTGCTCGATGTTTTGCATTTTTTCCTCGAGAGGGCGAATGGGCGCGCGACTGTATGATGGGATGATGTAATGATATCCTTGGGTCTTCTAGCTGGGCTGGGCGGATGGTCAGGACTTATGTAGTAACGGGTAGAATATATGCGACCTCACACGACCAGAGGCTAATGGTACTTCGATGTATCGGATTCGCAAGTGGGTTGTAGTATGGATATACCAATGATTCTATGATGCTTGAAACGCCATGCTGTGATGCACTGTAGATTGAACGCCCGAATACGCTTCCCATCTGCTAAACACAGCGCAAAATCTTCATTCCTTACTTCCTCAGCCTACTGCCTTCCAGTTCGCCCAGCTCCGCTCTTGCCATCTCTGGATTCCCATCAAGTAGCTTCTTCACCCTCTCTTCAAATGCCTTAACCATTATATCCGCGACCTTGGGCGCCGCACCAGCGCTCAGTGCCATATACATCGGATTCGAAAAAGCGAATTCCAGTGCTAATGTAACCTTGGTTGTGTCCTTCTCAAGCGCTTCAATCGTCCAGCGACTTCTCAAGTGCGTCATCAGTCCGTTCGCTGCGCCTCTCGCACCCTTGTCGCCATCTTGGACTCCTTCTAGGTGATGCGTAATGTCTTGTGCCTTCAAGTCTGTCTCCGTGTCTCCGCCAATGCTTTCTACTAATCTGCCCGGGACACAGAATACGCGCGAGGAGAAGGACTCAGTCAAATTGCCCCAGCCTATGACAAGGCTCGCTTCTGACGGCCATTTCCGAGCGTATGTAGAGTCGGGCGATGACCAGCGCGTCACTGCTGAGGACTGACAGTATGGGAGGAAGGAGGAGTAGCTCTGGACATCTGAGACAATCGAGTAGATGGGTGCGGCAGGATATGGGAGGACTCGTTGCGCTGTAAGAGTTTGCGGCTGTGCAGAGCCGTTCAGAGGATTAAGCGAGGATTGGAAAGGGTTCGGGAAGAAGGTTCGGCGCTGGGGGAGGTTTGCGAGGCGGTGGTTTGGCCTGTGGAGGAAGGAGCGTAGGGTTCGTGGAGCTGCCATTGTGGGAGGGGATGTAGTGGCGTAGTGGAGAAGGAAGCGCAGAGATAGAAGAGCTGGTATCACCTCAAAGACATGCTTCAATGTGTATGTGGAGTGACGAGAAAGCTGTGAGATGTGAGTATCATCGTGACGGGAGCCATGAAACTGCGCAACGCATATTGGCTGACGTCGTGCTGCCAGGAACGAAGCTCGGGGGCTAGCCGAAAGGAAGTTAGGCTTTGCTCACTTTCTTATCGATATCGAAATTTCCCACGTTCGGTGCCCCTCCTCCGCATACTGTGTATCCGCCGGAAGTATATTCGTTCAACCTTCTCTGAGTGATTGCTCGCCAACATGGAGTCTACAACGAGTGAAGGCGCCGACCAGCGCTTCCAGACCGACAACACCAAATCCACAAAACAAAATCCCAAACAGCAACTATCCAAGGCAATGGAGCACATGCGTTTTGCTGTAACCGTCGATCCTATCCCTCGTTCTTCGAACACCTCCACACCCACATCCCAGCCTCCCTCAGACCAAGATACCTCGCCCGCACCTGAAGCCGAAGGTGATGCATACGGCGTCCCCGCCTCCATTGCCCCGATCCGCAAACCTGCGAACCGCTCTCACTCCCCCTCCAACAACCAAAAGCGCAGCGACCCCTTTGCCTTCGGCTCTCGCTTCCTCGAAGAAGGCGACAACATTTTCGAATTCAATGCCTGGGACCACGTCGAAGTCGATCCCGCCTATCAGTCCTTCTCTTCTGAGCAGTACGAAAAGCAGCGTGCAGACCCCGTATCCGACTTCGATAAGAAGCGATTCAACGACAATCCGGAGAAGTGGTGGAACATATTTTATAAGAACAACAAGACGAATTTCTTCAAGAACAGGAAGTGGTTGGCGCAGGAGTTTCCGGTTCTGGATGAGGTTACAAAGGAGGATAGTAAGCCCGCGGTGGTGCTGGAGGTGGGCGCCGGTGCGGGAAACAGCGCGTTTCCGATATTGCAGAAGAGGAGGAACAAGGGGTTGAAGATCCATGCGTGTGATTTCTCAAAAAAGGCGGTCGAGTTGATTAGGGGGCATGAATTGTACGATCCAGCGTTTATACAGGCGGATGTGTGGGATGTTGCTGCATCGCCAGAGTCGGAAAACGGAGGGTTACCACCAGGTATAGAAGAAGGCAGTGTAGACGTCGTGCTCATGATATTCATCTTCTCGGCATTAAATCCGAGGCAGTGGGACCAGGCTGTGAAGAATGTCTGGAGAGTGCTGAAGCCGGGCGGGCAGGTGTTGTTTAGGGATTATGGAAGAGGTGATCTGGCACAGGTGCGTTTCAAGAAGGGAAGGTACATGGAGGAGAATTTCTACGTACGAGGCGACGGTACACGCGTATACTTCTTCGAGCAGGAAGAACTGGAGGAGATATGGGGCGGCAAAGCGCGTTCCGTCCAGCCGGATGCGGGGACGCAGAACGGACAATCCGATGAGACGGCACCAACACAACAATTATCCGATCTGCATCTAGAAAAGGAGGCTGAAGGGGTGGAAGAAGCCTCGAGGACGGCGTCTGAGCCTGCAACGCAGTCGCGGCCCGCTTTCGAGATCGTGCATTTTGGAATCGACAGACGCATGCTTGTAAACCGGCAACGGAGGCTGAAAATGTACCGTTGCTGGATGCAAGCCGTGTTCCGGAAACCGGGGCATCAGAGCGAGGTACCGACGAGTACATTACGGCAGGACAAAGAAAAGGAGGGTGGCGAGGACGAGCAAGAGAAGGCATGAAGGAAGACAAATTTGCATTACTGGTCCCGTAAACCGAAAGAAATCATGAACACTTCGTTGGAGTAGACAGGGACGGGACCTGGAGAATCAACGTCGCCTCATCGTTCTTTCCTATAAGGTTCGATATCTCACTCGTCACCCAAACCCAGGTGGAGCGCGTTTGCATCAACAGTGCTTTCGTGCCCGCGCCAAGTCACTGCGAAGGCTATCTTTGCGTTTTGCCTATGAGTCAGTCTTTTGACCCAGCTCGCTGTTCATGCAATTCTCCGCACACACTGACCGACTGAAGCAAGCCTTCTCTGCCCGCTGATACTGGACTAGACGTCTACAACGATTCAGGTGGTAGCTCTTACATGTGAGACATATACTGTGGCTGTTCCACAACTCAGTTGCGCGGCGTTGAACCTTGCCTGCGATCTCTTTCAACCAATTGAATGTACATTATGCCAGGCACTGTTCGCAGTAACACCAGAACGCTTCGAAACAGTGTGTGCCTCCGTATCACTGTATCGCTATTTCACTCTGAGACCTCGTCTTCAGTTGCTTGGGTAATCTTTAGGCAGCGGGCTCTCGTTTTTTCTTGGAAGCACTGACCAGAGGTGAATGAAGGAGACCTCGCTTTGATTCGCCATGACCTTGACTCAATTGTACATAAACACCGCGCCCGCATATTTACACCGTCGATCACGCTCGCAACCCTCACGCCGACTCAACCTCACTCCTGGTGCTGATCGCTCCACGCCCTAGACTCGCACCAGTTCGAGACTTTACGAATATTAACTCTCTATTCGCTTATTCGAACTCTACCATACTCAATCAGGACGTCCGCGTCAATCTCAATGTCAACCGCACACGTGAACTACTACGGCTTGAACGAGCTACCCGAGACATACAAGCGATACAAGACCTTTACGAACGGATTCGAGGGATGGCTCATGAAGATAGCGAAACAGCGTGGACTTGAGATTGCCGCTCAAGCCGAGGCTGCCGCTAAGGCTGCAGGGACAAATTGGAAGAAGAACGGTAAATCGAAATCACACCCAATCCACTTGAAAGATATCAAAGCTGTAGCTCAAGCCGTCGCCGAATCGGGAGTGCCTTCGGAAGATACCTCGGGCCTCACATATCTGAACGACGCCATCCGCCTGCGAAAGGAAGTCACCGAGTATTATCTTCAGCAGCAGAAGTCCGACGAAGAGCATCCGTACTTTACAACGATCTTGACCGATGTCCGAACAATCTTTAGTGAGTGGGTTTTGCCCTCAAAGCCATCAGAGCAAGACAACGCCCACAAGCCGCCGCTAGGCACCAAGAAAGCATCTCTCCACCAGCAGTGGGCATTAGTGTTCGGTACTTCCAACGATACTGAGTTTTGCGACGACAGTGATGATGAAACAGATGCCGACGCCAACAAACAAGCTGAATCAGGCCGAACTGAAGCGCGGCCAGCTTCCGACAACGGCTCGGCTTCCCACAATGACCCAGAAGCACCTTCGCAAGTGTCAAAGACAGAGTTAGAGTTGGACAGAGACTTCGAGGTGCTTTGCTTTTTGTACGATCTCTATCTGATCCGACAACGTGTCAAACAAATCTGGAGCGACTGGGTCCAGCGCAAGATTGGAACGATGACGGCCGCCATTGTCTCTGACTTGGCAATCGCTCAGGTCCAGAAATGGGTGACAAAGCTCGTCGAAGATTTGGATGATGACGGAAACAACCAAAAGATCCTTGGCGTTGTTGAGGGTCTCCTGAATCTGATACCGGAGAATCAGCGAGAAGTGGCATTGCTTGCTGACGAGAGCGAGCTTCCGGTGTACCCCCGTGATCTGCTATGTTTCGATGGTATCCGTTACATAAGGGATTTCTCGCGTATTAAGTCGGAAGGCGTTGACGCGACACGAGAATCTCAATCGGTTGATGCTACTCGGCTACAATTTCTTCTCCACTTCCAGTCACTCAACACAGACGAAATGATAGTCATGGACAGGTTCACGGAATCGTTCTGCTCTCCGGACCGACGGTCTCGAGTGTGGCTTCCATTTGGGTTCCAGATCCTACTTGATGTCCAGGAATTGCTTCTGCTTACGCGTAGCATGCAGGAGGTCACTTCAGACATGTTTGACTATTCGTTAGGCATGGTCGAAATCATGAAAGCACACATAGATTACGAAGATGAACTGTGGAGCAAGGGGGAGAAACCTGATTACATGTCAGTCGGCGATACCAAGTTTTCTAACAAGTTTCTGCCGATCTTGCAACTTCTTCGACATTATTTGTTGAAGCTCAGCGACGATGGCAACGAAGAGATGTCTGGAATGCTCAACATCACTTTCTTTGCCGCGCACCCGATACTCTGCGGGCTGACAATGTGGGATTTCCACCGAACGTACCACAGCGCGGCTAGGCGCAAGGTTCAGTGGTTTACGGTTGCTCTTGCACATCTCTACAACGCTTGCCGCCAAGTGGGAGGTTTGGCTAGCCCTTGGCCAGACCTCGAGTTCATCATCCAATCCCAAGGACAGGCACGAGTATACGTTGGCGGTCCGCCTACAGATCCGGACGTGTTCTTTCAGCGCATGTGCTTAGCCTTGTGCGCATCTCCCCGTGACATTGCTAAAGATTCTCGCAAAGGTCGTCGGATCAATCTCGCAAAGAAGCAGAAACGTGGCCTCGCTTTGAATTCTCCCTTGGAAGAGAGGATCCGGGAATATTATAATACCAAATCCCACAGTAAGCGGTCCCTGCAACTACACAATATCTTCGCATTCTTGGAGAGCGATCTTCGGGAGGCTACTGTCAACCACTCAATGGAGTCGTCGGATGCAGACTTCCCGCAGCTCACGCAAGCGAAAGAAAACGCTCGCTCCATCTTCGCAACAGTTGCAAAGAAGCGTGCATCGAGAACGAAAAACAAGAAGACACGCAAGAAAAATAAGTTGAAGATTCCAGACTTCTTCAATCGCGAGAGCGACTACGATCGGGGGTTGGATCACGCAACCTCTAAATTGGCTGATCACGAACTCTACGCTAACTTCGACCACCTTGCATTCTTTCGCCGAGCTTGCACTGTGCTCCGCCGCATAAGGACGGAGGTTCTGTGGGACGGTAGCCAAGCACTCGTCACCCTAGACGCTACGCAAGAGCCTCCTCATGACTGCCAACTTCTGTATGATCTTCTTTTCGATTTAGCACCCCCGCAAAACAAGATCGACAAGGATCGAGCTTCTCGCTATGCATCAAGCATGGAGAAGATAAAGAAAATCTCGCAGATCATGCAAGATTTTATTGGCGAACAAGGAGATCTCGAAACGAAGAACGCTGAGGAGCAGCTTAAGCAGCGTACAGAACATAAAGCGAAGTCTTCCGGAAGCGATACGATGGCGGATGATACAGTTGCTAATCATGACCCTACTTTGGGCAATGATGTTAAGCCTGCTGGGGACGCAGATCCTGAGCCTCAGGTCAAGCTGGACCAGTCTGGGACTGATATCTCCAAGAGCCCCAAATTCTTCAGCTTCGGCAAGAACGAGGAATCGACGTTTGACTTTGAGTATGCCTTACCCGAGCGCTCTGGTATCAATATTATCGACAAGGCCCAAGATGACGCTCTCAAGCCTACATTTATCGAATCTCATGAACACGAAGACTCAGCGAGTAGGTCGGAAGTCGAGTCGACATTCAAGGATGCGGCAACCAAACCAGAGGACGGATCTGTGCTTTCGGATGCAGTTGCTAAGCCAGAAACAGCATCCATGCCAAATGATCCAGAGCCTGAATCGCGTTCAAGTATGGAGCCTCAACGCGGTAACATCTGCAAGTCTACTCCGGGTGAGGGCCATAGTGGGGATCAAGGCGAAACCGTTGCGATTGTGAAAGGTAAGCCATCCGCTACTCACATTGGTAACGTGCCTCAAACCCCCATCCAGGCACGCGGAGATCAAGATTTTCATTGTGGCTACGCCGACTGCGCAGATCCGGACGTACAGACCGAAAGCAGGATTCCTGCTGAGGTCCTAGTTCCTACAGCTATTGAAGTTGGAGCGCCACCAGTCCACTACCCTTCTGCTTTGCTGGAGCCGTTTCCTGTACAACACGAACCTTGGAACCCGTGGTCAATTTGGAAATCCATGTCACAGGCGGCTGTTCTACCGCAAGATACCGACCTCTACGAGCCACGCGCTAGACCCCTTTCCAATGACACCGGTAGCGACTCCGGCGTCATATTTACCTTCGGCGTCTATCATCGGTTCACTTATCGCGCTACTCGCTCCACGCGATTCAACAAACTCGCTGTCCCTATCCGCCATTATGACCTCTTGCTCCGTGTGTCAACAGTTCCCACTTCTCGGCGTCGCTTGGTTGGGGCGAAGAAGCATCGCATTAGTCACAATTGCCACGGACGGTGCGTTGTGGGTCGTGCTCTCTTGGGTGAGGTGTATGATGTCTTTTGGGATCGTAGTACTGCTACAATGGGTCAGGACGATGGATGGGAGACAGACGATGATTGAGGAGAATGGTTTGATTGGTCAGGTCAGTGATTTTTCGATAGTCAATGCTTCCCTTCATACCCCTTTGGTACATTTGTTCTGTTTTACAATCAGGCCTTTGGCAAGTTCTCAGTAATGAACCTTTCACATCCGCTCTTGCAGCATACATATTGGTGTTGATAAGTTGCTGTATGCTACAGCCTTCAGGTGGTGTGGGGAGAAACCGTCGACGAAACGTGCTGTAACATGATCCAATCTCGCGCTCCATCTTCACTTTCACTTTGACTCTTCCCTCGTTAGGAAGGCGCGCGCCTTCCTGTTCTGCGTTGCCTGCGCGCGTTTGCTGGGTCTTGGCGCCGCACATATATTATACGCGCGCCGCAGTGCCTCGTCTTCTCTACCACAACAACAGAAACTTCCGGTAAGTCAATCCATCGTCCTGCGTGCAGTCCACTTATCGTTCTGCAGTAAAGATGGACCACGATCATTACGGCCACAGGCGCGGGCGCGACCACGACCCGCACCATATCGAATACAGTACGCGTGATTTTCAGGATTTTCAAGAGTTTCAGGAGTTCAAGAGGTTTCGGGAGTTCCAAGAGTTTCAGGAGTTTCTTGTGCAGCGCCGCAGGGCAAATTCAGAGAGTACGTCTGTCCCATCATAAGTCCCCATCTTCACGATGTTAACAAGTGTAGGATCCGGGAGGCGCTCAGAAGCACCGCATGAGCAACGCCTATATGGGCGTGACCGATATGAGGAGCGTGACCGATATGAGGAGCGTGCAGATTCAGAGCGTAAGCTGTCCCATCATAAGCTCTCATCTCTACGATGTTAACATAGTGTAGGATCCGCGAGGCGCTCAGAGCCAGCGCATGAGCAACGCCAATATGGGCGTGACCGATATGAGGAGCCCCCGTATGAGCGCGCAACGTCGAGCCGACAGGTGCAGCCGGGTCCGTCAAGGCGGAGACAGTGGGAGACAAATGAGGAATTAGAACGGGAACTTGCCGAACCTCGGCGTGAGGGAGAACTTCTCGAGATGCTGGAAGAAGAACGGCGTCTAAACGCCGAAAAGAGGGCCAGAATCGCAGTGCTAGGCAGCATCAATCCGCCTTCTCGAGACCATCGTGCAGCGACGCCAAAACGCGGCGTCTCACCCACACAGCCTGGAAACCAGGATGCGCCGGGGCAACGCTTCCAGTCGAACGTCCCCACAGATAGGCTACATCCCCGCAATGAGGGTGGAAGCCCAGCGACATCGGAGAACAAGCGCACAACCTTTGCGCAGCAATTTCATGAAAAAAACGTGGCTGGACGAAAAGTAAACATGCGCGACCAAACGGGAAAAATGGTTGCACCTGGATCCCCAGCCGGTAAGAAGGCGGTGGCGGCCCAAAAATTCCGGAACACCCTTGATAAAAAGCTGAATCTGGGATGCACACCGCGTCCACAGGGTGCAGATATCCAGACGATCAAGGACTCATGGAAGTACCTGACTGGGGATCAGGAATTTGAGAACGCAAAGGCGTTTCCGAATAGATACGGCAATGAGCGCAGCAATGATTACTGTGTGTGTCGTTATGTCTTCTGCACTAAAGAAGAGTGTCCATATGGAGCAGCCTGTCAATGTCAGCACAAGCCGCTCTCTGAGGATCAAATGGAGCAGATCCGGACGAACCCAGGCACATCCAAGGGTAATCCGAGGTTGTTTTTAAAGAACGCTTACCTAAACTGGTCGAGCCCGCGCCCTCCTGTGGTATCCACGCACGACATAAACTTCTTGGATGATCCCGAGTGGAATGCGACCGACGCGGACCCGACCGGGACTAGCCAGGCTGCTGATCATGGAGCAACTGGTGGAGACAACAAGACTGCCCCCGAGGGCGGAGACGACGAGCCAGCCCCTAAGGGCGGAGACGACAAGACCGCCCCTGAGGGCGGAGACGACAAGACCGCCTCTTATGGTGAATATCGGAAGACCGCCACTGATGGCGGAAAGAATCTGCTCGCCCCTGGTGTTGGCTTTACAATCTCCACAGAGCCTGATAGACCGGCAGCGTCCCAAGCATCATATCGTGGATGCGGCCGCAGTGGCAGGGTTGGCGGTGGTGCTACTAGAGGTAGCAGTGGCGGTGCAAACAGCACTGACGTGAGCAGCAGAGGCGGCCATGGTGGTGCTTCTAACAACACTGCTGTTCCCAGCGGTGGCCTTGGCATTTATATGGGGCTTTTTGCGTTGGACTCCGAAGATGAAGAGGGGGGAGAGCCCTACCACGATGGCCTTGGTGGTTCTATGGGGCTTTTTGCGTTGGACTCCGATGATGAATAACGGGGACTGAACCCTGCGGTGGAACTCGTGCGCAGTCTGGGGGCTTTTGAGTTAGACCCCGACGATGAAGAGGTGGGACTTGATGGTTCCGCGCAGAGGAAATTCAACTGTGAAAAGGCCAAAGAAAAGGGGGGACAGAATTTTGGGGACAGAACTTTGAGACAATCTTGGAGGACAATGTGAGAGTTCCCTGGTCGAATTGGAATGATCAACTTGCAAGGGGCGACCTGGCTGGCCGGAGGAGTGAAGAGGTGAGACGAGTAGGGGAACCCGATGAGTAGAAAGAGGTATACAAGCGATTCACAGGTTCGGGTAGGTGAGGCTCGTGAAAAGGCTTTGTGAACAGGCTGGAAGGGTTGTACCTAGAGACTAGCTTGCAATGTGGTTGGCTTGTGATGTTCGCACTGTGACTCGTGAGTAACTAGAGTGATGCACAAGTAGTGGTTACAATCACACAGTACCCAACGGCCAGCGCTGTCGTACGAAGTAGATGAGGTGCATTGGCATTCGATGATCTGCCTTATGCTACTGCCTGTAGAGATGCTGTAGATGGTGGAGGGCTCGCAACCTTGAAATATATTCTCGGGCTCCTAGGTCTCAGTCTCGGTCTCCCATGCTCTAGACGAGAGTAGGCTGCGAATTCAACCTACAAAAAAAACTCACAGTTATGTAGTGCATCAACCTTGAGTGGTGCGCCTACGCAACATCGATTCTACCCCGGAGAGGGCAGTTGTAGGGCCTGGACGTGGGCGCAGGCGTTCCTTAGACTTATATGAGCAAAGCGAAATCGAGGCCGGATTTTGCGATGCACTTACGTTTTGAAGTTACAATTTGATCCTTTGGGCATCTAATGTCATCTGGTCGCTCTTATGACGGTGATTCGAGCTCTGACGGCATTCCTAGAAACACAGCTCGCGCTACAGAGTTCACGTCTGCCATGTTGTACTATTAGCCAATTACTCACGAAGTTGCAGACTCAATATCGGAAGCTTTGACAGCAATTTTTTAGTCCTGGTATGGCGCAAGCGTATAAGAGAAGCGGAATATAATTGCAAAGGGATCGAAGAGTGAAACGATGGCCGTTCTTGTACCTTAATAGTGCGCTTATTGATACAGTTTTAAACTCCAGCGGAACCCAGCCCAGTTTTGTTCTCCGAATCTTACATTCTAATCAGATTTTGCACAATTACAAGTATCGTTCGATATCTGGCAACCGTCGGATCCGCCATAGCTCCAAGATATACCCATCATGTAGTTGATCGTTGCTCTCCATCAACGGACAAGGATTTTGGTTACACGACAGGATTCGCATCGCGGATATTGACAGGCCCTGCATACACAACAAGATCAGTTCAATGCTTTTAGACAAGTAATAGTAGTCCGGCTTATGCGGGTCACCACAGACAAAAGCAGGGGAGGGTATGTCTTACTGTTAAATTCGTCAGTTTAAATTGCAACCCTAACTTTTGGGGGAATTTCTTACCGAGCATGCACGCTGCCTGTATGGGATTGAGGAGCGACCGCAGGTGCAGCATTGCCATACGTATGTATATTTCTTCGCCTATCTAACGCCTCAGCACTTCCTACGTCCGGTACAACCATCAGCATGCCCACCATTCTCTCCCGAAGCCCGGGTTCATCCGAGCTCTGGATGGTCGCATTCTCGGATACTGCCGGACAGCAACCATCAACTTCGGTAGTGAAGTCTTTGAATACTGATATCTCTCTATCTTCGGCATCGCGCAATGGAATGTGCCTTAATGAACGCTCGCCTGAGGGCCTTGATGTATTGACAATCTCAAGAGCCTTTAGCCACGATTGCCGACCCTTTACATCGACCATCCAAGAAAAACCGGAGTTGAAGATTACAGCTAGGCAGTTATGCGCTTCAGAGTGGCTCTACTTCTCGGTCTTTTGAAGTGTCGCGGTCCGAGCCGTGGAGGAATCTGTAGCTAGCGCAGCGGACTCGGTCCTGCTGCTCCAGGTATCGGTATACCTCGGGGCGCGGGCGCGTATACCTAGATGCCCTCGGACCGGGGAGTTCGGATACTAATCGTCAGGCTAAATCGGGGACCATCTAGATAATTGTTGTTAGTAGGAGCTTGCATGCGTTGGTGGTACCTACCGACTGGAATCGCTCTAATTAGGCAATTGCCGATGCGCTACGCGTTCAATGGAGCGTCAATTGCTGACGTAGAGCTCAGAGCGGAGAGAGCGACCGCGAGAACAGTATGCTCACCTTGTTTTAATGGAATGGGGAGAGTTCAAGAGGTCGGACGCGTATCCCTTAGCTATTGGTGGTGGCTGGTCGGTGATCGAGTTGGGTCTAGTGCAGACAGGGGCTGTGGATGCAAACATCCCACGCGGAAGGAGCGTTTCCTGGAACCTGTAATTTTAAGCCGAAATCCTGCATAATTCCAACCTCCGACGTGCAGCGAGGAGATTGACTGTTCTTGTTTGATCGGGTTTCCCATGTCCTACCGTTGTACAAGGAGCCAGTTGCTTCATTGGGCTTCGTGCCGGGTGTAAGCTGCGCTATTCCAATGGCGAGCGCTTGTCCATCATTCCTGCTGGAAATCAGTGGTGTCGGAAAGAAATTCCGCCTGAAGGGACTTGAAGCAAACTTCAGGAAAGGCTCATTACCCTTAGAGCTCCTCGTGAACGTTAATGTGGCCATTGCGTCATCGAACGCCCACGATCATGCGAAGTTCCTGGATGTATAGGGCCTAAGCACGATAGGTACTACAAACCAACGGGCGTCTGCAACGAGAGAAGTAACAAACTCTGCGCCAGAAAGAAGGGCGGAAATGTTCAGCAAGATTTAAGCTTATTGTGGATGGGCTCTTAGGTGATTTTCTTTCCAAGTCTGTGCTTTTCCTCTCTTTCGAGAGGGAAGACAGTTAGAGGATCGATGAGTCTGTGCATATCATCCATGCTTAGACCTCGTTGGACATGTGGAGATACTTGTAAGAATTCAACAGGTTCGTGTCAAGTACAGTGAATAAGCATACATTGCGCATTGACCTAGGCCTTGGAAGCAAACAGATGTCAAGGCTTGACATATAATGCCCAAGCTCAACAACTCACACGTGTGTGCATTGTGAGTTCGAACTCTCCTACTATCTATTACATGTATATCGCTAATCTTAGTTGAACGCTAGTTCGAATCTCTGGTCCGTATTCGTAAAGCTATCATCCCATCGTGAAATTCGTTACGTGACTCAAAGGGTGGAGATATCAGGTAAAGGTAGAGAGTATAACGCCGACACCATGCTGATAAAGCTGAAACATGTGGTATTGTCAACACAATCCACTAAGCGCTCACGACTTGGCTGTCTTCTGTGCTAAGATTAGCCCAACACCCTACATCGGAATCTCACTTACTGTTCTCTCCCCTATCGATAAGCAATTGATCAAGTTGTCCAGTCAATATTCGAGTAAGAACCCCCTTTGCCTTGATATAGTGACGGAGCAAGAAAATCAGAAGATTGACAAGGTACAGGACCACAAAAAGGACGGCCACAGAAATGAGGAACGATTTTGCGGTCTTCCGGAATCCAAAAATTTCTCCCTCAATACTGAAATATCCTACCACCACGACAACTGGTGTCATGACCTGGTTCATCTAAGAGGCGGTCAGCATATGGGAGAGACTTTTCGATGATATTCATGTACATTCACCATGAGAGCCGCATTGAGATTGTTTGCTGTAGCCATCCTTTGGTTCTTGGTTGCTATGAGGTTTGCCTCTCTGGTAAGCCCGTTGCCTTCTTTGCTGAGCTCATTTGCTTCTCTACTGAGTAAAACACTCTCCTTGTGACGTTGAATACTCATGCAAAGGTCAATCTTCAATTGGTTAGTCTCAGTGAGTATTCAAGACGGATGACCAAAGATATGGTACTTACAGTTTCTTTGGACTTCTGACAAGACTCTTCCAGCGAGGCTAACCGCTTATCCAAATCTGTGAGGCTTCTGAAAGAGTATTTGATGGAACTAGCGATTTTGTGGAGAGATATGCGCGAGCCGTGTTGTGTCGTATCGCGAAAGTAGATTTGATCACCGCCAGCTTCAAGAAATCGATCGCATGATCGGACTGCGACCTGCAATTCTTGGCGAAGATCGTTCAAAAAGTTCATCGTTTTTGTCAGTCTGGCCAAAAAAGTCTCGGCAGCCACAGTATTGCTAAAAGGTGTACTAGAAAAAGGATATATGAGGTCGTCGTTCTGGTTGCGTCAAATAAGGGTCTTTAGATGGGAAGGATCCAATTACCTGGCATTCCACGCCCTCCGCAATTTTGCACACTAGATAGAACCACTCCTTTCGCACCGTGCGAAGTCGAAAGTCTGTGAGTCTCAGAAAGTATCGCCTCGGATCCCAGACGGGTTCCTCTGGGGAGACGACGCCGTACTTTCCGTCGGACGCAAGGCGATCTTCCGGAACGTCGTCAGTGTATAGATCGTACTGGCGGTCTGCTTCGTCAAGGGTCATATCGTCCTCTACATTAATCTCTCCTCCCGATGCCTCGTCTTCATCATGGTCCTCTTCGTCATCGAATTCGCCAATTTCGGCGTTTGTGAAACCGTACGCAGCCCACTTAGACTCATCCCATCCAGACACAATGAGAGCACTATGCAACTCGCAAATCTCATACTTGCCTTCCCGAGACGAGTTATCATCTTTTAATTCCAAAAAGGATAAGTCTTGCCAGGATTTGCGGCCCTTAGAAGTCACAGTACTAGCGTTGCGTGCCGTTGACAGCTTCGTCCGCTTCAATGAAAGGTAAGGAAGATGACACTCAAATTGGAAAGTTTTGAAGCCGGAGTACTGGTATCATATGTAAGTCTCAAAATGACCACTAATGCTCTTCAATTCTAACTCACCGGGATGTATACTCTCAAGGATGCCTGGCGATCTAGGTGTTTGTAAATGCCATCACGGAGTGCGCCAGCTTGATGCCACCAAGACGACTTAGCGAGAGCGCGAATATATTGTTCATCCAGATGAGTAATATGACTAGACTGTAAATTAGGTATTGTCGCGTATGGAATGGGGTTCTCCAAAATTTCCTGGCGATTCCAATGTAACCTTGTGGATGTGTCGACCAACTACTGGAATGGGAGATGTTGGAGAAGGTTCACCAGGGCTATTAATACCAACGCAAGAGATGGGTTTTGGAGTTAACCGGAGCGTGAATATTTACTCACATCAATTGACGATACGACTCGATAGTGGTTGGCTCCCCGGAAAGCTATTCTGTCAGCTTGAGTTGCACGCTGAGAAGGACGTCACTTGCAGTTTCTTTGATAGTATCGTAAAGTGACTCTGGACCAAACGTTCCGGTATTTGCCTTGAACGAACCGTGGCGACCGACCTTCATATCTGCCCAAGCTCTGGGCGCTGGACAGTCCGTCCTTGTAGAGGTCCCTATCGATTCGGTATGGATGTTGGAACAAAATTTACGGATACATTCAACTTTCCAGGAAGGTACTGGGCTTGGATTTGGTTCCAAGAAGAAATCCAAGTCGTCACAGTCAAACTTGAGCGACGACTCTTTGTCTTTGACCGTAAAAAAGTCATCATCTTGGAACTTGCGACTTGTGAAAAGCTCCGCATCCCAGGCAGTGGATATCGTCTTGTGCGATTTGTCACTAGTAATGTCTCCAGGTAACACAGTGCTTTCGGGGTCTTCGATGGATTCGCAGTATGCTGTTAACTTGGGGATGCGCGGACTACAATCCTGTTGTATCATGCTGAGCAGTCTGAAGAAAGTAGAAATCTCCCTTACTCTATCTCTCCGCGTCACAGCTAGTAGACCGACCCGAACAAGTTTGAGCACTATGAACCATTTCGTGCCAGACTTGGTGCTCATGCCAGCACTAATTCCAGTGAGCCACAGTCGCCACCATGATAGAAATCTAGCTGGAAAAATCTGCATTTGAGGCTGTACTTGAGGTTCTGCTTCACCATATTGATCATGCATCTTAGACTGCTGACTGTAGTGACAAGACAGAGCTCGCTTCGTCGGAGCGATGCCCATGTGATGCGGATACCCAGGAGCCATGGAAGACATTGTGCGTTACCCCAGTCCGATGATTTGCGGGCACTTGATTCCACGCCTGTCACACTGGGCCCTTGTAGAGATAATGTAAGACTGACGAAATCAATGTCAGTGATCGTATCCTTGTGTACGGATTGAAGTAGCACTAACTGTTACAGCTGGGCACCAACACCACCAGCAGCAGATCATCGCGAGATCGATAAGTCTTGATTGATGTTCAGTTCCGTACTTCACCGGGTAGAATCAAGCGATAAGTGGAAGGTGGTTCTAGGATGTATATGCTGGTGACAAAATCGAGCAAGCACTCAAGTGTGAAGGGTTGCAACTTGTGGAGGTATCCAATGGTTAGATGTAAAATGGACGACCTACCATGCCGCAACATATTGTGGAATTGTGCACCCATAGGAGCAATTGAAATCGACCGATCGAGAACCTTGGTATGCTTCATCATTGGAACATAAGGCCTTTGAGACTTCCTCGTGATGCTCCCGGGTCAATCATCGACGACCACGTTTGAATGATCGTATTTCCAGGCTGTGTGCATGCATTTCTGTAGTTGCTATGGTTGGGCTCACTCACTAGGTATAGACGTCAAGCCTTCCCATGCCCCGGAATCTGTAAGGAATGCCTGCAGTAGGCCTTCACGATGCATGTCTTTCAGGCTAACTCTCGACCCAATGAGGGATGGTAGACAACATACCCGGGATGAAATTCGTTGTGGCAAGGCAAACTCACAAAAACGGTAACAAAGTCCGATGGCAGGGCGCTACTCAGCCTCGTATGTAGTCAGCACATCGGGCCGGCATGCAGCGACATAGTCCTTCGACCCAGCGCATCGTCTAGCAGTAGACGGCAAATTTCTGGTCTCAATCTGCCTTGTTCGTGGAACGCCAAGTTTGCAAGATGTATAGCAGGCCGAGGTGATTCAATATGGTAGTGTCACGTGGGGCCAGCCGAAGAAGGAAGGCGCCTCGGACTTCACAACCCATTATACTGGACTCGGATCGCCGTTCTTTACAGTACCTAGGTATGACGCAGCCAACTTCCTTTGCTCTTTACAGTACCTAGGTATGACGCAGTCAACTTCCTTTGCAGTAGCGACCTTATAAAAAGGGCTCTTAGTTGGAGGGCCCTTGGATATGATAGCCTGTAAGACACGTCATCCACGCGGCAACTGGTGAAAGTAAGTGAAGGTTGCGATTCGTTTTGCCTTTCCTTCACCGGTAATTGACAAGGATTTGATAGGTAGATCGAAAGCCACAACGAAGAGGCTGACTTCGACAGCCCTACATTATCTGTTATTTACGGATATCAGACATGCCAAACCACAGCGCATTGCCGGCTAATAGACACGACGATCAACAAGTCGCCAGCCCCGTTCTCGGAAGTCTCATCGAATCAATATGACATCCTTCCGTTTCCTTCCGTAGTATTAGCCTGCCACTTCCGATCTGACCGGTATCTGTACTCGCCATTCGTTGGAAGATGAGGGAGGTTCCGAACGAATTCTCTGACAATGGGCTATTGTTGAAAATGCATAGTGGAGAGCAGGTGGTCAGACTGCACGATGCCATGCGCATCGCGCTTTTTATGCGCAAGCTAACAAACCCCGCGTACGACGAGAAAGTCATGAAATAGATCTTACGTGAGGAATACATTCATATGCTCTTCGCTAATCATGGGTCATAGCGGACGGCAGCTGGTAATATAATGAAGTACAAGAGCACCGCGAATAGTCCGCCGTAATTCTCCGACTATTCCACCTCTAAAGAATCAAGACAAGTACATCAATATCCTTCCATCTCGGTCGTCCATTCGGTGAAATATTACATGTCAAGGCATCTGTTGCAATATTCTCATGCGTGCTATCATGAAACATAGTTTCCCACTAGCAGACGGCCACTAGCGCCAGATGTAGGTCTCCCATTCGTGGATAATCGAATTAAACAGTTCTAGAAACCTTGCAATCTCGGATCTATGCATGGTACATGGATCGGGTCCCGATAAGCGAGGATAGAAGTCTCACCACTTCGCTGGAAATCACCTCGGCCTGCAGACGAGCAGTCTCGAAGGCCTAGATGATAATGTCGAAGACTTTTTGCCAAGCTGCCAAGAGTTCCGCGCTCTGCCATCGAGCTGTCAGTCCAACCTTGGCCCTTTAATGCCAAGGCACACGATACTTCTTCCGGTTGTTTAGTGTTTCGAGAGGCAATATTTCAATTGTTCGATATCTTACTGAGCACGGCATAGGCATAGTGCCGGAAGGATGTTCTTTTTCAAACGACAAGCTGTGTTTTTCGGTCAGCACCGTGAGGGCGAATGAAGCGGGAGGAAGCGAGGGTTCGTATAAAGAGATGGGCAGACGCTTCTGTAGAAAGGCATCTCATTCTTGAGCCTCACATTCTCTGCCCTACTTCAGTCTCTCGTTTGCTTGAAGCAACCCACTCTCATTACCAAACTTACATTCTCTTACATACTGACTCCAAGAACCATTTAACCGCTTCAAAGACTCCGCCCAACACCACTCTTTCACAATGAAGTTCACTCTCATCGCCGCTGTTGCTGCCTTCGTGGCTCCTATTGCCGCCGGACCTGCCCAGCAGACTCCCAACGAGTTTTTCAGCTTGACCAAGCGTGCTACGCTTCCCGTTCCCAAGTCCAAGGGATCGGTGACCTACAAGAAGGCCCAGTCCGTCTCCGGTACCTTCGACGGTGGCTATAAGACCTATGGCCGTGGTGTCAAGTGCACTGGCCAGGCTGAGGGTGGTGACGCCGATGCGGTCTTCATCCTTGAGAATGGCGCTACCCTGAAGAACGTCATCATTGGTGCTGGTATGCGACCCCAGGCGTCTGCTTGATATCGCAAGAGAAAATACTGACAGAGGTTTAGACCAGATTGAAGGTGTCCACTGCAAGGGTGCCTGCACCATCGAGAATGTCTGGTGGACCAACGTCTGTGAGGACGCTCTGTCCCTCAAGGGTGATGGCAACGCGCTCGTTAAGGGCGGAGGTGCTCAGGGTGCTGATGACAAGGTCATCCAGCATAACGGAAAGGGTACCGTTACCATTGACGGTTTCACTGTTATGGTAAGTGCAACCTTCACTCCTCACATCCATCGTGCTTGATGGACTAACGTTGGTTCTTTAGGACTTCGGCAAGCTCTACCGTGCCTGCGGTAACTGCAAGAACTCCGTTTCTCGCAGCGTTGTGATCAAGAACGTCAAGGCATACAACGGCAAGTTGCTCGCCGGTATCAACCCTAACTTCGGCGGAACCGCCACCATCACCTCCACCTGTGCCTCTTCCGTTAAGGCCATCTGCGAGGAGTTCAAGGGAACCACCCCTGGAAATGAGCCCAGCTCCGTCTCCAAGGGCCCCTCCAACTACTGCAAGTACACCGCCTCGGCCGTCAAGTCTTGCTAGAGGAACCATCAGACTGTCGCAAGAGCGATTCGTGGGGAGAGTGGGTTTGGATGTCCCTGAGGCGGTGAATTTTGAGGAGGATTCTTGATATATATTTTTGATCTAGTGCCACATGCAGCGCATGTAATGTATACTGAACATTGACCAACAACTTTGAGTGTTCTTTACGTGTCTAGTGGATCATGCCCAAACACCAGATATGGGCATCTCCAGAGTATGGCGGCGAGGATCGCTCGAGACCTACAATGGACGTCATCACTGTCTTTGTGGGTCTTGCTATCTGTATATGCTGCACTAATTAGCGCCATGTATTCACAACTCCTGCTGGTACTGGTGATCCATCCTCGAAGCCTCCAGGATCAGCCGCCTGTAATCCAGGACTGCCTGTTCAAGCTCCCTCTTCTTCAAAGCCTCGTGGTCGGAATGAGCCACCAAAATACTGCCAGGCCCATATAGATACCTCCTATGGTCACCAGCAAGGAGCGGAACGTCTGTTCCATAGTTGACGGTCAGCGTCTCAAAGCTTTTGATGTCGCAATCGATATTGACAGGTGGGTATCCTTCGCCGGCCCATTCGATCTCCAGACCACCACCCAGCTTCTCTAAGCGTGTTTTCACATCCGAGAGCGCGCTTATGATGAGGCCACGAACGATGTTCGGTGTACCAGCCGCGAGGCGGACAGCAATGTTTGCGGAAGCCGTCTCTGCAACCACATTAGCGGCAACCCCACCTTCGATCTTTCCAAAGTTCATCGTCGTATTCCCATATTTCTCTGACCACGGCAGTCCGTTTGCTCGCAGCTCCAACAATGCCCCGAGAGCTTCGGCCAGGACATCATTAGCGCTGACGCCCAACCACGGATATCCCGAGTGCGCTGCTTTGCCCCTCACCCGCAAAGTGAAGCTTAATATGCCCTTGTGCCCGCAGACTAGTTTGCCTTCTGTTGGTTCACCGAAGACCACGACTTCGTAGTTGGGCTGCGGTCGTTCAGACCATGAGGAAAACGCGCGCATCCCATCGCCACCTGTTTCTTCGCCCACGACGAAGAGTAGCGACAGATCGTCACGTAGGTGCTCCCTCAACGCCTGAACCGCAATGATCTGAGCAGCAGCACTGCCCTTCGCGTCCACAGATCCACGCCCGCCAATCACATCGGTTGTTTCGTTATAATAGTACGGCCAATACGGCGGAACGGTATCGATATGCGAAGAGACGAGGATCGTAGTCGAGCGTTTGGATCCGTATGCGAGGATATTGTACCGGTTCTTGGAGACCTCCTGTGTTTCGACGGTGAAATTCTTATCGCGCAAATAAGAGGTGAGCCATTGGCCCACGTCTTCTTCATTGCCGGTGATCGATTCAGTCTCAACAAGCTTGCGATGCAGGTACAGAAGCTCTGCTGAGGTCGCTTCGGGAAGCAACAAGCCTAGCACAGCGGGTACTACTGCAGGCACAGCCAGCGCAATAAATACAAGATACGGCAGCATCGTAGTCGTGCTCGGGGTATAGCGACGAGTGGATGCGGAGTTCTTGCCCAGGATCCTGACTAAAACAAAGCTCCGACCAACGTACGGTAGAGCGGGGCGGGGCTACATGACCCATACTTATGGTATCCATGGATATGGTATCTTAAGTTCATGGGCGCATCTTGTAAAGCTGCATGAGCTATTGAGGTATGACAGCGGTACCTTGCAGATGTTTGCAGTTGGGACAAAGGATACAAGCACACGTAGTACGGCTGCGAGCGGCTCCAGTCACGTGACTCAGATCCCACCTGGGCATGGGGCCCCAGCACCACATCCGGACTCATTCGGTAAAATGTACAAGTCCTTAAAGTCTCGCGCTCCAAAATAGTGCATTTTATCAGTTTCCAGGAAATTTTTGATATCTTCCCGCATTTTCCTGGCCTTTTTTCCTTACTGCTGGTGTCGTTGGGTGTGGTATTGCGCCACCTTTGTCTTACTGGCCCCTGCAAATTCTCGTACCACGAAGTAAAGTTCATAAGCGGCAGTATAGAGAAGGGTTCCTGACTGCCGCTGAAATGTCCTGGAGCAAGCAGCTCGGAACCGAACGAGACTTAGATCACGCAGCCGAAGGATCAGGCAGCCAAATTCCGTGGTCCTCGAAGTCGGACTCTCCAGCCTCCTCGTGGCGGGGACTGGGCTGTGTCTCAGAGGCGCAGGCTAGTGAAGAGACGCACGAATTAAGAGCACAAAACTGTGAGCACTGTTGGCCAATCGCATCTGTTATTGATGTGTCGACACATATTGCTTCTGAAAACAACCCCATCGGTCTGGACGGTGTTGCCTTGAGATGTCCCCGGCGGAACGGTCCGCAGCCCGGGGCTTTGCTAAAGCACGTAAGTTAAGCACCGCCGCTGCGGTTCTCGCTTTACCTTTTGTGACTATATCCACTGTTGTTGCTATACTCTATTTGCAAATACATTGCCTTTCATATGTAAATTTGGCGGCTGTGCGTCGTGCCGAGCCATTAATTATACTGATTATTTAGTAGAAAAAAGGAGATCACTCTTCGTGGGATACTCGCTATGTCCCGGCAGCCAAGAAATACGCATACGTGTGGCAGTGTGTAAGTCGCCTGTTCTGGCTTGGCGTCTTCACCTTATAATCAATAACAGAGCTGCTGTGGCCATCCTTCTATTGCGTATCGAAGCCGAGATTGCCCGTCTTGTCTTCACTTAAGATGCAGCGTGTGCGTAATCACGAAGATATTGATTCGATAGTTGTGGAGTTGATTTATCGGTGCTCCACACAGACGTGACCGGGCATGTGTAGAAAATTCGGGGAACCAGTAGCATTCAGTAATGTTGTTTACCATGGAGATAGTTCTAGTTAGCATCGGAATAAGCATGATTAGGTACTATATACATAGGACACAATCGTAACTATCCCATACTATATGCCAGCGCATGCAGCTAATAGATGATTACAAGTAGTCAGATCCCTTACGTCAACATATCTTCATATGCTCCAGTGCCATGGGCTGTAGACCATACCTTTTGGAAAGCATAGTAACCTGGAATCCGGATCCCGGTGTATTTCGGTCATGCTGGATGTGGTCAATGTTGCTGTGTGCTAGAATTCAAGCGTTCGCCCCCTTCTGCTCAACGTTCTTAACATCTTACACCTTTACAATTGCCAAACCTTGACGTTAGTTCACCAACACAAGAGCTTGGAGGAATCATATCTGCACCTTCGGCAAATCAGTGCCTAAGGTCGTTCTGGCATTATTGTCAAATCCTAACCGTATTTTCGAATATCAGTATGACTGAAACCTTGTCCGGCTAAACAGATGGTATCCATCCGACCGCATGTTCGAGTCGATATATTCTCCCTATTGGTCACATCGCCATCAGTGTCTACCTGCATGGTGACTGGGCTTCCTTACAGATAACACTTCTTTCTCATTGACGTAACATCCGGGCACCTATCAGTTGCGCGGACAACAGCATCGTACCCCGCAATGTCGAGCCCAACACCTGGAAATTACCCGGCAGATATAGTTGGCTGGAACGTAGACGTGGTTCAACTCGATACACGGCAGTCTTTCTGTTTTCGTGCAATTGCCGATCACGCATAGTGACTTGTGCGTTGGGCACATTTCCGGTGAATCGACTTAGGAAGGCTGACCGAGCCAGTGGAATGTACCTGGGAGATCAATTGACGCGGCAGCATAAGGTTGGACTGAGCCACAATCTCGACATTAAAAACATCTCCACGCGGTCATGAGATACCATTAGAGGGGTTGGATCGGCACTTTCGCTGTTGATGCAGACTGACAGGCCCCAGAACGCGTTGGTTGTCGTGTGATTCTTCTCGGCCCGCCGTTATCCACCATTTGGGTATGCCGCACATATGCGATGTGCTCCCTGTATCCGGCTCGATGGAACGAGCCCTGGAGATCTAGCAGACTGAGCGACCAATGCGTCGGATCACATACTGTCACTATTGGCTCATGTGCGCCACTCCCATGGTTAATTCGCTTGCACAAGCATGCGCGCATCATGCATGCATGCCCGAAGTAGCGGAATCTGGCGCAAGGCTGAAAGCCTCATTCCAATAGCATCACATCCGCTCGTACCCAACGCTTCCTACGAATGTATACCAATCAAGTAATGGGGCTTCGGATGTTTTCGGCTTGTACGAGATCAGACCGGGCGTTCCCACCAAACAAGTGCGCGACCGGTGCTTCTCTTACGTTGCGTCAAAGCACAGCCCTGAGGATGGCCGTTCCACGACTCAAGAAGAGCAACGTGTCATGTTCTACGAAGCGTTGCGCCTACAAGGCAATACGAGATCCAGGACGGCAGTCACTGACTCTGCGA
Organism: Paraconiothyrium brasiliense; assembly: GCA_025388405.1. Taxonomy (NCBI): domain Eukaryota; kingdom Fungi; phylum Ascomycota; class Dothideomycetes; order Pleosporales; family Didymosphaeriaceae; genus Paraconiothyrium; species Paraconiothyrium brasiliense. The sequence goes on along the minus strand of JANBXC010000010.1, from coordinate 1,096,276 downwards.
TGCAGAGAGCGATGGACGATGGTGCTGGGCGATGACGAACACCCAAAGGGTCTTGTGACAAAAGCTACCAATTGCACTTGTCAATGATGGTCTCACAGTGCCGTAGCCTCAGTACGTCGAGATATACCAGTACAACGTCTTTGGTACGACATGCGCATTCAGGCTGGGGGCGGGCAAAGAATAATTCTTTGATTATATCAAGCTTACTTTCCATACTTTGATCATGACGCGCGAAGCTCTTGTTATCACATAAATCCTAATACTTAGGCATTAGAACAGATCGCCGGCAGAGCTGAACTTTGACTGTTACTACATGTATGTATGCCTACCCATCAGCGACGGACATGCCATGGTAATCGTACACCGTCAATTATGGAGGCGTCTGCACAACGAGTTCGAGCTAACTAAACACCAGATTAGATACAGAATTATTGGCAGATGTACTACGGTAAAGCATCCTCATGCATCTGCGATCACATAGGAGCTTATCCTATCACTACCCATACAAGTCCTTACGCCACGTTCACATGCGCTTCCGAGCTTTGACACCGAGATCTGTCAGTCTGAAGAAAAGCTGGAGACGAGAATTCTCTATGCGACGTAGACTGACAGACAAGCGATTCATTGCTCAGCGTAAAGAGATTTGTCCGGACGGCGATGATCTGGAATTATTCCTGTGCGATAAAGAGCCCTATCCATCGACGATTGGTTGCGAGGTTATTGCCGAATTCTGCTGCAAGGCATCCACCACACCACTACGTAACGTTACAGCCCCAACTCAAGTGGACGCATCTCGAGCATGGGTTGACCTACGCTCACACTCTAACAAGGCCAACATAAGCCACAGAGGGTGGTACGATGCCAATCATATGCAAAAGCATCTAAACAATGTTCGTGCTCCTACCATCTACAGGTTTCGGAGCTAACAAAGGAAGATTTTGACGGCGCAAACACTTGCTACGTCGTACCGTCAGCTCATGTAAGCGGAACAAGTACTTGTCCACAACTCTTTGGTATCCATGAACGCCGCTTCCTTGGGCACATGGTTATTTGTCACTCAATATTATTGTTTGGTCTCTGTATCGAGTACTTGATACAATCGTCCCTGAATACATCCTTCTGGTCGATTCCGCCTCCAGCCTAACGTCCGTGGCAGCTACGTCCCAAAATTGGATCGAGAGTTTATCTTGGTCTTAGCCAATTCGGCATTGCACTTCCAAGTCGGAGCCATACGCGATGCTTTATATACGCATATTGATGGCAAGACATCCATGAGGATTGAGATACCGGTAGGTGATTTTGATTGTTGGGGTTAAAAATCTTTGTATAGGTCCAACTGACTATTTCGTAGGTGAGAGGTTTCCCGACCTTCCGCTTAGAGTTTTCCATGCCAGGATTGGCCTTGGTAGAAGAGACATGTCCTGTATTGCAAGCAAACCACCAAAACGCCAAAAATTCGGCTTGCGATTCTACCAACACCTTGCCTGATATCTCCTTCCTTAAACTAGGGAATAATCCTCTCGGTACCGGGAAGTACGCGCTTGAGGCTACGCATTTTACCTTGACCATCATTGGCTGGGATCATTGGAAATGGTCAGCATTTGGCTTCGCGAAAAGGGATACGTCTGATGAAGATATGGAAGAGGATGAGAATGATCTCGGTTTGGATGAAGACATGATTGCCGGAGGTTCAGACGACGATAACCCTCTGTCAGTCGACCCGCCGATATGGGATCCGCGACAATATTGGCTCGTGATAGTGGAGAAATATGTGAAGAAATCGACTGGTGAATGGTGCAAGCTAGTCCATCACATCGTAAAGAGCTTCACCAATTGGGTACTGTTGAAAGTGCTTTCCATATTGTTTGATGACTGCTGACATATGCTTAGAAGGATAAATTCAATATTTGGAGCCTTTCCTTTGGGTCAACTCAGCCCATGTATGAAGTGTTTGAGTGGACCATGCGCGCATTAAGTCTTTACAGTGACTTGAGCGGACGTCTCTCCATCGTTGTTGGAACCCTGCAGAGATTCTTTGCGCCTGGAGGTGATGGGGATTATTTCCTGGACCTGACGGCAGACAACATGGCGACTAAAGCTCTGTACTGTATCGAAAAGGACTTGTCGACATTACTCGAACAGAAAGAGATATTACGATCGCTTCAATCGGATTGCACTCATGTTACTACAATTGTAAGCTCTCTTCTTTAGAAGAATCATGCCGTATACTGAACCAGGACAAAGATCAGTCTACACATGGGCAAGGTAAACAGTCGTATTAGCCTCGAGAGTTCTGAGCTCAGCCGGAAAGCTAACGCACTGGGCTTGCACACCCACCTGATCGCAAGGCGTCAGAACCGCATGACCCTCGCGAGTAACTTGAATGCTTCTTTGATACTTTCGGTAGGTGTAATCATTTTAACTCCAATAAGTCTTCTAATGTATCCCTAGACAAATCAAATCATGAGTCCTGTCGTCATAGTGACCGCGTATTACAGCACCCAAGATCAAATATTTGGGTTTTCCAGGAACAGTACATCGTTCGTAATTGCTGTTGTCATCATGTACCTTGTTCTCAAAGCTGTGAACATCCTCACAATTCTAGCGCGACGCTTCGTTCGGTCGAATCGACTCCTTACCCTGATTGCACTCGGTCATCTAGAACGCCTCATTGAGATGGAGAAAGAAGAAGGTAAGCTTTATGATGGAGATACAGGAAGTGTGACTAACTAAATACAGATAATATGACACCTGCTGGATTAGTTTGAGGTCGTGTCCACGACCAACAGTGCGGAGGTTATTTGTACCTGTTTAGCGAGGAATGTCGGTGACATAGCGAGGAATGTCGGTGACATTTCCTTATTTTTTTTCATAATACTCTTACAATTCTATGGTGTAACTACTACTATATGGTGACGGAAGTGGCAACGACCTCTAAGAAGTCTCAACATCTTTTGACACGAATTGCTGATCGTAAAACGTAACTGGAGCTTTCCATTTCTTAACGAGATATTGCCTCCTAACTGCATCGGTATCTAGCCAGCCCCCAAAAGAGGGGAAAGGATTCGTGGGAAGAGTTACTGTTGCAATTCCGTGTGAACCTTCTTGGTGGTACCGAGCAGTAACAAAAGAAAAGCCCGTTCGGTACAGATGAGGATGACTATCGGCTTCAGGCGCACAGTGAGATGTGACCTACGTATCTGCTGCAATACACTTGTCATCAACCAAGGGATGACTTATTCTATGGCTTGCAGTGAGTACTGAAAAGTACTGCGCGCACAGCATATCGAGTACCTGGTCTGTCAAAGTTGAGCTGCTTATGTTGCCTGTTAAATGAAGCCTGTACTCCTCGCTATCGACCCATGCAAACCTATGATGCCTTCCAAAACTGAGTTCTAGTATGAATAAGTTAGGCCATGGAAGCCTTGTAACTCGATGGTCGATGTGTGCCTTTCGAACGCATAGAAGGAATCTGTCCGTATCAGCGACCTAGCAACGCGTTGGACTTCTCACATGTGGTGGCCAGATCAAGTTATATGCGTAAATGAACCTTTGTTTAGATTCGAGAAAGTTTCTGAGCACCCTTCCTGTACCATCTCTATTTCCATCCGCTCAAAAATGTGCTGGCGGGACTAAAACAGTGTATGGGGGTTCCAGTGCAGGACGGGTACCTCCAATACGGCGGCGGGGTGTAGGTACATAGAGCCGCAGGCAACCTTCATGTAGACGCAGGGCACAGCGGAGACCCATGAAACCGCGTAATATTTCGGATGCTGAAGAACTCGAACATGACAATGGTTCGCAGAACATATCATGACCAAATTCAACCGTTGTAGTGCAAGGTTCTGTAATCCAGTTTCCACTTTGTTGGCCCCTTGTGGAAGAAATCATGAGCTTAAGGTGCGTTCGCTCAAATGCCTTCTAATGGCATCTGGGATGAAGTATTCACCAAATTCATCGATGGTAATTAAAGGGCCGCGACCACACAGTTCAAACCAAGGCGATCAAGTCCTGTTATCTATGCAAAGGGCGGACTGTGCTATCCGGTAAAACAAGCCTGTACGCCTCTAATACAAGCATCTCTTCAGCAATCGGCCTCCACTTGTATCGCACACTTGGAGACCATAATAAAAGTTTGCAACAAAGACTATATCCCACGTTATCGGGTGCCGACTCGCGCAAGAGGACACTGGCATAACAATTTAAGCTAACACTGAAGATATAATTGACGTCAAGGGGATTCTACGCCGGCCGAAATGCCCTATAAGTCTGGAGAGCTCCTTCAACACACTGAATCAACGTCAACAAAAGTAGAATTATAGCAATCCAAAAAGCCGCCCAACCAGGAGTGTCTCTTCGGTCATGCAACCACTGTCTCAATGTCGACGGTTGAGCCTGGTCAAAATTTTCCTTAAGATCGACCAGTCGATCACGCCAGTACTTGTAATTCTGGATACGCCGATACCCGGGTGGCACCGGCCCCACCTGCTTCGCATCGCGAAATCTCTGAATGCCTGTTCGTCTCAACAATGTTCTGAATGCGCTTTTTCCAGACTCAGGAAAAAGCAATGCAATGGTTCGCAGGGTTTCTTCTGCTAGACCGTGTGGCAGCACACTAGGTTCGGTACGATTAGCTTAAACAAGCAGATCGATTTTTGGAAGCGAATATACGAACCAGTTCTGCTGTTGGAGAAAAACGATATCGGAGAACACACCGACGACTATCTGGCCCTTCTCATCAATTATCCTCAGATGATCGATAAGGTTATCCGTCCATTTGATCTTGAAGCCAGCGATTTTCTCCATGTTATAGGCAGTAAAGTGGCGGTCTAGTTTGACTCCACTACAGTCCAAGACATGGGCTTGGGTAAAATGCGCCGACAAACACTCTTGCAAACTGCGTTCCTTCCAATGTATCACTGTTTGTTTCGTCGTCACACAATCAACCTTTCCCAGAGTACCTATACTAACCATCGAGCAGACTCGGGCCACAAGATCAATAGTGTTGTCGATGACACTTCGTTCGCAAGGCTCTTTCGTTGGTAGTATGCTCTCGATCTTGGAGGCCAGCTCTTCTCTAGTGTCTTGTTGCGCTAGAAAGTGACTGATATCGGCAATATTCGCGAATTCTCTGATGAGTGTCTGTCTTCCATGATCATGTAAAGCCCTCTCACACTGCCTCTTGAAGTACGAGAAATACGGCTCCCAGCTTGTGTTATCCTGTCGTAACCCGATATCACGCCACACACTGTTCAATATTTCTTTGCCCGTGTCCTCGTCGATGTCGGCGTCCTGAGTGACGAATTTTTGTAAAGACACCATGACGGATTCTGCGGAAACAGAACACATGTACTGGGTATCTGCACATTCGACAATATCAAAGAGCAAGAGCAGATTCCATCCTTATCTAGATCATAATGTTACGTAAAATGACCAATCCAGCAGGGTATCAGGCTGCTCACCGGAACTTGTGCTTCTACGCTTTGAGGTAGGCATCATATACATCTGTTGGTTTAGGTTCGATTTAATTGGGCAGCCTCATGTAGCTATGCCATGTGCGGCAATTGCTTCGTGCTAGCCTTGCAGCTGGGCTTGCCGCCTCACGGCCTCCTCACCGGTCAGGCTGATGTCCTCGATGCGTTGGCAAACCCCACCGCGGAGAGTCGTCAATGTATCCAAGGAGCGACTATGCGACCAGATCGCCTCGAGAGCTGCCGTTAACTTTAACCAAGCTGATTACAACAGACGCGTCCACTGGATTATCAATCTCCATGGAGCATGCTTTTTTGTAATTCCATCACTTTCTAAGGACCGATTCTGGTATCGCAAGGAAGCACGGATGCGACGATCCTCGCGCAGAGGCGATGGCTGGACAATCAGCAGCTTCAAACACTCCCTTTTTCTGTGGAGAAAAGTTAGGATCAATACGGCCGGACAAATACTGCTGGTCAGCAGCAAGCGTACCATCAGATTACTACAACACTCGGATTGCTCCAGTGATCAACAAGGCTATTGAGAATTGTTCTGGGGACCTCAGCAGTGAAGATTTCATCTACTTTACGCTCTACATGATCGGTACTTCTACGATCGACGCTGTTCCGACTGTACTATTCATATCTAAGAACGCTAGACTTCGTAGAGAAGTCTGCAAGAAAGCCTTCAAGAAGACGAGAAACAGTGAGGTACTCTCAAAGCTGTCAGGGATCAAAATGGCAGATTACGACAAGGATCCAGGATGCAGATTTCTGGAACCCTTAGCCTCGCCTAGTGGATCCAAATCTCCTCGGGATAAGAGTCCTCACGTCAAGGAAATCCTCTTCGACCCCTCTGAAGCACTGAAAGCGCACGCAATGTCTATTTATGTGCATCATGGAACCTCCGTTCGTAAAGCGACAGCAAATCTCATCCAGATCAGTGACAGGCTCTATCTGCAGTCTGTAGCTCATGTTTTTGAGTCCAGTACGGTTCAGGATGACAAGCAGCTGGCTGGTGCTGATGATGGCTGTGAGATCGAATACGAGTCGGATACGGACTCGAACGATAATGATCATGATGACCAACAGCATGAGCAGGCGATAAAAGAACCGAGACAGAGTGGAGGCCAAGAACTGATCACGGGCAAGTGCTCTTTTGTCAACGAAACCGTCCTCGTCCGAAGCCCACCAGCACAATCTCGCCTCATCAACGCGGGCCTCGAAACCAATTCACTTACCGATAAATCAAAAAGCTATGCGGCTCTGGAGGAGGCCTATGTTGCTCCGATAAAGTCGCTCAGCCCTCTGGGTAGCCTTGCTTATTTGTCTGTGGATAAGGATGTTGCGTTGATCGATATTGACAATACATCCATCCACGACAAACTTCTAGACATCCTCTTGAGTGGAGATGAGACTGCATTGGCCTGGAATAGAGTGTCTCACCATTTAAAGCCACAAACGAGTGTATTCGCGCATTTGGCAAGTGGGAGCTTAACAGGAGGAATCTCTGAGACCTCATCCTACGCCCAGTTGCCAAGAAGCGCAACATTCCAGGAAACCTATACTGTTCGTTTCAATGGGTCACTCGCCTATGGAGACTGTGGCTCACTCGTGGTTGATTCAGTGACTGGAGAGTTGTACGGCTATATCATTGCTGGCTGTCGAGAAACTGGATTTGCGCACATTATGGCCGCCCATCATGTCATTTCTACATTAAAATCAGCGCATTCGACCATGCTGAAAGGACACACGTCTATAAACTCCCACGAAAGTTTCACTGCAGCCCTGCCATCGCTAAGAGATTCTAGCCCCGCGCCTATAGCCCGAGAACACCTTTCCCCTCTTCTTTGGGGGCCGTTTAACGAGGACCGCAACCCTGTCGAAGAAGAGACTTTCCTCGAGAGCAGACTACGAATCAATCCAACTGATAACCATCTGCTCACATTCCTTCGAGACTATGACGAGAACACCGCTGAGGAGGATGTCATCACGAATTTTTGCGCTAATGTTCATCCCTCCGCACTTACGAATCCCCGCGAAATTCACGTACGAAAAGCATGGCTTGACGATCGGCTCTGGCATTCCATATCCAGCTTGACTTCGCGTGGGAAAGAGATCCAGGATGAAGAGGAACCCACGTTCAACCGGCTTGTGGGGCCTAGCAAATCTTGCACAACGCTAATCGACATGGTTTCGAAGGATATGGTTTATGAACCGCCTTCAGAAATATCTCAGCCACAAAAGGATAAGCACGTATCATGCCGCGAGTACAAATTGCCTTTGGACGCTCCCGAATTATTCCGACACTTGAAGGAGAAGGTATGCATTATCTTTGATTACCCATCTGCCCGACAGATGCCCTTTATCAGTGATCGAGAACAACTATTTTCCGATCGATCTTGGTCCTATCTACTGAAACGTAAGCTGATTGACGCAGCGATTTGCACATGCTACTCTACCTGATGTTGACAGACGGTTAATGTGAGTACGATTCAATGTGTATATGTATAGAAGGATCACACTAACTCGAACAGCTATATATCAGGACTGACCCCGGTCTTTGTGTATGCACTTGTAAAAACTGCTACTACCCACCAATCAGCAGCGCTCAAAACAGCACTCTACATGCATATTGCGCGGAAAACGGACATGGGAGTAAAGCTATCGGTCTGTAAACAACCACAATGCTAAGGTCTTATGCTGATACTACCTTCCAGTACAAGGGGTACGATACATTTGAGCTCTACTTCTACATCCCATGCTTGACTTTGAGTACACCTGGCATCGAATCAAAACCTTTGGAAGATCAAACTGGCGGCATTCGCTCGGAATCGATAGACATATCTTCTGTTATCAATGGTCGTTCCCAGCGTTCTATGGAAACAAGCCAGATTCTTCGCGTTGGTCACATAGCTATCAACATTTGCGGTGTGGCCAGTCGTCGTTGGACCGGTTATGCATTCGTGGATGGTGATGAAGACATGGATGAAGACGATTTCGACTACACCACAATGGTCCAGGACCAATTCGCTGCCAACGGTGACGTTGATGCGAACTACCCGATTTGGGATCCAAGAGAATACTTCCTGATCATCATATCAATTCGAGTTGAGCAGGTCATCAGACGTTGGTCCTGGCTTATTCAGAAGATCGAAAGTACTCATCAAGAAGACACACTCGATTATAGTCTTGATGACGCAGGCGATGAAGATACTACGATGACTTTCAGACGGATGCAAAAATCGGTAAAGGTTCTCGGCTTCTTGCATGATATCCTTTCGGAGACCAATCGCTGCTGGGCCGATTTTTCGGCTCCTGACGGAGACATATCTCATTTCGATCATTTCGAACATGCAGACGAGCTATCAACCATCTCCCAAACGCGGATGAAGCGATGTCTTATAGATCTCAAGAGCAGATTTCGAAAATTGCGCGCATTGCAACGGAGGTTGGAGACTCTCGAGCTTCGATGCCAGAGGGCTGTGGATAGCCTTGAACGACGCTTGGCCGTCGAGAGTAACAGGGCAAACAAATCCAGCGGTGCACATACGAAACTGATGGTCGCCTGGATATCACCTGTTGCCATTGTGAGCACATTCTTCTCGATTCCTGCCCCATTTGGAAATTTTCCGCGAACAGGATGGTCATTTGCCATTGCAATGCTCCTCGTGACGGTCATTTTGCAGCTTTTTATCTTTGTACAACACAAGGAATGGCATTTACTGAAGAACTGGTCGTGGACATTGCATATAAAGGGACCATCACTAGCGAAAATCGAGGGCATAGAGCACCAGGAAAAACAGCAAAAGCCTCTATCGCGCGTCAGTTCGGCAGAGACGCTGGTGGATTTGGTGGCATAAAGGGCTCTCCGACGATTAAGATGACAAAACCTTCTCGAGGTGGGATTATCCAGACCGGTAGCGTTCGCTCCCAAGATACCCTTCTTTTACAATGCTCGGGAGCGATCCCAGAGGATCCAGATCAATGAGCTCTTCGCGATGTTCCTTCTGCAGGCAATCGAGATCCATAACATAGCACTGATGCCTCGTAGGGCAATCGTTTCTCGTTGCCTTTTTTCGACCGTTGGCCCGGGTTGCTCTATCATTCCCAAGTTGATCGAAGGCTTCTCTTTTCTCGTATGATGCACCATGGGTGCATGCAGGCCGACTACCGGGATTAGAGTGATCATGTTCAAGTGCGTGGTCCGTTGGCACGGGACGCGCGCATGTACGTGGTCGGCGTGCTCTCATTGATCGCTTACTGATGCATGTAGATGGTAGTGTACCCAATCATGCATAGCCACGCATCCGCTGCCTGAACGTCTCGCATACAAGGAGGCTGAACTAGAAGGCACTACGGCGGTTATCTGCTGTTTAACAACAGATACATGCTTTGGATTCCATGCGCCTTCAGCAGACTACGTTTGTGACAGACTACCTCAACTCGCCTGACCCATCTAACAGAGTGTGTCCTCTATACTGATTCGTTGCCTTAGCTGGTATCTATTCAAAGTGAGAGGCCAGTTATGATGATGACGTTTGGGATTGCCGAGCTGGAAAGCAGCCTCGCAACATTGCATCTGGCTGCGCCCCCTTCTATTATTGAAACGGCTGACATCTTGACGAATCCTCTCGACGTTTGCCGAAGCCTCTTAGCGAATATCTTGGGTGGGCTTGTTGAAAGTAGTCCGGAGGCAGCGTACAAGTCGATCCAATGGCCCAACAACATATACAACGGTGACCTTAGTGTTGTGTTGCCGAAACTTCGCCCTGGTTGTAAGGCTGTCGAGCTAGCCGCTGACATCGCACGCAAGGTTTGAATCCTCAGCTAATCTATCTACCCTTGAGTGCAAGTCTAATTGTTGCGTAGTTTCCGCAAAACCACCCGCTCTTTCCACTTCCATTCCTCGATGGTGTGCATTTCCGCATCTTTTTCGAGGTTGATGCTTTTGCCCGTATTCTATTCCCGTTCATTCTCAATAATGGGCGTGCTTATGGGACCGATGTGACCCCCGGCTTACGGGAAACATCGTCGCTGGATGAGGGACGCAAAAAACTGGTGGTAGAGTTCTCCTCGCCCAACATCACCAATGAACTTCTTGGACGACACCTCCGCAGCACAATTATCGGCGCCTTTATTGGCAACTTCTATGAGAGCATGGGCTGGGATGTCACAAGAATCAACTACCTTGGTGACTGGGGTAAGAACATCGCCCTTCTCAAAGTCGGTTGGGAGAGATTCGGGAACGAGGAAGCCTATCAGACAAGTCCCATTGAACACTTGCTGAATGTCTACGAGCAAATCAATAGTCTCTTCCAGCCCGAAGTAGCAGCCAGTCGACGTGCCCGCGACGAGGCTGCAAAGACTGGCCAAGATGAAGGCCAAGCGCAGGCGGACATCGAAGGCCAAGGTATATATGCCGAGCGCAACGCAGCGTTCAAGAAGCTCGAAGATGGCGACGAAGAAGCCGTTGCGTTCTGGAAGCGGATTAGGGACGTCAATATCGAGAAGTACACGGATTTCTACTCGCAGCTAGGAATCAGTTTCGATGAGTATACCGGGGAATCGCAAGTCAGCACAGAAACGATGCTCGAAGTTGAGAATCTGCTGAAGGACAAGAACATTTGCGAAGAAAGCTCTGGCGCTTGGGTTGTTCACATGCAAAACTACGGACTCAAAGCAGGGACTGCCATTATACGAAACCGGGACGGAGCAACTACTTACCTTCTGCGGGATCTGGCAGCGATGATCGAGCGTTCCAGGAAGTACAGCTTCGACAAGATGATCATTGTCACGGCCAATGACCACAATGCTCTCCATTTCACACATTTGATCCATATCTTGGCTGCAATCGACATGAAGGACCTTGCAGATAAGATACAGCACATGAAGTTCAACGAAACATCAAACATGGCAGACACGGTGGGGAAAGGCTATGAACCTCAAGCAATCATCGGTCATGTCGAAACTGCTATGGCTGCAGCATTGGAGGCCGACGAGGAGAAGAAAACATTCTTCGGTAATCCTAACAAGAGTGCAAAAACGCTTTCGATTGCCTCTCTTCTAGTACATGAGCTTTCGACGCGGACTACATCTGCCCACTCCTTTGACACAACAGCCATGACGACTTTTAAGCTTGGAACCGGACCTGATCTACAATACTGGTACGCGAAGTTGTGCGCCGTCCTGAAGACTCGCGACGGTGATACCCAGCTCTCCGATGAGGACTATAAGTTCTTGGTCGAAGACGAATCTGCCGCCAATCTTCTCCGTCTCCTCGCCCAATATCCCGAAGTGACACGCGCGACGTACAATTCCATCTCGCCCCAGTCGGATGACATCATAAAGTACCTGGCTGGTGTTACTGAGCAACTCGCTGATACCTTGAGCAGCGACGAGGACGACGACACTGAAGATGGCGAACAAGGGGAATCCGAAGCTGAAGCCGAAGCTGAGGCAGAAGAAAAGACTTTCGGTCCTGGGTACATTACACTATTTGAAGCAACACGCATTGTGCTCGAGAATGGATTAAAGATGCTCGGTATCACCCCGTATGTAATCGAAAGTTATGAGCGCGCCGATACTCCTATCGCGGACTGATAGGCGGGACCTGTCGATGCGTGCTTTCCTGATCAAATTGTACTTCCTTAGTGTTTTGCAGTCTTTAGGGATAGGTTAGGCATAGTGTTGTTTCTCACGGTCGATGTGGTTAGATGCGACAGGGAGGATATTCGCTGTCAGCAAGATTGTTCTTCGTTCTCTCTTTGTCCCACGACGGACGATTATTACGGTGTTACGGCTCTGACGATGATATGACAACGAATTACGAAATGCGTGAGATGTCGAAGTCCTTTGGCATTGAATGTTATAGTCTCCGAGTTATAGCCCTCTCATTATATCGAGTACGATAAAATTGCTTTGCGTAAGATACTATGCCTCAAAGCGATGTGGGTCTGCAAGACCGTGCAATCAGAGAGTAGGATCCGGGCCAGGACCCTTGTGGCAAATTTTCTTAGCCGTAACTCTCCGATGCCGCCCAAATCCACCCATCAACACCAAACATTTTGTACAGGAACACATAACGGACTCCGCCGACTTCTGGCTCAATACAAATTGCTATTTATACACCCAGAAACTAGTAATTACATCGATCACAGAAATACATCCGATATGGTCTAGTGGCTAGGATACATCGCTCTCATTCACAGTTCGCACTTGAATAAGTCCCGATGTGGCCCGGGTTCGATTCCCGGTGTCGGAAAACAGCTCTTTTGCTTGCTGGAAGTTGCTTCTGATCCTCTGCTTTGGGTGTGTAGATGTTGGGGCGGTGGTCGTCTACCTAACGAGCCCACCGCACCACCACGCTAGAATGCCTAGCCCGGGATATGCATAACATCCCGATGTTAGCACCGTTTTTTTGCTCTGTTGAACTTTGGTTCTTGCGTTTTGTCTCGCATGTGTAGATAGGTCGCGAATTTTGCTCGCCTTCTCGCCTTCTCGATAACGGCGCCGGGCGTGGGTGGGCTCAGTCTCTGTTCAGCACCCCACACCGTCATCCGGCCATGCTCGTGATCTTCAGGCCGACCCCACGAGAACGTTAACATGCTGCGTATTCACACAAAAGACTGAATACCAACCTTGGTTCTTAGATCTAGCTGAAACGCCTTATCGTAGACTGAGCAGTGCATTGCGGTCAACGTACCGTATGGAAAGTGTACAAGAATGAACTGATCAATTATGAAAACATGCGCGACAATTTACAGCGCAAACCTGCGAAATGAGTGCCACAGATCCTGCTCGCTTTACGGTAAGCATAACCCTCAGTGTCTCCGATCCAGCCTCAAGTGCCGACCCAAACGCGGGGTATACAGGGATTCTCATATATTGCTCCCTTCAGCCAAACGCCACCTCATGTACTCCGCCACAGCAAATAACCACCTCACTTCGATCACACCTTTGCCATGAACATCCCATATGACGACCTAAGCCCGGCGGTCCCCACTGACATGACGTGCGAGGATGATATAATATGGCAAGACAGGCTGTCGGAGGTACTACCACATCTTTGACCTGACTCATGGTTACGTCGCTTTGGAGTTTTGAACAGAATGCTATTCACAAACTTGTTGTCTGGGTTGGTTGTTTTGGGTGGCGCGCTGGCGCAGACGACGCCTCCTGGGTTTACGCCGGCTGTGAACAAAACGCTGGATGTGATCTATGGGACGCAGGTCATCACACCGGGGTTGTTGGTGAAGAAATCAAGTACATGCCTCGAGTAAACGGCAGGCGAGTTCAGAGGCTAACAGTCTATGGAAGGTGTTTCGAAGCAGCCCACGATAGGCGTCACGGGCCAGACGCTGACTGGCAAATATCTGCTGGCTATGATTGGTGAGTCCTTCTTTGTGTTTGATACTGAATCGTGTTGACGGTTTTCTAGATATCGATGCGTATGTTCAACACCCATTACCTTCGAAATACTAGCTCAGCTGCTCACTACCGTGTAGACCCGGAACTCCGCGCGGGACTGTCTTGCACGCCCTCCTACAAGACTGGACCCCCAACGGACAGACCCAAAACGGCTCTTCGATCCTCACGACCAAGGCTACCGGTCCTGCATCCTACTTCGGCCCTGCACCACCTGCCGAGACGCCCAAGCACCCACATAACTACATCTTCTTATTGCACCAGCAGCCCGACAACTTCGCCGTGCCAGCTGCGCATAAAACGGCGGTGTCAGGACGTATGGGCATCAATTGGCCCAAGTTCATCACCGATGCGGGACTGAGCGAGCCGATTGCGGCGAACTACTTGCAGGTGCAGTCTGGTGATAACACGAAGCGGTTCGTTGCATAGGATGAACAGATGGAGGTGAAAGACTTGGGTATATAAGTGGTGCCACCGTAAAAAATGCGACGGGTTTCGGTTCATCCTCATGCGATCTGGTCTGTTTCTGTTGTGGCTAATCAACACAGCTTTCGTGATGTTTTATGTCGTCTGTGTGTCGACTATGCAAAGTTGCTCAATTAGGGAAAAAGATTCTTCCTCCAACGTAGGCTTGCTATTCGCATCATGCCGCTGGGCATGTCCTGCGGCAGTGTACCTCGTCAGGAGATGGTTCCGCAGCGATCGACTTTCTCAAGAAATGAGCGAAGCTGCAGGCTCCGCTCATACCCCTATGGTTGAGTATGGAAATCCATCCGATCGGTGCTCAGCCCCTTCGTATATGAGCCAATATGTATATCTGCAACACGCGTGGACCTATAACAAAAGCGATCAACAGGTCCCAGCTGGGCGGTATAGTATCTTGTTACCTGAAGCAGCAATGATGCTGGCGATCTCCAATTGGCATTTCGAAGGGCATGTCGAAGATGTCTGTAAAAACTTTGCCGAAAGATATTTATTCACTTGTAGCATAGTGAAGCAACGCGCGGCTTTGCTACGGTATATCTGGTATTATCGTAGCCGTATTGCAACGCTGCGGACTGTACTGCAAGGCTATGCAAAAGGCAGGTGTATGCAACCAGAAGCAGGTCCAAGGAGAACGACTGCATACTGCGGGCGCATCTAGGTGAGCTGCTTGATTTGATGTTAGCATGCCGATTAAGCGAGTGAAACCCTAGCATCCAGGATACATTCGAGCTCATGTTAGAGCCGTATTTCCGCGCCGACGGTCTTCTTCCACTGCCCGGAATGACCTTGCGTGATGTTAATATGGAAGATCGAACAAATTGAGAGTTATGCGGAGGGCTAAAGAGAAAATATACATGGCGTCAAATGCAGACAAATTGCGACGCATGTAGGGACGCGAAGGGTGCATGGGATGAATGAAGACGACAATCCTAGCAAGATGTCTTCCTCCGGCGTTATAAAAGGTGAGGGACGTTGGCTGTAAATTTCCCGAACCGCAGCGCTCTTGAGATATCGTCCAATTCCAACAATACATCTCAACGATGAAGTTCTTCGCTGCCGCCGCTGCTCTGTGCACGCTGGTAGCTGCCGCGCCGCTTGCACCTTGGGAAGTGATGGCCCCTCCACCTGATGGAACCCAATTCTACCAGCTCCAAACTAAGTCGTACGTCCTCTTGAAAGCCTAAGGATCGCATGTGTGCCTGCGCTAACATGATGCAGAGCAACAGCAGCTGTCTCCGGGCAATGGGTAGCCCTGAAGACCGGGTCGACGACGTACTCACTCGCCGCTCAACAAACTGCTGCCACCAAGTTCTTTGTGAACAAGTACGCACCTACTAACACATTTGCTGTCCACAACGCCGACGACACCCGTCAACTTGCTCTTCAAGGCCCAAATGGCGTCCTGCTATCGCTCGTTGATGCAACGAACCCAACCACTGATACCATCCCCAAGGGAACATTGATGGAATGGGCTACTTTCACCATGGATAACAACGTGCTTTTCGTCAAGGACGGAAGCACCCTCGCCAACCGTACTTTCGTCGCGGTCAAGGGATCTGGCAGCGATTACGGTCTTGCTCTCTACGATGGTAAGTACACCGTCGACGAAGCAGCGCGCATCTTCCTTCTAACGAATTTCAAGGTGCCAGCACAACTACGTCGACCATTACCCCCGTCACGATCAACATCGTGAAGGCATAGTTCTTGTCATGAAACAGAGGTGATGACTCGAGTTTCGTGGAAAAACGTATACGTAGCTGCAATAGAGCCCGTGAAAACAGTCTAAAGTCCAATTCGCACAATGCACATATCTAGGACATAGTATATAGGACGGATGAAATAGATCATATCTGTCGTGTTGGAAAAATCATGTTCCAGACTCAATGGACAGTAGAGGAAGCAAGGGTCCACGGCCACGCCTTCCCCACATGCGCGCCAAGATTTCGGCGCCACCAAAATTTCCAGTGCAGTCCGACTTTCTGATTCTCCTCCCAAACCAACATTCGCTCTTTAAACCAGCATATCCACTCTTCATAATGGGTCTCGCGGCGCCAAAGAAGTATGCATATCTGTTCTAATTTGACCCGCCAAAATCGTACTAACATTCAGCGCAAGTCGGTCCAAGATCTCGAACGACCCACAAAACACCACCTGGGCCAACAATACCGAGCGCTTCGGTCACCGCATCCTCACCTCGCAAGGCTGGACGCCCGGATCCTCCCTTGGCGCAACGGATGCCGCACACAAAGCCCACTACACCGCCGCCTCCCACTCGCACATTCGCGTTCTCCTCAAAGATGACAACCTCGGGCTCGGCGCAAAGCGTGGCAGCGAGCGCGCCGAGAACTTCGGTCTCGCTGGCTTCGCTAGCATATTAGGGCGTCTGAACGGGAAAGAAGAGGAGGTGAAGAAGGAAGAGGAGAGACAGGAGAAGATTGCGCAGAGGGCGTATGTGTATCAGAAGTTTGGCATGATGAACTTTGTGAGCGGAGGATTTCTGGTGGGCGACAAGATTGAGAAGGGAGTAAAGAGGGAGATCGAGGTTAAGGTGGAGGTCAAGTCCGAGCCGGAGTCGTCGGACAGTGAGGCCGTGGAGAAGAAGTCGAAGAAGAGGAAGAGGAGCAGTGAGGATGAGGTCAAACTGGAGGAACATAGCGGCGACGAGCCGCAACTCAAGCGGAAGAAGAAGAGCATGAACCTCCGCGAGGAGGCCGCCAAGGAGGATGCCGCTTTGAAATCGTCCTCAAAGTCCAAGAAAGAAAAGAAAGACAAGAAGGACAAAAAGTCGAAGAGCGCCTCGGACACTCCTGCCACAGACTCAGAACCCGTCTCCGACAAAGCTCGGCGGAAAGCTGAAAAGCGCGCGCGCAAAGAAGAAAAGAAGCTCAAAAAGGCCCTCAAGAAGGCCGCAAAGGAAGCCGCGAAGTCGAATCCTACTACCGAAGACCCCAGCTCTGAGAGCGAAGAAGAAGTGGAGAGCACATCAGCTAGCTCCGTACCCACGTCTGGCACGGCGACGCCGTCTGGCTTAACGTACAATCCGAGAGGTATGCACGCTGTGCGGCAAAGGTACATACGTCAGAAGAAGATGGCGAGCATGGATCCACAGGCGCTGAAGGAGGCAAGTACTCAATGTCTATGTATAAAGCATGAGGCTAACAACTGCAGATCTTCATGATTAAGACGCCGTCATAGCGCATCGAGCGAGCGAGTGATTCTGGAATTCTATATGTGCATAGCGTGGCGTTTAGAGATTGCGGTCTTCCTTCTAGATTAGAGGACATGTTATACCAATATGTGTTCACATTCAGCTTTGGTGATATGATACAGTTCATTAGGGTTTAAGCTACTGGTAGTACACAAGACGATTGCAATGTCCATTAGCAGCCCCTTTTCTTCCCCTTCCCTTTTGTGATCCAGCCAAGGAGAAATAGACTTGCGTCCGAAAATCTGAACTAAAAGCGAATATGCAATTGAGAAGGGAAAAACTAACAGGTGAATGAGAAGAACAAGATAGACGGCTAGTCTTCGCTCGTCTCCCATGGCCGCCAAAACTTCCACCCTTCTCTTACTTCCCTCTCTACGTTCTTCCTTATTCCTGCATTCTTCACACCGACCAACCTCTCAATGCCCTCGGTGCCCTCAGCCCTGAGGAATTTCTCTTGATCAATCTCCTCACCGCCCTCCTCTTCATTCCCGTTATGCAGCACGGCTGGCCAAAGCACGCCCACACCATCACCCGCCAGCGTCGTCTCAAACTTCTCGAACCCTTCGTTCTCAAGCTTGACTTCGAGCGAATCGAGGATCGCGTGTTTGAGCTTCGTGCCGGAGGATATTATCGATGCGGCGACAGGCGAATCGGGTTCGGATTCGGATTCTGAGGACGACGAGTGCTCGTGATGGACGCCGTTTCCGTTGCCGGTGCCATTATTAGCAGACGTGGGTCGCGGCTTGATGATCGTTATCGCGCATCCGCCGCCTCCTGCACCCGTGAGCTTCGTCCACCCAATGCCCGTGTGATCTATCAGCTCGCGGATGCGCTCCAGCTTCGGATGCGAAACGCCCAGCGAGACTAGCAAGCCGTGATTTATTGCGACGAGGTCACCGAGGTATTTGAGAGAGGCATGCGATTTCGGATCGAAGTCGGGCGATGTGAGCAGCTTGTACGCTGATTCGGTGATATGGCCTATCGCGTCGAGGATGTTCTCTGTGAGGACAGGGTGGTTGTTAAGCAGAGTCTGGACCTTAGCGACTTCCACGGCAGTGCTGCGGGACTGGCGCGTGTTGACGAGGAGAAGAGGGAGTTCGGGAAAACTGTGGAGGGGCACGATCCGGGATGGTTTTCCTTTGAACGCCTTCTGGTAGAGGACTGCTTTACCGCCGGATGCCACTGTGTTGTCGATCCCGGAGGGGTTGCCGTGTATGCACATCTCGCCCACGAACGCCCATCTGTTTATTCGCTCGATCTGGAGCTCGGACTCTTGCGGAGGTTGGTCTTGATGTGGACCGCTTAATGCGCGGATTTGGAGTAGCAGCGCAGCACTGATGCATACTGAGATACTGGCGCTGCTTCCGAGACCGGCTCGTAGCGGAATTGTGGAGCGGAGTGTGTAAACGCATGGTGATGTTTTTCGTGACGCGAGAGAGAGGAATAGGTAGAGGAAGGAGCATGCCGATGCGTGGTGTACCTTCCGTATCGACTCAGGAATCTTGGGAGAGACTGCGTCCAAGTGCGGTTGTAGTGCTTCAAGCAGCGCGGGATCTAAGGTCGTAATCAGATCATAGTAGTGCTTCTTCTTTCCTGGTGCGTTAAATGCATCCCATGGTAGCTCATCGATGTTCCATGTGTGTTCTAGTTCGATGTCGGGGAAGCGTATTGTGACAGTTCGGTGCGACTTGGAAAGAAATGAGACGTGGAGATACGAGCGGAGAGAGATCGCGGCCGCGATGGCAGGCTGGAATACAAGTCAACTAACTCTTCCTCATATCCATGATCGAGTCTGCCCACCTTTCCATGCACAACTGCATGTTCGCCATACACAATGACCTTTCCAGGCGCCGACACCATGAAGGGAGGCATCATCGGCGATGACTGTTTCCGGAGCATGGCTGGTTTGGATGCCGGGGCGCCGGTTTGTGGTATCTGAGAGAGTAACTGTGCAGGCATTGAGTCTACGGGTGACTGTTCCGGGGTTTGAGTGGAATGCGAGGTGGTACGTTTTGATATTCCTGTATCTGCTGGTCAGCCATCAAGGAAACCTTGACTGGTTTCATGCATAAGCAGGAAGAGTGCGAGCCGGGGTAGACTTACCTGTGCTGTTTGGATTTTTTCGTCGCAAGCTGCCGGTCGTAGACATTGTAAAGAGAACGGAGATAGGTTAAAGAGCGTGGGAAGGTCGAGGGCTGGCTGCACCTTGTGTGGCACTGCCGTCGTCAGTCAGGAGGCGTTGCGCCCGCCGCTGGGATTGATGGACCCGAATTGCTGGGGTTGCTGCTAATGACGAACTTGGTTAATTCCGAAGACGCCCCGACCAACCTTCGTTCCCCACGCAGCTGCAGGAACCCAGTTCAACCCGCGCCCCTGGTTTTTCTGGAAACGCCCGATGAACGGCGCCCCGGTTCCAAATGTCATCACAGCCTTGCGTCACACATCGTGAATTCACTCGTTCAATAGAGACGGACCACAAATGTGGACTTGAAAAAGGGCCATGCGGGTCTGCATGGACAATACCAGCATTTTCTTTCAATTGTCTTTCTCTTCTAAAAACATCGCCACCATCACCAAGATGGCGAAATATATTTGCCCGGCCCCTACCACAAGCGCATGACTGAAACCAGGATTGGAACTACTGCAAGCGCCAGAATGCAAGTAGGCTGAAGTCAACTGATCGGCTCGGAAGGCTGCCATGCTCACTTTCCGCCCCAGAGAGCGGTGCTCACAGTAAAGTGGCGCAAGCTGAACTCACAGCCATTCGCTTGCGGTCCTCATCGTCGCTGTTGTGCGATGCGCCAAACGTGGCAGCCTGGTCATCTTGATATTCTTGGAACAGGAGACGAGAGTGCATGTGAGGCTCGTAGTGCTCGGAGTGCCGCGCACCAATCGGCTATGGACGATGCTTCCTTATGTGGAAATGCCCGGTGAGTGTCCGTATAAGTATCAATTTTAGGTGATGTCGAATAATCCCTAATGGCATTATACCAAAGGAAGCCACGGTAGTACCTCAGGCCTGGCACTTGAGCTATTGATATAACCGCTGCCCGTGCAGGGAACACATAGATGGTGTCGGTAATAAAGAAGTGGTCGACACTCGATGCAGACGAGAGCTGGAACATCGACTTCTTGAGTGTTGACTGTGTCCACTCTGAGGTCCCATGATCGGGCGACCGCAAAAAAGGCAGATGCTTGGAGCTTCATGCTGACTGCTCCGCCCTTGCCTTCTCTTTCTGGGCTCTGAACTCCTTGTCTTTCGCCTTCTTGGCCTTCTTCCTTGCCGCCTTATCGAGCTTGCCGCCTTCCTCCTCCTTTTTCCGCTTCTTTCCTTCGCCCGATAGATGACCAGCCTCGATCTCCTCTTGCGCAACAAAGTTCGATCGATCGCCAACATCGCCTACTTCTATCATGCCCTCTTC
This sequence comes from Paraconiothyrium brasiliense, assembly GCA_025388405.1. Taxonomy (NCBI): domain Eukaryota; kingdom Fungi; phylum Ascomycota; class Dothideomycetes; order Pleosporales; family Didymosphaeriaceae; genus Paraconiothyrium; species Paraconiothyrium brasiliense. Next base: position 1,075,262 of record JANBXC010000010.1, on the reverse strand, counting down.
CCTCTCAAACTCAGACAGTTCCTGCCAGTCCGCGTCCACAACACCAGCGACCTTCTTGTTGATCGAATCGTCTTGCGAATTATTGGCACCGACGTGCGCGCTCTGGTCTTCGGACTCGGGCTCTGGCGTAGGCTCTGGCTCTAGGTAGTTGCCCTTGAGCCCGGCGGCGACCCTGCGCAGGTTGTGCATTACCACACCGCCGGTAGGTCCACCTTGCGCGCTGAAGGTGGTGCCGCTAGGTGTGATGAGCGCATCAGGATGTAGGTGAGGATGTACTTCGGAGTTTGTGAGGTATTTTTCGAGTATCGAAGAGGCATTTTCAAGTGTTATGGACTTCGACGATACAAGTCGGTGGGGTGCGAGAGTTTCGGCGTGCATCTTGTAGTTTAATCGTCCCAACTGGACGCAGGCAAGTGTTGTTCGAGTGTCGGTATGTGTCGACCACCTCTTCTTCGTAGATCCCGACCGTAGGAGGCTCGCAAGCTTGCCGCAGACGCAATATTGTGTTGTAGAAAGTTGGAGGGAAGCTGCGACCGATTTTCGCGACTGCACTTTTTGGCGCACGGGCCAGACCATAGATTTCGTCGGCAAGCTCACTGCATCTCCGAGCGGACGTGAACGACACTTCCGCCAGTTCGACCTCCCCGCGTCACCTTCTCTTTCGTCGCCGAATCGATCGAGGAGAGACGTAATGAACGCTCTCCGCTGCCTACGGGCTGTCGCTCGGCCCAATGCGACACCCGCGTCCCTCCTCAGATCTTCCGCAGTTTCAAGGTAACCCTCCCTTAGCCAGGCCTATTTACCTTTTCTGATAGCATACAGAGCCGCAATTCCCTCTTCGACCCGCTCTATTTCCATCCTCGCACCTCGCCGACCCATGCTGCCAAGTCCATCTGCAGCCTACACGCTCCCCACGCCCGGCTCCGTGACCTCCCCAATGATTCCCTCCGCCGAGACCCTCGACCTGGCGTCTAAGATTTCGGCGCACCCTGCTATGGGTGCTATGCAGATTCGATGCGGTCCCCGCGATACGTACAACCCTAGCCACTTGGTACGGAAGAGGAGACATGGGTTCTTGAGCAGGATACGGACGAAGAAGGGGAGGAAGCTACTGATGAGGAGGTTGAAGAAGGGACGATGGAACCTGAGCCATTAAAGATGGGCTTGCATTGCCTAGAATTGACCGCCAGAGTGTGGGATTGTGTATCAATAGAGGAGACCTTCTGTATATTAGGCATCACCTTGAAGAAGACAGAAAGAGCTTTCGGGGACTGGGACAACTCTTCGAGAGTCGTTCAGCGGCACAGTGGATTGCCAGAGATCGTGCAGTTGATTAGCATAGTGTTTGAAGAAGCTCAATGGCCATATCCCCTTCAATGTATACATATTGTACAATATGGATTTTATCCAGCCAGCATTCGTTCCCTCTTGCCCTCCTAATGCCACTCTTCAAAAGGTTATTTGAGCCTTTAAAAGGATGGCCGTATCGACTCGCAAAGCTTCTGTTTCTGCTTCTATATGTCCAAGAGCCTATAGATCCATACTTCTTCACGTGAGGGTATGCTCTAGCGCATTGGGAATAGGGTTCGTGTCCTAGAATACTCCAGAACACTAGATTCCTATCAACCAAATGTCCTAGTTTCTCTTTCACAATGAGAACTCCACTCGAAACTGCCGAGGACCGGCGAAGACTTCCTTATACAATAAGATCTTTCTGACCAACTGTATATCGAATCCTGGCACATATGGTCCAGATCACCTAACTGCCTTTGGCTTCTTCTCCAGCGTCGGATTGACCTGTTCCTCTTCGTCTTACTTCTTTCTGGAAGATCAAGGCATCAAGATGCCCGCAACTCATCCCTGTCAGGATGTCCCTAGCGTCCATGTGTGTTCGGTGAAGTGCCTGGATTGAGTGAGATGTTGATGATGCGATGAAGACGGCGGCTGAAGGTGAGCATGGAGTGATCAGCACCGCATGACAGGCGACCTCTTAGGTAGTGGCGGTATTGAAGTGGTCGCTAACATCCACAAGAGGTGTCGGGAATCTTTGTACAGATTACGGAATGAATCACTCATGGATATGAGTAGGGGTGAAGTCGGAACAACGTTTCAGTGGTTCATGTCTGACCGTCTTCTTTCTCCGCTGCAGCAGCTTCCCTTTCAGCAAAAGCCTCTTCTGCGTCTTTCCAGTCGTCCTCTGCGATCTCGTCCTCCGCAGCGGCAAGCTTCAACTCCTCGTCTACCTTGTCGATCTGCTTCAGAATGAAGGATATGGTGGCATCTCGTGCTTTGTCAACCCTATTCAGGGCATCCATTGACATCTTACTGTAGTCCTGAAGCGACTTTGATGGCGTTGGAGGTGCCGGTTCTGTATTCTCCAGCTTGGCTTTCTTATCCGCGAGCAACTTCCTCAACACGAAGATATTCAAATCCCTCTCCCGTAGATTCTCCTCGAGCTCCTTTCGTGTCGTCTCTTCCTCGACCTTTTGCTTTTTGACAGCGTGCTCTTTCTTCGCTGCATCGTCGGCGGTTTTCCAACTCCAGATTGCTTGCTTGGCACAAGTCTCAATATGAGTGAACCGGATGGGCCCAATGTTTTGACCGCCGTACCAGCGAGCAACTACCACGACGCCTTCTGTGCCCGTGTCATTGAGCACGTGCTGCAGTCTGCTGCCGGCCCACTTCTCACCGTCGTCATCATGGCCTAGGTCGTACAACACTTTGGATGAAGGTGTTAGAGATTTCTGCTTGGATCGTGTTCGCCACGCTGCTATACGGTGTGAGGCTGTTCTGAACTCTGGAAGGTTTTGGAGTGCTTTAGCCGAGAGAGTTGGCGAGAATGCGCCGATGAAAGCCGAGGTCTCATGTTGGATCTTCTCGGAGCGAAAGATGTTTATGGGAACGTCGGTAGAAGAGGAGTGATGTCTTTTCAGTGCCATGGTAGATTTACATATGGTCTGGAACGGGAAACTGCATGATCTTTGGGAGGTTGTGATGGTGAGGCCTAACCGGCTGAGGAAGGTTCAGCCGAAGCTTGGTCTGTGCTCTCGTTAGGTACATAGTACTTCAAGGAAGGAGGTACCGCTGGATGAGAACAGCTCCGCCTCAACCTTTCGTCTTGAGTTATATGAAGCTATTTTCATACTTTTCAATGTGAATAATCACATCTCTCAAAGCTACGTCTTCCCAGAAGCGTACGCAGCCCTCCTCACAGTCGACATGGGGAAAATCAGGAGGAACGGCAATGGTCACTCCAGCCTGGAGATAGGAGGCCTACTTATAAAGAAGATTCATGGTATCTAATGCTAATTGGATTTCAAAGAGATCTTGACTATTGCGCGACTTCCTCGTCAGGTCAGGGTGGAAACCTATTCGCTACTACAAAATGTTTGCTTTCCGTTCCTGATTCCCACTTCAGTGGTGAGCTGCTTTTTCCGCATTCTGCTATTGCAAATTAAGTTCCCATAAATCGTATCTACACTATTCTCTCTCACTTGGTCTTCTGATCTGGATGGCAGCCTGCGCGCCCTAGCTTGCCCCGCTTGACCTGGCCAAATTTCTCTTACCTGCGTATATCAAGCACTTGTAGCCCAACTTTCAGGCTACATTAAGATCGATTACTCTAACGCTCTTCGTAACTTCTTTGGGTACCCTCCGCTTGGTCCGCGCTTGGCAAAATTTAGGTCTGTGGTTCAAAACACCTCTCCGCTCGCCGCACTTTCGTCACCACCTCATCATATTCGCACTCAACACAGTCCGCCTTCGCGATCGGCGACCTTTCTTTACGACAACGAAAGTGAGTCCAACACCTGTTTTGCATTTAGACGCAGGTAAAGCACCATTGGAAAGACTTTGGCGTGACTATCCTGCTACGCACAAGTTGAATCCCGCAGGTTCCGCTTGTGCCCGGCCACACCACTTCACCTCCCATATATCCGAACGTACAAGCTAGCTAACAGCTAGTTGTTTAACGATCAGATAGGTGGCAACGTGCCTTCAAGATGGGTCGCTTCGAGACACTTAAGCCGGAGACACAGGTAAGTCACCTATATCGCTTTCGCTTTGTACGATCAGCAGCGAAACCAGCACATGAACGCTATTTCGCGCGTTCCTTTGTGAAGCGCTGCTAATGTTACCTCTTCCAACAGGATATGGTGAACGCCATGCTGCCTGCCATTGCTGCTTCGTTCAAGGTCGATCCGGAGAACTGTAGGGATATCATCCCGGAAGATATCCGCATGCGACAATGGGACTGTGAGCGTCGCGATCACATCAAGGATAAACCAGAGGATGATCCGCGCAACTGGGGTGTCGAGTTTCTCAAGAGCATCCAAGCAATCGCGCGCCTGAACGGCAATGACCTCGACGCATTCCAAGCACGCTTGCGCGAGCTCGTTGCGAAGCACCCAGAGAAGCATCCGTGGGCCCGGCTTGAGGACGTTCGGCAGATCAAGTTCGAGTATCAGAACCCCAAGTTGCGTAACCCGAACGGCCAAGATCCCGAATCAGAATCCAGTTCCGATGACTCGCTTGACTCTTATCTCGAGGAGTTAGTTGAGCAGGATCTCCCGAAAGGGACGAAGCGTGGCCATAATGAGGCGTGTATGTTCGCACACGATGTTCACTTTTATGGAAGTGCATACTGACCTCGGCGCAGATGAGAGCCGCGTGCAGGGTTGGTGGAAGCCCGCGAAGCCAAAGAAACCCAAGAAACGTGAGCGGACCAATTCCACAACATACTGATATTGTGCTAATAAGTCTCTGATACAGCGGTCCGACTCCGTCGCGATCCTGATGCGGGCTGGGATCGTCGCGGCAAGGACAAGAGCAAGAGCCGCGATGTTAGCCAGGTCTCCGTCAACAGCGACGCTGCTGACTCTGTTCGCGAGAGCTCTCCTGCTCAAGAACCGAAACGCCGCCGTCTAACTTCGAAGCGTCCGATCATAAAGAAGGAGTCACCTACCGTCATGTACGTAACTATGTTCGTTGCAACCAGCCAAGCCTACAATCCTATTCTGGTGCGATACTAATCTGAGAATCACAGCAGCGACGAGGAATCCGATGACGATGTGCCTATCGAGGTCAAGGCGCTTCAAGCTGAGTTGGAAACTGCCGAGGCTGAACTTGAAGTGCGGCGTAAGAAACAGATGTTAATGGACGCTAAAGCGAAAGCGAAGGCTGCGAAAGCAGCTAAAGCAGCTCGTGAGACACCCTCTGGCAGTGCTATCGCTGCGTCCCAGATTGGTCGCAACAGCGTCACTCACTCCAATAGCTACGATAGCTACGACAACGGCAACGGTCGCAACGGCCACAACAACAATCACACCGGATACACTGGCTTCACCGGTTTCACCGGCTCTGGTGATACCAATGAGCACCACGGTTTCCGTGGCTTCAATGGGTTCACCAATTCCAACAGTTACTCCGACTACCCACTCCAGACCAACTACCCGGCTCGACAGGACTCGCAAGGTCATCCGGCCCCGGAGGACTACGAGCAGGAGTTCGACGAAGAGAGTTCCGAAGACGAATCCGAAGACGACTCCGGGGACGATGAGGATAGTGAGGAGTAGTCATGACCACTCAGGCCTCGTACGGCCCTTGAAGGTTCTGGGCATGCTTATAAGCAGAAAGCTAATCGCGTTTACGCGGGCATCTATTTGCCTTCCATGCATCCTCATGGAGTCAGTAACTTAAGGTTCGGAGTTCTGGGAGTACCTCTTTGCGGGTTTTGACGATCGTAAAACGCATTAGGCATTACGAGATTTGCTAGAGCTTGTTACGTCACCTGAGCTTCGGCTTTGGACTTGTACAAACACACGGTGTTCCTGTGCATCTAGGTGGACGTTTGTGTTTGATTAGGTCTGGGTGTCTCGAATGATGCACCTTTCTCAATAAGAGCATATATATCAGGCAATAGCTACCCACGATGCTGTGTATGTGCCTGTGGAGTGTCACGATGGTTACGACTCTAAAAACAGGAATAAATACAAACCACCTTATTCGTCTTCCGTGATCCCGACTCCTTGACATATCCTCGCATTCGAATCGAACGATATATCAGTTCTACTCATGGAAAGTCCCATTGCTGACTCCTCCTATGGGAATGAGAAAGCTTGATCAGAAGAATTGGGTGGCCTAAGTCGGTTCTGCATGCTCAATGCATGATGATGGCACAATTTGCTAAACTGATTCTCTTATTAGAAAAGCATTGAACAGTACGTACGCCCCATTGGTTGCCTAATTCCACTCTCATACTGTCATTCAGTAAGCATCAAGGTCGCCTTCCGATTCTCCTTCCTTTTTCTCGTTCTTCTCATCTGGACATCTGAACCGCGTCATTCATTTGTATCTTCAATTGCGTTTTAACGGTGAATTTCTTTCCTCGCTATCACCAATTGTCTATGTCTCGCCTATCAATCCTAACTTCATGCCTTGGAGTGGTGACTCCCTTATGCTACCATCCGGACGGCACGATCCCACATGACCAGAATAAGTCGATCGCAGCGACGATAGCGAGTCCTTTTCCCGCAGCATCAACTCGAATGGCAACCAGGTCTTATCCAATGGACTTTGCTCTTCCTCCAGAGGCAAATACATGTACCGCGGCGGCTGCTTCGATAATCATCAAGAGCGAAATTAGCTTCCAGCACTGCTTAGGCGAACCCTGCAGCAGGAACAACTTTAGTCTCTCGAACGAATAGGATCAGCTTGATCCTTGTATGAAGGCAAAACATTGCTGCTATCCGGAAAGCGTGACGTGCTGTAACGATGATAGTCAAGTGTTCACTGTAAAGTCTGTGATCGTGATCCGGGATATTGGGACGAAGTCCACTGGACTACCGATCGCGCAGGGCACTTTATGTTTCACGAATATCCTACTCTTCTTGGAGACCACATTGCTAACAACAAAACCACGGCCCGAAGTACCAGAGCATCCACCAGAACTTCACCTACCTCGAATTCGACATTGAACACTTGGACAGGTCCATTTGATCTACGCACCCCATATATAAAGGCCCGATACTCAATGTAGTAGTCGTCGGCGTTGCCCATCTCGTTTCTACACATGCGGCTATCTTCTTCATGATTCGCCAGTACTACCACAAGACACACAGTAATCCACAGCCGTTCTCGCTCCAACGTTCTCGTTCCAACGACTACCAGATAGTTGTCACAACGCTCCTGAAATGGCTGTAGGCTTGATTGAACATGAGACAAAGACCAGTGGTGAATTCTGCGTCGTTGCACTTTACCAGCCGCCGGCTTATGGTTGGCCGCAGCAAGGCCTCGTAGAGATGAAAGAGAGACGATATCCGCAGTGGGGCTAATACCATAATTTACGAATCTCCTGGACAAGGGTATGGCGGATGATGAGAGGTGACGTGGGCTGTGTCCATTCGTAAAAGCGGTAGCACTTAAGTAAATCCAAATCATACCAAACTCACATTAACCCCTTCTCACTCGCGACCAACTTCACGTAGCTAACTCGGTGACCACTCTCGCAGGTGTTAACCCCCAACCTTTTATCGAGACGAAAATCGTAACACGTAAATCCGCTTGAAAGAACCTCGTCACGGATCTCAAGCTTCATCATCGCTGCGACTTCTAACCTGTCTGCGTTTGCAAGAGAAAATGCAGAGGCTGCCTATGTACGCGTCTCAAAGTCTGTGTTCATTTCTACGATGCGATGAGGTAACATGTACATTCAATTCTATACCTTCATGTACTGGTGGACGTATAGAATTAAGGGCACGCAAGCCCTCAGGCGCGAAATATAACGATGATCACTCTGTACTCATCCCTCCTGATAACCTAACACTAATGATACTATCGACGAGTAGAAAGATGAAGAGGTCGATCTTGCCCTAGTCATTGTGGTAGCTCCTACCTTACCGTTCCACGATGACTGCTGCCGATCTAACGGACCGGTCCTTGACCGCACGTATTCTTTGGATGGGATCAGGTGCAGGGAGCCATGCGTTGTCTTACTTATGGGCTTGGGTGGCTAAGGCCACTTGCAGCAGGCGTTTCCGCGCCACTTACGGAAACCGTCAATTGTAGCACTGCATTCCAAAACCACCGTCGAACCACATGTATACCATTTCGCTGGTCTTTGAAGATATTCTTCTAGCGTACTAAGCGTTGTGGTAGCACTACACTACCTCAAGCCACTGGTCAACCCCGTTCCCTACCCAAGCATCCCCTTCCCAGCCTCAGTCTTCTTCCCCTTGCCACCCTTCTGCTGCGCAGCCTCATGCTTCTTCAAATCCTCCGGCAGCTTACTCTTCGTGCTATTAGCCAGCATCTGCTTGAGATCATACAGCACGTCCGCATCGCCATTGTCCCAGAAGGTAATCGCGACACCAGTCTTGCCCGCACGACCCGTACGACCAATGCGATGGGTGTAGCTCTCGATGTTGTTTGCCATGTTGAAATTGACGACCAGACTGACGTCGGGGACATCGAGACCACGTCCGGCAAGATCGGTGGCGACGAGCACCTGGGTCCTACCGTCGCGGAGGGACTGTAAGGCGGCTTCACGCTGTTCCTGCGTCTTGGAGCCGTGCAGGGTGACGGAGCTGAAGCCCATTTTCTGGATGTCGCGCGCGACGGCGTCGCAGTTGCGCTTGATGTTGACGAACACGATCATAGGCGGGGCAAACTCGTTAGAGTACAGGATCTCTTGCAGACGCTTCTTGCGTTTATCTTCACCTGGTACGAACTCGACACGTTGTTCGACCGTCTCGACAGCCTCGCCCTGTTTACCAATTGTGATAATGGCCGGTCGCCGTAGGTATTTCCTTGCTATCCGTTCGACGGCTGTGGGCATAGTTGCTGTGTACATCATTGTCTGGCGGTATTGGCCTCTTGTCATAAGTCGCGAGTCCTCTGCATCCTCGTTATCGGGTTTTTCGTTGTTGACGGGGAGAGCGTCAAGAATCTTCTGCACGGGCTCTTCGAAACCCATGTCAATCATGCGATCAGCTTCATCCATGATGACGTAGCAGCACTGGCTCAGGACAAGTACGCGGCGCTCTATACAGTCGAGGAGACGACCGGGTGTAGCAATGATGATCTCGGCACCATCGCGAAGCTGAAACGCTTGTTCCTCGATAGCGTGTCCACCCACGATGACCGCAGTGTTGTATCCTAAGGGAGCGGCAAATTTCCTGGCCTCCACCTCAATCTGCTGTGCTAATTCACGAGTTGGGGCAAGAATAAGCGCATAAGGACCATCGTTCCGATTGGCAACGCTGAGCCGAGGGAGCCGAGATATGTAAACCAGTAAAGGTAGGATGAATGCAGCCGTTTTACCGGAACCTGTCTGCGCAACACCGATAAGGTCTCGCGATTGCAAGGCAATAGGTATAGAGGCACGCTGGATAGGTGAAGGCTCGACGTAACCCACTTGATCGACGATCCGAAGGATGTTGTCTGGGAGACCGGACTCTCCCCAGTTGCGCATTGGATTGGGTATCGAACCGCCCTTTGTCGCAATATCGAAATCCTCCTTGAAAATGCGCCAGTCGCGCTCGCGCATGTGCTCAAGTTTCTTCTCGCTCCAGTGCTTGTCCAGTTGGGCATGTGGAGCCTCATTGCGTCGACGTTCCATTTCCAATATCTGTTCGGCGCGCTGCCTCCCATTTATGGGGTCTCGTTCGATCATAGCTTCGATATACTTCTTAGTAGCCACATCGATGCCCTCCTCACGGTCGATCTCCTTTGCAAATCCGCCTAAAGTTCCGCGACCAAAAAAGTTGGCCTCCGCACGCTGCGCATATATCGGGTTGTAGTCTGGGCTGGTGTCTTCCTCGTCATTCCATTCAAAATTGAACTTCTTCTCTGTCGTCCGTCTCCGCTTCTTCTTCGCTGAGAATGTAGACTGATTTTGTTCGGCACCCATGTATCTTTGTCTGATCATCTGTGCCTCCGCATCTTCCGTCGCTGGTCTCTTCCCTCCGCGCTTATCTCCAGGCTTCGGAACCGATGGAGGGGGCATATCATTCCTCGATCGCATTGATGCAGGCCCGCTTGGCGGCTCTGCGCGCATGGCGCGGGGTCCCGTAGGTACCGGCGCCGCGCTTCTAGACCCATTTGACGATACCCCGTTCCTTTGGTATGAACTCGTGGCGCCATTTGCAGCTTCCTTTCTCTTGCGCGCATCGTCAACCTCTTTCTGACGCTTCTCGAGCGCAATACGTTCTCTTTCGGCTTTCGACAAGAACTTGGGCTTGGCCGCTGCTGCCTCCTTCTCTCGTTTCGCCTTCAGTATGTCGTCAATACTGGGTGGTTGTTTCTTGTTCTGTGAGGCGAATCCCTTCTTTTTCTTCGGTTGTCCGAGATTGGTCCCGTATTCCTCAGGTGGAGGCGGCGGTGGCGGTGGCTCTACATTCGGCGGAGGAGGAGGCGGCGGTTCTGAGCTTGGGGGCGGCGGTGGAGGAGGAATATCTTCTGGAGGCGGAGGAGGCGGAGGGTCGTGTGCAGGTGCAGATGCGCGAGGGCCAGCGATTGTCGCCATATCGCGCAAGGTACGCGAAGGTCTCTGGCGCTATCTTACTTCAGGATGGTCTCTGTGCAAAGAAGTAGCAGCGCAGTGTCGAAAGTGTGGGGAAGTTTGGTTAGGGAAACTGAAAGTCGCGGTGGTAAACTAGTACGGATCGCCTGGTCACGTGCAGCTTCTGCCTCGATTCCGATTCATAGATGTTCCCCACCTGGTTGAGCCGCAAGTTCACCTTGAGTGTGGGGCGGTCACCTCATGACCCCGTCAATTCTCTGGTCAACTCGTCCAGAATAACCGTGTATCAATGACCGTTGTCCGGAATTTGTAAACATTTGAAAGGTCAACACAAGACGAAAGGAAGACGTCTGGGACAATCAAAGCTTGATTTCGCTGTCATACCCCAGTGGAGCAGTTCATCTAGATTATACATATGCCGTGTCATGATGGATGCCTCGTCTCTTCCTGTTGAAGCTCCTCTAGGCTACTAGCCATTTCGTTCATAAAGCTTATGAATCCAGAACCATTGATCACTCATAATCAGCAGCACCGCGTAGCGTGCACCACCTCAATCTTGCCTGCCCTTCAATAACCGCTTCGTCACCTTGTCCTTCTCGATAATGTAGACGTGTGCTCCCCAGCCTGAGAGGGCGTCTCGGTCCACGGCGTTGAGCAGCGCTTGTGAGCATGTCTCGAAGAGGTCCTCTGGTCCCTGTTTCGACTATTAGTCTCAAACCAAGGATAAGCTGGAGTGTGAATATTTACCAGATCCGGCTCCCATAAACCCTCGCAAGTGCCAAACAGCTGATCGCTCGCCGTTCCGCTCACGATGAAGTCCTTCGCGAAGTCAATGCACCCAATGCTGTCAAAGCCGCAGATGAACGGCTTTCCCGTGGTCTGATTGATCCCCGCAATCACCGGACTGACGAAGTATGGACCAAACCGCCGCTCGTACAGACTCGAGCTGACAAGGTTGGCCATGGTTTGCGGGCTGATGTTGCGCTCCTCGCGCAGCCGGTACATGTTGACTTTGTAGCGGAAGAGATCGGAGACGGTCGACACGTCGGTCGCGAGACCGGTCAGACCAAGGAAGACGTCGCCATATTGGAAGATCTTGGGGAAGTTGTTGGACACAGTGAGTGCTTGCATGCCGAGGCGGAGATCGCAAGCGATGGCGACGCAGTCTTTGCCCACCATAGCGACGCAGGCACCGCCGTCTATTTATATGATTAGACACATGTTTCCAAGAGGCTGTGGACGATCGTACTTATCGAGAACGGCGAAGACTGGCACTGTTAGCTAAGTAATACTACTAAACGTTCGGGAGCTTACCATGGCTGGTGATGTGCGGGAAGAAGCTTCCTATGGGGTACGTAGGGCTTCTGAGGCAAGAGGAGTATACGGGCGGGAAGAGAGAGGCGAAGGGCGGTGTTGGCGGAGCTGGTTGGTGACGCTCGTAGGTAGCAACTGCTGTACGCGGCGGGCGGCGAGCTTCATTGGCCCGAGCGCGTGAGCATCGCACGTGATCGCGAATTTCCTCTGCGCCATCAACCCTGACAATTGGAGCTCACTCCGCATTCGCAATCATACACACAATGAGTTTGCGACAGCACCTAAGAACGGCACAGTCACTGCCGTCACGGCTGGTAACCTTCTTCGAGAAGTACCCTCCGCCATCCCTCATAAACTCCTCCGCGCCCGCACCTCCAGCCGCAGAAACCGCGTCCCCAATCGCACCCGCCGATAGCGTTTCCTCGTCAATCGCTCCCACATCCACTCCAGGAGAATCAGCTCTTGGTTCTTTTGCCGTGCCACGCGACGTTCCAGCCGAAGCCCAAGCAGGCCTCCCATACCCGAACCCCTTCCTCCCGCGCAAAAACCATACAACCGGCCGCTGGTACGGCCCTGTCTACGGCCTGCGCCAACAAGCCGACCTCGTGAAACTCGCACAGAAACACGATGTCCTCGATTTGCTCCCGTGGACGATAAAGAAGCCTGGTGCGAAGGAGGAGAGGCGGATAGAGAGGGGCTTGCAGGTTAAAGGAACGGGAGAAGGTCAGAGGGTCAAGGGAAAGCTATGGGAGAGGACGTTGAAGGGACGATTGGAGATGAGGAAGAAGGCTATGATGGCGATGCCGGCTTTGATACAGGAATGGAAACAGGTGAGTTCAATCGAGGTCACGGATTATTCGAAATGGTATACTGACAAGCGCGCAGAAGGGACATGGTCGCGGATGGAAGAAATACCCCGTCGGCAAAAAGGGAAGATTGGGTATCTAGGTTGGATTACAGACCTGGCAGGCAGTGTATATTCTACGTGTACGAGGAGGATAGACTCAGCATTCAAATGGAGTTGTGGAATTGAGCGCTTTGCTCTGTACAATAGGACGCGGTTGACTTCAGATGTCACGAACTCCAGTTCCGGTTTTTGCAAATATGCAACTGATAATTTCTCTAGAGTAGGGGTGTGATCTCGCTGAAGCTGGGGTATTTGAGTGATGGTATATGCAAAGAACTCCCTCCTGGTATCCCGAAAGCAACCATGCCCTACCAATGCTATTAAGTATCCTCGCTCGTCTTCCATGATTTGTCTTTGTTATGTTCAAAGAAATGCATGCAGGAAACCGCTGTAGCCATAAAGTCTCTCGTCCATCGACTAGTCTCTTCCTGTCATTACATGACCATCTCATCATCGCCGTAGGATCTGTGGACGTCGAAGTCTCTCGCGTGAGCAAAAGCGCCGTATTGGTTCTCCATATCGAGAATGCTGCCGACGTTCTTCTCCCAGAGGCCAGGCTGGCCGGTATGGATGTACACTGGATCGATTGCTTGATTGTACCTCGTGGAATCGCCAAGAGTGTTGTTAACAGGCTTGGCTGACTCTTCGTACTCCCGTCGGGCTAGCATATCGTATCCTGAGACAATGTAGGGCTCGGCGGCGTTGTCGGGACTTCCTACAGATATATCGCGAGCTGTCTGTACTGCGACAGTGTCTGTGCTCTGATCCATGCTCTGATCCAATTGCTGTTGATGCTTCTGTATCTCTTCTTGCTGCGCCCGCTCCTCCAGCATCTTCTCGTATCGTAGCTTTGCCATTGCCTCTTCTTGGGCCAGGCTTGTGGGGGGCCAGTCGTACAACTGCCTTGCAGTACTACCCTGTGGAGGAGAAATACGCCATAGCTCGAGTAGGCGGAGCCTCTGATCGTTGTCCGCGTTCTGGAATAGGTCAAGTTGGGAGGGGAAGAGCAGAGAGGGATCAATGCTGTTTCGAAGAAGGATTGCCTGTAGCTCGGATGATTCAACATGCGTTTTCACAGGCTCTTGGTCTACCTGACAGGTAGGTGCAACATGATAGCTATGTGTGTAATGCTGAGAAGCGTAGACGATTGGCTGTGATGCTTGTCCCTGCTGTTGGGCAGGCTGCTCTTGCGGGGTAGCTTGAGAAGGCTGGGAGGCTTGAGGGGCATTTTGAGACAGGCGCATATGAGCTGAGAACAGCTGCGCGAGTTCGTCTTGTTGCATGTTTGGATCTTCTTGCTTTCCACGAGTGTTGATGTTGATGCCGGTTGATATGGCGCCACACTATGACGTAAGAGATCAGTACTCATACGTTGCAATAGAGGATGGGCTTACGTGTGAGCAAGAGTTGTTTTGAGAGAAGACGGAAGCCGAAAAAGGTATAGTGGTAGAAGTAGAGCAGAGTTCACAGAAATGGACCAAGAGAGGGTGCATCAGTGTTTGTCGGAGGATCAACAGTAGTTCCGAGCACGCCGGAACGGAGGATGTGCAAGAACCAGCTGTATATTAGTCGGCAAACTGAATGTAGCAGATGTGCGTGCAGTGGAGCAGTCGGACCAGCCTTTAGTACGTAGCTTTTTGAGTCCGTGATTTACTAACAACGGTGTGAAGCGAGTCACCGCGACGCGTTGGGCGCTGGCGCCTGGAGAGGGGCCTCTTTATGAGGATGCTGGTAACTTCACCAGGGTGCAAGGCAGCCCTGGAGCGATATGAAAAGAAAACAAAGCCGCGAGGACAATGATCCCCGGGTTAAGTAGCGGGGTCTTATGTATCGCGCGTGATTGTCCAGGTCATGCGTTCTCTCTCCGATGGGGATCGAGGAAAGGAAAAAAGCGGGATGCGGTAGCTGCCCAACCAGTCATTCAAGACCTGAAACATATATCGTCCCGCTAGGGCGGAATGAGCCAATTAATCCTTGCCGACTTTCGCAGATTCTGTTCGACAACTCATCAACCTGTATTTGGCGGATGCGCCTCGAACGACGGCGGCCCACGATTGGAATGTGCAGGTGCAGCTCGCAGCGATAGCGTGGCAGTAATTGTCAACGAGATGTGCGCATCACCGTGCACAAAAGCGCAATCGGGTGGTGGGAAGGTAGTGAGAAAGGATATCTGGTGACGAACAACTTGGAGGTGCATCAGATACCAAAACGTGCTCCTGGGCGTGAGACCCTGGTCGGATTCCTCAGTTCCTGCCCCCACTTACACTCCACAACTCCCCACAATTAAGCTGAGACAAGTGAGCCGCTTCCACTCATACATGTAGTCTATTCACATTGTAGCGCCATCCGCTTCCGTGCTACCTTACTCATCGAAATGTACCATCACGCACCTCTTTCAGGCCGAGCTCGACTTACGTGCTTTTGTGCAACGTATGCTTCACCTTGACATGGTCATGTCGAGATCCTCAATACTGTAGCTAGTGTAGGCTTTAGCCACCTCCATTTTGTTGTCGAGACCTAGGCTCGGAGGAATCAAAGCTGTAACTGTTCTGCGGCCAGATGTATCATTTAAGGCTGTAAACTGAACCCCCGGAGAAGCAATATGCATCGCTGCTCAGCTAGTTATTACGCCTGCAATCGTACTGTGCACTTGTATGTGTTTCCAGGTAGTGCACGTACATTCCTTTGCAACGACCCGATCTGCCATGGAGCGCCTGGCAACCAACCAGCAGCGATCAGATTCTAAGCGAACGTTACGCGAACCCAAATTGGCAACTGTTTCGTTTTCCACTTCGAGAAGGCCATAAAATGAACGGGCACGGCGGTCGTGCCGCACGAAAGTCGCCGTCGAGGCGGTACGTCAATACGTCATAAATCCTTGAAGTACCAGATCACCCGCTAACCTCACGCTTTCTTTGATCTACCTCGTACATTGTTCGCGGCGACAAGATTGACTCATCAACCTTCCCAGTCGTTCACACCAAGAGCATTCAATCGAGTGACTCTGCCGTACAACGAGTGGTGGAAGACTGGTCCTTGGCATTTCGTTGTCCTGAAGTCGCTCGTGGGAATTCGCCTTCCTCGTGCGGTACTCGGACGATTCGCGATCAAGTTAGGCGCACTCTCTCACAAAAGTACCAGTGCCGAAAGGTCAACCCGCCATGATGAGCACCACATATGCCATATTGGCAGTTCTGCCAGTAGTTGCCTACTTCGTCTACACACAGTTGTACAACTGGCGGTTCAAGAAATTCAAAGACTTTCCTCAATTACCGAATTCACTTCTGATGGGCCATCTTCCTTATATTGCAAGTGGTTTTAAGAAATTTGGTGATGCTCGGCGCCATATTGGTACGAAAGTCTTGCTGTTGTAGTATACATTGTTAACCGTGCGTCATAGATTACATTTTCGAATCCATGGTGGAAGATGAAGGACGGCCAAACATCCTGTTGGTTGACGTGCGGCCGATCAGCTACCCGCTGGCTGTCGTGAACTCTCATGCTGTTGCGGAACAGATTTCCAGGGTTTCCAAAGGCTTCCCCATGAGCGTCAACAAGTCACCTACGATTTTCGGCTTTACGCGTTTGATTGGCCATGAATCGGTCCTATCCAAAGAGGTATGTGTACATACCCGAGTAGATCGGGTTACGCTGCTCTGTAATCTAACTCAGGACTGCAGGGGGATGCTTGGAAGACTCTCCGAAAAAGGTTCAATCCTGGATTCGCCCCTCAACATTTGAGCACACTTTTGCCAGCCATTGTCGACAAAACAACAATCTTCATGGAGAAACTAGATTCGTTTGCTAACACTGGAAACGAATTCGCACTAGAGCCTGTTTGCACCAACGTTACGTTCGATATCATCGGCGCCGTCGTCATGAACCTCAACTTCAATGCACAAGATGTGCAAACCGGAGGTCATCCCGTTGTATACCATACTCGTAAACTTCTGCACACGTTTGCGGATTCGGGCAAACCCGGCTTCGTACCCTGGTGGACGAATGTTCCCTTGGTGATGTCACGAATTTACCACAGCAACCAAGCTGACGCTGCTATAAAAAAAGGCATTGAGGCCAAATTTGAAGAGATGAAGGCTTCACAGAATGTGGGAGATAAACAAACCCAAGACCGTTCTGTACTGGCGCTTGCTTTGAAGGACGTTGATCGCTTGTCAAGCGATATCGTACAAACTACAGCGGATCAAATCAAGACATTCTTGTTCGCAGGCCATGATACTACATCGATATTACTCCAGTGGATGTACTATGCGCTGTCCATTCACCCGAAATGTCTCGAGACCATTCGCGCCGAGCACGATGCAGTCTTTGGGGAGAAGGATCCTCGCGAAGTCTATCTAGCCAAACCCGACGAGACTACTAAAGCCCTCGTATACACCTCGGCGTGCATCAAAGAAGTTCTTCGCCTCTGGCCCCCTGCTGCCAGTGCTCGCATGTCTCCAGTGGGCAGTGGCTTCAAAGTACGTCTTGACGATGGAAGAGAAATATGCACCGATGGAACGATTCTCTACCTCAACCACTTCATCATCCAACGTGATCCCAGCGTATATGGCGAAACAGCCAACGACTTCGTTCCAGAACGCTGGCTGGGTGATAGCGACACAACTTCGGCTCGTAAAGACGATGTGTGGGATGCAAAGCAATCTGGAGACAACAAGATCCCCATTAGCGCTTGGAGGCCCTTCGAGCGAGGACCACGCAATTGCATTGGACAAGAGTTGGCAAATCTGGAGGCGAGAGTGATCTTAGCTTGCACCGTCCGAAGATACGATTTTACGAAAGTTGGTGCTGGAGAGGTAGAGCTCAATGAGGAGGGACATCCTACTTTGGACGATAGAGGTAGATATAAGCTCAAATCGGAGCTGTTCAGTGTAAGTTGACATGCATGCATACGCGCCATCATGCTTAAGCTGACGCTGCTTTAGGCACCAGTGATCACTGCCAAACCCTTTGACAGATGTATGATGAAGGTCAAGCTTCACCATTCGAAGGTCTAAAGCACAGGAGATATTCAGGGCCATGAGAGCGGCTACAAGTGTTTCTCAGCCAGACTCAGTTCTTCGGGCTATCGACGACTCATGTGTATTAGATTTCCAGGAACCTGAATGGGAAATGTATGCTTTCAACTCTGTATAGTTTTGCAACATCGAAGGATTGACATTGGATACGTCACGTGATCGGTGCGTATGTGGCGCCGAACCCATGTCGGGAACCGGTGATTGACAGCCCGATCTATGATGAGAAATCAATGGGTCAATGCCCTTCGGACGAACATACGGGCTTCGTCAATATAATCAACAAAAACGTAGCATTGCCCTAGTGATTTTCAACCTTCAAGTCGTATCTTGAAGAGTAGCATACCAGTTGGGACGATTATTGCCTAGGTTGGGTGCACAGACAGCACGCAATCCCGTCCCACGATGACCTCTCGGTACCGCTACCACCAACCCGATCATGCAGCCGATACATCCCAAAGCTCAACGAACCATGCCGACGTGTCGCAATGTTGGGTCACGCGGATCAGCGCTTACTTGAACGTGCCTGGTCGCGGCAATAAAACGGATCGCGTTCATCCTCGTGTTTCGGAAACCTCCAAAGAGCGTCTCGATGCCTCCTTGACTGAACCCTCCTTCGATGTGAAAGCGCTGTCACTATCGGATATCGAGACTGCGAGCGAGAAAGGAAAGACAGTGTTGTACCTAGCGTATGGCTCAAATTTGTGCAAAGAGACCTTCAGAGGGAAGAGGGGCATCAAGCCGCTTTCGCAAATCAACGTCCTTGTACCTTCATTACGGTTGACCTTCGACCTACCGGGCGTTCCCTACATTGAACCATGTTTCGGCAACTCTGCGATGCGAGACCCCGATGCGATGGAGAATGCAGATTACCACAAGGATCGCTGGAAGAAAGGTCTTGTGGGATGTGTGTATGAAGTCACACCGAGCGACTATGCACACATCATCGCAACCGAAGGCGGCGGAGCAGGGTATCAAGACATCCTGGTGGATTGCTACCCGTTGGCTAGCGGCGACACTGTGCCTGAAAAGCCAACGACGCAACGTTTCGTTGCCCATACGTTGTTCGCGCCCGCTGAGAACGCTCGTCCTGATCCCTCGTATGCTCAGCCCTCCGCACGCTACCTCGACCTCATCACAACCGGTGCCGCCGAACTCTGCCTGCCACACGAGTACCAGCACTACTTGAACGAGATCCGAACGTATACTATCACAAGCAAACGACAAAAAATGGGTAAAATGCTGTTCGTTTCGATATGGTGGCCGTTTCTACAGTTACTATTTGCCCTGAATGCACAATTTCAGGACGACAAAGGGAGAAGTCCGCCTTGGTTGGCACAGTTGGCAGGGTTGCTATTCTTGGGCATGTGGCGTAGTTACGATGGAGCATTCAAGAAAGCCTTCGGAGATGGGGAGAGGACAGAAGGAGATGAGATGTCGAAGCAGAGAGAAGGCGAAATCAATGAAGAAGAATGGCGGAGAATTGGGGAAGAGAATGGGTGGCTCCGCAGTGGAGGAAAGATCGAAGACATGGCGTAGATGTTGTAACGCTATCTAAGCTACGACTACAAGTGGACAAATGCACCCACCTTTTACCAATAATGTTCGGAGAAAGGGACATAGTGCACCATTGCGCCGTGTTCGTCGCATCCTCTAGTTTGCCTATGTCTCGGTTGACAATAGAACATAGCGTAGGCGTGAATCGACATTAGACTGCTATGCCACTTAGAAGCCCACTCACTTACCAATGCTAACACTACATTGGTATTTAAGCGAATTGAGGACGTCCCCATGGTCTACTAGCAGGACGGTCCGGATCGTTGACTAGGATAATGCGGTACTGCATCAGGCTGACGCTCTAAGCGAAGCGTTGGCCGCAGGCATCAGTTCTAGCGCGTTATGATCGCCCCGACCTCTTTAGGCAACATCAACACAATTGCTCTTCTCGTGGCGTTAGTGCTGATCAGTGTTGCATCTTAAGGCAAATTCCAGCTCTGAACACAGATATTTTAATGACCACCAGATCCACTCCGCAGTAACTCAACGAGTTTTGCTTTCACCTTTCCCTAGTCAACTTCCAATGACCTAGTGTTGAAGTGCTTGACAACATGCCCGGAATTATTATCGTCACGGCGCAGAACGCTGATGCCGCCCTAATCAATCGTCTCCTGCTCTACGTCCGAGACTGGGAGTTCTCGGGCGATAGCATCGACGATGCCGACAGTTTCGCCATTCTATCTACCCAACAGGAGCTGCTCCGAGTCCGAGGAGACAGTAACGAAGGCATCACTCGACCGCCGATTCAGGAGTTTCCCGAGAACGAGTGGGAAGGTCTCACCATAGAGGAAGTCGAGAAGATTATGCTCGACAATGATTCCGAAAAGAACGGCAGTACGTCGCTATTCCTTGTGCTCGATGACGAGGGCGCGGAAGAAGGAACTATTCTGGTCGCCCACCGCGCAAGCAACGACCCTGAAGAGGACAAATTCGAGTATGTCAACGACTTCAACAAGGTCCGCGTTCCGTGGGAGTGCGTTTATGGTATGTGGTGCAATCTGGACATTGCGAACATGGGATTCGATGAGTTCTGTAATGAAGACGATATACTGGACTCGACCAAAAACGGCGAACCGCGCCGATGGTGGACCTACAAGAATTTCATGGGTGAAGAGCATTATGTGCCTTTCAAGGCGAAGGCTGAGGAAGCTATCAAAGAGCTCGGGAAGCTAGATCTTGCTTGATGCGAGACTCCACATCGGGATGTCCAAATCGAAACAAACTTGTCCATCTTGTTGTGTCTTTCTACCATATATGTACCTCGTTCACATGTGCAGAGGTCAGCCCTCATGCCTCATTTCCTGCATAGACATCGCAATCTCTTGCTCAGTCCACATCGTAAACAGCGATCTGCTTCGCCAACCCCTCCGGAGTAATCTCATCCCCATCCCAAGTCATCTTTTCCTTCTCTACAAACCCCTCCTTCAAATACACCCTCATACCCATTGGCGGCCCCACAACACCCTGACCCACCTTGTTCAAGCGACTATACTCTAACCCCCACCTCACCAACCTCGTCCCATGCTTCCGTCCCCAATACGCAGGATGCGTAACCAGCATATCCAGCTCCACCAGCCTACCGAACCCGCACCTCTCACGCGCCGCCTTTTCTATTCCCAACATAACATCACAGTGCCCCTGATCTCGATCCCTCATCCTCATCTCCGGTTTACCCGGCATCTCAGCCCCCTCCAAGACCTTCCCTCCAGCTCTCCGCCACGCTCGTCCGCGCTCAGTTCCAACTTTCCAGATTCCGATCGCAACGGGGACGTGATCTCCTTCCTTGACATCTTCTCCCAGACACGTAGTCACGCCATCGGGGAAATGTGCGTCTGTTTTCGAGCGCTCGGAGGCGTCAAAGGCATCGGTGGCTACCAAGGTGATGTACTGTGGGTCTTCGAGGTAGGCGATGGACCACGCGGTGTACTGTGCTAGCATGTCCTCTGGGAACTGGGGATAGTAGGGTCGATACCATTTTGTGTTTGGGGAGTAGTGGAAGGCTGCGACGAAGAGGAGGCCGAGGCGAGGGATGTCGGAGGGGAGGGCTGGGCGGATGTGAGGGGGAAGGGGAGGGTGTTGGGTTGGAGACATAGTGGTGAGGGGTGTGAATGATGGCGTGAAATGAGTGGTCGGGTATTCTTTTGTAGATTATACTTCGGACTTGTGTTCTTGAGGTCATGTCAGTCACGGAGTGATTGTGGATGCAGGTACAATTTGCAGATACTTTGCATTGCACCGAAGCCCAAGGAATGCTTAGCTTTTGGAGTGGTCGAGGTGAGCATGATTATCCCTACTTTGCTCGGGCTAGTCCTGGAAGCGTAGATGGAACACTCCGAGCTTATTAACTCGCCATAGAGAGGGGTGATCCGTGTCTGACGTCATACTACAATTTGTTTCCGATACTCTACGCTAGGGTAGTTGGACGGTGTACTACAGGGTTAGCTTACAGCTGTTGCGATGAACTCCGAAAACCATGCCAAAAGCATGTCAATGCGCTGTGTGGTCACACATCTACCGCCCCTAATCCAAATATCTATCCATTCACCATAAGTTCGTAACATCGTCCATGCGTCGTTCCGAGTGTCGAAGTCCGAATAATAATTCAGTGCGGCGTTTTGCTCCGCGAATACACAATCAGCGCATGCGGTGTGACGCTCCAAGCTCGCGAGTGTCTGATCCATATCGACCTTATACCGGTGATTGTTTTCATTCCTCCACTCCCCTTCTGACTCCGTGTCCTCTTTGATCGTTGTCAAAACATGCTCACCATCCACTTCACAAAGTACCACATGGTCGACATGACCAACAGTATCGTGAGAACCATCGCGAACATCACTCGTCCTCGCATCTCAAACGCGTCACTTATCTCCAATTTGGCTATCTTCCTGATCTTATTATGAAGATGCCATGATCGCCGTTTCTTCTTCTCCGCACCCGACCGTTGATCTGGATTGAGTGCATCAGGCGGCTTAACGTGGGTTGTTGAGCCGCGCTGGCCCCACCTCGAGTTGGACGGGTCTTGATACGGCTCGGGATCGAGAAATCTGAAGAGGGAGGAGTTCTTTGTACGCGAGATGGCGTTTTGGGTGTCTACAAGGAAGAGGGATATGAGGAAGGAGGTGAATAGAAAGGGTGTTACGATGATCTGGAGTCGGTCAGTACGTGTCCCATTGATCCTGCGGATCCCGTGGATTGCGTTCGGTGTAGGGCCTGGTAAAATGACCGCATTGCTGCAGCACTGGGCGGAGATAGCGGGACTGGGAAACATACCCGTTTGTACAGAGGCTCCTCCGGTATGTCCGCTTCATTCAGCGGAAATGATGGTGGTGATTCAGTGGATGCGTAATTTGCAGGGTATCCGAGCTGAAGGAACGGATCATCTGGGCCCTTCTTCTTGTGCCGTCTTCTAGTGGTGGGAGGAGATGCCGGAGGACTGGGTGGGAAGTGGTTTGGATTATGTCGTTGCTGATGCGCTGCGGTCTCCATCACTTGTCAATGATTCAAAGCACCCTAGCTAGCTGCAGTAGAAGCCCACAGACTTGATGTGGAAGATGTTGGTTGTAAGTTCGGATCGGATTGTAATGTCGCGTGCGACGAATGTTACGAAGCGTATATGAAGCGACTTGCTTTGTCTGGCGGGTCCACGCGCGTCATTCCGTGGGTCCCGGCGTATTCGTACGTACCTGTGAGCTATACGTAGGGCTGGCTTTGGCGCCGCACGTCGCATGAGCTTGCCCTTTCGTAATGCTAGACTGGCGATGTCATAAGCTCGAATCTCGAACCCTCATAACGTTACGCCCTTTGTTCTCCCGACCATGGGGTTGCGGTAAGATGGACCGGTGCTTAGCTGCGGCATCATGCACCAAGAATCGGAACAGCTTGGCTCCTACCGTCGGTGGCTCGGGATGCTCCCGGATGCACGTCGCGGAGTGAACAGAGTCTGCGGAGCGAAGGATGCGAGCATGGCGATTCACATGGTGCGCAGACCGATGCTTCGCGGCGACCCCGAGAAGCGCAGAATTGGAGGTGGTGATGAGTAGGGCGGGCTGGAGAGGTAGCGGCTATACTTGGCGAGTACTCAATCCCTGCGAGCATCAACCCACGAGTTCCTAGTTGCGCAACCTCTACCGAATCGGGCCCCCGTGCGTGCACAGCCCTTCGTTGAGGACAGACAACGCGTCCATTGCTGCTGCCTGAGGACCCGTATATGACTGCTGACATGCCCAAGCTAAGCGACCAGCTCTCAAGTGCTTCTTTTGCTTTCTGAGACCCATTACAAAGGATCCGTGGCTTAGTCAGACGCCCGGGACGAAAAGCGGCGGAAGGAACACCTCCAACGTACCTCCCGTGTTGTGCGCGCACCTCACACACTTCTGCCCACTTATTGCCTCCCCGTGATCCGATCGTACGAGCCCATCTCGTGGGAGCGAGCTTGTCATCTTTTGTATTGTATCTGCTAAAAGGTCAACTGGTGTGCGGAATCTCGCGGACGAACACTGAAGAGCAGGGGCCGGGGCCGGGCCAACCTTAGTCAAGAGCAAGCACTGTGCGGCGACGCGGCCGACAATCAACATGCCAAAGGAAGAGAGCTTGCCAATGCGAAAGAAGATGAGGAAGGGGACTCATAGCTGCTTCGAATGTACGTTTGTCAGTCCAACAACTTGATCCCTAGTAGCTGCTTCTGCTTCCGCGTCGTCTTCCTTCTGCTATCTGCTGCTCGAATGTTCACTCTCCACTTTCGCTTCATGCTTACTCCCTGCCCCACTTCACTCTCATAGCTGCATTACCGTAACTAACTATGCGTCAGGTCGCCGGCGGAAAATCAGATGCATCTTTCCAGCAGACAACCCAAACGTCTGTTCCGAATGCTTTGCACGTGGCAGCCGCTGTATTGACCAGGAGAATGCGGACCCGGAGGTGGTCGTCGACCACAGGAAGAACCTCCGCGAGCGAGTGTCGCGACTAGAGGCCCTCGTCGACTCTCTCCTCGAGGAGAAGACAGAAAGGAGCACGTCGGACTCTGCCTCCGTGTCACGCTCAGTTTCTGTATCTAAAACCCCCAATGTCATCACCAAAGACACCTTCCCACCTACGCCTCTTTCCTCAGAGGCTCCTTCATCTATCAACGTGCTCAAGGAAGCACAAAGGGCACCATCCGACAGAGGACATCATGTGCCTATCCTGTCTATCTTTGAGGACGCTCTCAACGATGCCGAAGAACGCATCAAAGCCCGTATGGAACCCCTCCGCAAGGATTCCAATCCCACCTCAGCTTCAGCCGAACGCTACACTTTGAGCTATACCAATCCAGACGACGTCATGGAGAGCAACCACTCTTTCGGACAGCAGGCGAAGAAAGAACGCACCAAGCAGGCTCTTCTCGCCATGCTACCGTCTTATGAAAAGCTGAACAAGATTCTTACTTCTAACAGTGAATGGTGGCAGACGTGGCGACGGAAGTGCAGTGGTACATCTGCAAGTGATGAGACGCTACCTCAATTCGCTTCCAAGGCGCTGGCGTCGGGCAATATTGGTGCAATGGGTACCGTTGTTCTAGCTGTCGGTATCTGTTCGGATGACGAGAGAGAAGTTGAAAGATACATTGAGATGGTCGATCGATGGGTATTAGGGGACGATGAATTCGCGGCCACTCTCGAAGGCATGGAATGTTTAATATTGAAGGCGAAGTGGTATGCTGATGTTGGTCAACCGCGCCGCGCATGGCTCGCATACCGAAAAGGCCTCATGTACACGCAACTCATGGTACGTATGGTGATCTCAGTGAACCCCTATACGGTACGTATAGACGTAGCTGACACTGTGCAGGGTCTTCACCGCAAACGCACTTCCTCAGTGGCACATGAGTCCATCTGGTGGGCACTCTATCACGGCGACCGCTTTCTTTCGTTGCTCCTCGGTCTCCCATACGGCATTACAGACTCACACTGCGATCTGACGCTGCACGACATCCCCGACGGCCCCTATATGGCGCCACTAACGTTCATGAACAAGCTGTCAATTCTCTCGGGCAAGGTCATCGATCGCAACCAAGGCATCGCTGAGCAATCTTTTGCCTGGGCGCTTCAGCTTGACCAAGAGCTCGAAGATCTATATAAGAAGCTGGATCCGGAGTGGCTCGAATACTCCGAGCTAATGGCCGATATCGAAAGCAATGCCGCGGAATTGCGTGAGCGAATCATGGCCCAAATGGTCTACCACCAGATTCGAGTATACCTACATCTTCCCTTTATGCTCAAGTCGGCGGTGAACAGCCGGTTTACCTACAGCCGCACCGCCTGCGTCAACGGCTCGCGTGAAGTTCTGAAGCTGTACCAAGCGCTGCGAACAGGAGAGGTACAGCCACTCTACGAGTGCAAAGCCGTCGACTTCATCGGTTTTACCTCCGCCGTGCTGATCGTCCTGGGCCTCTTTAACTACGGCGCAACCAACACACCTATCTCTCCCACCGCCCGCGAAGCTGATATCCGCCTCATCGAAATGTCCATCGACATTTTCCGTCGAGCCTCCTCTGAAAAGGGAGGAAAAGTTGCCCTGCAATCCGCTCAGGTCCTCGAGAAGATGCTGAACAAGCTCAAATATGTTATCGGCCAGCCGGGCAGCAACACCCACCCGAATGAGCTCGACGACTGCAGTGCAATGACAGAATTCGTGATCCCCTACTTCGGCACTTTGCACATCCGCCGCGGTGGACGCCCCGTGTCCCCGTGCGTTCTGGAACAACACGATAGGCAGATGAGGATGGACGCACAGACTATGAGTCCCTTGAATACAACTGGGAATACTGGGAAAAAGACGAATGCACAATTCACGCCTCGCTCAGATTTGGGGAGCGCCGCAAGCGATTTCTTCAGCCAAAGTACAACGAGTAACCCTGGTCTTGCGACGCCGACTACAACGAATACATCCACAACATCTCCGAACCAGGCATCCGGCTTCACCGACCCATTTATCTCCTACGACGGTTTCTACAACTGGGGTAATGCGTTGGACACGCAGTCCCAAGCCGGCACAGCATCAGGCACACAGATCAACGACGATTCGCTGAACAACTTCCCGCTGCCGACGAACAACTTCTCCTGGCAGAACATGCCCATGGACATTGACCAGGACTGGAGCTGGTTCTTGAACGATGCGGGCAACGGAAGCAATACGACCACGAACACGAACACGAACACAGCTGTGAATCCGGATGTGTTTGCGCAGCAGGGCTTTGTGGGATTCGGATAGAGAATGTGAAGAGTGTGCAATTAACGTTTCTGTATGATATTTAGACAAGACGCTCGCTAGCGTTGGGGTTTCCTTTAGTTTGATATCCGGGTGTTCAGATGTTCCATCCCATCTCCGCTTCTGCGCGAGGAAAACGAATGTTCAACTGCAGTAACGATTCAGCTGCCGAATCCCTGGGCGTGAACGGTGAAGTGAGGTGACCTAAGCTATGGGTGTAGAGTCTGACAGTCAATCTCTCCTGAAGCTCAACATGGTATGCATACATTGCAAAAGCGCCTGCCTGATGATATTGCGAAATATACACTTCCTTATTCGAACATGCCCTATGTTACATCCAGCTCCACATATGACTCTTACACACCAATCTACCTGGCCTTCTCCTTGTTCTCAGCAGCCCTCCTCTTCGCCCGCACCTCAGCCTTCCTCCTCTCACCACCATCCACCTTGTGTCCTCTCTTCGCCTCCCAGATACCCTCTTGTAACCGTATCCTTGCCCTGAGCCCAGCGCTGCCCTTAAGCGGCTCGATATAGCTGCCCTTCATCGTCTTTGCACCCTTGACCACCACACCCTGCACACTGCTCAAATTCTCCACCGGTTCCGTCGGCGCCTCAGCACCCGCGGGTACATTGACTACCACCTTCCGGGTTCCAGGGTCATGTGTTGCCGTCGCCTTGGCAGATCGTGCGTGCATGCCGGGAATGGGGTGCGCTCCGACAGGCGCCTCCATGAGCTTCAGCTCCGCCACGCCGTCGGTGACGTGTTTGCAGTCTCCGCCGATGCCGTACTCGCCATTGCGGAACTTCTCACGCCAGTGGAGAAGGTACTTCCGTGATCGTGCGGGCTCAACGCCGAGTTCCTTCAACTGGTGCGATGAGAGGGTGAAAAGGGCTTCCCATGAGGGTATCTTTGCGGCGTGTGCGGAGAGGCCGCGGCCGATGGCCGTGAGGAAGCTGGTGTGGTCGGGGATGAAGGGTGTTGGTTTGGGAGCGGGTCGGATGGGGATTGAGTGCTGGAGGTTGCGGACGCAGATCTTGGGTGCGGACGCGGCGGTCGCTGTCGCGTTGAGAAGGGGTCGCCGAAGAATCATGCTGATGGCCAGTCGGTATAGTATTTCTGTGCAATGCGCAGGAAATCAATCGTACTGTGTAAAGAGCGGATTGTCGAATGCGCCGACGTGACGATCGAATTGGAGCTTTCGACGTCTGCTCATCCCGTCTCAGAGTCGGCGACAACTTTTCGGAGATGCCAAGATTGCAACCGTGCGCGCCGACATCACAAGCCCCTCCAACCCGCATTCGAGCTCCACAACGCCGTCCTCATCCTCACACTTACGCATTGCGATAGTAGAGAGTCTCCTATTGCTTCGACCACTGCAATGGCTTCCCCAGAAGCTCACCACCTTTTCCACCACCCCATCGCGGACCACTCTTTTTCCGCCGACCGCCAGACCCTTGCTGTAGCTCGTGAGAACATCGTCGACCTGTACCAGCGTTCGGGCAACAAGTACACGCTTCAGGATGAGCTTACTGGTCATGACAAGACTGTCACGGGAGTCGACATCGCGCCCAATAGCGGCAAGATTGTGACTTGCTCTCAAGGTACGGCGCACTGCTCACATCGAGCTACGCCAGGCAGCTAAACCACGTTTCTAGACCGCAACGCATACGTCTGGGAGCCTACTCCCGAAGGCTGGAAGCCCACCCTCGTTCTCCTCCGTATCAATCGCGCTGCTACCTGCGTCCGCTGGGCTCCCTCCGAGACCAAGTTCGCTGTTGGTTCCGGTGCCCGCCTCATTCCCGTCTGCTACTTCGAAGAGGAAGACAACTGGTGGGTATCCAAGCACATCAAGAAGCCCATCCGCTCGACTATCACTGCCGTCTCATGGCATCCAAACTCCGTCCTGCTCGCAGCCGGCTCTACCGACGGCCACGCCCGCGTGCTGTCCGCCTTCGTCAAGGGTGTTGATGCACGACCTGAGCCTTCTGCGTGGGGAGAGCGCTTGCCGTTCAACACCGTGTGCGGCGAGTTCCTGAACAACACGGCCGGCTGGATCCACAGCGTTGCGTTCTCGCCTTCTGGAAACGCGCTCGCGTTCGCAGCACACGACAGCACGCTCACGGTCGTGTACCCCTCTGCACCCGAGGAACCACCTCGCGCGGTTGTCAGCATCAGCACGCAAGTGCTGCCTTTCATGTCGCTTGTTTGGTCCACCGAATCCGAGATCATTGCCGCGGGATACAACTGTGAGGCATACCGTCTGCAGGGCGACGAGAACGGCTGGCAGCTTGCTGGCAGCTTGGAGAGCAAGGGACGCCCGGGCGTGCAGGACTCGAGGGAGGAGTCTGCGCTGAACATGTTCAGGCAGATGGATCTCAAGGGTAGCACCAAGGATGATACCAAGTTGAAGACGGTGCATCAAAACACCATCTCTACGATTCGCAGCTTTGAGGAGAGCGGTGGTCAGGTCACGAAGATTAGCTCGACTGGTGTGGACGGTAGGGTCGTCATCTGGACGC
This sequence comes from Paraconiothyrium brasiliense, assembly GCA_025388405.1. Lineage (NCBI taxonomy): Eukaryota > Fungi > Ascomycota > Dothideomycetes > Pleosporales > Didymosphaeriaceae > Paraconiothyrium > Paraconiothyrium brasiliense. The sequence continues at coordinate 1,046,167 of JANBXC010000010.1, read as the reverse complement.
TGTAGGATGTTGAATAGTAGAGGAGTCGGCAAGCGACGTCTTCACTGCATTAGCATGAATGAATCGAACATATCACTATGTCGCAAGTTGTCGCGTTCAAATCATGCCATATGTACAGTTGCCACCGCTAATCTTGTTCCAGCTATATCTTCTTTTCCCCTGCACCATTTCGCTAATCCCTCAGAGGGTGTACATGAAATCCGGTCTCTTATCACCCAAATCATGCAGCTGATCCTCGCTCTTCCCTTCCACCAACCCATCACGCTCACCCCTCGCCCTCTTCTTATTTTCCCTCGCCAGCAAAAACCTCGTGACCACGCTCCCGCAAAACAGCCACAGCACAAGATACGCCAGCACCACGCCGTGGCCTACGAAAAACCTCGGGCTATCCCTCGCCCGGTAGATATTCGACGACACGACGCCGTTGAGGTTACCCCAGCCGATGATAAACCCAAGCGAAACACCGCGCTTGTACACGCCCTCGACGTTGTTGCTCGCCCAGGAGATGGTGTTCGCGATACAAGGATATATGCCCATGGCGCCGAGAAAGGTGCCTGCGTAGTTCACCGACGGGCTGGAGGACCCGAGGAGCATGCAGAATCCCACGATGCCGATGAGCGATATCACAATGTTGCAGAGCCCGCGTTGACGGGTGCGGTCCGCGATGTATCCGACTGCAATGGTGACGATCGCACCTGCGGCGTACGGTGGGACGGAAAGCAGGTTGGCGACGGTGGAGGAGTACTGCGGGTAGAGCTGGCGGATGATGGTGGGGAGGAAGAGGGAGAAGGCGTACAGGGCGCCGTCGGCGCCCATGTAGATGACGGCGTAGCACCAGGTTTTGTAGTCGCCGACGGAGGCCCAGAAGTACTTCATCTTGAAGGATTCGTGCGAGGCGGAGGCTTGCTGGTCGGAGCGCAGGCGGCGCAGGACGCGGTTGCGGTCGTCGTCGGAGAGGAACTTGGCCTCGTCGGGGAAGTCGTGGACCATCCAGTATGAGGCGACGCCGACGAAGATCGTGGCTAAGCCTTCGAGAATCTGGGGGGATGGTTAGATGAGATGGAGGAGGAGACTGTAAGTGGGGAAGGGAGGACTTACAAAAATCCAGGCCCAGCCTGGTTTCCCTCCTACGCCTCCCATGCGGGCGATGCCTGCTGCGAGAAGACCACCGAAGGAGCCTGCAAGTGCAGCCGCCGAGAAGAAGAGAGCAGCACGGATACCAAATTCGGATCGTTTATACCAGCATGATAGGTAGTAGTTTACTCCTGGGAAGAGCCCTGCTTCTGCCATACCGAGGAACCAGCGCTATGGACAGGGTTAGCGACATGTCCAACATGTTGAACATCGAAGGTGGTATATCCAATTATAGGAAGGGAGTGGTAATTGGAGGGAGTAGCTCACAGCTGTCATCAAGCCGGCGTAGTTATGTACTAGTCCCATGCACGTCATACAAATCCCCCATAAGACCATAATGATGGGAAGAAAAATACTGGGTCGCAATTTCTTGAGCAGGACATTGGTGAGTGGCTCGAAGACCGAGTATGAAACGAAGAAGATGGAGAGGGTGGCGTTATATTGGCCGCTGGTCATGTGGAGGTCTTCTTGTAGGCCGTCGATTTTCGCGTTTCCTGACAATTGTCAGTAAGTTGACACGCGATTGTAGTATGCAATTATTATTCGCGGTCTCTGTGTATGTCGACGATCGTTTATAGCTTACAATACACCCGACTAGATCACACTCACCAATATTTGTCCGATCCAGGAACGAAATGAGATATAAAAACGAAAGCCATGGTATAAGATTCCAGTCGAGTTTCCAAAGAAGTTTGCGGTCCTACTAGACGGTCAAATCGAGCCCGTTGCCAGAGAACATTGCAAACGTACAATAGCAGCCCTTTCCTCCGCGCTCAAACCCGCATCCGGATCGGGTATGGGATCATTTGTAGTCGTCTGGATCGTGTTCAGATATTCGCGATTCTGCGCCTCGAGTTTCTCGTCGCTAATGTCGTTACTGCCGCGCTCTTTCTCCATTGCGGACGCCATTTCGTTGACCCTCGAACGTTGGGTACGAAAAAGTAAGCGCGTGCGTGGGAAAATGGTTGGACTGGAGGTTCAAGACAAAGTGGGCGGGCTCGACGACGTCAAAAGAAATACCCCCGGGTACGGGTACGGGGGCTTCGTGCACTTGTCCATTTGTCCCCGGGTTCACAAACCCACTATTCGCTGCCTGTCACTCCGAATCCACACCATCCATGCCATGGCGATCCCTCGCTCGTCCCCACAACGTCATTAACCCTGTCGGTGTAGTCTTAACTCCGCGGCCAGCACCCGTAACAAATGACAGCTCTTTCATTGTCGAGTCGCCGGGTTTATTCATCGTCCAAGCCACTTATTTGAGATGCCCCCTGTGCACTACGATGCGGATGGCAGCTCGTCTGTGCCGTTGACGTTTTGCCCCGGAGATGGAGAGGCTTGGGGTTGCTTGGTGCGGGGAAGGTAACGTGTGGAGCCAATGACTGGGGAAGTTGGCCGCGCTAAGCTTTCGGCATGGCCATGCGGGTGCGGAGTGGCGCCCACGGGGTGGTGTGACCTCGGACCGAAACTCGTGGGGGTGGATACTGGAGGTGAACGACGTCCTTTGGTGCGAACGCGAGTCGTGATAAGGGTGGAGCTGGAGCTGTTGATTTGTAAATAAAAGTGGACCGACCAAGTACTGTAGAGTGCAGGAGCAGAATGGATTGGGAAGGTCACGATTGAAGTGTTGAGTGCTGGGCATACGCCAGCAGTACAGTATTATAAATACCTATGGCATTAGCACTATGTATGTATCTTGACGGTGTTTGTTTCCGACGACTAAGTGAGTTACCATTGGCTACCTTAGGACTAGCGAGGTGGTGACCTACTAAATACGAACGCCTTCGTATGCACATTCGATCAAACGTAGTCACTTTTTCAAGTGTTTGTTGTAGCTGAGAGCCTAGGGAGTGTGATGGTGTGCGGCAAATGCGGCAGGACCTTGGTGCTCGACGGTGATCAACTAATAGTCGTTGGGAGGCATTGCTCGGCAGGAAGAAAAAGAAGACAAGAATCGGGTGCTAAGAAGCGTGGTGTGGCACCCATCGAAGGCGAGCTCGAGGATGAGAGCGCAGACGACAACAGACAGGAGAGAGTCCAGAAGAAACAGAAGAGTTGGACATGGAAAAATTGGAAATGAAAAAGCTGCGCAAGTCAGATTGATTCGCGTGCAGCCTGTGGACTGCTTAGAACGAACGTCTGCCTCGACTTTCCCATAACGTGCCGCGCGAAGGCAACGCGATCCGTTGAACTCTCTTGTGGATCTATGAAGGTATCGTCGCTTGCCAGATCGTCTGTCAACAGCCGCTCATAGTCATCTTCAAGTCGCTTGAAGAAGTTAAGCTTCTTTGAGAACGTTTTGCCTGAAACGGTGAGTTCATCCATGCAAACAAGATATCCCCGGACAAGATGAACAATTTCGTTCCGCTCCCATTTACTGTATTTTTCGGCTTCCTTACGCCTTTGAAATGCTTCATACAGCCTTGTAAACAGACCCGTCAGGTTTCGCATCGATGCGAGCGGCGTTTAGTGGAAGGCGTACCATCTCGGTCATGATTTCGATACCCGTGAGGCCAAAGTCCGTCAGGTCAAACTCGACTGTGTCAGTCCTTTCGAAGCCGTAATGCTGATACAGTCGCCGTCCTTGTTCCGAGGCTTGGACGTAACACGGTAGTCCTGCTGCTTCGGACTTCTCAACGCCCCACTGCACAAGAAGGCTACCTGCCCCTCTTTGCCTGTGCTTACTGGAAGTGACGAGGAGGGCTAAGACTGCGAGAATGTAATCATGAGCAGGAGAACTTCCACATAATGAATTGTTCAAAAGACCATTCAGAAGTACTAGACTCACGAATGTGCGGCTTCGCTCCTATTTTCCCATTCCGTTCGCAGAAATAGTCGTGCGCAGCTTCCCTCAAGCGACCATATTGGTCGACCCTCTTTGAAGCTTCATCCATCGGTTGCTTCAGGGCTTCAAGATCAGGCCGACCACGTTCATAGATCTCCCATTTCGCGTAAGCTAGTATTTCGTTATCCCTTCCTAGATCTACGACCTTCAAATGATGGACGTAAGGCTTGTTGTTAAGATCATTTCCAATGGAAGCAATCTGTTCTTCCAAATAGCCATCGTACGGTGGCGGACGGCCAATGACTAATGATCCTAGGGTCGCGGTACGCAGAGCTGCACATGTCGCGATGTCTGCGTGAGTTATTGGTTGGACAAGCAGAGAAGACATCTTGCAGATATGCTCTGTCAGGGAGGGAGTTATAACGGCGCAGATTGGAGCTCGCATCGTGCAAGGACGAACTGTGAACATTTGTGAGAAAGGTGGTGATGTGTACTGACAAGCTAGCGCCTTTCCGGTTAGCGTCAGGCGTGAACATGTGAATTGCTCGATTCACATCAACGAGTTGCACTGCACCATGGCGAGGGTCATCAGGACTTTCCAATCGCTGCGATTTCTGGCGATCGAATACGCATCAGGTAGGTCGTCGCTATGAGGTATGCGGCGGCGCGAGATTTGGCGGCGACGATAGGGGTTGTTTTGATGGCAGCTTCCCCTCTTTGTGTTCCCCAACGGGTGCCCCAACGGTTTTCAATTCTGCCTTACGTCATGGCCGAACTTGCACATGTGATAGGGCATCGATCAATGCGCTCTATACTGACTATTCGATCATTACTAAGCTTAGATCTACTATGTAGGTAGTAGAGTAAGAAGACACTACTAGTCTACATTCTGTTTTGGTAAACAGTTGTCAAAATTTACTTTTCGATCTTTGTTAGTACAGTACTAACTTCTTTATAAGTACTCATCCTCTACATAGGTATCAAGAAAGCAACACGCAGTTCCCGTAGCTTCGTAACATCTGTCCAACAACAACGATTCCCCCAATGGCAAAAGAGCTTAATAGAATCACTAGTCCCTTTCGCATAGGACGTGAAAATCTGGGCAAAGATTGAAGCCATATTGCCAGCATGGTGTCCTCAAAGAGATACCCTGTCAGCTCGTAGATCAAGGCAGTCGAAAGACCGGCTGCGAGCCAGCCCATCGTCTACACCCGTTGCGCCACCGTGCTCTGGCTGGGCCGGAAATGGGAAATACCACCAACAATAGCTACGATGGCGCCGTACATCAGGATAGCGAAAAAGAAACCCAATTTGTCGTTCGTCGTGTATCCAGGTAACTTTTGGTCCCACCCTGCTTCGGGTTCCGAGTCTTGGGCTGGTGGAGATCTTGAAAGACATCCCAGAAATCTCCTTGCAGGGTGTGTCTTCAGTACGAAAGGGTTCGTTGATGGATATTGGAGGCGATTAAGGCGCTTCTTCTCGACCGTAGGATCGCATTCTTCCTCATGCATCGCTCGCCAAGTCATCGACGTGGTCGATTTCTGCTTCTCGCGAGGTCGTCCGTCAGCGCTCTTCTCCACCTAAAAGGTGGTCGCAAGCACGTTATCGTCGTCGCCTTGCGAAAACTTCGCAAGGCAGACGGCGACTTCTTTCCCTCTTCTCCTGAGCACCTCCATATCAAGGAACGGATTGAGCTCTTATCAATTTCCACGAGATCGCCAGCGATGGGTACATTTCGAGGCTTTATTTCGCAACGCCGCAGAGCTTCGTCCAGGATGTCGGAGCGGATCAGGTAAAGTTCTTCATAATCGGGACAAAACAGTGCACCGAGGAGGTTCAGGAAAGACATGACTACATACGGAGCCACGGTCAAGCCAAATGCGGCATACCCGTACTGGCAGAGTTGGCGAGCTCTAGCCTCGTACAAAGTCGTGCAAGCGAATACCAGCTGAACGATAGCGATCATGATACTGGCGACACTGTACGAAGATTTGATATCTGCATATTCAAAATCGGCGTCCCGTCTTCCGACGAGGGCGTTTCGAGGGACGCGGACGTAGCCGTATCCCTTTGGTAACTCCAGCTCGAAAGCGAACTGGGACCCAGAGTTGACCCAGTCCGGCCACCTCCATTCAAAGTAGATCCAAGGTTCACAATTCGTGAATAGCCAGAGAGTGAGTGGCTGAGAAGCATCTACTCACAATAAAGAGCAAATGAGAAAAGGACGTTGGCTTCAAGGCAACTGACGTGGTACTTACCATATGCTGGAGGCTCGGAGCCTTCAGCCGACCACCATGAGGCGTGGTGAATCGTGTCGCCAAGCATTGGTCGCCAACCAATTGATCTTTGAACCATCACCAAGGCTCCTGCACGCGTTGCCTTCTCGAGCGGGTTTCAGCCAAAGGTGGCGAAGCTCTGAATAGAAGATATGGCTCGAGACATTCCCCACGCGGGTAAAAGGAGGGAGATTATCCCGAGATAGACTTTGGACATTGTCTCAGCTCCTGCCCTTGGGCGGATCGTCGCAGCGTGAGCAACATAGTTTGTGAGGATGAAGGTGACAATGTCAGTCCATGAAGCAGGACGACACAGTTCGTCCGTGGCTTGAGAATAGACCGTCCCCTCGGCCACAGAGACAGTGATGTTTTGCTGACCTGTCGGGATGGCGAAGCAAAAGGACAGCAGAGAGAGTGAAACAAGTCCCCAGCGGAACTCCATGATCGGTGAGGTCAATGAGCGATGCTGGACGTTTGAGAAGAGATTCTCATCGACATGCGACGACTCTGAAGCGCGGCGACGGCGCGCATGAGAGGTTTATGGCGGACGGTCACGCCCTTCGTCGTAGCACAGGTGCATGCTAGTCAGCTGCACGGCATTAGCCAGTCTGGAAGCCTAAGGCCAACCACAACTCAAGAACAACGGTGGGTGATTGGTTGGACGCAGAACGCGGAGATCCCTTTACACGAACCTAGTACACTACACAATCCTCAGGATATGCGGTATACACATGGATCTGTAGCCTTCACTCACCTGGATGTATAGGGCAAGCTAAGCTGCGCATCGTGGGCTGATTGGTGCGGGGTTTTGGTATCGCAGTGTCCTGGGGAAGGTATCGCCGGCAAGAGGCGCGCCCAAAGGCGGTTGGTGCCACCAAATTCAGAAAGCGCAGAGCAACCGCTCACCGAAGAACACTCAAGCAGCGACTGATCAATTGTACAAAGGCATTCACAGAAGTCATTTTCCACCACTCGCATGGATTAGAGTTCAAGCACACAAAAAGGTCCAATCAATTTCCTATTCCCGGGTCTATCCAACATGAACTGACACTGCGATCCTCAAATTGCGCCGAGGTTCCATGAGTAAGTATGCCGTTGCCAAGGAAAGACGTGTCTTCCTGCGTTTTCTGGAACTTTAGCCCTGCGAGACTCGCCCTGCACCATAGGTATAAGAGGAAACATCAAGACAGTCGGTGCAGCAGTGTCTCTCAATCAGTCTTCGTGAAAGCCGAGAGCTCTTCCAACGGACGACCTTTCAGCTTCTCCAGTGCCATCCGAGTCTTCTTGCTGATGGTGCCTGATTGGCAAACCTCTAATGTCCCCTTCACTTTCTCTACCAACTCTTCGTTCTTTTCGAGGACATCTTGGTAGACGCTATACATGTTCTTCGCACGCATCTCCCACAGATCTTTTTGGATCTGCACCGTGCTCAGCTCTTTATTCCTCGCCATGAGATTGCCTGACTTGGCGCACTCAAGAAGAAGTTCAGCTTTTGTCTTTCGCAGCGTGTCATTCGAGAAGCGAAGATTCTCCCTCAGTCCCTCTATTGTTTTACCCCTGGCATCAAGGGCTGTCCGCAAGTCACCGATCTGTTTCCGGTAATTCCCACCGAAATTATTCGGCTTCTGCTTGTTTCTCCTTCCTTCGACCATGCGCTTGTAAGTTCTCCCGTTCAAACGCTGCTCTTTGTCTTTCAAAATGTTGGCCAAAGCTTTCTTATGCTCAAGCTGCTCCTGGTAGTTCTCCTCCATGGACTTCAAAGATTCCGCCGCTTTTTGATTCTCGGCTTCGGCAGAACGTAATGCGGAATCTGCCTCTCGGCGAAGCACCTTCTGTTCTCGTAAGTCCTCAGCCATTGCAGTGAGCCTATGCTCTGAGTCGCGGAGATCTTCTTCCCTGCTGCGAAGCATTTTATTCTTGAGTTGAATTTCTTCATTTTTTGTGGAGAGCTCTTCGTCTTTCACGTGCAAATCATGTCGAAGTCCGGCATTTTTCGCTAAGAGGTCGGCAATCGATCGTTTAAGAATTCGATTAACTGCACTGTTACCTTGTGTGGCTGCTGGCTCAAGATCAGAGGAACAGTCGTCAGGTCCGGTGATCACTGTTGCGTGTGACGTCTCAGACGCCACTATCTGGGCTTGCAGTCTGACGTACTCCTCCTGGCTCTTTGTAAGTTGTGCTTCCAGATTCTCGATCTTGTCCTGGAGTTTGCTCTTCTCTGCTGCTTCCTGCTGACGATATTGCTCAACCGCAGCGTTGAGCGCCGCTAAGAACGGATCTTCCCTCGATGCTTCTGCGCCTGGACCTCTGTTACGCTTTGTAGTTACACCTTCGACTTCGTCGCCAGCCTCACGCTTCAATCCAGGTTTCGGTCGCAACGAAATCGATCTAGAGTGGCAATTGCCGGGTTCGTTTGTCTCTTGAGAAGGGCGCGCCTCTGTTTCCGGCGAGAGTAGGCTAACAACCTCGATCGTCCTATCTCGCACGGATCTTGCGCTACGTTCAGCTTTGTCTTCGGTCTTGATATATGGCTCAGTCGCGGCGGTGAAAGCGGATTGGGTCGCTTCTTGCTTTGGTAGACCAGAGATCGCGCTCTCGTTGTCACAGGTCCCATTGCGCCCGTCGCGGCAAGGATCGCGGTCTGCTAAAGTCAACGTCGTCAGCATCAGATAGCTTCTCAGGTCGTCGATAAGAATTGCGCCGCGCTCGCATCGTGCGCTTCCCTTGATGCGAGAGAGAAGAAGGAAAGCTCTCTAGCTATCGGGATGATGATGTGCACTTACCCATGTTAAGAAACGGCGTGCCTGGTAACAGACTGGCAAGAAACTCTTACAGCATGAACCCAATACGTAAACCTTCGCAGTGTTCAGTACAGGAAAGTGAGTGGGCTTCTTGTTCGTTTGTCTCGCTTACTAGGGTGCAGTTGTAGTCAGGTGAGTAAAAAAAGTGAGAGGAACGCACAGAACAGGAAGGCACGCCTCGAGGTAGTTCCCCTGGACAGCAAGAACCACCAGGTGGTATTAGACTACATGGTTCCCGTTTCCCTCGATTCAGACGCCATCCAGCAGGCTTGGTGAAGTCTCGGAAGGTAATTTTCCCCAACGTCTTGTTGAAGTTATATTCGATCTGCTCGAAGGAGATGCTGTCGCTGGTTCCATACTCAAACACCTCTCCAGTGTACAACGCCTGTCTGCTTCCATTTTGTTGTCTCTGACACGGAACCTTTCGCATCGTCCGAAGTCATCTGCTGCACCGGTTGCTGGCCAACACCTTGTATGCTATGCATGCTGCCCGTACCTTACCCTTGCATTTGTCTTCCTGCACTCGGTGGAGCATCGCCATTTCTTTCCGGACGCTAATCGTGTGCCCGATAGTGACTTTTTGCGCGGACACGGCACATCCAACTTCCACTCCTGCGCTCCCTCCTGGGACGCAAGGTTTCCCCCTCCTCCGGAAATTCTTCTCAAAGCCCGAAGCTCTTCTCCATCTTTGCATCGTTTCGAGCTCGGTTCTTGCTGACCAGTGCTTGTATAGCCTCGTGCTTGATGCGAACGGTATCTCCAATTGCGACCTTCTCCGTGGAAAGTGCTGACTCCGTTCTTTGTCTCGCTGTGCTTTAAACGATTCACCAGCCTGAATGCGGCTTCTGTAGCTCCCCTCTCTCAGCTGGCCTTCAAGCACGCTGTTACTTACTTTGTGCGCGGTTTGACCAACATCTACATGTATACCAGACGACAGGCCTCACAGAGCTTCCCTCAGTATGAGAGCAATATGTGATACAACGTCCTAGAGTGCATATGGACTGATGAAGGAAGGAGAGTTATGTAAGATTAGCGCAGTAAGAATTGCCCTGCTTCTCCTCCTGCCCCCTCATACTCTGTGACTGCCTCGCCGTGCATGATACCAGAGACGTAAGCAACACTCACTACCGCATACTCAGATTCTTTTTGTAATCGTCGAATAATTACGGGCAGCGTCCAACCCCACATAATGGCAATATTGTCACCTGGCTCTACTCTTTTCATGCCAATTCCCAATCGACCGCCTTCCGTAACGAAAATTGAACGGGCCCTGCAAGCATTATAGAAAGCTTGCATATACTGTGCTGCCTTCAAAAGCTCCAACGATGGGTTTTATTCTTGGTTCTTTAGTTCTCTAGCCCGAGGTGGAAGGCTGCCCTTTGTATGAAGATGATTCTTCCAAGCTCTGAAAAGTTCCAGTGCGGCACCAGTCTCGACGATCTTGAGACTATGATCTTTTTCCGCGATCAAGCTCAAAGCCATTAACGCTTCCAGTTCCGCAGCGCTCATGCCGACGGTATCAAGGCTTAGCGCTTCTTTAATCTCGCGGAGACCTTGGATATAATCCTCTGGGCCCGTCTCTTGCTCAGGCGAAAGTAAAATCTCTGAGATTCTGTCGATCAGAAAACCCTTGGTAACGAGAACATCTTCATCCCGCTCGATGATTTTCGTCGTATGATGCTGCATGCGGCGACCGCAAGCGTAAAATTCGTCCCAATTAAAACTACCTGGATGCTGCCTTCCGTCCGGCTGAAGGTGCCATCGAGGCATCCAGCTAGGTGCAACCAATTCTCCCATGGATATCTCAGGCAGCGAATTCAAACAAAACAAAGTTTGATCCTCTTCAATGGCGAGTTTGGTTGCATCACGAAGGACATCGGCCAGTGGGCGTCTGTAATCGGGCTGAAGTTGTGTCGGAAGATAACCTCCATGGACCTTCTGGTAAAGACCCAGCATACCATAAATGTGGTCCCGAGACTCACTGGCCTGAAAAAGTTGGAGATTGCTCAGCATGTTGATAATTTTTGGTGCCCCGGGTGCCCCAGATGGCAGCGTAGCAAACATGCCTCGTCCCTCATCGCTCAGGACCCAAATTCTGGCGGCCCTTCTTATGCCCAGTTCATGCGCCGGCCGAAATGGAAGAAACACTTCTTTGTGTAACAGCCATGTTGCTGCTCTGAGTACGTCCAACAATGGCAACTGCAACTCGCCGTAGAAGCAAATGCTGTGTGGGGCCAAAGCGGCTTCCTGAACCACTGAACAGTGGTTGAGTTAGCAATAATGCATAACACGCATGGAGTTGGGATCAGCTCTGGTCCGTCACCTGGGGACAATATAGACTCACCCCAAAGTCTTCCAAACCATAGTCTGGCAAAGAATCGCTTGACTGCTTCGAAATCAATACTGATATGGAAATCCTTCGTTGCATATAGCCATATATCATCTTCGGTATTGAAGATAGTACGCACGTATTGACGAAAGTCGTCGGTCTCGCGCCTTGCGTCTTCGACTACGTGGGAGATAGCTGTAACAGATGATTCTGGATCCGGGTCTCCATCACCCAGCCAGACAAGGTTTGCAGAAGCATTGAGGTAGATATCCGCCATCATCGCTACTTGCTGATTTCTCTCATCGAGATCTTTTTGATGGATAGAGATGGCATCGAGCCAGACCAGTCGATCAGTACTTTCCAGACGCATTCGCCGGAGAACAGTTTTAGAGCTCAGTGGTACGTCCAGCTTTTCGTCGTTCAAAAAGATTTCTCCGCGAATAGTAGCGTCGTCCCAAACGTACGATATCGTCTCGTAGGCCACGGCATTCGACGCAATGAGTGATGTATGTCTGACTTCACAATGAACACGCTCATCGACTTGACCCGCTTTCAAAAGGAGTAGCCTAATTTCCTTCTTCGATGGATCGAGTCTTTGGTAAGTGCGAGGTCGTTCTGCGTAGGCATTTTGGTGGCTGGCGATCACCTTCCCATGATCGTTCTTAGATTGGTCTACATTTTGACCTTCGGCTCTGCCCGCGTCGGTCGGAAGACTATGGGCCTTGGACATGTTCTCCAATGTCGGCTCAGTATAAAGATTACCCATGGCGCTAGCCAATGCCTTGTTGGCATGGCCCGAGTAATTTCAAAGAGCCACAAGAGCTACACGGTGCGCGGTAAACCATCTTTATGCGTCAGCGAAAGCTCAACCCCGCATCAAGGAAGACATACCCTTCCTTTTTTGGGGCTGCAGCCCAGGTACGATGGAAACGGTTGGCTCATACATCGCATCAGCCTGGCCGATGTTTAGGCACCTGTGCCTCACTTTTTCCCATTTGACACGCGAGGCTGAGACCGAATTCCGGTGAAGGACATCAAGTATGCAGAGCACGTCACGGCCACCATCCGCATAGCCAATGGATATAACATGACTGTATGATTGCCTGATTGCGTTCAATCGTTGAGCGCCTGAATTCGCAGCAAGGCTGAATTTGACAGCGCCCGGGCGTGCATAGAAAGGGCTCCTATTGACAGCTTGCACGATGAGAACAGGATGGTGAATAGGTGATTCGCTTTGCCGAACGGGATACTCGTGAATCTATGAGGGTTTCTCGAGATCGGAGGTGGAGTGTAAAAGCGATGGGTTACTAGGTTGGCGGAAGCCGCCTATATAGGCTAGGCTAGGACGGCCCGGGGGTGGCACCTCCCAGGTGCGCATAGGACGCGGCTTCCTGGAACGCAGAGATTCCTCGCAGTAAAGATTATCCGAACGTCGTATCATTTCATACATTTTACCCACAGCCGTAGTTATCCACGCGTCACAGTGGCATATAGTTCGAAGTCTCGAAGTAATTCCTAAGGTATCTGCAAGAAAATTCTATAGCCTACAAGCTCAATGTCCAAAGGCTGGACCTTGCGCATTCATCTTCGCAAACTCCTTGTTCTCCTTCTGCCACTTATTCGCATACTTGACACCAAAGCCGTTCTGGAACACCTCACGAACAGCTTCAAGCGGCATGCCCTTGACCTCAGGGAAGCAGAAGATGACGAAGATCCAGCCAATGAACATGAGGCCAGCGTAGAAGCCAAAGGCTCCAGAGGGAGTGATGCCCTTCATCATGGACAGAAATGTAGAAGCTACAATGATATTGGTCGACCAGCAGGTCGCGGTGTTCAGCATAGTGCCGACAGCGCGGACTTCCATGGGGATGAACTCGGTGCCGATCCACGCGATAGTGGCAATGCCCGAGGCGTAAAAGCCGATGAAGATGATGATCATGGCGATGAGAAGGTAAGCTGGCCAGCCGATCTGGTTGCTGGTAACCTCGAGCGTATGCAGGTCAATAGGGATGTAGGAGAAAGCTACGGCGGCGATAGTGAGACAGGCGAACATGCCAAAGACGGTAACGAGCAAGATATTGCGACGTCCGAAGCGGTCTACTACGACGAGGAGGAGGGCGCTGAAAACGAAGTTGGCCCCTGCCACAGCGATGGCCACTGCAGTGGGATTGTTGAAGCCAACGATCTTGAAAAGGGTTGCCGAGTAGTACATCAGTGTATTAAATCCAGAAAACTGGGACAGTCCCATGATTATGCAGGCGGTCCCCACAGCGCGAAGGGTAGCCATGTTGGTGAAGATCGACTTGAAGGTCTTCCAGAGCGAGTCATCAACCATCGTCTCTGTGGCCTGCTGAATGCTGAGCTCGACGCTTGCCATCTTTGCGCGGCGCTGCTGTTCGGTGGAACCTGGATAAAGTCGAAGGAGAACCTTCTCAGCCTGATCCATCTTGCCATGTGCAACAAGCTGACGAGGAGATTCTGGGCATGTGAACAAAAGGCCAGCAAGAAGTATGGCAGGAAGGGCGCCCACGCCGACAGTAGCGCGCCAGCCTTCACCCTTGACATGAGCAAAGCCTGCACCCAGAGCGGATGCAAACAGCTGTCCAAAGGTTACAGACATGTTGTTGAATGCCACCATACGACCTCGGTATTTGGCTGGAGCCAGCTCGGAAATGTAAAGTGGACAGATCATGGCTGCGCTTCCGACTCCTAGACCCACTACGAAGCGACCAACGGCGAATTGTGCGACGGAATAAGCAGCGGTCTGAAGGACAGTGCCAACGACAAAGACGATACAGGCCGCCCAGATGGGCATCTTGCGGCCAAACCTGTCGGCTGTAAGACCAGCACAGATGGCACCGACGAACGCACCGCCGGAGGTGAGTGACGTGACGAGTTCTTGCTCAGAGGAAGTGAGCTCGTGACCAAGTGAGGTGCCAATCGTGACGAGTACGGATGAAATATAACCAGTATCATATCGTGAAGTTGGTCAGATTGATGTAGACTGAGTGGTTTCATGGCATTGTTACGTACCCAAAGAGAAGTCCTCCTAAGGAGATGACAAAGCTGATCAGCCATGCCCCCTTAGATGCCGCACATTGTTCAATAGCTGAGAGTTCGTGAAGTTGCGCTGCGTCGGTAGTTGTCGAAGTTTCAACGTTCTCGATCTTCTCTGACGAAGAGTGGGAGTCTACGTCGAGGTGGACCTTCTTGTCCATGTCGGTCTTGTTGTCGTACGACGCCATTGTTACAACTGGAGACAATGCTAGTGGAGGTCGAAGTCAAAGCCAACGAGGCTAATGTATATCTGAGAGGTACTTGAAAGTTGATGTTATGGTCGCAGTACCAGTGAAGGTCGCCGTGATGGTATTCCAACAACGGACCAAAGCGAACTATATATGTTGATCTCCAGTCAAGTGCCGCAGCGATCCCTCTGTAAGACCAAGATTGCCAGGGACTGGGCGATTTCCACGCGGTTGCTACGTTGGGACCCGCTTCAGCCCGAGACGAGGGCCTCAGCGCCTCTCCTCCGCATTTCCTGGCGGTCGGAAGCTAGGTTAGCTTGCTTGGGGTGCATGAGCGGGGGGTCGGCTCGATCCCATCCTGACGGCGTCATCGCTCCACGCGTGAAGCCGAACATGGAGCTGAACGCCTAGACAGCTACAGTCACCGGGACCAGGGAAATGCGATTGGATAAGAAATTGCCGTGCTTCGTCAATAGAAACAGAGCCGCAATGATTGGATGGGGAAGACAAGCCAGACCTTGTTGAGGTCTTGTGCACGGTCAGAGGCCGATGCGGCTTTCACTGCCATGTTCTATCATGAGACGCACGGTCCCACCCACGAACTTTGCACGCACACGTAAAATGGCAAGTTGCTCCGCGGCACCTTCGAACCTGCTGCACTATGATGCTGAGCCTCACTCTTGTCCCAGTCCGAACCACTACAAGTCGTGGGATCCGGACCCACCCGGCATCACGTGTGCAAGACGTTCACCAGTGACGTAGTACGTGGAACCACCTCTTCAGTGCATTCAGGGGGCCGGTTTTTGAAAAAAGTCAGGTGCCCTCACCAAGTGGAGCTCGGCAGAAATGACAGGGGACCACAGAAGGCTGAGGAACACGGTAGATGCCCGGTCCAACTCGTCCAATATCGAGCTGTAACTTTGACGTGACATCACAATATGCAGTCAGGATTGCGAGTTCCACTGTGAGACATGTTGTGGTCTGACTGAACTATGGCCTTGCTGGCGCCGCTACGCTGCAATTCTTGCTGAGTTTCGCGTGGCACCGAGTGCGGCGAGTCAGCCTAGGCTTGCGGCTGAAGCCGATGATAGCGTATCTCACAAGAATACAGACAGCGCTGGAAGCAGGTTTGGAGGTACCCATTCGTAATTTCAAATCTAGCTCTATGGCATCATGTCTCCTGTCTACCAACTCATCCCCAGACATCTGCCTTCCACTTTCCTCGCTTCTTCAAACCATCCGTCCAGTTCTTCACCTCACTCTCATTCATCCCCTTTTGCTTAGCGACAGCTTCCTCCATCTTTCCATCAACCTCCCTCGCCATACTTGCCTTCCCGCAAATGTATAGGTTTGCCCCTGCGTTAAGCATCTCTAGCACGGTCTCACTCTCTTCCGCCACCCGATCCTGCACATAGACCCTCTTATTATTCCGCTCTCTTGAGAAGGCGGTGACGATCCGGAGCTTATCACCGAGCGTCTCCTGTAGCTTCTCTAGTTCTTCGCAGTAGATGTAATCCGAGTCTGAGCTACGGCAACCGAAAAACAATAGCATGCGACCCACAGGCTTGCCCAGAGCATGTAGTTTAGCGCGCTCCGCGAGGAAAGCTCGGAATGGAGCGAAACCAGTCCCCGCGGCAATTAAAACGAGAGGAGTGGAAGAAGTTATCGGTAACTTGAATTTCGATTTCCGCACATGTGCGAAAACGGTTCCACCCTCGCCACCTGCCGAAGAAGTATGCTGGAACGTCGGTGTGGCTACTTTAGCATTCGAGGGCAACTTAGAGGCGGAGAGGAGATAGTTCGATGTCAGACCGTGGATCGTGCTCTTGTTCACATCTGCAACCTCCTTGTTGACAACAAGGGCGGTCAGTGCGATGCGGCGTGGAGAGATAACGGAGCTTGAAGAGATAGAGTAATATCGCGGCTGTAGTGGAAGCAGATTCTCTACCACGAATGATAGTGGCAGCGCAGTCCACGGTTCCAGTGGGCTGGCGAGTTGCAGCAGTCGTGCGAGGGTGATGTGCGTGGATGAAGTAAGTTGCTCGTAGCGAGTGCGGTCTTGACCGATTTCGGTGAGCATAGCTTTCGCTTGGGGTGTTGGAGCAAATTGTGCAAGTTCGAAGACCGTCTTTCGGGAAACAGACGCGCAAATCTCGAGGTGATGTCGCAGTGCAGCTTCAAGGGTGCTTCCAGATGGCACCTTTGGTTTCGCAGAATTATCCAGCGCTGCGATCGTAAGCGTACCCTTCTTTCGATCGTTGAGGCCCAAAGTTTCTAGAAGTCGCTCAACTTCTTCGTCAGGGTTGCACGGCCAGACCCCGATGTGGTCACCCGTCTTGTAGACCAGATCGCTATTCCCGAGGTCGAGCTCCATGTGGATGCAGTTTCGATCGCCAGCCGTAAACAATTCGCGAGAGCTTCGCACAGGTAGCGGAGAAATGGCCGAGTTCAATGATGTTTGTTGGTGGTGTACCGAGACCTGATGAACGGGATCGTCCCTCTCGCCCTCAGACTTCTCACCAAACTCAACGCTGACAGTAGGCTGATATGCAATAGTCTTCTGCTCATATCCCATGCCACGAAGCAATGTAAACAGGTCGTCCTTCCATGACTGAAAGTCTTCCTCGGTCGCACCTTCTGCGTCGTCTGCTCGCTGCGGTGGCATGAGTGATGTTGCCCCAGCGGCATCCAGTGCCTCCACCACGACATCGAGGACTCGGTTGTAGTATTTGTAGTTGCTGTTTCCAAGACCAAACGCGAGGTATCGAAGGTGCTCCACCTCTGTCCTCTGATCCCTGACGCGTTTGACCCAGTCCCAAAGTCCTGCCGCGTTGTCGCTCGGGTCGCCTTCGCCGTACGTACTGAGGAGAAAAATAGCGAAGTGTTTCTGTTGGATTTCTGCGATTGACTCGGCATCATAGTCGGAAAGATCCTAAAATCTGTGAGCTTGGTGTAAGACGTAGAACGGTGTGCTACCATGTTTCATGTGTATCGCATGTTCGGAATGAACATATTGCACCATACAATTATGGATCTTAAACCACCGTACAGAGCTCGAGGCGACTTACTGCTACTAACGCGTTTATGCCGAATCTAGTGTGACACTCGCGGCCTAGAGTCTCTGCGAAGCGCTCCGCAGTGCCTGACTGTGAACCCCAGAAGATGACCACTTGGTAGTCGCCTTCATCCAATCGTTGTGCAACGTTTCGAGTAATAGCTGTCTTGCCATTTGAAGCGCCGTCTGCGAGCTGTGGACGCTCGAACCATACTTTGTAGTTTGGATCCGGCTTGTCCCAAAGACGACCCCGCGTTACGTATCCAAGAGCGGAGAGGATAAAAAGAAAGGCAGCGATGCCATCTGCTGTGGTTGAAGGTTTGAGCTTGTCGAATAAAGGCGAGGATTGCAGCGTTCGCAAGAGCGGGTTGAGAGTTGATTGGAATTCGCTAACATCAACAGGAAATGTAAAAGACTCCATGACGGCCTTTCTGGGTATCATTTTGGCGTCACTGAGAGGTCAAGGGCTCGATCATATACGACGGGGACATTATCACTACCAGAAGTGTTTGCAAAGCTGTCCGAGCATCTTTGGAAGTGTTCGGAATTGCCTGCTACACTAGGTATTCCGCGGCGAGAACCATCGTGGGCGTTTCCCACAGAAACCCCATGATGGCGAATTCTGCTCCTCCAAATTGGCGTTGATCACATGCGACTAGAAGACGAAACCGCCATGGACGCGCTTACACGTTGGCGGCTGCGACCCAGCTGGGAGGCGCATTGACAGAAGCGCGTTCGGAGACGTAAACCTCTCAAAATGGGAATTGCGCTCTGCATGATCATCTTGCGGAGAACTGGGGCTCCACAGTAACCTGAAATTGGAACGATGTTTCGCAGGACAAGTGACCCCGCCATGGTTTAGACCCCGCGTTTCCCCACGCACAGTAGTGACATGCGACTAGCGGGGTTACTCGATGTAGGAATGTTCTCCGTACATTTCCAACTCAGTGAGTTATCAAGCTGGCGTGCATTGGGACCGTTCGCCTGGATTCCACAGTACAATGTGTATGTGGATGCTCCGTTGCAGTCTTAAAGAGATGACAGTGACGCTGTAGAAGCTCAAGACAACCTCACACATTACCTGGAAGCAGCACACATCCAGTGTCTTCTTTATTTTTCCACACAATGTCTACCGCAATAACATCGTTGCCGTACGCGGTTGCTTTTGGCACATGCGTATTTTTGTACTTCGTTGTATACCCTGTTGTTGTTTACTTCCGTGATGTTAATGGTACGCTCGGCAAATCGTCCCCGACGTGAATGTGACTGACTCGAGTAGGACTTCGTCGTTACCCAAACATGCACCCGCTCTCCGGCATATCATGGGTGCCTTTCATGGTTCTCTCGCACTTTGGTGAACGGTCACTCTACCTCTCCAAACTCCACCAAAAGTACCCTGTCATCCGCACCGGACCCAATGCTCTCTCTTACGGTGACTTGCGTGCCATAAAGGACATCTACGGCCACAACACCCCTTGTACGAAAGATGGACAGTACGTTGTTGGTGCCGGATCCCATTATCATCTGGCCGATGTAGTCGACAAGCACGACCACGCTCGCAAGAGGAAGACATTGAGTTCGGCATACGCCTTGAAGAACCTTGAAGGTTGGGAACACAAGGTCGCCGATAAGACATACAAGCTACTTCAGCATCTGGACAAGTGTTGCACTGCTCCACTGAAGCGTGGGGAGGCAGTGAAGCCTGAAGATGTGAACGTCGATTTCCGAAAGTGGAGCAATTTCTTTACCCTCGATGCTATCGCCGACATCGGTCTCTCCGAAAAGCTTGGTTTCCTTGATCGCGGCCACGACCGTGTGACGGGACGACGCACTGATGGCACCACATACGAATGCGAGTTCCGTCCTGCGCTGTACCAAACTGCGCGCAAGCAGTCACTGCTTATCTGGAATTACCAGTGGTATCCGATCATCGACAAGATCTCCAACCTTGTTCCATTCTATGGCCGTATGGGAAAGCTCTCAAAGCAATGGGAAGGCATTCCGGTGGAGCTCGCGCATCGCCGTCTGCAAAGATACCGTGCTGGTGAGAAGCTCGATGACTTTTTCCAAGCACTCATGGAGGACAAGAATGGCCACCAGAACAACCTCGAGTGGGGCGAAATCGTGGCCGAGATAAGCATCATGATGAACGCCGGCTCTGCAACGACCGCCATCGCCATTACAAACATCATCTATCAGCTCGTCAAGAACCCTGAGATATTGAAGAAGGTCACCGAGGAGATCGATGCCGCAGTTGAAGATGACGAGGGAGAGGATGAGAGCGGAGTGATCGCATACGACAAAGTGAAGCATCTCCCATACCTGCGAGCATGCTTGGACGAATCCCTTCGCCTCTTCCCTCCTACTCCCCACGGCTTGCCGCGCGAAACCCCCCCTGACGGTGCAAATATCCTCGGCGACTACATCCCCGGTGGCGTAACGGTCTCCATGTCTGCGCTCGTCGCGCACCGACAGGAATCGGTGTTCCCGCAAGCCGAAAAGTTCATCCCAGAGAGATTCCTAGGCGAAGAAGGCAAAGCGCTCCAGCCGTACTTCCTTTCCTTCTCTGCAGGCGCCAGAGGATGCATCGGACGCAACATCTCGTACCTGGAACAAGCTGTCGTGGTCGCTAGTCTGCTTCGAAGATACAACTTTGCTTTGAGCAGTCCTGATTGGCAACTTCAGAGGCTCGAAACGATGAACTGGATATTGGGTGACATGCCGGTCAAGGTATGGAGGAGAGAGCGGAAATCGGTTTCGAGCGAGTGAGGAATCGTGTGACGTCATCGGTGTTGGAGCCCGACGCAAGTGCGAATCGGGGCGCATCAAATTGTGCTGCATTTTAGCCTTTCTTTTCATAGACATTCCCATTCTTGAATTCATCGATGTTCATCACGCATACGTTATTATGTTCGGCCTTCTGTTCCGTGGTTAGTAGATCTTCCTCCACGAGATTACCTGCGGTAAGGCAACAAATTTTTCATCGTATCATTCTCACCAACGTTTCTTCAGTTGAGATTGACTGACGAAGCGAACGAACGAGTCCAGATCCACTCAGGTGGCGGTAATTTTGGTCTCATCGTGTTGATGTCCGCTGGTGTTGGAGATGACTCGGTTATCAGCCTACCCTGGAATCTGTTCAATTGAGCCGTGGGGTGATCGAAAGCCTGCGGCTATCCAAATCGCTACCTTGGGTATCTCAGAAGTGGAACCATGGACGATAAACCGAGAAATTTCGTATACATGGTGTGATGCGGTCTACTCCGAAGGGTTAGACACTGCTCGATGAGCGAGTCTCGTTGCTACGATAGACGGACTGTCGACGCGGCCTGTCCGTTCGAAGAGACCGTTTTCGTTTACGGGGAATGCGAACAATGCGAAGAAACTACTCTAGGAGATCATGGTGATGTGAACAAAAGGTGATCGATCTAGGCGATTTGAAATCGAGAAGACTTCTGCTTGGCGGACCGCATAATTCTCCCTACCTGCCCTTGCTGTCAACGGACATGCTTTCTCGGTCTAACCGCGTTGACCGTCCTCCGCCTCATGAACGAAGGATGCGCTGTTGTCGGTTCATTTCCGGCTTCGTGAATCTAGTTCTTGTTGGTTGGAGTCGGCATTCATCGTCTGTGGTCTTAACAACGAAGAAAGGGCAGGGTATCACGAATATGCAAGACACCTCGTGGCAAACGATGCAGAAGTCATGCGCTTCCCAGGATAGAAAGTGACAAGCAGGTTTCTGACAAGAACCTAGCTCACACGCTTCGACCTCGTGGCCATGAGCATGCAACGCAAATTTCACTCAACTCGAAACATGCGAAAGGTGCGTAGCAGGTTCTGGGGCAAGACCTATATGCAGTTACCGGGAGGGCAAATCACTGTATTTGGTATTGCGGCTGCATGGGCTTGTAGATCCCCGCGGGCAGGGTAGTGCATGCTGCGTCCCAAGATATCCGGGAATCTAGAACACTCCCCTTCTTAAATCCTCCGGCATTTTTGGGTCGCTGCTGCGCAAGGGTCAGGGGTATTGTATATATCGGTCATCCGCTACGGATACTCCCTGCGTTCTCACAATCTGCATTAGCCGAAGGATGGCCTACAACAGAGACTTGAAAGGCTTCTAGGATATCCCTCTGCCTGACCAGAGATTTTCACTGTGCATACCCATGTGAATGATTATTTAGCTAGGCCCGGTTTGCTTGGAAGCTTTCGGATCTCTGAAGCTGAGGTGCACCCTGCACTACTCATAGTCATGGTGCATTCTGTACCATTGCACTGCGAAACCACGTAGGATAGCGCCCATGTGGCGACCCTGCTTTAGCATACTATTTGCCACTTGAAGAAGCCGGACTTGTCTCTTCTCATGATATTGGAAAGATCTTGGTCGGTGGACTATTGGTATCTCTGGTAAGAGCCTGACTGAGTCAGGCGGAAGTGAGTATTCAACATGAGACAATATGCGCTCATTGGAAAAGAAGCGGCAGAATAGGAAGCTATTTTCGATTGATTGTTAAATAGTTGTCAATTCTTGGTGACTTCTAAAAATTTGGTACTGGAAGGTACGCCTGACGTGACGGAGAATGCGCCTTCCCGCCACAAGAATGACACAAACCAACAAGCGTTTCATTACCCACCAGCCTCTCTGACCGTCATGCCGCTTGGGCCATACCAACACTGCGAGCATCAAAGAAGACCCACAACTCACCCGCCTCCTTCAGCCGCATCCGGGAACTCCTGCATACGGTCTCCACATCTCGAGGGTAGTTGTAGGTGTCACACGTCTGCTGACCGCTTGAGGAATAGAGAATAGAGTTCTCGCCTTCCCAAGCGCCTGTATCTGCTTTCATACGGTCCTCATTCAAGTTCTGCGATAGGCCAATTCAATCTTACGATTACGACCAAAGGAGTGGTATTCGAGTGGAATGTCCCATTTCCCCTGAAGAGCGACACGGGCTCGACGATAGGACGCATAGATCTTAGACTAAACGATTGTCCGCATGAGTAAACTCATGCTGGAAAGTGGAAAGTGGACAGTGACGACACCTTGCAGGCGCAGGCGCGACCACATCCATCCGCGCTCGTAAAGCTCAAAGCTTAGTATTTCGTGGCGGGGTCATCCTGCTACGGCCAATGTCGCGCATGTAGTGGACATGTTTGTTCCATGTTTTCGCCCTTCGTACCGCGCATACGGCGGGTACAAGATCATACTTGCGAGTCTGGACGCAACTACCTCCGACACCGGCCTATGATTACTTTATCAAAGAAGCCCATCCCGGATTCGTATGCTCACTGAAACCTTTACCGCATACGGACGCTTGAACACTTTCTGGTTCGAAACCTTTGAACGTCGACCAGAGTATTGAAGTCGACACCAACTGGAATCTTTCGATCCCGATGAAGAGACAATGGTTTCATCGTATCGCATCTCGAATGCGCAGGTTATTTGTATGCTTTTACGTTCGGGAGGATCTTTCGGGGACCGGTAGCGCCAGCCGCAAGCGAGGATTTGACGCTATTGCACCTCGCAATGCACGCAGGGTTCATGAGGCTCTGCACTGGCGTACCGCTCGCGCAGCTAAACACACGTCACTGTGCGCGAGTGTTGGTTTGCCATGCTGTCGAGTTCGTTAGCTTGGGTTTACGACGGCGTCGAAGTACACCTCGTACCCTTCTTCGGGACCTGATAAGAGGTCTGCCTATAGACTATACGTCATTCAAAACAATGAGTGCCACGGAGTCGATGATGTCGTACATAAGTACTTTGGGAATGGAGGGGACCAAAACAGTGTAATCTGGTGACATGGTAGATCGGGAATCAAGAACGGGGAACATCAAGATTGGGTGTGCTCGTTGCAGCAGTCGCCTAAAGATCCCTGTCAAGCCTGGAGGGAACATCATACAAGCAACTTCGTTTGCTGTGCAAGGCCAACTTCGCGGCATTACCTGGAGGCCCTTAAAGATGCTGACTTGACGTCAGTCATCGATTTTGACATCTACAGATCGCGTGTCTGTCGATGCGCCTGTTGGTTAGGCACGCCATCAAGATGCCACTTCCCGAGCACTTATGCACCGAATATTCTAGAAGCCTGCTTTCCGCATATGCCGCGCAAGCCACGCTCTGCCGGGATTTAACGCCTCCCCAGACCTGCGCTCAACGATGAGTTGTCTTAGTGCGGAGTCACGAACCGAACTTGAAAAGCGGGAAGGCAGATAGCTTTGGTGCCATGCAGCCTGAGAGCTAGGCTCTTTGCAATCGCTCATGCAATATACCAGCTGAGCCTCAATCTGGGCGAAATGGAGTACAGCTAGTCGCGCTTTCGACTACACTAGTGTAGAGAAAGCCGGACAACGCGGTTCTCGTGTAGAGGGCAGTCCGAAGCTCTGATCGTAGCTCACAATGCTCTTGGGCGCGGTACACCATTAGCAACGGTCAAGATAACGTACTCTGGTTGCTGGGATCGATCGTCGATCCGTCTACAGCCACTTGTAGAGGGCGCATATTTATATGAGATACGGCATTCATTGATCGCCGTTTAGCCTCGGGTAGTACGACCTCTCGCTAATTAAACATCGAAGGGCAAATCGTTACACCACCATTCGCTTGCTTCCCCAGTTTTTCTCATGCTTCTGCATCTCTTCTGCTTGTATCGGTTTCTGCACTATTTACAATCGTAGTACCAGACTAGTACGAAAATGGCATGGGTGCGGGCCGTCACTGCATCCTCATGTAAGGCGCAGCCGCAAGCGATACTATGGAAGGACCAAATCACCTTCGATGCGTCAGTCGCGCGATCCTTTGCGTTGGAGCCTTTGGCCGGGATTGTTCGTCGACGCGGGAATGAGATGCATACCGCGATTTCTGCGCCAGTTTCGGAGTGCGCCGAGTGCCCCGGGATCCGAAAACCACGAACGGCTCTGAGCTCAGCACAGGTCACGACCTGAGCTCAGAAGCGTGCGCCACTAGTCAATCGGCTAGGGTTCGGTTCTGACAACATGGCTCTGGCAAAAATGACATATGCGTAGCCTTCCCGCTGCTGAGATGCTTGCACTCGGCTGATGCAGGCCGATATATCTTGAAGACCACCACAGGAAGAGATCCACGCTAGTAGCAGAACGTACTGTGCGGCCAACACCAGCGCAGTGTTAAGCAGAGGGACGTTCAACTCACCTTCGAAATGCATGCCATAGACGCCGACGCATGGCGGGACGTAAGCGACTCTCAAGACAGAAAGAAGATTCAGAATCGATTAGCACAAAGAAGACGCCGTACGTCAAAGTCATGGTAACGGACCCCACCTGTCAGCGCAAAGCTGATCATTATAGGGCAACGATTAAAGATGACAGAAGGTGCTATGGAAGAGGATACAACCCCTCAACCACCCAGTCTTACCATGAGTGAGTCGAGTAGGAGGTAAGTCGTCACTTCTTTACATTCGTTTCGGTTCGCATAACTAACCACGTGGCTCAGTCCTCAGTCACCATTACAAGCTGCCGCGATGGAACAAGCCGCGCACGATCAATGGACCATCCAGGATGGGGACCGATTCTTTATGTCGCCGGACCTGGAACTGGATGCCCTTGTCGACCCTTCACTCTTCCCTAACAGTTCACCTGACACATATCCCTTTCCTATGGCAGACTTCAATGCATTCATGGCATCCTCAAATCCGTCACCAGCATCACACCATCAAGCAAAATCAATAGCCGAGGGATATATAACGCCATCCTCTATCTCACAAGGGAGCGTACAGGGTTTCCCCTCAGGACCAGGACTCGAGGATGCTCAAAAACGAATCTCAAGATTAAGAGAGAATCTGGCAGGCCCACCGATCCAAGCAACCCCATCACAAGCGGATGGCGTACGCTTCAACCACATATTCAAAGCCATGACAGCTGCAGGCTTCAACAACTTCGATGAAATGGCGACGGCATACTACACCACGGACTTTGCGCGCTCCTCAGCCGCGTACGACATGCAACGACAAAGTCGCCTCCGGCATCTCCGCTCGTTCTTATCATCAGTGAAATCAAACGCCCAATCATGGGGCGCCCGGGAACGACGCGGCTGGACCGAAGAGATCGTTGCCGCAGCAGAAGAGTTCCTGACCATCGAAGTCCAGCGGCTCCTGGAAGCGATGCGCAACGGAAACGTCGAAGGCATGAAGGAAATGGAGAGCAGCCCGCAGGCCCAGGCTGCCTTCTTCCAAGAACTTCTCCCGGACTTGTGGTCTCTGCTTACGCAAATCGTGGCTACGTCAGGGCTGGAGCAGCCGTATTCGTCCAAGGTTGTTCTTTCGGCGGTGCAAGTTTTGATTGGCTTTGGGCCTATGCGCTAGGATTTATGGGTTGGGGCTGTCGCACTTCTTTTCACGCGTATCCAAGGGTTGATGACTTTACGAAGCATGCATGTAGTACGTATAACGTGGAGAACGTAACGTGGTTGGTGTATCCTGACAAGACTCAGTGGACTGACGAGGCTGACGGACTGGGCATCGCGCTTCGGCGCAAAAAGGATTGTTATCACTGACTGTAAACAACATCAGTCAAGACCTAGTTCCATACGAAAATTAATTTACTTGAGATTACTCACCAAATGCTCTTCGGTAATCGACCGTTTCACAGCCTCGGAGTGGTGACCATGACGTCATCTTTTCATGACAGACTGACAACGTGACAAGAATATTTGGCGAGCGCATCAACGCGGACATTCTTTTGTTGGTTCGGCACTACCGCAGTGTTTCGGGAGAGTCGCGCGTTCGGGCGCTCATAGCCATCTCAACAAACGGGCCGGAGGTCGGTCGAATCATGTTGTCGGCGCAATCCCGATGTCCACTTCTTGAGACGGTCCTGCCTTCAACCATCGCCGTGCGTAGGCGTTCATCGCTGCCCTTCGCTAATGAGAGGAGAAACAAAACTGTGGAGGTGCGCGGACCATTCACCTTCGTCTCGAGATCAGTAGGTGGGAGGGCCTTTCGATGGGGATCAAGAGGATTGAAGCTTACCATATGTACTTCTAAAAACACATCGAGTGAGAATCTTTAATAGCTCTGTTGCTACTTCTACTACGATGCCAGAACGTGACAACGAGCCTTGCGAATAGCGATTCGAACCAATGTTCGCGCAGCCAGGCCATGCTTATATTGGATAGAAGGTTGCTCAAAAAACTTTAACACTCAAGACCTCCTCGCACACCCCTCTATGTACTCTCGCATCCGGGCCCGTCAAAGCGGTCATATGCCCCACCACTTCCCTTGACTTTCCAGCTCGTCTTTGTAATCTACTGTGAAGTCCACGTCTACAGCCTGTTTCATTCATGCTCTTGCCCGAGAAGTGTAGGTACTTGCCTAGAGGAGTAATATGAGCGCTCCGTGGGTGAGGCGCGACGGACTTGATGTCGATAACGTGACTGTCAGCCTTGCGGAGACTGTGTTTTCGTGATGTGTGGGATTTGGAGTGTGTCAGATGTCCGGGGGATGGGTGAAGGGAGCATGTGGCACGTTATTGAAGTCTCGCAATTAGGTACACGAGTTAGCCAAAGGTTCCAAATTCAGTACATCTCCTGGAGTTTGGTCATGAGTTGCGGGGTCTCTAAACCCATCGCACGGCAATATGCCTCCTAGTCGTATCCAAGTACTGTCTTGGCGTTGGGTCGTTTGCGCGACACGATGCAAAGGACTAATAAAACAGTCACGGCAACACGAAGACGACTTCAATTCGCCCACTGCTCGCGTACCTCTGCCAGCACCTTATCCGTCCTCCATCCTATCATATCCTGTAGACTACTCAAGTACTCAACGCACGCCTGCTGTTCCTTCTTATCAATAATATACGCCCCACAGGCGCTCAATATATGGCTTCCCTGGAACATGACATTGCTACAATGGCTGTTGCTGACACCGTAGCCGATGACAATCCGAATATGCTTCCGTATCGCCGCGTCTGTCAATTTCCGTGCGCGTACTCCGGCGAGACCGACCAAAGATGCATTTGGCGAGTATATCGTGAGCAGGATCTTGCATAGATGATAGTATTGTAGACCGATTGCGACGACGCCTTGTGGCGTGGGTAACTCGGGCCATGAGCCATCGAAGGAGTCTCCGGCTCGTGGGTCGGAGTATAGAGGGGCGAAGGACCATGGCTTTGTTCGGTGCCATTCGTCTGTTTCTGCACTGAGCTCGGCCCATCTTTCGCGCGAGAGCATGTTTGCCTGCTCTGCGTCTTCGAAGACGTGTTGGAGTATGAGTGCGAATTGGTAGACGATGCGATTTGCCCAAGCCTCGTCGTCGTATTCGCGGAACACGCAGGAATGTCTGTAGTTGTCCAGGCTGAGATTAAAGGGTTGTTGTTTGGTGAGAGACACGTAAATGTGTTGACGGAGCGAGACCCAGCTCGCCGACTCGCGCAGACCGCCGTCAGCAGCGAAGGAAGATATAGAATTGAGGATACGTGCAGTGCCGAAGTGATGACACTGTTCGTCGTCTTCCCCTATCTCCTCGTGGAGACGAAGGAGAATTACTGCGATGAGAAAGTTTTCGTCCCAGTGAGCCAAAGGGTCCTCCAAAGCTACGATAAGCGATTGGAGGCACTGGTCGACATATATTTGGGAGCGATCTTCGTCCAGTTTCTTCACCAGCCACAGATGTCGGGATGCCAGGCCGAGAATGGCATTCAAAATGACCGGAAAATGTGCGGCGCGTTTGGGGACCTCGCGGGTAAAATGGCGCCTCGAATCACAAACATCAATCCAGTCACTGCAAGCCACGATGTAGTGATGGAAAAGACGTGCCTCGAGAGGGGTTTTCACCGGCCAGCTCAAGGACAGTGAAGAGTTCGGAGAGAAAGCGGAATTCGAGAATGGTGAGATGTGGTTGAGGTCGTTAGGGCTTCTTTTCTGTGATAAGGATGGCGAGCTGTGCTTGTGGCCAGGCGATATCATAGACCAGTCGACTGAGCCGCGTAACAATGTGCCTGAGTCTGCTCTTTCGAAAGGAGGGCCGGAGTAAGGCTGAGAAGCAGCATCACTGGTTACATCTCGATTTGATGGTGTCGTACTCAAGACGTCGGAGATAGGGGGAAGAAATGGAGGTTGGGCGTGGTAGTCAATGATGCCGCCGAGTTCCTGTGATGCGTTTGACTCTGATCTCTGCAGCGTCCGCGACAAAGTCCTCTGATGGAATGCTAGAAGGGGGTCCGCAGGACTCTTCGTCTCAAAGCCTGCATCCTGCAGTTGCCGAAGGGCCGGATCAGAGCCTTCAGATGCCGACTCGGGCTCTGGTTCTGGTTCAGGCTCATCTTCCACAGCCTCTTCGTCGCCGTCGGTGTTTGGAGCGATGAAGCGTACTGTTATGCTCAAGTCAGTAAGATTTGCTGCGTTGCTATAGGCTAGGACCCACATGAAGGCGGTATTGTAACCCATGTTTGGCTCCCTCCAAACTCCAACGATTGTTCAGCGCTTCCGACATCTTCTCCGGCATTGAACTTTACCGCGGTAACCGGACGAAATCGAAAGGCATTCCCTCGGATGCATGCTCTCTTGCGCTCGGTGCAATATTTGCATTTGTCCGAGTCGCGAAGTTTGACGCCTAGTGAGGCTCAGCGAGGAAATTTAAACCAGCTCACCCATCCACAAGGAAGCGATCGATCCGGAGGAGTGTGTGAGTCGGAGGTCCTACATTTGATATGCCTACACAACGGCCCCCGTCAGTAATGATCATTTAAGTATTCGATGCCGGAATGGGTAAGTGATGTGACAAGCAGTGTAACCCCTGACTACGTACCGTTCGCGACAGGCCTTGCTACAGCGAATTAGCGCGACGGAACGAAGATGTAGAGTGGATCCGGGAAAGGCTCACCAACCGCTTCTTTGCCGCATTGTTCTTGCTGGGAGACGTGGTGTGAGGATAGAATGGTGCTACATCGAGGTGCGGGAAATAGAACCGTTTTTGTTGGACGATGCGAGGATGCCAGGGGCCGATACACCCCGCATTTCGTCTCCGCATTCGCCGCACGGATCGGCCGGGGGCGTCCCATGACGTTGCGTAATGGAAGCTTTCGATTGAGACCCTGAGTAGGGGTACTAGTGAATTGGATATAGCAGGTTCTTCCGCACGATGCGCTTATCAGTGGCCTGGCAGGCCTGGATGTCTTGGTGACGGGACGGGGCTGAAGAATCGTTCTCGCTTCGCGGTACGAGCATACGATATAGACATAGATTATAACAATGACATTACCTTTCATCTGCAGGGTGTTACGCCTCACTGGCTTGCAAGCAATGCTTGTGGCATCCACCAGAATCCTTCAGGGACTCGTGACACAGCTCTGTCGGGTGTGTTGGCTGAGAAGAAGCGCCGTCCTCGTCTCGGGCACAATTTCCCCGCACCGCAGAAGGCCCGATTCGGCTTTCCTCACCGGGCACACATCCCCATAAGCTCGCCCCGTCGCCTACTGTGTACTTGCAAAAACCTCCTCCGACGTCGAAAACCTCCTCCGAGACAAGGTCCATCCACACAAAATGGCAGCGCCGGTATTTTCGACAGCGCAGAAACCTCCTCCGAATATGCACCACAAACTACATAGTCGCATCGCTACACATATAAAAATGGAAATTTTGCCTTCATCGTCTTTCCATCCTCAATTGCACCTATCGTGAAATTCTGTTTCCCAAAGTTGTCGATATTCGATTCTCTCAAAATTATGGCTCCCCGCAAACTCCAGATCGCCGCCGCAGGCTTGGGCCGTATGGGCCATCGCCACGCGCTGAACTTTCTCAACCGCACGCCTCGCGCTCAGCTCGTCGCTGCCTTTTCCCCCGATCCGAAAGAGCACGAATGGGCGCGTGAACACCTCGAGCCCTATGGCGTGAAGCTGTACTCCGATTACGATGAGATGCTGGAGCAGCAAGGACTAGACGCAGTCGTGATCGGAACCGCGACCTCGGTGCATGCGGAAGAAGCGATCAAAGCAATGCAGAAAAACCTGCATGTACTGTGCGAGAAGCCGCTGAGCACAAGCGTCGATGTGTGCAGACAGGTCGTCGAAGAAGCTAAAAAGAGGCCGCACTTGAAGGTCATGTGTGGCTTTTCGCGCCGCTTCGATGACAGGTATGTGAAATCATGCTATGTCGAACTTCACGAGGCCTAACACGCGTTTAGCTACCAAAACGCGTACGGCAAAGTCGCAGATGGCCAAATCGGACGACCAACCATTCTACGCTCGCAGACATGCGACAAGCACGATCCGTCTGGATTCTTCGTCGAGTATGCGGCGTGGTCCGGAGGCGTCTTCGTCGACATGTCTGTACATGACATCGACCTGACCTTATGGTTCTTCGGCAACCAGATCGTGCCGAAGTCGATCAGCGCTCATGGATGCATCGCTGTGCAGCCTGGTCTGGCACAACACAAGGATGTCGACAATGCCGTCGGAATTGTCGAGTTCTGGGGCGGGCAGATCGCGTACTACTACTGCACACGCATGATGGTAAGTCAAACACCAGTTTCTGTTCTGCTAGAGTAATGCGGTTACTAACTTTGTGATCGCCAGGCACACGGGCAAGAAGATGTTACCGAAGTCATTGGAACTGAAGGCAAGCTCAGTGTGAATCTCATTCCTCAAAACAATCTGGTGCGGATATACAGCGATAAGGGCATCACACAGGAGGTACCAGCACACTACTATGGACGATTCGAGATGGCCTTCGTGAAAGAGGCGAACGACTTCGCTGCTGCGTGCCTCGACGACACGCCGTTGCCTATGCCCATTGAAAACGCGGTAAAGGCGGTCCAGATTGGCAGTTGGCTGCAGGAAGCGTTGGTGACGGGCAAGCAAATCCACTTTGACCAGAGCGGAAAGAGGCTGGAGAGGCCAAACTTGTAGCCTTTAGTATTTGCAATAAAAAGAGAATGCATTGTACATCAAGGTTCACACTCTCTAGTCGCTTCGTGCTATACCGTGTCTCAGTCTCGCTTGATCTCCTCATAGAACCTCCACTCGCTCTTGTGGTCCTTATGAAGCTCTATACCAAGTACAAGCGCTCGGAACAGCTCAATATTAAGCTGATTCGCCCTGAGAAAAGTATCGTGGAACTCCTTCTCCGACCAGTCTCCCTTTTCCACAACCTCTTTACGCAAAGCATAGATCTGCAGCCCTCCAAGCATATATCCCGCCTGGTACAGCGGACCATAATCTCCCATCACACTCCTCCTGACTTCTCCTTCTGCCGTATACCTATCGTGACCCACCATGTCAATCAACAGCTGTACGCATGCTTCCGCAGTCATCTCCCCGAGGTGGTATTTCAGCGAGAAAATGATGCGAGCGCACCGATGCATACGCCAGAAGAGCATACCGATGCGGTTTTCAGGCGTCTTGTGCCAGGTGGGAGAGTCCCATAGCACCATCTCCCAGTAGAATGCCCATCCTTCGATGCAAAAAGGTGTCTGGAAGAGTTGGCGGTACGGACGGATACGCGCCATGTAGTGCATCTGCAAGTGGTGACCGGGGATCATTTCGTGGAAGACGGTTGCGCGGGCGAAGTGGATGTTGTTTCCGCGAAGGCTCATTAGTTTTTGCTCGTGGCTCATCGTTGGGGTTGGGTAAGAGACGATGATCTGAGGAGTTTTCGTGTCAACACGGACGGGGGCAATTCTGTCGCGAATAACGTACCTGGTCACCTCCTTGGAAGAACGGGTTCATCTTCTGCGCTTTCGGACCTGTATGTTTGCGTACCAGTCAGTGAAAGATTGTGGACAATCACATCTAGACGATGCGATCTTTGTCTACGACAGCTCAAGTGCAAAACCAGAGTCTGATGAAACATGGACATACTCATCATGAAGGTTTGGATGGTGGATTCACAGACTGAATGGGGGTTAGTCGGAATTTGGAATGGCTTGAACGGCAACTCACTACTCGGCACGGTCACACTATCGTGCTTCTTAACGTATGCGTTTGCCTCCTTTGTGAGGTCTCGAACAAGCGAGGGCTGCTTTCCCGGCTCAACGTATAAGTTCTTAACATGTTCTAAGGCGCTGCGCCAATGCTGGAAACCAAGTGCATCGGCAGCCTTCTCCATTTCAGCTTCGCACCAGGCGTATTCCTTCCGACCGATTTCGATGAGCTCTTTTGGCGAATACGGGATCAACTCGACATCAAGCGCTTCAAGGATGCCCGCTCGACCTATCGGCTCACCAACGATGGTGTCCTCATCATCGGTCTGCAAACCCAGGCAGACCTTCTTTATGGTATCGATGAGATCTTGCAACGCCTTTTGTAGTTTCGGGTAGGGATCAGATATCCAGTACGAGAACAATGGATCGTATCCGTCATAGAAACTATACCACTCCTGCCAATGACCTTTGAACTCCTCCAAGGTCTTGGTAGCTCTGAACGCAACTATGGGCTCAGCCGTCTCTTTCTTACTCACGATCAAATCTTTTACCAAAACCATGCGATTCGTGCATTCGACAAGCGATTCCGCTGCCTTTTTATGATCGAGATCATCGACCCTTTGCCTTGCCTCAATCATATTTGCCATTCGCAAAGGAAAAAGACCACCCAAGAAAGCCAGCACCTTGGAGTCCAGTTCAGCATCTCGATGCACCTGGCTTAGCTGGTCGCGAAGGAAGTTCTTAAGGAGGAGGTAATCAACCCTTTCATTTGGAGAGTAGCCTTGAAAAGGCATCCATTCTAAGACTTTCAGCTCCGCATCGAGATACTTCTGAAGCCTCTCTGATCGATGAGGCGAGCTGTGAACTTTCCAGAAGTCTTTGAGGTTTTGCAAATCCCATTGCACTCGTACGATACGATCCTCAATCCTCTCATAGATCTCCCCACTCCTAGCTGATTGCGATGAGGCCACATGTTTATCAGAAAACGCATTGCTCGTCAGTGGTGGCCAGCGGATTGGCAGTTGATCCGGCGTGCGTAAATGACTTTGAGGGAAGTCTGGGTCTCGCATCTTCCTGACGTTCTTGGGGCTTGGAGAAGGGTTGTCTGGGTGGTCCCACCTATCACGGTGCTCGCACTAGTGCCTTTCGATAAGCGGGGCAACCAACGCGACGTGCTTCGTGGCTTTAAATGCGCGCAAAGGACTTGACGAGGACTGGTAACGGAGCGGCTGAAGAGTGATTGATCTCTTAAAGAGAAGGAGATAAAGATGGAGGAGGCCGTCATAGACCGTATACCTTCTCACCTTCCTTTCCAATTCGCTCTAAGTCGAAAGTAGTTAGCGCCCCACTTCTCCTTCCTTCTCGGAAGAGACGAGTCCACTTCACTTATCTCGACCACACTTGCCCACGTCGGAGTAAACACATTACAAGGAGAAGCTCAATTTCGATGTCAAACTATCAAGCCGCCTGCTCTCCTTCGCATTCCGCTACTCCCCATATGTATTCACCGTTTCAGCCTCTCAGAATATATACTCGATCAAGAACGGGGAGAACTATATACAGGAGAAGGTTGTAGGACATGATAAGGACTAGACTGGGCTCGGCGAACAACAAGAGCGACAGAAGGCAAGGAAACGAGCGTATAGCGTATGGGCTGGACACGAGCATCCCGGAGGTCGACTGGAGCGCTCTTTACATGATGAAGCGCCTGTAATGTGGAATTGGGCCGGCTCGGCTGCGCTTCTGAGCTGTTCCATCAGCCCAAGCCTCATCAAGAGCCGCTTCCACTTCGGCAAGCTCGCTGTATGGCTGCTCGCGGGCAATCTCCTGGACGCGATCGGTGACGGCCTGCTGACTGAAAGGACCGGTTCCTTTCTCGAAGTCTAAGTGGACATAAGGCCTTGCCGACCAACGCGGGTCTTCTGGGTCACCAAAATCGGTTGTCTCGTCGTAGCCAAAGTCCTGGAGGTGGGTGACATTGAAGGCGGCCATCATCTGGTGAGGTTAGCGCAATGCATCTGGACTGCAAAAAGGGAGGAGCGTACATCTTGGTCCTCATGAATAAGATTGTGGCAATGGAACATGTACACGCCGTTCCAGGGAGCGTAGTGGGCTTCGACAAGCACGACTTCGTTCCTTCCGAGCCAAACAACATCCTTAAGACCTGCAGACTCATAGGGTTCCACACCTCGCCCATTGCGTTGAACGACCTTGAAGTCTACAAGATGTATATGAATAGGATGTGACCACCCCCCGGACTAAGGTATCAGTTAGGAGAGTTCTCATACTTTCTTAATAGGTAGAAGGAGGGCTTACTTTATTCTCGAGCTGCCAAATCTCGACTTTGCCTTGAGGGACCTTGGCAAGAACGCGATTGGCCGCATCAGCGAAGCCGACGTCATTGATCTTCCACTCACCACCAGATCGATGAAAGCGGAACTGGTGGTCGATGTCTGTATGGCCAGCAGGAGGAAATGGGACAGTTCGGAGGGTCGATGGCACGTTTGAGGTGTCGGTTACCGGCGTGCTGCTAACGACAAACTTCATCACCTGATCGGTATTTTCGTATATCTCGTCGACACCAACTGCAGGGATCAGCATGTTGCAAAAGACACGGCACCCTGAGGTTACTTACTGTCGCCAGCTTGCTCATCATTGCGGAGAAACAGGGTCTTGCCAGCGTACTGCGAGAAGTCGAAGACAACTTCATAGCGTTCAGCAACAGCCACCTTGAGGTCATCGGTTTGGACCGGGGCCTCAAGAAGTCCAGCGTCAGAAGCGATGACTTTGAAAGGGATCCTGGTGTTCGTAGCCGTGGATGTCACGAAGAACTGCGATGACATCAGCATTGTCGCTGGACGAAATACTTGGTGCACTTACCAAATCGAAGTTACGAGAGACGGCTGCATTGAGGAAGCGGAACCGATACTTGCGGGGCTCTACGTTATAGAATGGCCACGGCTGACCGTTCACGTGGATTACATCACCCCACAGCGACGTGTCTTCTCCCTGAGTAGAGAACAAAGTACCATCCGAATTGTACTGCTTCGATGAGAGCACGAGAGGAATGTCCTGCTTTCCGTAACCAGAGGGAAGGCCAAGTTTGTCCTCGTCGGAATCAGTGATGAGGTAGGCACCGGCTTGGCCAAAGTAGGCGTTTTCCGCCGTCCAGCCCAGAGCATGGTCCTGACAAGGTCAGCTGAGGAGACAGATCATCGACAGAAGAGATACTTACGTGATACCACAGGAAGCGAGCAGACTGGAAATTAGGATAGTAGTAGTCCTTGTACTCGCCAGGATTGGTGATGTCTGCTGCCCATCCATCGAACGGAGCGCGAGATGGAGATCCATGCAGATGGACCGAGTTCTCACGATCGGCACTGTTCACAAAACGAACAACACTCTCAGTGCCCTTGGGGACGATGATGGTAGGTCCAGGAGACTTGCCATCGTAGCCCACAAGTCGAGCGGGCTTGAGCTTGGGGTAGACCTGCTGGTTGAATGGTTTGATCTCGAATTCCTAATCGTCGAGGTTAGCTAGGGCCAATCGACCGCATACCAGGAAACTGACGTAATACCAAATCTCCTTATTTGTTACTGGGTTAGTAATCTTGCTACGACATGTTAGATCTGTCCAGGAAGGAAGCAAGATCGATGTGTCACGTACTACTTCGGAGTAGCTGGTGCTGGAATAGGAAGAGCTTCCGAGTACAATGTGTACGCCGGGCTACCGGTCTTCTTGAACTTGGGAAAGTCGGCGGGGTCGTCTTCAACGATTCCCGCCACAGCAGATGCTTCGGCTGCTGGAACTTTGGTGGCGAATTGAGCCTGCACGAGACAAGACGAAGTGAGCGTGAGAGCCATCGTGGCTCGAGCGAGTTTGGACAACATTCTGAAAAGAGATATTGAAGGTAAGTATGAGGCAAGTGGGAACTTGATGACCGGAGCTAAGAAAGTCGGTGCTCGATGGTTGTTAAACAGGATATCATGCTGATACTTATACCCGTATCACTGACCTTACATCGTAGGCTTTCACTCCACAAGAGCTGCTCCGCAGAGTCTGGCCCGCTCCTGCCGCCGTTATCACCCCATATCCCCTGCATCAAGAGGAGTCGCACTGCGTCGTACTATTGAACCTGCAAGCAGGGTGTTGAGGCCGACCGTGCCATGACCTCGCTACCCAAGCGCTGGAGGGTTGAAGACGGACCGGGTGCTATTTTTCGAATCCAACGAACTGAAGCTTCAGGGTGCGGACTTGCTATCGGTCTAGGCATCCCATATGCGTGATGAGTCCCGAGCGCTACACGGCCTCGGAGGACTGCAACTAGACCGTGTCCAGAGAATCTTCGTGTACGGGGCAGACCACGCGAGGCAACCTTCACAATGCCAAGATACGAACCGCAGGGCCAGGTCGATTCAGTTGGGTGGCTCTGCCAAACCGCCGAGAGGCTCAGTCAGGGCGTACGGGATGAGTCTTGGTTTTGCTGACCCTCGTTGATACGGTATGTATCACCCTGCCTGAATTCGGTATCTGATGAAACTGTGAAGTAGATCAGTGATCTGGTTGCTGGCTGTTGGAGGAGAACTTTCGCATCATCACCGGCCCGAATACTGGAAGTATGGACTACCGTGAGCATAAGCTCGTTCGCCACGCTCTGCAGCACCGTGGCACACTCTTGACCCTCTTGGCATACATCTGAATTGGTCCTCTCCCGTAATGCCAAGGACGCATCGGACATGC
Organism: Paraconiothyrium brasiliense; assembly: GCA_025388405.1. Classification (NCBI taxonomy): domain Eukaryota; kingdom Fungi; phylum Ascomycota; class Dothideomycetes; order Pleosporales; family Didymosphaeriaceae; genus Paraconiothyrium; species Paraconiothyrium brasiliense. The sequence goes on along the minus strand of JANBXC010000010.1, from coordinate 1,008,913 downwards.
TCAACGAACTCGGTATAAGAAAAGAATACTGAACACAAGATGAAGCCATGACAAGCCTCTAGCCCCCGGAGAGGCCACATGGTGTCGAAATTTGGTCCCAGGTTCGCATGCTGCTGCGCGAAGCCTGCACGAAGTCCAGCTCGGCAACGCCGGGTCTGAGGTGAATGATTGCCTACATCCGCAGCCAAGAAGATGGCTTATAGGAGTCAGTGTCTTACTGGCTGTGCCATTCAATAGGCGGGCGGAGGCCTTCTTTGAGGTGTAGAGACGGAACAGATGAAGCCAGAGCAGTTCTTGGCTCCCCAAAGGACAGTTCTTACATTATCCTACCATTTATCGGACCCTTACTTACGAGCCTCTGCGTCTGTTCAACATGATCAAAGGCCCTTCACACTATCCAGGAGGTCGCAACGCCCTGCAAAAGCTGAATAGGATAAGCTGACAAGTCAACCCTCGATCCGGTCAAAGAAACTCCGACAAGGAGGCACAGCACTGACCTACCCTGTGAAGGCCAAGAGCTAACTAACAAGTTCACCAACAAGTTTACCAGGGTCTCGCTTGTCCAAGAGGCAGCCTGAGAGTCCTGTCACTCTTTTGAGTAGCTCCGCATGGCAGTCGGGGGTTAGGGCGAACTAGTCAATCTGGGAGCGGCCCGCTGCCGACGGATCACTATCAACCGGTCGTCGCTATGCAGAAACGGGGATAAAAAGAACCGGGTTGACGGAATCGCTTCTGGGTACCTGCGGATCGTATCGGCAGGCCGACGCTCTTCATCTAATCAGCAAACGGAAGTTTTGACTCAGTCATGTCCCAAATCTAAGAACACGGACGCTCGTGCGAATGCTATTCGACTTCGCAATAACTTGGAGGCGAACACGAGAAATTTGCCACACAGTGGCGATCGCATCATACCAGTACCTCCACGTGCACGCTTATCAAGCTTAAGAGTTCGCAAGCAACGAAGGCTTCGCCTAGCAAGCCATTTGCGGGTACCGTTGTCGTACGGAAGCCATACTAAGATCTACGCCTGAAGCGCTCCTTGCGGTATCCCTCCGCTCATGGAGCTGTCTTCATGAGGATACACTTCCGGGTGCCTAGCAAAGTATGAAGCATCACACGCAAGCAGAGGATTGTAAAGCATCACCAAGCAGCGGACGTTCTTTATGATCCGTCCCAAAAGAGTTATCTGTGGTCCGCCGCCAAGCATCGCATCCGGGCGTTTGGGTCGTTCCCATGTCGTTCCCATGTTCCTTCGTCAAAGCCACACCCTCGTATTCCGCACGTCGCGCCGGGTCCGCTGACAGCCACTTCTACCAATCCTACTGCTGCAAAAGCAAATGCAGCAAGTCTTGGCATACTAAATCGCGGAGTGGGATTCCGCTTCTGCATAACAATAATATGGCAACACTCACAGGCGAATTCTTGTCTTGGCGACGTACAAGCGGATGCGGGAACGCAGACCTGGGTTCACGCGGGGTTCCAAAAATGGGTTTAAGGGCGTGGATGACGGCAAGACATGTGCATGCACCTCACATGGAGCTTATAGCGAACACGAAGAAGGCGAGTACGGTCTGCGCGGCTCAGCTTGTACGGCTCGCATGTTCACCATCGCCACAGGGGGCGGACTTTGGGTCGGTTCGTTTCGTTTCTTTCTCAACCATGCAAATGGTAGCGGACGAGTAACTCCGAGAATGGCATTCTGCAATGCGAGTCTGTCACTTGGAACGATGCGAGCACGGAGTGCTTCGTGCTCTTACTCGCCGACGTCTGCGGACCAAATTATCCAACTGTATTGGACCCTGAGGAATGGGACCGCCTCGGACACTAACGGGAGTACGGAGAGGCGACATATGCCTCAAGGATAGAAGTGCCGTTATCGGGCCGTAAGGGTGAGCGCCCAATGATGCATGCTGCGCGAGGCACCCCTTTTGATCACGAGAACCGCGTGGGTTCAAGGATGTTACGACATGGGGCCAGGTGCCTCGGGCCTCCGATCAGACAGACTGCCATCTCAAACCGAGCAAGGCCCGACCGTCAATTGCCCCAGTGTTCTAGGCTTCCGTATTGGATCCTGAAGACAGAAACTTAGCAGCTCAAGGCTCTCAAAGCTCATAAACGGCAGTCAAATTTTCAGCAAGGAGATCTTTGACCATGAACGTATTTCTACGAGAAGATGCAAAGAAGCAGTCTTCGTCATACAGCGCTGTGCAGTGAACACAGCATCAAACTACGTCGATGACATGCTGCCAAATGTCGTGCAGAAGCAGGGTCGCCGATCTTACGATCACGATGCCATAATCGTCAGCTCTGGAGATCTTCCTTCCTCAGCTGGTCATGTTCTTGCCCTCTGCTCTCGTACAAGTAATGGGGCCAATTTTCAGGCGCCGCTCTCGACTCAAAGACACTGATGCCGTCAGCTTATGGACTTCCTAACTTCTCAGCTTGACTCTTGATGAGTTTTATACGGAGATTTAGGCGCTCTTACATCTTCTTGACTTCTCAGCGCCCGTCTCCTCGCTGGTCTTGTACCGCATGACTGTACGGATGATCACGAAGGTCCAAACGCTCTTTAGTACTAGGCTTGGCTTTTCTCAGCTGGTCATACAGGCGTATTACCTGACCGTGATCGCGCAAAAACCTGGAACCAAGCAGCCCTGCGAATCTGATCACGCCCCTTGGCTAAGGTTGCCCGGGGCACAGTATCTACAACTCCTGTCTAGGCTTCCTTATGAGATGTCTTCTATCCAAGGTTTCAGTCGGAATTAGATCAGCACTTGGAGAATCCTTTCATCCAATGTACGAGCGTCGAAAGATGCAGATTAAATATGAACTTCCGCCGAAATCGGCATAGATTGCGCAGCGAGTTGCAAGTACGACTTCAAAGTGATCAGAATCTCCCACCTGCTCGTCGCAGCCAGTACCCAGAAATTGGGTCGTAGATCCTTTAAGCTTTCCACACCGATCGCTGACACTGCTTTATCAAACGTGGCTTACGCCCTTTCCGATCGACGGAGATCGATGCCCAACCTCAACGACAAAGTGCGGCAGTCTCCGCTTCTTCATGAATAGAGACTGGCAACATCCCAACCAAAGCCACGCCCATTCTGTGGTTAGGACAAATCTTTCCACCTTTCACTACTGATACAGCGATCCAATTTTTCTCTAAAACCCTCTCAGACCTATTCCTTCGTCGTCAGTTCTTCCAATACCCCCAACCTCCGCCTTGCCACACTTGCTCTCCGAACCAGCTTCACACGCGCCCACTGCTCACCACACAGCTACTACAAGCCATGACCTTAGTATATGCTAGAAGCTGAATAGCCAACGCCCTCCATATGGATGGTGGTCATTATGTGTTGTTCCAAAGCAAGGCGGTCGTCAATTTGGCTTCGCTGCTTCGTCAAAGGTGAGGCTCCACAAGTGTGCACAACCCTTCGGCGGCAGCTCGTCACACTAGGCAATATACTTGCATTTCCTTATACGCGTTCAGCAGTGGTTGGACTTGCTCCTCAACATACAAGTGAAGAGTGAAAGACTTCACCGCACTCCCAAAGGGTAGAGGTCGAAGAGAATTCACAGTCATGAACTGGATCTTGCCATAATTATTGTATATGCCATTGTGGCTGTCGTGCGTACTGCATCTCACTCTTGTGAGCGACTTAGCCGGTTCCATGATCTAGATGTATCGTCCAGGAACGACCAGGCAGACAAGCCATCCTACTCGCTGTCCGCCCACGAACCCGGTATGCGTTCAGGAAGCGGCACCTCCCCCTTCTGCGTCTCAGTCTCCGGCGTGGTCCCCTCCACATCACTACTAATACCACTACTTTCTGCACTAACGCCTCTCTCCTGTTCCGCCTCCTTCTCCTCTTCCTTCTCTTCCTCAACTTCCCAATCATCCGCCACTTCCACCGCCTTCTTCCTCCTCGGCAGGCTCAGCACCGCAAACCCGCTCTTCGTACCCAGCGGCGCATTCTGCGGTGCCTGACGCTTCGGCATACCCTTGGCGACTTGACTCCATCCCGCGCCGGGCGCGTCGTCGCTCTCTCTACGCTGCACGTTGAGCGAGGCGTCTGTGCGGATGAGTTGTAGTTTGCCGATGGATTCCGATGATAGGGCGGCCGAGAGGGCTGGCTTGATGGACTCGAGCATGGACTGGATCTCACGCTCCGGGACGTTGACACGGGCGGCGATAGGAGGCTTGAGGGAGACTTCTTCGGATGGGAGGAAAGCGACTTCGAGCTCGAGGGCGAAAGAGGTCTTGGGCATGGTACTCCTGAGGACCGCTGTGATCTCTTCGATGGTAAGAGCGAAGCGTGGACTGGTGATTAGGAAGCCGTTATACGGATCCGCAGTTTGAATCTTCTTGGCTTGGGCGACCGGGGTGTATGTGGTTGCTGTTCGAGCCGTTGTGGCTGCCGTTGCACGCTCGCGCTGTCGTATACGGACACAATCGGCCAACGTCTTCATTGGGGCCATTACGAAACGCGGCGTCTTGAAAAGGGCGACGTGACGGTGTGGCTCAGGATCCATGCTCTCTGTATCCAGGCCAAAGTCTTCTGCAAGCGAGTGAATGAAGGCACGCTGTTGGCTCTGCATGGGCTTGAATCGCATACGCTTCTCTTCTGAATTGGCCGCAAACAGCCGTAGTATCTTCTCCTGAGCGGCTGCCCATGTAGAATTACGCTGATACATGTTAAGTGTGTCGGCCGAGTAAGGGACATGGTCATCCTGACGATCCGGATCGATGTGTAGTGCCGCAGCGAGAAGCTGGTTACGTTGTAACCGCGCGCACTCCTCATCGCACTTAAGAGTCTTCTTAAGATTGCCCTCGCCATTTTTCGATGCATTACATTTCGCTTCCTGCTTGATCCGCTGGCATTCGCAGGTGATCAAGATCTTGTGAGTGCATGCCTTCTCCTCCTTACAAGGCATAGGAAAGTGACACGGAGCCATACACGGATGACCGCATACACTCAGCTCCTTGCCACATGCTTGCGCACATGGCTCTTCGCATTCCCCTGGACGATGACATTGCTTCCGGCAGCGATGAGAGCCGCAACTCAGCTGTTGCCCGCAGACTTCCGCGCATCTCACTTCGTTCAGATGGCATGGCTGGTTCTTGAGGGTGTTCTTCCCGCAAAGGCAGGATTTGGTGGTAAGAAAAGGGCAGATCGGGCAGCTTTCGTCGTCTCCATGGCAGTTATGCGGTACCTGTGGATGACCGCAATCCTTTGATCGTTCGCAATCGTATCGGCAAGGCGGAGGCTGCGTACCACACGGTAGAGGTGGTTGCAGTACGGTACGGCCGCAGTGACAACTAATCTCTTCAAAGACAGCATCACGACATGTCCCACATGGGCCCTTGTGGCACAACTCCTGACAACGATGATCGGGGTTACCGCATCTCAGTTGACGACCGCAAGGACGGGTGCAGATATGCTCTGCTTCAAAGCCCTCATCAGGATGGGGACGACGTGCAGAGTCGATGGGTCGGTGCTTCCGGCGTTGAGATTGCCGCTCGCCCGCTTTACGCTCACCAGAGCAACAACGTTCTCCGCATTCATGGCGCCCACAGTTCAGCGATATCCGGCATATCCTCATGCAGTGAGGTGGCTCCTCAACGCCCTGGTGACAGACCGTGGTCGAGGTTGTACGTCCGCAACGACAGTTGATGCCGACAGTTTGCAGACAAGGTGGGCATTTTCCTTGGTGACACCGCTTCTCACATGTGTGCCCACAGCTGAGTGTGGTTCCGCACGGTCGTGAGCAATTCGATATAGGATCCTCGCACGAAGATCGCGGACTCTCTGAAATTTCACGCAGAGGTGTCTTGCCGCAAGGGCAATGCGAAACGACATCAGGTGAGCGTGGACAATGCGCTGGTTGGGTATCCTGCCTGTGACACTCTTTGCGACAAAAATGTTTGCCACAATCGAATGGTCTCTTGCAGATGTTGAGACATTCGAAGATGCCCACCCAACGCTCGACGGTCGATGAGCCGTCGTCAGCCACATGCAATAAGCTGCTATCCCTCTCTTGGTTGCGCTCGCAGCACAAGATGTCCTTCTCTTCCTGTCCACAGTAGCACCTCGCCGGAATGCGGACTTCACAAGCACCGCAAGGTCCATCGTGACATGGCTGAGGACACGTATGCTCTCCACACGGCATCAATTGTCCGCATACAGTGCCGCAACTCCAGCCGCTCTCGTAATCCGTGTCTAAGCAACGACGCGTAACCGAGCTCTTGCCACAGAAACAATGTTGTGTGGGTCCCATTAACGTGCAAGGAGGGCAGGGTCCAGCGTGGCAGGTCATTGAGCACGAATGCGGGCACTTCTTGGGCAGAACACGCGGTCGAGCACATGTCTGTCCACAGGAGAACGGTGGAAGGCCAGGGAGCGACTTGGGATCCATCTCCTTCTCACACCAACATGAAGGGACCCTCGGCAGCTCATCCTTTGGATAGTTGCAGCCTGGGCACCGCCATTGTCTCGGAGGGGGTATCTCGCCTTCGGGTGCTTGTTGTCGCGCGGCTGCTGAACCTTCGTTGGTGGACCACTTCTTAATGCAACTCAAGTGAAATACCATCCAACACGTTCTACATGACCAGATGCCTTTTGTTGTCCTCCTGACTTCCTCTGTGCATATCGCACATTCGTAGTGCCCATTGTCTATATCTTCATGTGTACGAGTGGCGATGTCGGGGGCAGTTGATTTTGGGCCTTGCGGTCTCTTCTCGCGCGGTGGTCGTCGCGTTCGCTGGGGAGCCGTTGGTCTTCCGGGAGTGAACTCCGGTGCATCGGCTTGTAGTTGAGGTGTCTGCGCGTGAGGGTTGTTCTCATGTGCGGCCGACAGCTGTGCTATCGCTCGTGGAGGCGCTCTGGGATGGTGCGGACCGCCTCTTCCTCTCCGATTCTGTGGGCGAGGTTCTGTGGGCGCTCCAGATTCAAGATCTCTGCTCCCAGGGGCTGGCTGCCCACGTCCTCGCCCGCGCCCTCTTCCTCTACCACCTCTTCCTCCTCGTGCACCAGGTGCCTGTGATTCCTGCACTTGCCCCGCCTCTTGCTGCTGGAGATCCGCGACCTGGCCGTTTACGTTTCGATTTCGATTGCGAGGACGGCGTTGGCGCTGTTCGTTATTCTCTGAAGGCCTTCCAGTAGCTGCTGCGGCATCACTGGCGGCCGACATGCTGTTCTCAAACAAATGCTAATTGAAGTTGTGTAGGCGACCCAATGTGGATATATCGACTTGAAAGCAGACAGTCAAAGGGGCTGTTTGCGTTGTACGTGTCCTGGGCTCAAGAAGAAACACCCCAGCCTGTAAGTTCAGTATTATGCCTGACGTGAAGGTGTCGGGTAAAGAATGTAGAGAGAGCTGCAAAGGCAGGCGGATTAGTGGCAATCGAGCAATTAGTGAACAGCAAAGGATATAGCCGGTGCCTTAACTAGCGCCTGCCGCGGACGGAACGTCTGTATGACTCAAAATGAGTCCCGTCCCGTTCCTTCGTTGCGGCTCTGGGTGGCGCAGGACCGCAGGCAAGTGCGTGCATGCAATAATTTTGGTCCCTCTAAGCAAGCGCGTCATAGCCAGCTCCAGCCTCTCGGTAAAACCCCGGCTAGGTAGGCTCGACTACGCGGAGCTGTCGCATCAACCTCACAGCATCCACCACAGCTTCATCTACGCCATGGCCAAGTCAATAATCGGTGCACTCGCGCTGGCCTCGCTGCCGTCCGCCCTCGCTTTCCGTAACACGTCGCCCTACTTCCTCTTCTCCACCGCCGAGTGCGTACCGAACCCCAGGGACGACATATCTAGGCTAACAAGTCCAGCTTGAATATCCCCTCTGACGATGCCGACGTCGCCCGCGCCAATGCTGTCGTCGACCAGATGGCCTCAGCACTCGAAGGATGCCCTACGAAGACGTATTTCGTCGTGCGTCAGAACGGGGTTTCCTCCGCCGACTTCAGCGAGGCCAGCCGATCCGCACCGCGATTAGCCAGCTACCTGAGCGGCAAGAGCGAATATGTGAAGAGCTCTCTCATTGTGCCTGAGGTCATTGAAGAAAACTTCACGGCTCAGGGAATATCGAAGTACCTTGAAAGCAAATGCGGTGCCGAAGTCTTGCGGGAAGACCAGACCCCATCCAACAGCGATAAGCAGCGCGTTGTGGAAGTTTCGTTCGCTGCGCCTCCTGTAGACAGAGACCTTCGACCGGCAGAACTAGAGCAAAGGGGTAAGTGTATACGGTGTGATGGTACTGAGCTTCAGATTAACTCTGCTCAGATAACGAGCTCCAGCAGCTCATTTCGAAACACGCAGAATTCGAGGACTTCACCGTCATCTACACCTCCACTCCCCAGACTAAGTTCCAATCGGAACACCCCCCGTACGAGATGGAGAACCCCTTCGGTGGCTCAGTTCAAATGGAGCTAAAGCGTGACCTCTCCGCTCACAAGCGCGCTATCAACGGCAAGGCTGGCCTCTTCGAGACGTACCAGTACTTTACACCGGGACTCTTCATGGGGTTTGCCGCCATGGTCCCGCTTTTCCTTATCATCCTAGTTGGTGTGAAGGCTCTTCTGAGCCTGGAAGTTTCGTACTTCGCATTCAGCAAAGAGATGGGCCCGGCTGCTCAGCGACAGCAGAAGTAGATGGATCATCAAGGGCAAATGTACATTCTGTAACATGTATGAGAGCGTTGGCACGGGCGTTGTACAGGACTATTTTGTAGCGGATTCGGTATATCAAGTTATTGGGCTTCACTTCGTCTTCCTCGCTTTTCTCCACTGCTTTCTTCTATAGTCCTGCGAGAACGATCACGAGTAACTCAGTCAGTGTCAATTAGCGCGCATGGTCCGACAAAGCCCGCATACATGGCGGGATTTGGTGCCAAACTACTCACTCCCACTCAGCTGTCGCCAGCACCCAACGCTCTACACCTACCTTCAACCTATGCCGACCCCTTTCCGCTTACACATTCACAAGTAACACTTTGCAATGTGCAAAACTGTGGTAAAGCCGTTAGCCCCGCACTCATAACGCTAATCGCAGTACGACCCACTGATTGGCGCCCCAGTGTCAGAATGATAAATTGGGGGTGTCAGAATTGCACTTTCTCTTCGTATAATAAGAGCCCCGAAACAAATGGTAGCCGTATAGTCCAAGGCGCACAAACAAGACATCGTATCAATTAGGAACAATGGCAGCAAAGCAGAAAGTATTGATACTCGGTGCACATGGCGAGTCGGGCGGCGATATCCTAAACGGATTGCTTGAAGATGGCGGTTTTGTAAGTTCATCACTTTCGAGTTCACTCCGCATCCGTCGTTTATGAGTATACTTCTAACCTGTAGTCTCTAGGAGATCTCTTGCCTCGTCCAGCCCTCCTCCGCCGAGAAGCCAGCTGTGAAAGCGCTGCAAGCCCGTGGCCTTCCCATCGTCATCAGTGACATTTCAGGCGACGTCGACGAGCTTGCAAAGACGCTGCACGGATTTGACACGGTGATCAATGCCATCCACGCAATGCATATCCTGGCTCAGATCCCGCTCGTCGATGCTGCGGCCAAAGCGGGGGTGAAGAGATTCGTGCCATGTGATTTTGCAGTTACTATGCCACCGGGTGTGTCGAAGCTGAGGGATGAGAAGGAGGCTGTGCATCAGCGAATTTGTGAGTATTGTTTACTTTATGTGGTATGGGCGTGGGAAGTAGGGCTGCGGTATCGGGCTGGGGAAATGGAGACGCATCGTGGCTTGTGTAGCCCTAGGATACAATTTCGTCATGTTTCCTCAGATCGGCGTGGATTTGACCAGGCTGATATTGTCCAAATATCAGCGTACTGACGTCGTACCATCCAGGGCAAGCCCACATCCCCTACACCTTCATCGACGTCGGCTACTGGCACCAGCTCTCCTGGTTCCGCGTCCCCAGCGGGCGCCTCGACTACGCCCTGACCTTCGATACGCCAGAAGTCTTCGGTGACGGTACGTGATGTCCCGGTACCTCGAGCATACGGTGACTATGCCTACTTTCTAGACCTACACTAACCCCCCATCCACCCCAGGCAACACCCCCACCCTCCTCTCCGACAAACGCGATATGGGCCGCTTCGTCGCCCGCATCATCGCCGACCCCCGCACCCTAAACCACAGCGTAATCGCCTGGAGCGACTCAATAACCCAGAACCAAATCCTGCACCTAATCTCCGCCAAAACCGGTGAAACGCCCTCCGTCTCCACCGTCTCGGCGTCCCAGCTCGACTCCGCGATCGCCGCCGTGGAAGAAACGCTCGAAAAAGATCCAAGCGATAGTCGCGCCTGGGTGGTGCGCTCGGGGACGCAGTATAACCGCGCCAAGTGGATAAGGGGCTACGGCACGCTGGAGTATGCGAAATATCTGGGGTATTTGGATGCGAGGGAGTTGTATCCTGATATCCAGCCCATACGCTTTGAAACGTACGTTGATGAGCTGGTTGCTGGGAAGGCGAAGAGGCCGTATGGAGGGGGGTTTTTGGATGCGTTGGTGGGGAAGGCGGGGGATGGGGGGGAGAGGCATGTGCTGAAGACTGTGTGATTGGCACATGTAGCTGATCGTACATACAAGATGAAGGACAAAGCAGTATATTTGCGTTTTAGACGTGTCGTCCACGCTCCATATATACATACGGAGGCATGAAGACTACAATGCGTGGGATGATGCTCTTGTCTGACACAACCTCAGCATCTGTTTTCTGAGTCGCGTATTTCACCCTTCTGAGATTTCTCGGTTACTATGATGACAATTGATATATCGTGGTATGTGAACCACACTTTGGGAATATATGATCCCATCTACCCATAAATCCATTCTGCTCAACGCAACCTAAAAATCTTACTCTGGATAACAGAAACTGAAATGGGGTGGGTTCAGATGGCATGGCAGCGAGACGATGGGACGAGCAAAGGTGACGGACGGAATGAAAGAAGAGAGTACGGAGGCAGGAAGGGAGATAAACGCTGGAACGGATTGAGATCGGGGTAAGTGAGGTTGAGGATGCAGGTATAGCGGTGGACATCCCTGCAGTTAATGAGAGGTTGCAGGAAGCTGGACATGAACCTTGGAAGTGAGTATCTTGATAAACTCCATAGCCGGAAGTTCCATGGTGGCACGAAGTACTAACCAGGTAAAAGGCACCGTTTCAGCCCAGCATAAGACAGTATCAACATATCACCGAGCTAAATTCACGCTTCCAATATGTGTACCTGGTCACACTTCAACTTCGCTTCAATGACCTATCAAACGCTCTTCTGCGCTCCCATCTGCGCTTGCCCAAACCCCTCCTCTCTTCCCCACCCAAACCCAACCCCCACCCCTCTACCCTATTCTACCCTTGCAAAGGAAGTAACATGATACACTATAACACACATCGCGCCCTACGCAGGCGTACGCAACTCGCAAACCATGGCGAGCCAAAAACAACCCTTCTCTGAAACCCCAACCGTTGCCCATGAGCTTCTCGGTTTCAAGACGAATACTTATTCCTTTTCCCATTCCAACCGCTGGTATGATGATTTTGCAAGGACGAAAACAAAGAAGATAAAAACGCCGGATGCATGCAAGTTCAGGCGCTGTCAGGCTGCACGGTAAGGCAGCTGAAGCCAAGCGGGGTGGATCGATGAGGGCAGATGCAAAAACGATGTGATAATGTTGAAGCAGCGCAGTATGGTGAAGGCACTGTTGAGTCGAGATGTTGAAACGTGTGGTGAGATGAGTTGAAGTAAGATGGCTTAGTTAAGGAAGCCCTTGCAGCCGACGGAGCCGCAGAGACAGGGGATACGGTCGGTGGCATCGAGTTCGCGTTCGAACTTGTAATCGTAGGTGAGCTCTTCGTCTGCGTACTGTTAGTATATGTGCATGAATGGGAGGACAGAGTTGCAGAACATACCTTGACCAATGTCTCGCAGAGCGTAGATGACGATTCGCTTCGTGCCTTCGACGCGGATGATCTTGGCTGTGCAGTTCGGCGTACAGCTGTGGTTGATAAAACGCGCAATGCCGCCCATCTTTGTCGCATCGATAACTGTGTCCTCGTCGATACGGAACAAATAACTGGATCCCACACCCTGCTGGTCGTAGCGAGCCTCTCGCAGATCCGCCACGCGCTGTCGCACCTTCTCACCAACGTACTCAATGATCATGTCATTGGCGATTATGTTCTCTTGAGCATACAGTCCCCAGTTGTGTATAGCAGATCGGTCAAACTTGACGAGCTTCTTTCGCTTCTTAAGCTGATTGAAGCGCAAAGCATCGCCTTCCGCACCGGTCATATTCTTGGAGATGCTGATGTCGTTCACCAAACGACGATTGTTCGCACGATTGGCGCGGGAATTAACTGTTGTAGATCCTTTTGCCCCACCAGTCTGGAACCTGAAGCCCTCGACGACTGTCGTGGTACGGTCTTCTTGCTGCGCTTGGCGCTGGCGTTCTTCCCGTTCTTGCATGACACGGAGGCGGTGAGGCAGATACTTCGACTTCTCAGACTCTTTGATTTTGTCCACGCCTTCGGTCCTGGCGGAACCCGTCTTGTTCGGGACGTAGTATCCGTTGATCTTGGTCTCCGATCGAGAGACGCCCTCTTCCCCTGGTCGGTTGAGATGTTTGATGGACTTCTGCTTCCAAGCCCAAGAGTTTGCATCGCCAATGTTGGCGGGAACGACCTTGTCTAGGGCGGCCTTAAGCAGTAGTAAGTCCTCTTCGTCCTTGACCAAGTGCTGCCAGCCATCAATATCCATGACCACACTAAGGTCGTCTTCAACGGTACGTCGTGGTTCGACAGCGGATACGCCGAAGTAGACTCCGTCGCGCTCTTCTTCTGGCGTTTCTTCCAATTCAGGTTCCGGAACGGCAGGCTCGGGTCCGGTGATGTCAGGGAGAACAATATCTTCCTCGGCCGGCTCAACAACTTCAGAGACCGTGAGTTGCGCAGCTTTGGCTTCCTCCTCCAACTGCTTCTTAGTCTTCTTCTTCGTTTTCACAGCAACGCTCTGCTTCTTCTTGGCTCCCTTCACCGGTTCAGCCACTTCTGTGGTCTGAATAGGCTTGGCAGCCTCGTCGTCGTCATGTGTGATGATGACTTCTGGCTCGAACTTCTCCTCGAGGTTGGTCTCCACACCAAAGATAGCGTCCGCTTCCTGTTCGAGCTTCCGCAATCGCTTGAACCCTCTTAGGGCTTTGTCCGCCTTCTTCCAGATGGGCGAGGAGCGAGGAAGGATTGCGAGCACCTGCTCAAGCTCCTTCTCCGCCATCTGTTCGGGATCTTTATGAATACAATGCGCGAGTAAACTGCGGGCGTGGCTGTCATCCATCATCTCTTCGTCACTATCATCCAAGCCCCAACCAGCTTCAACTCGCCGTCGTTTGAAGCGTCGACTTCTAGCAGAATCTTCTTCCTCATCGTCTTCGATATCTGAGGTTGCAGCACGGCTAATGGGCCGGCTCTCCTGCTCTTCGGTGCCGCGGTTGATAGAGCTTCGTCCCTCGTCATCCGAATCATCCATGTCCATTTCCAGTAGCTTCTGGTATGGATTCCGGTGCACTTGTTGACGTGGCTTGTGGGTTGCTTTTCTACGCTCATCGACAAACACATCGACTTGTCTGAGCGGTTTTCTACCGCCCCGGTCGCGATTGTGGTCACGTGGGCCAAGTGCTTTTCGGCCACGCCCTCTAAGCGCAGCAGTCCGACCTTTAGGTACCAACGCTGAAGCCTCCATAGCGGGGAGCAACATTGAAGACGGTCGAATCGTCTCTTCCTTGACATGTGGAGCTGCAACGTCGAGCTTCCGTCGCTTTTCAACATGTCGCTCGGGAGCCATAAGCTTCAGTAGTTGTGGCCCTGCGATTCGGGTTTTCACTTCGCCCACCAACTTCTCCTGTAACTCTTGCTTCAATATCTCTAAAGCAGCAACAACCGGGTCCAAAGCTTGCGCTCGCTGTTGCTTTTCGTACTCCAGATCTTCGGCCTCTTCGCGAGCCACTCTATCCTCTTCCGCTTTTCGTTTCTTCTGTGCCACGACGCGTTCCGGGCTTGGGCTTCGTTCGTAGTTCGGATCGCCATATTGGTTGCATTCCATGTTCATGACATAGGTGAATAGCGGTGTCATGTGGAATTGCTTGTAGCACCTCACAGTCTCGTCTTCGCCCCATTTCGACTCCTCGAAGACTACGTAATATCCTGTTTGGTCGCACCGTACCTCCTGCATGCGAAAGGCCTTGAGACGCTTCCTCAGATGTTCAATCGTTGTGCTAAGGACTGGTACATATTGATGTGCGATGAAAATATAGGGTCTCCGCTTCAACTTTGGTTTTATCGGCTCCCTCTCGATTAAATGCGAGAGTTGCGCCTTTCGAGACAGCGTTTCGCGGGGCGGAGGTGCGAGACGGGCGCCTTTGCCAGAGGGACCCTTTGGGACGTTTGCTGGCAAATCAAAATTTGCAGTTGCGGTAGGGGTCGCTGGGGTAGCGGTTGCGGACTTCACAGCTTGAGCTGCCTTTCGCTTGTCCTCTTCTTTTTTCATGATCATATTGACCAAACGTTTGGCGCGCAAGCCTTCCCGGTCACGAACTACACGAACACGCTGCATTCCGATGCGCTCATTATTGCCCATCTCCTCTGCCTTCTTTGCGGAGTCTGAAGCTTTCACGGGCTGGCCACCCCTTGGCGCTGGGCCGTCTCGAAACTTCACCAAACAAATTCCGAGTGGGCTACCAGTCATTGGGTGGACCTTATTGTTAATAGACTCAACCTCACCAAAGGACGAACCAAAAGCGCGGAGCTGCGAATCGGTGGTCAATTGGTCAAAACCACTGATGACGATTTGTGTGGCAGGTCCGGGCCCGCATGAGGTCTTCTCATCGTAAGAGTACGGCTTGAGGGTCTTGGGTGCAATGCGCAGCTTAGATTTTGGGGACGTCCCGGCTGTGGTAGTCTTCATGCGATATTGGCCAACGGCATACCCCGCGATGACCAGACGCGGGTCTGGGATCTCAGATGGGTCGTCCTGCAACACAAGTCAAGTTAGCCTTAGCGTCGCAGGACGACCCATCTCTGGGGTATGTGTATAGCCATCAACGTACCAGTTGTTTTATCGGCACATATTTCGGTTTGTACTTTTGTTTGTCTTTCCGATCCAGCTTGGGGTCTAAGTAGGGATCGTAAAGCCTCTTCGAGCCCAGAATTCCATCTGCTGGTAATACCGATTTCCTCGTCTCTGGCGGCGTGTGCACGGGCGTTATGGTATCGGCACCATTTCTTATGGGGGCGCTTGACGGCGCATTGCGTGAGAAAGCAGTCGCGTGCATCGTCTCATTCGGAGGCTTCGCAGACCGCGGACTAGGCAGCTTGCCAGGCGGTGACGAGTCTGAGCTCGTCAAGGGTGTCAGGGCGTGTAATGAAGCGGTACGACCTGGATACGACATGGTGCCAGAGGCCGAAAACACCGACGAAGCGACGCTGGAGGCAGAGGTATCAGAACGGGAGCCTGTTAGCAGGTCGCTCCGGCGCGCGCCATGGCTATTAAAGGTATATGTGTTTTTCTCCTGTGTCGTAACTTCTTCTCGGGCCATCTAGGTCCCCTCTCCCCAACTGCGTCGCGGGAGCGAACGGCGGGGTCCGCGCAGTGCACGTCTGCCCGTTGCGCTGACTTGCCTTCGCCCTCGCTGCTGTCAATGTGATGCGGTATATCAGTGCTGTAGGTTCGAGCGTAGAGGCGCGCGAAATGAGCTGGCAGGGCTATTCAGCGATATTGCGCGCCCCAT
This sequence comes from Paraconiothyrium brasiliense, assembly GCA_025388405.1. Lineage (NCBI taxonomy): Eukaryota > Fungi > Ascomycota > Dothideomycetes > Pleosporales > Didymosphaeriaceae > Paraconiothyrium > Paraconiothyrium brasiliense. The sequence goes on along the minus strand of JANBXC010000010.1, from coordinate 993,120 downwards.
CAACGTGCGATTGTGCTACGGGTGGCCGTTGCGGCAGGAGCGTGGCCGGAGGTGCCTCGAAACTGGCCTTGCGGCGGTCAGGATGAGGAAAACGCGCGCTGGACGCGGTGAGATGCGTGTCGGGCTGCTGGCGGCCAAGCAGGCGTTCGGGAGCCGCGCAAAGAAGAGAAATGGGAAGGGATGCGGAGGCGCTGCAGTCGGCGGCGAACAGCACGCACGAACAGAGCTTGGGGTGGTGATGCGGGCGGCTGGAATGCCGTGGTGAAAGAGATGAGGTCGTGAGTGCCAAGCATCGATTTGCAAGGAACACTCCTCAGAAAGGGGAGGCGCGACTGTCAGAGCCAGTCTTGCTGGCGCGCACCGCCTAACATGTAACAACCACCAACCCGCCTGCAGAAATGCTGTCGCCAAGCCCTCCTGTACATTGCGCGCCTCTGGCCTCTCGTCAGCTAGCTAACACGACGTCCCTTTACCGTGAGCGTCTCGTCAGCCTGCAGCGCGCTGCAAGGTGTTCATCTGCATGCCCCAGCCGCAGCGTCATGCCGACCTTTCGCTTCCCGCCTCCCGCGCTTGCGCCCGACCCCATCGTCGTACAAGACAACTCGACAAACAGTCATGGTCGCGCATATCCGTTCGCGAGCAATTGCTATATATGAAATGCGAACTGACAGAAATTCATGGTTGTTAGGCGTTCACGTGCGTAGCGACGCCGGGGCAAACCAAGCCAGAGCCCCTCCCGAGGGGGCACACGACAACCCGACTTACTCTCGAGAAGCTTATAAAGGGGTCATAATCCTTGACATGCATACGTGCCTATAGACACTGTGGATCACCGACGATTTCATGTTCGGACAGCGTTCCGGGATACCAACGCTGTTCCTACAAGCGCGGGGTCACCGTAAGGGGTGTAGAACGCACGGCGGAAACGGAACCTTTGCTTTACATACTGCGCCTGTGACTAGCTGCGAGCACTGCCAGGGCTTTGTTTGGCGACGTGTTCGGAACCAGCATCTGAGAAACGGGAGATCCGTGGACGTTAGAAGCGGTCCCAAAAGGCATTGTAACACTGCAGGACCACAGCTTATACATCCTCTCATTATGCTGTCCTATGCTATGTCTTTGTCGCCTTCTCCCGCTAGGCTTGCAATCCCATTTTGGTTTCTATTACAGCATCTAATCGATGTACTTCCCCTCCGCCCATGCCTTCCTCTTAAGCCCCAACTCCACCGCCGCACTTCCCCAATCCTCTCCATGATTATGCCCCTCCTTCCCACTGCTTCCTCCAATCCCCGCCCTCTGGAGCCCCTGCTCATCGCTCAACAACGTTAACAGGCCAAATATTAGCGGCACGTTGTTGTCCAATTGGACCCTCATAAGCCCGTGGCTCACCGCATCCGCAATGTATTCGAAGTGCATGGTCTCGCCCTTGATAAGCACGCCGATGGCGATGATGGCGTCGAATGGCGTTTGTAGGGTCGTAGAGGTCGGTTTAGATGTGGGTTCGGTGGAGAGGTCGGAGACGGAACCGAGGAGGTCGGCGGCGGCACCGATGACGCTCGTGGAGGAGGATTGGACTTGTGATGCGGAGTGGAGTCTGGAGAGTTTTAGCCGCGATATGGGTATGGTCCTCCCTTCGAGGAAGCGACGTGTCTCAAACGAAAAGGAAAGGATCAGATGCAAAGAAAATAGCTTAAAACGTACTGCTTCACAGCATACGGCAACTCATAGCTCCCCGGAACGCTCTGTAAGATGATATTCTCATCCTTCACGCCCGCAGCCTTCAGCGCCTTCTTCGTTCCGTCAAGCAGCGCATCGATAATCTTCGTATTCCAGCGCGCGTGTATAATGCCAATCCTCAGACCCGATCCTGCTACAAATCAGCCAAGCGCTCCTACAAGCTCCAGAAAGCTCAAAAGCTCCAGGCACGTAGTGTGGTGTACGCCCGAGCGCCGACGCCTGCACGCGGGATGGGGTTCTCGCGCACCATCGTAAGTCTTCGCTTCACCAGGTCCTTTTAGCGTCGTCATCGTGTTTTTTAGAGTATATGTCGAGAGTGGCGGAAGTAAGAAGTGCGAGGACAGTTGTCAAGGGTAAAGTGGTGAGTGTTGCGGGAATGCAGGAACAGATCAGGAACACCCCACCAAGACCCAGTCAACAGCCAACGTCCGCCCCCGCGCACTCGACAGGGATCACCTGCATTGCGACATCAGCCAAGCGATCCACCAAGCGCTGCGATTCATCTCACTCGCGCAACACATGGTCTGACGACGTAGCGAGTGTTACCCCGGAATGTCTGATACATCTGTGGAGTGTATCACAAAGGGGTAGTGCATTGGGGACATGGCTAGTTTAAGTTGTCGTTATGATGTAGCTTCTGCGGTGGCATTGGATGGTGAGAGGAGATCTCTCATTCACACAGGCACGTTTCTGCAGAAACAGCAAAGTATGTTATACGTGATTCATATTCCAATCTGCTATATCGCCCAATGGCAAGCCTGCAATTAAGAGCTCGTACATCATATCGCAAATCTTCCCTCCATCCAAGCAAGACAGCTTTTAACTCATATAATCGTGCATTCAACCCAGACAGATCAGTTTATTCCCAGACGCAGCCAGCCAGGGTGTGCAGCCTCTAATTACGCCAATACCAATGTGTTCATAACAATCATGCTCTACTCCACGGTGACAGACTTGGCCAAGTTACGGGGCATGTCAACGTTGACGCCCTCGGCAACCGCCATCCAGTAGGACATGAGCTGCAGAGGAATGACGTTGATGAGACCCTGGAGGCAGTCGACCTGCTGAGGCACCTCGATCTTGTCGGTCTTGTCAGCCGGGAACTCGGGGTCGTTCTCGTTGCAAATGATGATGGGTCGGCCGGCACGGGCAATGACCTGCTGGTAGGCGTTCAATGACTTGGCGAAGATGCCGTCGCGGGTGAGGATCATGACGATTGGGAGGTTCTCATCAACGAGAGCAAGCACACCGTGCTTGAGCTCACCAGACATGACAGCCTCGCAGTGTAGGTAGGAGATTTCCTTGATCTTCAAGGCACCCTCAAGGGCAGTGGCGTGCTGAGAGCCACGGCCGAGGAGCAGCAGAGACTTCTGGTCCTTGAACCTCTGGCAGAGCTGCTTGATGGGCTGGTCGAGCTTGAGCACCTCCTTGAACTGGTCGGAGATCTTGGTGAGACCGTCGATGATCTCCTCGCGCCTCTTCTGCTTGGACGCACGGTCCTCAGACAGGGAAAGAGCGAACATGACCATGCAGACGAACTGCGAAGTGTAGGCCTTGGTGGAGGCAACACCGATTTCGGGACCGGCATTGATGTGGACACCGCAGTGGGTGAGGAGGGAGATGGAGGAACCGACGGAGTTGACGATACCAACAGTGAGGGCACCACGCTCCAAGCAGTATCGGAGGGCCATCAGCGAGTCAGCAGTCTCACCAGACTGGGAGACGAACACGCAGGTGTCGTCACGGAAGACGGGTGCAGAGCGGTCCAAGAAGTCAGACGCAAGCTCGACGGCGATCGGGATCTCAGTGAGCTCCTCGAAGATACCACGGACAGCCATGCAAGAGTGGTACGAGGTACCGCAGGCAATAAATATGATCCTGCGGCATCGCCTGATGGTTGTGATGTACTGGCGGAGACCACCAAGGGTGACGGTCTTGTTCTCCGCATCGAGACGTCCACGCATGGCGTTGACAACGGACTCGGGCTGCTCGAAAATCTCCTTCTGCATGAAGTGGTCGAAACGGCCCTTCATGATCTCCTGGAGCTCGATCTCGAGAGTCTGGATGGCACGGACGTTCGAGGCACCGTCCTCCTTGGTGAGACGGTGGATGTTGAGGGAACCCTCGTGAATGTGGGCAATGTCGTCATCCTCGAGGTAGAGCACCTTCTTGGTGTGCTCAACAATGGAGGATGGGTCGGAGGAGAGGAAGAACTCAGTGGGCATGGGCACACCGTCCTCGGAGAGGAAAGCGCGCGACTGCGAGCGGTGAAGCAGCGACTTGTCCGGGGGCGCAAGCAGGCTGTTTGCGTTCTTCAAAGCAACGTTCTGCGAGGCACGCTCAGCAGGGAGAGCAGCCTCATCCTGGTACTCAACGTCGACAAAGTCAACCTTCATCTTCTTCTGTGTCCGCACACCAACGACGAGGGGCGAACCCTTACGGGCAGCAACGACCTCGTGGGGGAAGTGCACCGACTTCATGAGCAGACCGAAGGCGCCCTGGAGCTCCTTGATGACGGTCTTCGCCAGCTGGACGAAGCTGAGCTCTGGGTGCTCATCGTAGACGTATTTGGCGAGCTTGGCGATGGCCTCGGTATCGGTCTCGGTCTCGAACTTGAAGCCCTTGCCCTCAAGCAGCACCTTCAACTCCTTGTAGTTTGTGATGATACCGTTGTGAACGATGGAAAATTCCCAGTTGGGGTCGGACCTAGAGGGACGCGTGTTAGCGCTACGCACAATATATGGGCGAATATGGGGTGACAAGGGCCGCCGATCAACGGACCAACCGTTTCAGCGGGCGGGCGAACGCGGCCCTAGGGGTATCGGAGTGGACGGTACCACATACCTGTGCGGGTGGCAGTTGACGCGCGACGGGGGGCCGTGGGTGGCCCATCGGGTGTGTGCAATACCGGCGTGCGAGTCGAAGACCTTGGACTGGTCGAAGTTGCTCTCCTCGACGAGCTTCTTGAGGGCGGCGACCTTGCCGACCTCCTTGACTGCAAAGACCTCGTTCTTCTTGTCGCCGTCGATGGCGAGACCGGCGGAGTCGTAGCCGCGGTATTCTAGACGCTGGAGGCCTGCAATGGTGGTGTTAGTGGGGTATCCTCACGAGCTGGAGCCGAGTAAAGAGCAAACACCGGGACACTTGCCATTGATGAGTGTGTTGAGGATGTACTTCCGGTCCTTCTCCACCAGGTAGTTGATGTAGCCAAAGATTCCGCTGTGAGTGCACCGTCAGCCTCGACTTCCGTTTGCGGCCAGCTGTGTGCTGCTGGCGGCGCGGCGGGGCAGCTAGCTTACCACATAGTGCTACTGGGAAACGATTGTGGAGGGTATCAGGTTCAAAAGACTGTAGATGGCGAGGACTCTTGCAATTGGGTGCGCCGAGCAGGTAGGGTGCGCTTGGGTGCAGTGGGGAGGGGAGAGGAGCGAAAGAGCGGTGTTGATTGTTTCTCTTTATAGTGGTGAGCCAAGCAGCGCTCTCTCCACATAAACGCTGCTCGCTTTTCAGCTGCTAGTCGCGCACGTCTGCGGGCTCGCCCCTGCACCGGTGGCGTCGCCTCAAACCGGTCGACCATCCTCCAATATTGCCCGTCCGCCGTGCCCACCGCGACCGTCGCACTGCGGGCTCTCCCCTATCCCGCCGTTTCGTCATATCGCGGGAGGATGCTGGCTTGATCGGGGCCCTGTGCTCAGGCAGTCCAATGGCCTGCGCCTCAGCCATGGCCAGTGCCTGATCGACGCTATCGCTTTGTTCAGGGCACTGGGGCGCAGTACGGCAAGAATAGCAACGCTAGCCACTGGCATCATTGGGTTTCTGAAGACGCTGCTGCAAAAAGTTCTCTCGTCCGAAGTCGATATTCTCGAGCTTCGCTGGCGTCGGGAGCTGTGGCTAGTGCTGGCCTGTTTGTCCTGCTTGTGGACAAGCTGCGACTCCTCAACACCATGCAGCCCTGGCCATCGTCGTCAGCAGCCATCCCCTCCTAACCTAACCGCCAAACAATCGATACTGTGCACCCTGCTGGCACCCGCCCACCGCAGGGCGTGCGTGTACTCGCTTGCCTTCCCCATCATGCCTCACAAGGGCTTTGGCTCCGGCAGACGTGTCGTGGTACGGCGGTCCTCTCCACTTGGACAGCTTAGGGCCCACCAGCAGACCACTGGCACGTCTCCACCTGCCACAGTGGAAGATCTGCGATCCAGCCAGCCGAGCGGTGGGCTGCTGTCTCGCTTGCCGTTGCTATCAGACGGTGAGCAACGACTCGCACGTGTCCTGGCAACCCACGACTCTGAGCGTAGCGGTGCCGAACATGTGTAGGGCGCAGCGGACCCCATTCGCAGCCGACCTATCGCGCTATGCACCAGCCAAACGTGAGCTCTGTCTCAGCCGCAACGGTGCCAGTTCGCAGAGAATGCACCAAACCATGCGGCTAGACGCCCCTTCAGAAGCTACCCCATGCCCCTGCACTGGGTCAACCACGCCTCAGAAGACCCAATACACCGCTCGGCTCAAATCTTTTGCCTTTTGACAGCTGGAAATTTCTGTATGGCGCTTTAGCCTTTGAATCAGTCTCCTAGCCGTAGCGCTTCGACGTTCCGCTTTAGAACTTCTCGCATTCGCCATCAGATCCAACGAAGCTGACTGTGCTTTTGTTCCTTCCTGCGGCCGTATGGTTCGCCCTGCGGGGGTTTCAGATCTAGCCGTGCTCCATTGGTGGCGATTCTCATAGAATTTGTGCTTATGGCACTGCTGACGAGGGATTATGGACCGGCTCTTGCCTCGCAAAGTTACTTCCTTCCCACATCATGGCTTCCTTATCCGCTTCGTGTGTTATTTCTTCGTGCATTCTAGACTCTAACAAGCACCATAGTCGAATTTTTTGTGTGATATGTGGTTGACGCTAGTGAGTAGTGTATGCACTGAAGTATCGTGCGTATGCTATTCTGATGTCCTCCGAACTCCATGTCATGTCCCAGTTCAAATACAAACACCCTGAATGCATGTGCCTCGTCCAATCTAATGCTGGAAAACGCCTCTCAAATGCACCTCTCCCCCCTCACAGATTCATCGTTACAGTCATGCTGTTACTATGCACCAACAAACACGGCGGCAGTCCCTGACATAACACCTCCAAATCACTAATATACTTCACGCTCTCCGCCTCACTCTCGCTCGTGCCTTCCACTGGACTCGGCAGCGTCGTGAACACTACAGCCGTGTCATCCGAGTACTGACGGATTAGCTCGTTGAGGATAAGATGCTGGGCTCGACACGGGAGGTCATTGAAGGACAGGGGAATGGACTGGTGGAGTGGGTAGCCCGAGGCCTGTGCTTGCGGGGCTACGGTGGGTGGAAGGGTTGGGCGAGGTGGTGTAGAGGATGAAGGGGAGCCAAGCTGCGAGGCCATGGCGGCGGCGATTGGATCCTTCTTTCGGGCGGCGGAAGGGGAGGGGGTGTCGACGAACATGATTGAGGGTCCGGCGGTCTCCTCGGGAGCGACAGCTGTTCGTGGGGTTGGCTTGGACGTGAATTTTGGTAAGGATTGATGCCGTATTGGTGGCGGCCGTACGTTTACAGGCCGGGTTGGTGAAGAAGATATGCTTCCGCTAGCTAAACCTTCGTCCAGTTTGCTCGTCGTGAGAAGTGCAGTATCCGAAGTCGTGGCATCAAGATGCGGCTTTAATGGGGTCACTGAGTCTGCCGTGGGGCGTTCCTCCTGAGATGGTGCCTTCCAAAGAGCTTTCCTAATGAACAGTAAGTACATGCAAACTGCAAATTTCGTAGTCTCAGGAAACTCACCGTATACCAAGCTTTTGAGTGATGAATGGAAGGCCTCTGGCGGCAGTCGTGGTCTGAGCCCGTTGCAACAGACCTGATGGACGACCCTCGTCATCACTGTCAGAAGCGTCCAAATCATACTCGTCTAGGTCATTGCTCATCCCGACAGAACTTCCGGTATCAACAGCCTCTTCCTCGTATTGAACATCGTCACCATCCAACGAGCTCGAAGATTGCTCGCTGTCGCTGTCTGACAGAAGCTCCGCGGGCAACCGCTGCGCACGCATGCCAATGGTGGCACCAGTCCTACCAATTTCGCTTACAGAGGTCTTCCGCTTCGCAAGGCGTAGTAGCTTCTTCAGCTCGGCGAATCGCTTCGGTTTCGATTCCTTTCTCCCATGTTGAAAAGACGAAGTCGGCCAATTGACAACAGCCTCTAAAAGATTGTCAACTTGAGCCAGTTCCTGGCTGGCGGATGAGTCCTGTGGCTTTCGTAGTCTCTGGATGTCTGTCCACCACTCTTCACCCTCCAAGGTATCGTCAACATCTTGCGCAGCTTCAGCGAATTCGCGATCATTCTTTCCGTTGACGATGACCTCGTACATCTTGAGACTACCACTCGCCAGCCAGAACACGAGTACCTCTGCCTCGATGCGTAGATTTCTCAGGAGAGTGGTTACCCGCCCACGTTCTTCTTCGACATCAGTTTCGTATTCAACAAATACGGCGACTCGGAGTTTGTATGTTCGCTTCCACGAAGGCACTGTGTGCAAGATACACCCGAGCTGAAGGATAAGAGTATATGTGTCGAAGTTGGTGGTAAGTGCATTCTTTCTGGAAGGGTCTTCGCCTGCAGTAGCAATTTCTGCCGACATCTGAATGGGCCACAGGTCAATATACTTCTTGGTCGGCTCAGCTTCCTCATCGTTCGCCAGCCTGAGTGTACTTAACAGTTGTTGGCCCTTCGTAGGCTTCGGTGTTGGCACCTCAAGTTCTTGGAACCCCTTTGCGAGAGCCACGTTGATCTGGAGGCGTAGTACGAGATCCTCCACGATTGTGACATAGTTTTGGATTTCAATAGAATTTTCGGGTTTCATTGCATCGGTCGGTAGTATTTTAGATAGTCCATCCGTGGTTTCCTTTCGTCTAGCAAGGGCCTGGATGGCTTGCCTAGACAATGGATGATTCGCGGCCTTGCTGACAGGTCGCGATGGTTGCGGCGAGGGAATATCGATAAGTGGCTTGGATCTGGACAAGTGCGTATAGAGTCAGTAGAATTCAAGACATCAGGGTTGACGTGAGTTGTCAGTGATCTGGGTGCCCCGACATGTCGTACAATGGCCAAATTTCAGTAGTTTCGGAGCAATACGTACTGGCGGAGTTCACTCAAATTGTAGAAACCCATCACAACGACATTGGGCCTCATCCCACCAAGACCAGCACTTAGCACCAAATTTCTTGCGCCCCACTCGACCATGGGTGATATGGTAATGTTTACGAATGCCTTGATCTTCGAAAAGTCGATGTACTTGGTCCAGGACTGCTGTTGTCGGCGTGCTTCAGGTACAGCTGCACCAAAGTCTTGTGAGATAATGACGTGACCGAGCACAAAGAGACCTCCTTTCTTTAACGAATTGCAAAATTGGATGAGCTTGTACTGTCGTCTTGGGTCGTTGACCAGCAGCAGGATTTGGGGTCTCCAAAACTTCACGTGCTCCTGCCGTAGTCGGAGTAGGTACTTCCGCACCTGGTGGTAAATCAGAGATTGTGAGACATCTCCCCAAGGTTTCGGCGGTGTGGTGTAATGGATGAGTAAGAAGATGACTATCAACAGAGCAACGCATCCCGACGCATACACGCCGTCCACGAAGAACATAGTTGCGCCGGAGACGATTGCGCCGGTCGCCGCTGTCTGCCAGTTGAAGAAGTGGAAGGATGGGCGGAAGTTCGGCGCACTGCCAATCTTCAGGGCGAACGTTGCCAAGTTCGTGACCAGAAATGTCATCAGATACTGTATACAAGTCAAATCAGGCTAGCACAACGGGCATCGGGGAAGTAACGTACAGTCATGGTCACAAAAGAAGCGATCTGGTTAATATCCGCTAACATCGTAAGCTGAGCCAACAGATAGGTAATCATAATAGCGTATGTTGGATCATCGGATTTTGCTGTGCCCTGACCGAAGATTGAGAGACCGGGGAGAAGGTGATCGCGAGCAAGCGCTTGTAGTAGTTTCGCTGAGCCAATGACACCCATCAGAACCGAGAAGGATGACGTTGCAAACTCTCCCAGAAGGATGACAACGCCAGAGATGTTGGTCAGCTGTATAACATTGGTGTTGTTGATGAACGATTCACGGGTGATTGTCGCAGCCATGGACAAAATCACGACAGCATAGAACACGAACGTCAAACCAAGGCCATAGAGAGTGCCCTTCGGAATAGCCTTGGAAGGATGCTTCAAATCTCCGGACATGCTAGCACCACTTTAAGAAGTTAGCAGAAAAGCTCAGATCGGGAGATTAACATTACTGACGCAAAAATCCCGCTACAGGCTGGAAATAGGATGCCAAAGAGGTTGCTCCAACTTTCATGGTGACGCTTGTCTTGACTCCCTGAAGCACCTTTTGTGAAATGTGGTAACATATTTTGTCGGAGTGTCTGCAAGCTCAAGCCAGTGAATTCAATACCTTCTCGAGCATCCGAGAATGGATCGCGAATCACAGCCGAAAGCGGGATGCTAACGATGGCGACGATCAAGATGAACAGCAAGCCGTTGCTGCATCGCGCAAAGAGGCCGCTTCCAGCGAGGCAGATGAAGGTGCAGATTACCAAGACAATGGTAGCCCACAAGAACTGCCATCTAAAGCCTTCCAGCATCAAAGGAAACCAGCTGCCAGTCTCGACACCAAAGTTCTCTATGAAACAGTCTATGAGGCCGACGGCGTTCATGCTCGTGTTGAATACTAGACCCAGGTAGAACACAATACCTATCGAGCCGCCGAACTCAGGTCCTAATGATCGAGAAATCAGGTAGTAGGCACCACCGCCGCGAACAGTTCCATTCGTAGCAACGGCGCTTATACTCATAGTTGTAAGTAGATTGATGCTGTAACAAGCTATTAGCATGCCTATTATGTGTCAACAGCTGGTCAAATGGCAGTGACAAGCTTCACTAACCCAGCATGCCTACTACGCCGGCCTGGCCAAGGATAAAACCGAACTGAATGGTATCAGTACTGTCGCGCACTGCGTAGGAGGAAGGAAAGCGGTGATGCATACCCGGAGAAACATCAAAATACTTAAAACGTTAAGAGTAGTAGGGACAAATACACCAGCAAAGGTTCCAAGCTTGCTACTACCCCCGACAGGTCTGGGAAAAGCACCTGGTCTAGGCTTTGCGGCATCCGTTCCTGCATGGTGTTTTCCTCCAGGTGTGTTGGAGCTATTCTTGGGAGCTGTTGAGCGTAACAGACGCAAAGGTGCAGAGAACCAGTTACGCATAGACTCGAGTGCATGATCCCTCTCTTGCGAATTTTCAGGCTCTCCATCTCTTGCAAGCAGCGGTGTTTCTTCTCCAGGCGATGATGCTGGGAGTATAGAACCTCGTCTGTTTAGTCTCTCTGCATGGTCAGTGGCTGTACGAGTTGCAAAGCTTGAGTGAGATCTAGGCGGCATCCGCCTACGGGCAGGTGCATCTTCGGTCATGTCGCACGTCCTGTGCCATGTCCAGGTCACGGGCTGTGGTGCAGGTCCAAGCGTCTAGACAAGGTTCTTTCCAGGTAAGTAATGGTGGTAAATTCTTCACGGCTGCGAACTCTGAGGAAATTTAGGTCTCTCGGGACGCTGGTGAGGCATTGAGGTAACCTGAGCAACAGGAATGAGGCGGTACAACTGTAGGTATTGGCAAAGACGTCAGTGAAGTATCGTGCATTTGCTGCCGAATTAGCGCGGCCTGGCGAGGTTTAATGTCTGCAGGGCGCAGCATGTGACCACCCCACGCGCGTGGGGCCTTTCAAGGTTTCGTCGCGACTCCCCAGCAAATGAGGTCAGCCGCGGCACACCTGGGCAAGCCCATACTCACCCACAGCTGGCACCGAGCCGTCTTGACCTTCCTCCACTCTACTCCCATGGCGAAATATTCCTTATAATACCAACAGCGCCCTGTTAGAGTCAAAACCTGCACCCCGGTAGCTCTTTTGGACTCGAGCCAATCCGCTCGTTACACGAAGATATCTCCCGCAACGCGATTGAAGCAGCTGCACCAGGCACGAACGCTACAAACGAACGCTCCTTGTTGCCGAGCATGGCGAACGATAGTCCTGAACGGACGAAGCCGCGGGCTGTTCCCTCCTCGTCGCGCGCCTCTGAGCGTAGCTCGCCTTCTGCTTCTGTTCCTCGCGAACAGTCAACAGCCCGACTCGGTTCTCCCATACCTTCCTCAGTTCCTGTCGGTTCTGTGCCAGTCCAGCAGATCCCCACGCCAGCGCAACTCGCATCCGAAGAGCCATCGACCAACCAGACACCGCTGCCTGGGCGTGAAGAAGGCCAGTCATCGCTTCCGGGGCCTGGCGAGTCAGCTCTATCATCAGCTCTAAAGGAGTCCTTTGGAAGGAGCCCACCACGGTTTGGAACGCCGCCGATACGTCCGCTGTCGCCTGCACAGGAAACCATCGCCCGCGATACGCTCAGCCAGTACGGCTCCTATGATGCGCGGAGTCGATCTCCGACCGTGCCGTATGAGGACCCCGAGATCATTCGTCGTCACTTAGCAGGCCCTCAGAAACCATCCATTTCGAATCTATCGGCTAGATATGGCTCTCCTAGTAGATCACATGCAGGATTTGGGGCAGATGCAGACAACGTCAGCAGGGGTAGACGAGGGTCGTCGGATGAGGAAGAGGAGTTCGACAGTCTGCAACTGCAGGGCGGTGATATTACACGGCAGATTTACAGGTGGTCGGCACAGCAGGAGGAGGAGCAACGTCAGAAGATGAAGCGAAGTCAGAGCTTTTCAGCAGATCATGCTCGAGCTAAAGAGCCTCTGTTGGACATCAACTCCATTCATCAGCCCGGTGGTTTCCGACGCAACTTCATTCGCAGGGCTGCCGACCAATCACCAGCACCAGGTCCTTCGGGCTACGGTACTGTCACCCAGAAACCGCAGCCTGTTGTCTTCACGAACAACTTCCTCGAATTCTTGACATTGTACGGACACTTCGCTGGTGAGTCGCTAGAAGAGGATGATGAGATCCTGGGTCCGGACGAGTACTTTTCTTCTGATGCCTTGACGTCTGGAGAACACAGTGAGGACGAACGAGAATATGGAGAGAACAGTGCCCTACTTACACCAGGCAAGCGGCGGAAACGCAAAGCGAGGGTAGCAGGCAAGGGAAGTCCCACGGGTGCCGCTATGCTGCTGCTCAAGAGTTTCGTCGGTACTGGTGTTCTCTTCCTTCCGCGAGCCTTCCTCAACGGAGGTATGCTCTTCTCTAATGTGGTGCTCCTCAGTGTGGCCGCACTCTCCTACTTCTGCTTCGTCCTATTGGTCAACACTCGCCTCGCCGTGGAGCACTCCTTCGGTGACATGGGATTGCACATCTATGGAAAGTGGATGCGCAACCTGATCAACTTCTCTCTCGTCATCTCGCAGCTAGGATTCTCATCCGCATACACCGTCTTCGTGGCAGAGAATATGCAAGCTTTTGTGCTCGCCGTGTCAGATTGCAAAACGCACATCAGCATAGGACTCATGATCCTTATGCAGATGGTCATCTTCCTGCCACTTTCGCTATACCGCAACATCAATCATATTCAAAAACTTGCCCTTATCGCGGATCTCTTCATTGTTCTGGGACTTGTATATCTGTACTACTTCGACATTCTCACCATCGTTGGCCAAGGTGGGATCTCAGACATTGCCAACTTCAACAAGAACGATTGGACACTGTTCATCGGAACTGCAATCTTTACATTTGAAGGTATTGGACTCATTATCCCGGTCCAGAGTGGTATGAAGAACCCAAAGAAGTTCCCCAAAGTGCTCGGCATGGTTATGATCGTCATTACTGTCATCTTCATAAGCATGGGCGCGCTCTCCTATGCGGCTTTCGGCTCGAAGACAAAGACTGTCATTATCCTCAATATGCCTCAAGACAACAAGTTCGTGAACGGCGTCCAGTTCATCTACTCTCTCGCAATACTCCTCTCCACACCGCTGCAATTGTACCCAGCCATCGAAATCACGAGCCAACAGCTCTTCAGCAGGACCGGCAAGTACAATCCCTATGTCAAGTGGAAGAAGAACTTCTTCCGCTTCTTTATGGTCGGCATCTGCGCCACTCTCGCTTGGGTTGGCGCAAATGATCTGGACAAGTTCGTCGCACTCGTGGGAAGCTTTGCCTGCATTCCGCTGGTCTACATCTACCCGGTAAGAACTACCTATCTCAATCAAAACGCTTGCGCTAATCCTGTATTCAGCCTATGCTTCATTACCGCGCCGTGGCACGTACCACTACTGCGCGCATACTTGATATCCTTGTCGGGATCGTTGGCCTCGTCAGCATGGTTTACACGACTGCGCTCACGATCAATAGCTGGGTACACGGTGGCACTGCAAAGGCCCCGGGATATTGTGATGAAAGGATGCCTTGAGGTCGCTTTCCCTTGTATAAGTTTCATCGATCATTCCTCTTTGTGTAGTTTTGTCGGTCGTACTTTAGCGATAGCATGAGTAGTCGGTTGCATGTGTTTGTCTAGATCTTGAGACGCTGCGCCTTTTTCTGTCGACTGTAGATGAAATTGGGTTCGTGCATTTGGTTAGATGGGTCAGTGTTGGGATGAAGGTCAATCATAGAAGAGCTAAGGCTCGCGCCGTAGCATAGTGTTTGTATAGGATTCATTCAACATCGACATCAGAGAATGAGCATTCCAGGGTACCTGGGTAGGTCGTGATGAAAAGAAAGCATCTAGGTACGGAGCACAGACAGAAGCGAGGGAACCGTGTCTTCATAGTGTGTAGCTTGAAGCAAATAGAATTGTGGTATATAACGCATTAGACTACTCGCTCTCATCGCTGCTCGACTCGTCATCCTTCTCCACAGGTATTTCTTCCTCATCTTCCTCTGCCTCCGGGGTACCCGTCATAACGAAGGACTTCAAGCACGTTATACGCGTGCCTGTCGTGTACGTTCCTAGTAAGCGTCCAACTTGCTCTGCTGTGAATCCCGTCCCCTTCTCTGACTCCGAAGGCGTCTTCAATTCGTCTGTGCGAAGAAGCCACAGCCTGACCGTGCCGTCGCTGCTTCCGGAGATGATAAGGAAGGAAGCGTCACTTATCCTCAGGATATCGAAGTCTTTCACTCGCCCTGAGAAGCCTGCTGCGGGGCCACCGATGGCAGCAACGAGATTGCTCTGCGGGATTTCATCCTCCTTCTCGTCGTTCGCCGCAGTTTCAAACGTGGAGTTTGTATCGTAGAACATTATACGGCCGTCCTCGGTGGAAACGAGCAGGATGCCCGGGTGTGTGTCCGAGGGCAGGTACCGCATCTGGTGGATCTTTGTCCGTGGGGTAGGAAGGATCTTCGCCTTTGCCTTCATGTCAAGGCTGAAGACCACGACGCCGCGTTCGAATGCCACGGCGAGCTCCTCGCCCTCAGTGTCCCATACGACTTTCCGACCTTCTCCGCTGCCGAAACGTCCCTCGCCTACCGAGGCGAGGATGTCGCGGCTGAACTGCAACACGCCGGCTTTATTTCCGGTAATGAGGTTCCAAAGACGCATGCATTTCTCGCCCTTGCCCACGCTGACCATCAGCTTGTTGCTGGGATGCACGGCGAAGTCATTGACGCCGGCGGGGACTTCGCCGGGAGCTGCGGTGTCGCCTGAGGGCCGGCCTTGGGCTTTCGGTATGGGTGCTTTGATGGTGGACAATGGCGCCCAGTCGCGCGTCCGAGTGATGGTGATGGTGCTGTCCTCGGAGGAACTCAGAAGCTTTGCGCGGGAGGGGAAGTGAAGGGCGGTAACGCTGGAAGAGTGGTGCAGCAGGGCGCCGAGCTCCTTGTTCCTGGAGTTCTCCGATATTGAAGTGCCATGGAGGGATGGGAGTTGAGGTTTAGATTTCGAAGGTGCGGGCGGTGCTGTAGATAATGTGTAGAGGTTGATTCGCTCATCGGTGCTGCCGGTGGCCAGGACTACCTTGGAAGATTCATCCGTTGGAGGGGTCAGCGCGAGGCAGCGGATCGCCGAAGTGTGTGCATTGAACAGGAAGGTGTCCGAAAAGCTGATTTTGGGTTGATCTTGCTCGACGGCGTCATCCTGTCCCGTGACCAGGGCCTGGGGTATCGCTGCGGTGAAGCCGTGCAGAACTCTTTCGTAGGAACCGGTGATGATCTGGACAGTTGTGGTTTCAATTGGCTCCGCTGCTGTTGTGATTGTTGCTGCCTTGCTCTTTGCGCCAGCCTGGTCGTCTACTGCGGCTTCCTTGCTTCTGCGTGCGGGAGACTCGATCTGTACCGCTTTCTGCGCGGCCGAGGCAGCCACTTCCTTCCCACTCTTTAGTGCTTTCGCCGGCTTCGTCCTGTCTGCGATTTCTCTCTTTCTTTTGGCCATTTCGAAGTTGGTTGGGTACACCTGACGTTGCTTGACGCGTTCGGCAGCAACACGAAATTTTGAGAAGCTGCAGGACGCTACTGCACGCTAGACAGGGGTCGGGAGCTTATCGACGGACGGCACGTGATCTACGACCGCCCGCGGACTGATCCTCCTTTCCTCACCATCGCGCGCGAGCCCGTCCGCCCATCAGCCCAAGTACTGCCCTCGATATATCCATCAACGCCCACACCCCCAACACCCGAAAATCCATCACATTGGCGGCACTCGTGGAAAACGGATGTCGGCCACCGATTGTCGGTCTTCATATGTCCCTCGACAGCCTTCGTGATGCGTATTTCCGGGAGAAAACGAACGAGATTGCGTAAGTAACTTGCGAATTCATCATCAAATCGCGAATTTCCTGTGTCGCATAGCACTTGCAACCGCGGAAAATCGCTCGGATTTGATTAATATTGCGTGGTTGTGCTGATAATCTCCCATATAGACAATGCGCGGCTTCGTTGAAGCGCAAGCTGCGCGAGCTTTATGGCACTACCGCGCTACTGAACGCGGGTCGCCCGCTCCAGGCCCAAGACCTCGCCCTCGACGATGAACCAGACGAGAATGAGGCCCGTTTTCTGGACGAAAACGACATAACCAAGTAAGCTACTCTTTTCTTTTCTACTCAATAAAGGTTTTAAATTATTCGTTGTTGTCGTCGCCGCGCGATTGATGTTGGCGCATTCCACTAACGACTCCATGCAGACGACGACGCTTTAACGATGCAACCCTTCCACCTCCTCTTCCTCTTGCATCACCGTTCCAGTCTTCTACCAATCCGGATTTCTCTATTCCATCGAAGTCGTCACCAACCACCGCCGTCGGTCCAAGCCTGGAAGAGCAGCTGCGCGCAGCATCTGCGTCGCCATCTGTTGCAACACAGCGGCCGCCCCCGAATGAGGAGCTAGGTGAAGCCGACGCATCCGCCGTCGCGAAGCCTGCATCAATCCCGTCAGGTGCTGACGCCCCTCACGCTGCCGCATCCCCAGCCGACACGACTGCTGTCGACGACGCTTCTGATGAACAGCCGCAGGTACCTCCAGTAACAGAGGCACCCGTTACTCAGGACTCAAGAGAAGCAGAAGTTGTACCCGATGGACCAGCTGTTGACCCGCGAGATGCCATACCACCGTCTACCGAAGATGAGACCGCTCTGGCAGAGGATGGGTTAGTAAACGGGCGAACGCCAAAAGCACCTAGAGCACCGCAAGTAGTACATCTACCACCTCAAGAAGTACAGGAGGCGAGGTTGCAAGAGAGGGAGCGGAAATTAGAGAAGGCAGCAGAAAAGGAACGTAAGGAGGAGGAGAGGTTGGCATTGCCGAATAGCAACGTTCCCACGGATCTGGCATCATCACCATCATCCACTGTTGGACCGTACTCGCAAGCGACACCACACCCTCAACATCATTCTCCGGATACCAGTCCAGATACCGAGTCGTTCCGTGAGCGAAGGCAGTCGCTTATCGAGGCAGGCCTAGTGGATCCTGTAGCGGAACAAGCCAAAGAAGATCATGAGCGCGCGTTACAAGAACAGATGCGCCTGGCAAGGGAGTCTGCTCGTGCAGAGAGTACCGTTGAGGATGACGTTGAAAGACAGATCGAAGATGAGCAGGCCATCCGCTTGGCACGTGATGGAAAAGCACGATTGGGCGAGTCGGACAACGCTCCTCCTGCAGGGCCAGATGCGCTAAGTGACCACGCCAGAGATGTTGTTCGCGAAATCGAAACTGAAGAGGCGGAAACGGCGGTTGAGCAACCTGCGGCTGACTCACTACCGACACCTACCACGACTGCTCCTGAACCCTCAACGGCGGAACCTGAAACATCGGATAGTATGGAAGAGCATCGACCGCGCTCCTCATTAGGCCAGGATCATCCGACCCCGCCTGCAGACAACGATGTGGAGATGGACGAAGCACCTGTTCCAGTGAAAGAGCAACTGATCCCTTCTACATCCCCTCGATCCGAACGTATGACAACACGAGACTCATCAGGCGCCCTGCAGCAAAAGTCTATTACTCAGATCATCGAAGAGCGTGCAGAGAAATCGCCTGCGAAGGTTGTTCTTACACCACGTTCAAGCAACACCTCGCTGACTACAAGTCCTGCGCGGCCTCTGAAGGAGCAGAAACGCAAAGAAGTATCGACTGTCATCTTTGCTAAGCCCGATCTGAGCCGGGCCACGAAGGCGCTACAGTTGTACAATGAGGATTACGCATCCCTCCAGGGTGCATCACAAGACTCTAGCAGAGATTATCTGCAAGGATTATTCAATTACCAGGCGCATCACCCACCTCGGTCAACCCCTCTTATGGACCTGGTCACTTCTGCGCGAAAAACTGTGTCAACGGCTGGGGTTCTTGCTACTATTCGAGAGGCCCATGATTACAAGATTCTCAAGAGAGTTTATCAGCTGCAAAACGCGAATAGGTGGTCACTTCGGCAGCTGAAGAAGTCTGCTGAACCCGAGCGACCTATTACCCATCAGGATCATCTACTTGCCGAGATGAAATGGATGCAGACTGACTTCAAGGAGGAGAGGAGCTGGAAAAAATCTCTTGCTGCTACTTTCGCTGTATGGTGTGCGGATTTTGTGAATAGCACGCCCGAAGAACGAACGTCGTTGCGAATTAAAGCTCGATTACCAAAGTCGAATGTGGTAGACCAAGATATGGACGATGCACCCACTCCGGATCTGGTGCACTCTGGCGCGGACGCGGAAAGCGTGTCTTTCGCAGACGACGACGAGTTGTTGTCTCCGTTATGCTCTAATCCGCCCGCAACACTCTTTTCTTTGGGATTCAACGATGTCGTCATGAAGATTGACCGTACACCCGCCAGCGACGCGATGCTGCACGAACTTCCTCTATACGAGCCGATACTGGAAGGTGCTAGAGACGTTACACCTTTGTCTTTCGTGGATCCTCCTCTCGCCCCTGTATCTAAATTCGTCTGCGGTAAACTGGTGTCGCAAGTAAGGGGTCCTCCCAGAAAGCGCAGCCGTTACGAATACGATTCTGAAGATGAGCCAGCTACTCCGCCAAGTAGATCTGGAACCTCGGCCGAACATTCTATGCCCTCTACCCCTGGAAGAAGGCTGTTCCACCGAAATGATCTGCCACCAGAGATGAGCGATGTAGCCCTGTTCCACCCCGAGAACAGGCATATTCGCGATCGGCTCCAAGCTTCTCACCAGTTCAGGCCGCCTACTGAGTTTCCGATGCCGTCGGTGTCTTTCTTCGAAAACCGGCAATCATCACAGTGGCTATGGGAAGAGGATCAGAAGCTACGTGCTTTGGTGAAGGAGTACACTTTCAACTGGTCGTTGGTCGCACAGCAACTTGCTTTACCTTCAATGCTTGTAGCTGGGTCCGGTCGACGAACCCCTTGGGAATGCTTCGAGCGCTGGGTGCAACTTGAAGGGCTGCCCGCGGAGATGTCTAAGACCCAGTACTTCAGGACGTACCAAAGCCGCCTTGAGCAAGCGCAAAGGACTGTTGCCGCTCAACATCAAGCGCAGCAACAGCTCATCCAGCAGCAGCAACAAAGTGGCCAGAGTATCCCAGCTCAGACACCCCGAAGGCGGACAAACCAACCCATTCGAGTGGAGAGACGGAGAGACAATAGGCATCTTGCCATCATTGACGGAATGCGGAAGCTGGCTCGGAAGCGCGAGTCTATTGCGCATAAGCAAGCTGAATCACAGAAAGCCGCCGCACTACGTAAAGCACAAGAACCCATGCAGCCCAAGACCAACGTGCATACTCCTCAAGAGTTCTCGCGCCTTAAGTGGGAACGTGAACAACGGATCAAGCAGAAGCTTCTTGAGCAACAGCAACAAGAGATGCACGCGAGGGTACGTACAACTATTTCTCCAATGGATGTGTGGCTAATAGCACGTAGCAAATGGCGCAGCGGACAGCGCAGATGCAGGCACAAGGCTTGGCCAACGGCGCCGGTCAACAACAACGGATGGGAACGCCTGGCTCCAACCCCAACCTTACTCCGCAGATGGCGAACGCTGCTCAGCAAGGCTCAAACCCTGCTGCTAATGCTGCTATGGCAGCTCGGGCGCAGCAGAACCAGATGCAACAGGGCTTCCCGAATGCCAACATGAATGGCGGAATGTCGATGGGCAACACAGGTGTCCCGCAAGCGCAGATGCAGGCCAATATGTCCAACTCTCAGCGGATGGGTCCTCCGAACCAGGCTCAGATGGCGGCCATGCAAAGAGGCCAATATCCCAATGCTAACCAGCAACACCAGTTTCAGCTCCAACAACAACAGATCAACATGGCTAGTAATCTCACCCAGAATATGGGCATGAACAATATGCCGAACGCGAACATGATGGCGTCCATGGCAGGTCAGAACATGAACGGGAACATAACCCCTACGATGAATGGCATGTCGAACAACGCCGGATCTCCTCGCATCAATCAGGCCACTCCCAGTATGCAGACTCCTGCTCGCCCATTGTCTAGTGGACACATGCCGCAATTATTGCAAATCCAAAACAATCTAAAGGTACAGCATCCGGAATGGTCCCAAGAACAGGTCCAGAAAATGGCGTCTGATCATCTTGCCCGGTTCCTAACAAAACAACGCGCACAGGCAATGAATGCAGCCGCAGGCTCCCCCGGCATGGCCCACTCTCCTCAGATCGGCAATAACATGTACGTCCAAAATGGCAACATGGGTGCCAACAGCCCGAACCAGGGCGCGGTCCACGCCTATCAGCAGCAGCTTGTTCGCCAGCAGCAAATGATGAGCCAGCAGCGAGCGCAGGCGGGTAGCCCCGGTATCAATGCCGCCAGACCTTCGAGCAGGAGTGCAACGCCGCAGAATCCACAGCTGCAACAGAGTCCGGGTGTCCAACAAGCCCAAACGTAGAGACGAAGCGAACCTCCCAGCATAGTGATGCTGCCGGATAGGCATCACTTCACGTACAACTTCGAACTGTACATGTTTATTTAATGAATTCCCATCTTTTCGATTCTGTTTACCGCGAGCATAACGAGCTGTGAGCGCTCGAGGCCACAAGGAGGCTCGTTCATCACGGGCAAGAGCATGGTGTTTGGCGTCTGGCGCGTCATGTCACCGGGACACTTGGTTGGGCAGTGATATATAGTCGACTGGGAGACTTGGGTCGGTAGGAGATCAGACTCTCCGAATAGCTTATGAGATACCTCGACCATAGAAGTCGAGACAATGAACTATTTTAGCGCCCTTGCTTAAACAGCCCGAGGGTCAATCCTCTTGGTGGATCTTTTCGCTCTGTGACACTTCTAGCAGCCTTCGTATTATGGCCGCCACCTTAGGTCCAACGTTGGACACTATTTGCCACCTACTCGTAAGGTTCACCATGTCCTTTCATTCAGGTCCGCGAAGTAACATGTACGTCGAATGATGTTGTAAGATGATATTATTCGCACATCAGCATTTCTCCCTTCCAACTGCTTCCCTTCATTAGGTTGGTCTTACGAGTGACATGCCACCAGCTTTACTAACTTCATCAAGTATAAATGGCCGGTGCATACAAATGCATCGTTCAGAAGAGCATGAATTCCGACCTACAGACTATGCAGCTGCTTGAGAGACCGGATTCCCGGTCAGATGCTATCAATGAACACAATGCGATAAGTGCAGGGCTAGTTGGGGCGGCATTACACGGTTGGCTTCAAGAACCGGAAGAAAAACCTGCCGGTTGTTTGATATACGTGTAAATGTTCACTCCAAAGAAGATAGATCTAGATTTGTGATAGCCGCAGTTGATATCGATATCCGCGATAGCCCTCATCGTAGTACGAATTCGCTAAAGTGGCAAGGTGCTTGGTTTCGAGCTGCATTCTTGCATTCGTACTACACGACATTCCCCCGCCTCCACACGGTGCGCATGGAAACGCCGATCCCTTGCTAAATTCTGCTATATGAATTCCATGTTACGTCCTCCACTTCCTGGTACCCAATAATTTGCATTAGCGACACCATTTTTAACTGTGTCTGTCTCTCATACCTCGATTTCCACTGTGTCGGAGCATTTCTTTCTCACAGTAAGAGCTTCACAACCAACGCCATCAATGTTCCTTCCGAACGCAGATTTGAAACACCGTAGCCACCCAGATTTAACTGGAAAAACTTCGAGAGTCTAGTGCCACATCGGTTGCTGGCCAGTCACCTGAGCTGAACAACTATGGGCCCATTTGCTCAGACCCAAGATACAGCGCCGTCTTGGGCAAACATAGACCGTGTCAGACGCCAACAGGCAATCGTTACCTCGGTTCTGCTCGTGTTGATGGTGATCTTGCTGGCCAATCGCGTCTATGTGAAGATATGGCTAATGCGGCAGTGCCGTTGGGACGACGGTATATAGAGTGGACCTCGATATCGAATCCAATCTGATCAGCACTTCACAGGCACCCTGACAATAGCCGTGCTTGGCACCCTGATATTATACTCGACTACGCTCTGGATTTCTATCCGCGGTAACCTCGACACAGACGTAGACGGCACCCTCGAAGCGCTCACAGACGATGCGTTCATCATCCCAGCCTTTGTTTTGCTCACTGTGCTACCGGTCACATACGGTTTTCTGAAAGCCACCTTTTTCATCCTCTACCTCCAGTTGTTCTACCAGCTTCGATGGATGCGCATCGGCGCCACAGTCGGGCTTTCTGTTAACGTCGCGACCTACACAGCGTTCACGATTGCGACGCTGTATCTTTCCATCGTGCGGAACATAGTTGTGTATGGGATGGTCGCTATTCCCATCTCTGCGTTCGGGCTGGCGTCCGATATTACAATACTCCTTTTACCTATTATCGCCGTCGCGAACCTAAACGTATCCAGAAGGAAGAAGTTCGGCGCTATGCTGATCTTCCTTTCAGGGCTGATGTACGTAGGCTGGTCTTGCATTCACCACTTGCGCTCAGACTGACGCTCACAGGGCTTGTGTCTGCTCAGCTGTTGCATTGTATTTCCGAACGAGGAAGGGTACGACAGAGAATGTCATCTATCTACTGTTCGCGACGAACATCGCCATGTGAGTCAGCATTGAAGGGAGCAGTTGGCTTGCGATGTTCCTAACGCACTATAGAACGTGCGAGCTGATGATAGGCGCCATGTGTGCTTGCATGCCATCGTTGGCGTATACCTACAGAAACGAGCAAGCATTCCAGGGAATTAGGAATAAATTGACGAAGCTGATGCCGCCGATCTTTCCTCGCGGGCGCCCAGTAACCCTTCCGACGATAAGGAATGCCACGAGCGAGGAAGATATGAGTCCTGTTTTACGGAAGTCGAGCTCACCATCAACGAAGTCATTCGAAGACATCGAGATGATAGACTGTTATCGAGGTGTCAGTGCTCATGATGGCTGAGCGTCTTTACCTGAACGGCTGACGATGAAATTTGATCGCGAGTTGTCTGCAATCGTCTCCGTGAAATCGGCTCGTCTACCAGCAGCCCTTGAGTACTGGCACCGACTTGATTATGGCAACAAGTTAGACGAAGTTCCTACATCTTGTTGGCCTCAAAGATAGTGCTTTTAAGATTCAGTTTAGTAAGGAGCCACTCGACAGGCACGAACCAACAGATCGATATAACTTCAGAGAGAGAGAGAGAGAGAGAGAGATGTGCGGGGAATCTTCTATTCCGACATAAACTCCGCGTCTTGGCTAGCATGCAGTATTTCTCCACGTCAAGCAGATGGATGTACTTCTCCGCTGCCGGTTCCGGTTCCGGTGCGGACCCGGTCCCGGTCCCGGTCCGATGCGCATTCTCCCTTTACGGGCTCCAGTCGTTGCATGCACACCAGGTCGAGTCCAAGCCGTCTCTTACCATCGCAGATATTTCCGCCGATTCTGTTAATTCTCAGATCCAGTCTTCGGGTCCGAGAATAGCACCGAAGTTTTCCAGAGGATCGGTATTTTCTAGGCACATCCTGTAGACTATTGTGCTAAGTAGGAGCTCCTGAGGCGGCAGCTCTGGTCATATGGTAATGAACTGGATTGCTTTGTTTCTCTCATTGATCTGTCTTGCGAATACATTGTACTGTAGTTAGTACCGCGTGTCAATACAGCAATGGGTATCGTTGTTACAAACCAAGCACAACATACGCGTCAACCCTTCGAGTGCATTTCAACACTTCCTCCTTAATACCCACCCATGCTTCCATATCCTCGCCGCCGTACACAGACACCACCCCACAAAACTGCTCGCTCCAGCCCAACAAATCGTCGTCGTATAATTACTTGCCTTCAAAATTGCTCCACTCAACGGCCCTCCCACCAACGCACTGAAACCGATCACTGTCATCGCCATGCCCAGCCTTGTCCCCGTCTTCGAGATATCATGCGATAGCGCCATTATCGCCGTAGAGAAGAGCGACTGAAATGCCGCAGCAAACATGCCGTAGAACGCGATAAACGTGTAGTATGTGGGGATCGAGGTTACTCCGAGCCAGCAGAAGAGGATTACCGTTGCGAAGAAGGTGCAGAATGAATAGGTATTGAGGGGCCCGATATAGCGGTCGCCGATGAAACCGGGGAGGATGCGGAAGGGGAGTCCGACGCCGTTAAGGATGATGACGAGATTGAGAGACTGGGTGTATGGCATGCCGAGCTCGTCGCGGGCGAAGGAGGCGACCTATGGATGTGTTAACCTAATACAATCCACATGTACCAACGCAGAGGTAGTGCTTACATAGTAAAATACAAAGTAGATTGGCGGCATCAAGAAGCAGACGCCCAGGACGAATAGAATGTAGGGCACGTCCTTGAAAGAGTCTCGATCCCAAAGCGGTCCGCTCTTTCTCGGAGGAAGGCGCGGCTTGCTAAATGCGATGACCACCGACAAGCAGGCCACGTTGATGAATCCAAGCACTCTTACAGTCCAGCCGAATCCTACTTTGGGGAGTAGCTGCCGTACCACAGTCGGATAGATCATACCACCCACTGAGTTGCCTACAGTTACGAGTCCGATGGCTAGGCCGCGGCGTTTCGCGAAGTATGTAGCCACCAAGCTCATGACAGGCATGAAGAATGTTCCGCCTCCAATCCCGGTACAGATTCCTTGTGTCAATAACAGTTGCCAGTAGTTCTTAGCTGCACTCATCGTAAATATTCCAAGGAGTTGAACAGCAATACCAAGCCCTACCGTAGGGCGGAACCATCCAGCGTCAAAAGCGCGTCCACTGAAAATGCCGACGACGAATAATAAACATGCTTGCGTGGATCCGATCCAGGAAATCGTCGAATTGGGCTCAGGCAGTATTTCTGCGTAGTACGGCTGAACTGGGGCAAGATCAGTGACGTTACCCTGATAGAAGGTCGATATGAGAAAGACTTACAAGCGCCGAAGGAGTTGACGAAACCCCAGGTATTTGTGACGGCAAGCCAGGCGCAAAAGACCTGTACCCAGGCACGAAGACCGCCATCGGGAGGTGGTCCTGGATTTGGTATCGAGCGGGTGGTGAGGTGCGACGATACCCGTGCTAAGGCGTTGGATGCTGCTGATTTCGTTCTGGTCAAGGGAGCACCTTGTCCTTGTATCGGTAAGAAAGTATGGTCTGGTGTTTGTGTCCGAGCTGGTACCTCGGCCTTCTCTATATTAGAGTCCATCTTTTGATCAATGACGAGACGCAACGCTGAGCTGTGTAGAAAATCGCATGTACTCAATTTCTTCGATGTTGTTCCCAAATTATTTTTAAGTACTGCGAACCGCGAAACCCTAAGTAAAACGTTGAGTCATTAGAGATGGGCGCTATGTATATACAGTATTGATCATCTGTCTAGTACACCACCGGGCCGAAACCGACCTGCCGATTACGCCGAATATGAGGGGGTCGCCGACAGGAGTTCAAGACCGATCTTGCTAGACTTTTACACCGTTCATCGGAGAGAATGGCGATGCGGAGTCATACGCGAGCGCTACAAGGGTAGGTGCATCATATGTGGATGGCTAGCGTCGGTTATGTGTGGGGCAACCGAACGGTAAACGGAGATAAATAGTGAACTTGAACGCATATAGATCGCCCGAGATCATGTATAATGCAGACAGGACACTGGACAGCTGATTGGAACGGCGCCTTCGTCAAACGCGAATTCGACCCTGCTCAGAATCCGAGATGCGTGGTAGCACCGTGGTATATGTTCAAATAAAGCCACTGCTACAGTGGTCGTAGTCCTGGTAGCGGAGCCTTCAAGCTCATAGGTCGCCGACTTTCATGCCCCAAGCGGCTTCGATTCACCAGGCATCACACCTCGGAGCACATAGGCCAGATCGCGCTCATGAGAAACCGCTGTGCCATAGATCCACCTCTCTTCCGACCTTTTCCAATACCTATTCGGTAGGTATGCCTCCAGCAAATAGTAATTGTCGCGATGATAAGGGAACTCCAAGCTCAACGGCCCGGATTTCGACAAGAAGGCATCGGTACCACGAGCGGCATCTTCGTCTGTCATATCGACGTGCTTGCGCTTGTTACCCTTGTTCTTTGACTGCCTTCTGATTGCTCGTATGGTGCTGTCGAGATGTATTTCGAGGATTCGTGCATGCCAGAGCGGATTTTGCAAAGCGGCGCGGACGACTTGCGCATTTCGCCGCACCAGCTCTCCGTTCCACTCAGGTGTCGTACCTCGTGGAATCATAGGCAGCGGCTCACCAGTGTCAAGGACTGTCTGCCAATGCGCAAAGTCAAGCGCCACACAGAGGTTGTTCCATGCCAGGATGCAGGAAAGGCATGTGCATACGAAATGCTGGTCCGGCGGTTGTAAATGTTGATAGGGCTTACGATGAATACCAAGAAACTCTTGTCGTCTCTCAGCTACAAGTAAAGGGCGCGCGGAAGCATCAACCTCGGCGAGAAGCTTTGGTAGGACGAGGCATTGGGCGATGAGCGTGTAACGCTGCTGTATGATGGCGTTACCGATGACGTTCGAATTGGCATCGACGAGAGACCGGAAGCGGCGATTGGTATTACTAAAGTTCAGGACCTCGCCTGGTTGTAGATATGTCAGGGATTCGATGATCAGTTCGGTGGGCAGTTTCGTCAGGCTAATAATGGCATCGCGTTTGCGTTCCCGCTTTACCCTCTGCTTCTTCTGGCGCTCGGTGCGCTTGGACCGTAGCTGCAATGCAGCTGTCTTGTCATCGAGAGGTTCTTCATCGTCGGTATCGTGGGCTATGTGGCGTGGCATTCTGGGCGGTGTTGTGGTCACAGGAAGGGCGGCGGGGGCGATGATGCATACCGAAATATTGGTGTAGTCAGCAACCAATCGGAGGTAAGCGATCTCCGCGATCCTGGAGTACCTCTAAGAGGGCGTAAGAATTCGTTCACATTATGACAAACATCTAATCGGACGTGAATGGATAATCAGATAGTAGCAATCCGATCAGTCCTCCAAGGTCACAATGACGCTTAATCAAAATGTGTAGGGCCAGCAATGTGTCTGCATACGGCGACTTTTAATTGATGGATTAAGGTATGCAGTGGAATCAACGCCACAATTGGCAATCGTCATGTGGAGATGAGTATTCCTAGGTAGGCTGCTTACGATGTATAGGCGATGTCGTGCTTCGAGAAGATTGCAGAATTAGGCCGCGGAGAGATTTGCACGTGATCGTAAGTCAATATGATTGGTCAGATTGCAAGCCAGCCGTGGCGTCATGGTCATTTCTAATCATGACCTTACACATCCGGCCCGAACTACTCGCGGAACGCCGCCGCATATAAGTACGAAGCATACTCATAGTCGGACTCCGAACATCAAGTCCATCCAGATATAAGTTCATGACCTCAAAACTCCAGCGTTTCCTTCGCCCAATTTTGTCGGCCAAATTGCACACAAGCGCCAGAACAATGACAACAGCACAATTTATTCACATCGACCCGACGTCGTTCACGGGGAAACCATGGGCCAAGGTCGATGGCCCTGGATGGTCGTACAAGCAAAATCCTCACCAGCGCGAAGTGATCAACCTACGAGGTCAGGAAGACAAATTCAACACCGACAATGCGGGCTTCGCGGTCTACAAGTCGCCCGCCAAGGAAAAGCTATTCGAAGACGACAGCACAGTTAGAAATACTTACTATCCCGAAGTGGAGTCCATGCTCCGCTCAAACCTGCCTGGAATCAAGAAGGTCGTCATGTTCGATCACACGATCCGTCGTCGCAAGAAGGACGCCCCCCGTCAACCTGTTCAACAAGTCCATGTAGACCAAACGCCAGCTGCTGCCGCCGCACGTGTTCGTCGCCATTTGCCTAAAGATGAAGCAGAAGAATTATTGAAGGGTCGCTACCAGATTATTAATGTGTGGAGACCAATCGAAAATCCCGCGTCGGACATGCCTCTTGCAGTAGTCGACTGGCGCAGCACCGAGCCTTCGGATTTCGTTCCTGTGGACCTTCTCTACCCTAAGACCTCCATCAGCGCTGACAGCGATGCTCGCGGAAAGGAAGTCCTACCGGATCCCGAGTCTTCCACATCAACTGAAGGCTACGAGATCTTCGGCGAGACTCTCTCAGTTGCACCGAACGACAAGCACAAATTTTATTACATGAAAGATATGACTCCAGAGGAGGTGATGCTCCTGAAGTGCTACGATTCCCGAGGAGACGGTGAGCCAGGTGGGAAGAAGGGAACGGCTCTCAGGGTCGCGCACACGGCTTTCACAGATCCGAACACTCCGGCTGATGCACCTGGTCGCCAAAGTATTGAGGTTAGATGCTTGGTGTTTTACGAGTAGGACATTCAAAAGTTAGCGGGTTCAAAATTTCATGATATGGTAGCGTTGTTAAAGGTACGCACTATTTAATTTACAAATGCATGCAAGTTCACTTTGGGATGACACCATTGTTACACATGCACGCCCTTGAGTCATGTACATGCATTTTGGGTCATTTTCTAAACGCTCGGAAAGATGCAGAAGCGCGCTTGATCTTGTTCGTTCTGGCGCAGTTGTAACTTTCACCTTTCACCTCAACTCACGTTTGCTGTTTGTTTACCCCATCCATGTGTCAACAGCAACTCCCCGTCACACTCTTCACACCAGAAACCACGCTCGTATAGCCACACCTCATAATATTTGAACTCCATGGCCTTGGCTGGGTATAAGCGCGTCGCGCTCGCGGCGTTGCTTGGGCGGACGCGTGCACAGGAGCGAGATCAACCACGACAATCCCAGGAACAGAGTGTCGACCGTGCCCAACCCAGCTCGGAGCCAGAATTTGAACAAGCGAGCCGGGAAAATGCAACACAAACAAAGGTCAAGTCTCGCGCTGTACTTCTCTGGGAGAAAGAGAAGCGACGGCGAAAGAGAGAGAAGAAGAAGGAACGCAAGAAGGAACAAATCAGATCAGAAGAAGCGGCACCCACGAACGCACCGTCTTGCGTTGCAATCTCGCACAAGAAAGGGAAGCAGGAGCGGTCAAGTACAGAGGAGCAGATACTCAAACATTCAGAGAATGCAGAGAAACAGCGGCTTCAGAACGAAGAGAAGAAACGACTAAAGAAGCAGAAGAAGCGGCAAAAGCGTAAGGAAAGGATAGATCGGCCGATTAAAGAGCTCCAAGAACAGCCATTCGAATTCACAAAAGATCATACGAATATGAGGGAAGGCGCAACGCATGGTTCTCCAGAACCCAATGTCTTTGCAGACAGCCACAAACCTCCAGACCATGCTAAAGAAACTAACGAAGGTGCGAAGTATGACCCCGCCGTCAAGTTCGGGTGGGTAAATTCGAGAAACGACATTCCGGAGCCCATCCAGGATGATTTCATCGACTCTGCGTTCGAGGACGACCATCAGGTCCAGAGCAAGAAAGTCAAATCAAGGCCAGAAGACTCAAATGCCTTGAAAGAGCCACTCTCTCGACCCCGCCAGAGCACAGCTCATGAGAAACGACCGCGAACGCCTACACGCTCTCCTCCGATCCAAGAGCCGGTAACCCCAACTCGACTAGTAAGGACTCCGGATGTCCTAGTAGTCACGCCCAGCAGACGACTCCCTAGTCCACAGCTCGAATACATTGTCTCACCGAAATCACCTGCCGTTGTTCAAGCCGCAGCCAACATGCTCGTTACCCTAAAATCCCGTACAGCACGCTTGAACGAGCAAATAGCCGCCTTCAACACGCACCTGCTCAGTTTACAAGATAGGCAGCCGTCGCCGTCGAAGATGAAGCTAGACCAGGATTCAATGGCCAAGGCAAAGCTTCTAGGGAAGATACTCCGCGTGATGGAGAAACACTCGAATCAGGTGTTCATGATGGAGTTTGCTCTGCGAGATTTGGTTGACGAAGGAGACGAAGATTTGCCGAACTCTCTGAGGATGATAGAACTGGAGTTTGCAGAGTTGGTAAAGACCCATGAGGCCAAGATGAACAAGGTTATGCGAAAGTTGTGCCCAGAGGCGATGGAGATGACGCTGAAGGAGGCTGATGATGGGTTAGATAAGAATATGTAGAATTCTGTAACGCGAGGTATATGAATAAAACTCGACCTCACCAAAATGAGCAAGTTAGATAGAAGTCAGCTCAAGTGTCCCAAGGTCACAGGGGAAAAGTGAACGTTCACACATAGAGGGCAGTGTTGAGTTTCGGATATAGATTTGAACTCCACGATCTAGAGATATGCTGTGGCCTCCCACTTCTAGCTCGAACATCTAGAATGATCCGTAGGATACGTCAGGGTATACTTTGTGACTTCCTTCCATGACACGTATAGCGGCGTGAGTCAATCAAGGCTCTACAGCTAGACTTCATGACGGCATGTGCATTTGCGCCTTGGACTGTCTTGTGGAAGGGAGAAAAGCATGAAATCGACACCATGTTCGCACATATGTAATAACAGACGCTCATGCAGACTCTATGCGCTGCGCTCTTGCCGGAGATATGATGCTACGCCACGACTTCGTGGTCTTGCAGCTATATGTAACGTAGCGGTGTGATGAAGGGTAGGGCGATGACTGCTCGTCTACGCTAAAATTGCAGTGTTGGGATGCGTTGTCTACAAAATATGCCAACGCATGCAGGTGAAGCGTGATGAATGGTAGTCTGCGCTGATGCCTACTTCTAGGCGCATATACGAGGCAGGCTCGAGGCAAAATGAGAGGTCAAAATTTCCGTATCGTATCCCCAACCCTGGGCAGGTAAAACGCCTTCTTAGGGTGACTTGGTCTACAAAACGTTCTTGATTCGTGAATCCAACACGAAATCCTCGCCTAAGGTCGTGATGGTCAGTATAGTGTTTGTCTGTACTAAGACGTTGCACATTATACATGTTCGGGATGAGTGCCATATGTTGACTTGCACATCACTCATGCTAACTGAGCCCAACAATACGTTACTAGACATTACAGTCGGAGGTGTCAGCGACCAGGGGATGTACGCGCCGCTCTTATAGCCGGAAAATTATAGATCGCAATGTTTAGGAAGAGCTCGAGTGAACTTGGTGAGTCTTGGAGAACTTGATCTAGTATCTTAAGTTACTCGGGTTGTTTCACGGCGTATTTGCTCTTTTTGTAGTCATTCACGTCCCCAGAAGCTTTCCGGGCGAGCAGCCTCCGTTCAAGAATGGTTGGAAAGGGGGAACACTTGCTGCGCCTCAATGTTTGGGACGGTGTGACAAGCGAGAGCTGGCCTTTGAACAGATGAAGTTGAAGAATCATGGTGGAGGTGAACAGCTGTGTTCGACAAGAAATTCAGTCGCGCACGCACCGTGTGCAAGTACGCTCAGACACTTGCACATACACTCACCTCCCACTCAAGCTACTGAATGTCTCAGGGTATATATATTATTTTTTTCAAGTTTATCCTCGTACGATACCTAGTCTACATGTCAATATGGCGGGTTGGTTACCTACGTGTATTATATCTGAACTTTAGGTGATCCTGCCTGACTCACTGAGGCGGTTCGATCCCGCGGGCGGCCAGGAGCCTAAGGTTCTTTTTCTGCCCTTTTTCACCTTTTTAGATAGAGCAGCAATGCAATCTATCTGTTATAGGTACGCAGCGAGTCCACCGTGTGCGTCCTGTCTTTTTCCTCTCTTTTTTGACTTGACGACACACGAAATGCTCTGCCTACGGCCCTGTGTAATATATGGTGGACTTTCACAATCTCACGAGAGAGACTTTCCGAGGTGCAGTAGCATCACAACCCTCCTTAGTGAGGGAGTTTTGTGTAAATTGTATATGATCATCAGGATTGCGCGAACTGCGGAAATGAACACTATGACCACGAAATGAGCATGATGAAGATTTTCAGAACTTCTGGTAAAGGAATCTATCAAGAGAGAATAGTCCAGATCTACTTGGCTGCCTCTATAACGCCCAGACAAGATTCAATGCGTACACAGGGGTATCAATCCACGTCCCATAACACCAATTCCTAATCAAACCCTGATATCATAACCCGTCATTACATCTCCTTCAAGGATCTGAGAGATTCCGAGGAAAGGCTAGAGGTCAACAAAATGTCTCGTTAGTCCATTACAGTAATGACCAAGTACAGTCTCGCACCTGATATGAATCCAATAGATCCTTTAGCCATCACTTCGTTTGCGCCAGAGATTGCAGCATTGGGTTGTACTCGTAAGATCCAGAATAGGCAGTGCATACCCTATCATGCCAGGTGACATTGAGCAAACGCATGGGCGTCCAGGCGTTCGTTCGCACCAGAGATTGCAAAATGGACCGTTGCCAGGATCCATGTACATGATGCCTGCCAGTCTTATGATGTCTTATGAATTGACGACCACTGTAACATTCAGGTGACACGTACCTTGAAGGCTAGACGTAAAGTCACTCGCTAGGTCGGCGCAGACAGAGAAGGCTAGAATATTTTTTCATTGGATGCGTTCAAGGGTTATAACCCGACTCCTCTAACAAGCACCCACAACACCACCGGCACAACAACATTGTCGTTCCCTCCTGTCAACACCGCCTCTTCAAGACTCGCTCCCGCAGCACAAACAGCTGCTTTCCCTACCACTTTGACACCATCCAAGCCCAACCCTACAAATGTCCTCTCCGTTTGAGGTCCCCATCCAACAACAAGCCACACTTTCCCAAGAACTAGACCTACCGTAACCGCAACCGCGAAAGCCAGGCTACCCTCAAGCGACTTCCCCCCTGCCCAGGGCCATTTCCGTCTTCCATAGCGCCTGCCAATCAAAGAGGCAGCGGCATCCCCCATGCCCACACATACCACACCAGCAACCATACTAAGATCCCTTCTCTCCACCTCCCACCCACTCCACGGCTCCTCCCCTCTCCTCTCCACCCCTGCGAGACTCAACCACAGCGGAATAGCACACCCTATGAGCAGGAAGATATGGCTGACTACCACAGGGCCGCGTAAGTCGCGCCCATCTACATACGGCGTCAGGAAGGTGGCGATCGGGCCGCTGAGAGGCGGGAGCTGGCTCGCGCGGATAAGGTCGAGGAGGAGGAAGATAGCAAGGACGAGCGCGAGCGCGAGCGCCACGAAGCATGGGTCGATGAAGATGGTCGGGAGTAGCATAAGTACCATCATGCCGTGGAAGACTTTGCGGCGGGTGTCGACTTCGACGACGGAGGTAAGGCGGAAGACGACTACTAATCCTACCAGGATCACGCTGACGCAGTAGGCGCAAAGGAGGAGCCGGACATTTGCGGGCCCGAGGATAATTTGGCGGAGCGTTTCGGCGAGGGGAACATGTTGAGTCCATTGCGGGTCGTCGGCGTCGAAGAGGGAAGGGAGTGCGATCCACCAGCCTAGGTCCCAATTGAAGACTTCGAAGCGGAGGCGTTGAATGTTACCGAAGAGGTAACCGAGTGCCCAACCGAACGGTTCGTGGTTGTGTAGGGCATACTTTCCGATGGTGTAGCGGACTGGGCCAAGGATGAGGGCGGCTACGACGAAGTAGAAATATGCGGCATAGAGCCACTTTCGGTAAAGAGCTTGGGTGGGAGTGAGTGTGAGGAAATGTTGCGCTATAGATTTCGTACGTCGACGTTGCTTCAGTCCGTGCGGTAGTATAGTGTGTTGCATAGGAAGACTGGCAAGTGTGTTGCGTCTTCGGGAAGCTGATGCAGGTGGGGGCGACCTCGGCTGCCCATCCTGTTCTTGATACTCGGTCTTTTTCGGTTCTATTGCGGATCGGGGTTCATGCTCGTTCGGCCTTGTGGCATTGTTACGTATAGCATTCAAAATGTCTAACTTTAAGCTCTTCGTCTTTGTCAGAGAGTCCTGGAACAGGGGGTCATCCTCATCAGCATCACTGTCGGACGCTGCTCGAGTAGCGCTGTGTGAACGAA
Source organism: Paraconiothyrium brasiliense (assembly GCA_025388405.1). Taxonomy (NCBI): domain Eukaryota; kingdom Fungi; phylum Ascomycota; class Dothideomycetes; order Pleosporales; family Didymosphaeriaceae; genus Paraconiothyrium; species Paraconiothyrium brasiliense. The sequence continues at coordinate 958,652 of JANBXC010000010.1, read as the reverse complement.
AGCTTTCGTTGAGCACTTGTAGAAACGACTGTTGTGCCTGGATGACCCGACCCGCGTGTCGAAACCTCCACCGTGGAATTCGTGCCAGGGCTACCCCCCACTTGAGGATTTTACCGCAAAGCACAAAGAGGCTGATCCCTCCAATCCAAAGCAAAGTTCTCAGTATACCACCCTGTGGAGAGTCCGCAAACAGAAGAAGGTCGATCAATCCGATAGAGAGAAGGTGTAGTTCTGCAGGGAGCAGACTTGTGGTTGTAAGGTAATGTAATGGTGGTAAAAGTGACTGATGAAGTGGAAAAAGGCAGACTAGCAGCTCAGGATGTAATCCATGTTCCGGCGGTGGTAGTTTGACGTTATATGGCGTCGCTGCCAGAAGCTTGGAAGGTAACTCCGTGTTTTCGGAGGCAATTAGAGGAAGTATTGAGACGAACCAATGAAGACTCGAGTAGCCCACTGACGAGGTTCCGTAAGGTATCAGCTGGTGCGGTAATGCTGCTAGACCGAGGAGCATGTTGGGTAACAAAGCCTTTGGCAATGTCGAAAACAGAGAAATAGAAATCAAGACTGGTAATATAGCGGGGTATAATATTGGAGCTGGATCGAAAGCGGCTGGTATGCGTATACGCTGTCGGAAACGAAGATTCGAAGGGGGCTGTATCCGGCACGAGTAGTACAAGAGTCGAATTGGATATAAAGCTAGGACGCCGGCCATTACGAGGACATGAGTAAATAGATCTACTGGGGACTTGTTAGCACACACCCGATCAAGTCCAAATAGCAGGAACTGACCTCGGTGCCATTGCAACAGCTTCTCCCAGCAATTGCACCCACCAACAGCCAGAATGCCAATCAGCCCTAGCAACGTCGTCTCGGTGGTCCTCCTCACGACCTCATTGCGCCGTCTCTTCAAGTACTTTTGCCGCGCTGCTTTTGCTTCGTCATCAGTTGGCGAAGGCTCTCCGGTCCGCGACCCCTCTTTCCTTGACTGGAAGTACTGCCCAGAGAGCTTACGCCCTTCCTCATCCACCTGCGACGGGGTCAATAAGGGCGTCGCATCCCCTGCTATCCCTGAGCCTCGCACGTCACGCAGTCCTTTACGCGGCCTCAATGGCGGTGCTGGCAGTGCTTTGACAAAACCGTAGCCCTCGTCGTCCGCCTCTGTTCCGCTCTCGCTGGGCGACTGGGATATCCTCCTCGTCCTCCTATCATCCTCATCTGATATTGTGCCTCGTGATGTCGGCCCGGTTGTTCGTGACAGGTCGTTGCTCGATGATTCGGAAGATTGCTGAGCATTGCGCAGCTCGTGCTGGCGCCGGTGGTAAGGGTGCGGTGAGCGACGAAAGAGCTCGAGAGCTTCGATATCGGACAGTGCAGGCGCTTCCAATTGCGCTTCGGACGGTTCAAGTCGCGCATCCGGAGTCTTTGGAGCTTGCGCCATGCTGGGTAGGCGTAGTACGCTGGTGGGGGCAATGCACTTCAGACTCACGAAGGTAGACAAATGTGAAAACGAATGGCACAATGAAGCCGCAATCTAGCCCGGCTGCCACATGTTTAGATCAGAGGGGGAGTGTTGGAGCATGGATGGTGCGCGCTGTCTAGGAAATCTCACATGTTCGGGCATACGCGGACCTCGAGTAGGCTGACGTTGCTTGTTGAACGCGGCTTGCAGGGTTACACCTGCGTCCCACCGTGCCAAGGCTGCTACAAAAGGACATCACATAGAGCGTCACTCAACAAACAAGAGGACGATCGATGAGACAAGAAGATTTGCGACTGATTGTAGTGATATGCATTTCTAATGTACACGCATCTATGTAGATGTCTTATGCAGATAAAGTATCAGGGTATATACTGGCATCGTTCGTGTTGCAGGTCTTCAACACGACATACCTTCCCCAAAGCCCCTTCATAGCCTACATGACTTGTATATCTACAAGTACTTGTTCTCTTTCAACCAAGTCTTCACATCTTCTGAGTCGCGCTCGATCCAAGCTGCCTTCGCACTAATGGCGTCAATGCTCTGAGCAAGCGCCTTGTCGAAGCCCTTGGTACTCTTGTCAGCGAAGAATGCCTCAATCTCCTTGATATGTTCCTTGCGCGTGAAGCTGGACGTCGCGATAGAGACGACTGAGCTGAGCATGCTCAAGCTAGGAGGAAGCCTCTTCTCAAGCTCCTTCCAGTTCTCCTGAGTCCATGCCCAAAGCGCCTTGATACCCTCGGGGTGCGTACGCAGGGATGAGAGCGGTAGGTAGATATCCTGTGCTTTGACATCGTCGCTCAAAGACATTGCCAAAGTACGCTGAATGAGCTCAGGAGTCTTGGCGCGACCCAGAGATCGCATAGCTGTGTTACGCTCATCGCTCGTACTGGCATGTATAGCCTCGTTCCTGACGACATCATATTCTGCCGCGCCACCGTTGCTCAGAACAATAGCATATACACTGCCACGGAGGTTGGGGTGGATGGCGGATCGGTCGCCGTTCTTGAACTTCTCAAACATGTCGAAAGACGCTTTGACAATAGTGTCGTCTTTCGCAACACCAGCAGTGCCGAACATCATTGCCTTGAACTGCTGCTCGAGATGTCCATCCTTGTCAGTGAAGGTCCATCCCAGCTCATGAGCCTTGTCCTGCGTCAACTTGAGCTGGAAGGTTTTGAGAGCATCCTTGACAGCTTGGTCCTCAAATTGCCAGGCAGAGCGTAGCACACTGATGCGGCTGCTGATTTCTTGCCATACGACGAACTCAGTCTCGTCCTTGAAGCTATCAAGAAGTGAGAGGATACCAGACGTCTTCTGGTAGCCCGAGGTAGCCAGCGCTCCAGCGTCGGCAATCATACCGGCACGGTCTTCCACGGTGAGGAGTCCATCCTTGGCGGCGAGACCCAGTTTGCGCAGACGTTCGGGGCTATACGAGGTGCGGTAGATTCCGGTGTGGTCGGCGTTGAGCTTGAAGAAGTCGAGATCGTTGAGCTTGAAGTCAGCTTCGCGAGTGGTCAGAGCCAGTTCCTGGTCGACGCCTTCCTTGGTACGTAGGCCAAGGAAGATGGGGTAGAGGGTCTGATCCTCCTCGGGCTTTACATCAGCCGTACGTAGGAAACGGTTCTGCTTGAGGTGGATAGAGTCCGACCCTTCGGTAACAGTGACGACGGGGAAGCCGACATGCTTAGTCCAGATGTCCATAACCTTTTCGACATCTTTGCCGCTGGCATCGCTTAGCGCCGCCCAGAGATCGCCGGTCTGGGTGTTGCCGTAGGCATGCTTCTTGAGGTATCTCCGAATTCCTTCCATGAAAACATCCTCACCAAGGTACTTTGAGATCATGCGAATGACACAAGATCCCTTAGAGTATGAGATAGCATCAAAGATCTGGTTGATCTCATCGGCACGCTTGACAGGGACTTCGATTGGATGGCTGCTGCGGAGCGAGTCGAGAGACAAGGCTGAAGCAAGATTGTCGGTAACGTACCCCTCCCATACCTTCCAATCGGGATAGAAGACGTTGCACGAGTACCAAGACATCCATGTTGCGAACCCCTCGTTAAGCCACAAGCCATCCCAGAAGTCCATAGTGACCAGATTGCCGAACCACTGATGTGCAAGCTCATGCTGCACAGTCTCGGCAACACGCTGCTTAAGGCTGGCACCGCTGTTCTTCTCGTCAATGAGCACGTCGACGACACGGTATGTGATCAAGCCCCAATTCTCCATAGCGCCTGCACTGAAGTCGGGGATAGCGACCATGTCCATCTTGGGCAGAGGAAATGGGCTGTTGAAAGTCTTTTCGTAGAAGGCGAGCGTCTTAGCCGCAAGGTCGAGCGAGAAACGACCGTGTTCGATATCGCGGTCTTTAGGCGCGTACACGCGAACCGGCACGCGGAAGTCATTGGTCTCGACATAGTTGAGCTCTCCCACAATGAACGCGAGGAGGTATGTAGACATGAGCGGTGTGGGGTTAAAAGTGACTGCCTTACGCTTCTCGCCCTTGACGACCTGAGAATCCACCGTCTTCTCTGAAGCAACATCCATGTTGCTCAAGCAGGTCATCTTGTCTTCGGCAACGAGTGTCACGGTGAAGGTAGACTTCAGTGCCGGCTCATCGAAGCAGGGGAACGCGCGGCGGGCATCGGTAGGCTCCATCTGCGTGGTCGCCAACCATGTCTTTGACCCATCCTCGGCCTTGAACGACGAACGGTAGAAACCCGCCATGTTGTCGTTCAATGTGCCCGTAAATGTCAGGGTAAGCGAAGCCTTTGCCCCGCCTGGTATGGTATCCTTGAAGCCGACCTTGGTGGTTTGAGCGTCGTCATCGTGGGTAAGCTCCGGAGAGCTCGAGATAAGCTGGTCACCGGACGTGACCTTCGCGGAGTGGATCTTGAGGTCGATGGTGTTCAGTGTGATCTCCGTGGAGTTCTCCACCACATCGAGACTATGGCGGGGTCAGCAAACATGACTAGTTGTACAGTTGGCAGGACGGCCTGCGAGGTAGACCAGAATGTATGATGCGCAAGCCGATTATGATCTTCGTCTGAGGCGCCTCCAGTTTGCAGTTCCTACAACTCTCTGCATCATACATCCTGGGTCGACTTGCGCGGGGTACCGTCATGCCCACAGTTGAGGAGTGTGCAATTGCGTACTCGATCGTCACGGAGCCCTCATAGGTGGCCTTCTCAAAGTCGGGCTCGAGGGTCAGGTCGTAGTGGAGGGGCTTCACGTTGGTAGGCAGCACCTCGCGCGCTTGCTGGACGGCCATGGCGGAGCCCTCGTTCTCTGCGCCGAATTGTCTGCACATGTTGCGGCGATGGGAGCAGTGTCGGACTTGGAGAGGGAGTGTGGTAGTAGACTGGCGAGGGGCGAGTGTCCGACGGAGGGTTGACTCTGCTGCAAATTGGCGCGGTGAGGTCGGAGTGGTGGGGGATAATATGGTGGAGCTCGCGGGGCGGACACTCAGGAAGGAGCGACTTAGCGGAACGCGACCGCTGCTACTGGCGGTGATGGAGCGTGTTCGACTCACGGCCGCCCCTGCCCCAGCCGCAGACGCAGACGCTGGCCGCCGCAGGGCATTCCATGATGCTCTCTGCAGGGCGCCATACTGTCTGAGGAAGCCCATCTACGTCGAGATGGTAAGCGGTGAAGCGCCAATGGCAATTCGCTGGTGAAGGATGTTGCAGCTCTTCCGTCCGAGAAGGGCAGGCGCGCCAAGCCGTCCCATGCATGGCGCACACGCCTCCGCTCGGTTAAAACCTCTTCGCGTGCAGCGCGTCCGTCTTCTTCACATTCACAGCAAGGAATTCAGTCCTCCCAGCCCGCCTCTTTATGGTTGCGCTGGAGTTCTGGCGCTTGTCGTCAGCCTTGCGAGACGAACCTACACGCGCACGTTTGAGCCTCTCCGCGATTCCTGCATGAGTGGAGAGGTATAGAAGATTCGCGACATCACGCATCCACAACCGAACTGATGACATAGTTCACCTTTCCCCTTCCTGTCAGTGGTCAGGATGCCTGCATGCCAATTCTGTGGTGTTCGACGCGATACCAGGTGATCGCTGTTACCGCGGACGTCGAAAGCTAAAGCGCTGTCTAACGCTCATCACTGTCGTACAAGAGGCCCATCGACAGGCTATTTATGTCTATTACACCGTCATGTGGTTCAGCGTGATATTTTTATCGGATGTATGTACCATTTTGCCAACTCACCGACATCGAGGCGGAAAATCTGTGATCGTCATGCGGATTCAGCCTCAAAGAATGCGGTGAATCTCATTCCCGATCTTTTTGTCATAGACTCTGTAGTGAGCCAACTATCACGAGACGTGGTGATTTAGGATGGATTCGGGTGAGACATCACTAAGAATGAGTCAAGTTTGGGACGGTTACTCTCGAAGACAATGAAGACTTGTCTCCCGAGGTTGTTCTACATCTTGACTTCACCCACCGTCAGCCAAATATGCTCGATCTATGATTCGCCCTGAGAGAGTGACAGCTCATACCGCTCACTTGTTCCATGCATTGACTCAGGCATTGACTCATAGCGATCGACGCATATATCAACGTGACCTTGATGCAAAAGTCGTCTGGCGAACAAGACACCAACCTGGCAGCAGCGCATCTCTGAACGCTTTCCGATCACCCTGCGTTAGCGTGGAGATACAGCATAAAGACGAATTTCTAATATCGACCCAGTGTCACACGAGTGCCGAGTCGTCAAGTCTGTTAACCTAAACTACCCCAATCCTACTTTGATATAAATCGGTGCAGGATTAGTCATTTGCAGCGTACATTGCTTCCTGTACCACCAGTCTCAATGGATGGAAACCGCTTGTCGACTCCGATGGCTTGCTGCCAAATTCGACCGATTGGTTCTCGTACTTTCCCTTATATTGGAAGCACAACATTAGACAATCATCTTAGGGTATTTATCTCATCAAGATGGACGGCGTGATTGTTGGTATGCGGTGACTTTCTTTATTACGGAGCATTGGTCATGTGTGGAACATATCCCAGGATTACGTCTGCGCATAGCAATGAAGAAGCCGCCAAAGCTCAGGCCATGAGTGAATCTGAACATTCAAGTTTCACCGCTGTTATGTGCTTCTACCACCCTATCTACAGTATCTACGGCCAAATTTAAATGACCTTGTATCATTGCATGCCTGACTGACCCGCTGTCATCGACTTGCCTATGCCTTTTGAGCTCAAGTTGACGCTGACGTTTGAAGGTGTCAGCTGCCCTTTTATTCCTCCTGCGCCAATACCCTAACTTCTCCCAACAATCACCCCTTTGATCTCCCTTCCTTGCTCGCCCCACACCCGCTTACACGGCACCCACGCGATCCCCCTCTTGAACCATGTCGAGTCCGTCCAGTCAAACCTGGCAGAAGCATACAGCGTTCCATACTGCATCTGTGAGAGCAACTGTGCAGTATCCACCTCCTCATCCGGAATCTCTACAACACGGTACTCGAAGGTTTTCTGCAGGTCCCGGACAACGAAGTCCCTGGCCGGGCTTTCGCCGTCGCAGAATTGCTCTAGTGCACCCACATCGAGACCGGTACATGCCCACTCAATAGACGCGTACCGCGGCAGCGCATCGACCTCAACAACGATGCATGGTGGAGCGCGGAGCTTCACACCATGTTGCGCTTGTTGTTCGAAAACGCCATAATCAGGGATTGATGAGCGCGCAACGGTGTCATCAAACGCTTTAGAGAAGTTTTTGCGGTCCCACGCATCTAGGACTTCCTCTTCATCCTCGTTCTCGGCATCGGAAGGAAGCTCGTGCACCGCTTTCCACACAGCCTGCGCGACTGTCACACACTCCTCTTGAGCTCGCGCATCTACGTTCGTAGGAATCATGGCCACGCCTGCATTCCACCATTTCACGTTTTGCGTGCGACCGATCCGGGAAAGGTGTTGTAGTGAGAGTAGAGCTTCGCCTCTGAAACCGTGTTCGGTGTATAAAATCATGGAAGCCGGGTCGAGCGGGATTTGTCCCGCAATATGCACTTCACGTCCTTCTCCAAGTGGGACAGATATTGCTTGGCTATAGGGGCCGATGTTTGCTGGAGCCCAGTAGGATTGACTTTGTACGTGAAGGCCGGTACGTGACGCTGGCTGGTCAGAAGAATGCACAATCGCAGTCAACATAACGTCCAAGCCAGCTGGCAAAGTGTCTCCAACTGCAACGGTCACGCGGCTTGGTGGGTTGGTAAAGTCGAAGAACTTCGCGTATAGCGAGTTTATTGAGGCGAAGTCTTTCATATCGCGTAGCAGGAGCGTGCAATGCGTGATGCTGTTCGCCGTCATCCCGTAGCACTCGAGCAACTTTGTAAGACGGAAAAGGATGTTGCTGAGCTGTAATCTGATGTTGCTCTGGGACATTCTTGCCAGGCTAGAGTCTGGATGTGGCTTACCAGTGATGTTACTAAGAATGACTGCTCTGCCGTGTTGAAAGTGCCTGCTCAAAGGCAGCGTTATTGGTCTCGATTGCCTCTCCGAAAGGCTGGTCGCACCCGGTATTTGTAGCTGACTCCTCAAAATCCGGCCAAACTCGGTGTCAAATGTAGGTGGTTTCCTGAGGTCCTGCAGAGTAATCGTATCAGAGTCCTTCTCCACAAGCTTCATCGCCGCCTTCCATGTCGCTGTCCCGCCTTCTTGTCGCACAACCTCTCCCTCACCCTGCACTTGCAATCCCTTCTTCCACAACAATGACGGGCCATCAACAACAAGCGTCTCGAACTCGCCTCCCTCACCAACCAGCGCTCCGTCGCCGTTCTCACTGAACCGCCCAAGCGCTTTCTTCATCCGGTTCACCGTTCTTGGATCTGCGACGTTCTCGCCTAAGAAACCTTCATCCAAACCGCCAGAAGCCACCTTGATGATCTTGGAGTTTTGACCAACGGCATGCATATCAGCCAGGAGACCCGATTGCAGATACGGTGGGAGAAATGGATATTGCCACAGAAAGGAAAGAGGTGTGAGTCCGAGCCTCAAAGCGACATTCTCAACACGGGTCCGCTGGTAAGTAGACAAAATAGCACCCGTAGAGACAGCGTTGGCTTCGGGATGGTGTTGCATGACCTGCTTCAATAGCGGGACTAGATCTTCCGTCTCATCGTCCTGTTGCTGGCGGTAATCTCTGTCGTGGATAACAGCGGAGCCGCGGATCTCCTGGCGGTACAGGGGAACATCAAGGGCTTGACCGTATAGTGATATTAATGAAGATCCTACAGTCTGGTACATGAAACTGTTGATGTCCTCATCGCCGCCTTCCGGCGGGTGAAGGTTCGCTAACGCGACGAGCCGGTGTCCATTTGCCAGGCAATGCAGAATAGAGAAAAAGGAATCCTTGCCGCCCGATATGAGTGCAATGACATTCAAGGAAGTAGGCATATTGCACGGAGCGTGACGTTGCAACGCTTCGCGCGGTGCGCGAGCGGTGGTGTCGTGGTGGGGTGCCGAGCTAGAGTCGAGGAAGGTGCGAAAAAATGTTCTTCACGACAAAACATACCACTATCCTAATTATCAGCGAAAGCATCGACCAGGATGATGTAGATGCTTCTGCTTGCCCATATACCTTAAGTTTTCTCGTGATACGGACTCCCAGAATCCATTTCAGAGGTTGCCCGGGCGCCGTGTACCATGGATTGAGATTGTCTCCGCTCACTATCATGGATTTTCAACCCCATCACTCACGTTTGCTCCATATGCCCACCACGAATGTTATTGTACGCATTAAAAGCAAGAAAAAAAACACGAAAAAGCATATACTCCATTGGTATTCTAGTTCGTAGCCATCTACCTTGACAAAGTTAGACACGTTTGGGCTAAACCTAAGGGCCTTACCAGGACCCACGGTTGGTGCCCCGATATGGATTCAGTTTTTGAGCCCCACACATTACGGAACAGTCTCGCGCAGGGGCATAAGTGCATGTTACGGCCAATGCAAGGTGTTCAAAACTATATCTAACCGCTATTAAGAACTGACCAGAACGAGCAATAGCATCGACCAAAATATTGACACTGCTGCCCTTCAAATAGGTTGAAGGAGGAACTCAAGGGTCAAGCACAGGACCACAATATTGGAGTCCATTTTTCAGTGAGCTTCGACGACTGATAGAAGTCACAGATCCAACACGTAATGATGCAGCCTATTCACCAACCACGGTTCAACCACGGTTCGGCCACTATTCGTAGCGCCGGTGTGCCCAATCTTTGAAGAATCCCAACATATAAAAGCCTTCTTGTCCCGACGCTTCCCTTTACATATCACTCTTATAGAGAACTCCAAAAGCGCATCGAGCGCCGCGATCAAGAGAAACCACGACACCGATCAGTCGGCCAGCATGGATGTAGATTACGGGTTCCTAGAGATTCTTGCACTTCTAGCCCTGATGTTCATCCTCTTGACCGGTCTTTTCATCCACCTCTCAGAGACTAGAAGCACCTTGATGGCCAAGAACATAGTGGTGTAGCCTAACCACTGACCACGCTTCACGATGCATTCTACGCAAGACTCACCAACGATTAAAACTTCGGTACCCGCCTCATATTGTACTCTATCTTCTGACTCGTGCAGAAGAATTCAAGGTACAGTGGACCTCCCTTGGACAGCTATGTCAATAAACCTCGCACCGTACACGGGATTATATAGCTGGAAAAGGACGACACTAAGATCAAGCGCAGGATGTCAGGATAGCTGCTACGCTTTCGACGATCTCAACATATCTGGACTCATACTAGGACCTAGCTCAATCACCCCAGTTCGTCAGACCACCATAATGCGAATTCTCAAGAAACCCTACAATTCAAAGGCCTCCCGCACCCCGAGTCGTGAGTGCTCTGCATCACACTTCCATTTCCACCACGCCGCGAACCACAACAACTATATGTCTTACATATATCAGACATCGGTAGATGCATGCTGCTCGCCCTCATTCACAAGAAAACATACCACGCAATCAAGAAGTACAAAAGCGAAACCGCGCAATGCTCGCCGAAAGTATGGGGCCCGTGATTATAGCGGATACTCGGCGGCTCTACTTGCAGAAGACATATTGAGACGTACAACGCGTACACACACGCAGGAAGCACTGTTGATTAGCCCGTTTACTGGAGTTGAAAGGGGGGATGTAGGCCGGAAATAGCTCACAGCACTGCGGCGCCTAGGTGGCAGTGTGAAAATGTTTGCAGGGGGGATGTGCTCGGGAAGAAAGCCATTGAGAGGATACACTTGAGAGAATATCATACTAAAGCGTTGGATATACTCAAGGAGAATACATTTGAGAGAGTACCGTTAAGATGAGACTACGCTTAAGCGTACCCACTCAAGAGGAGACTACATTCCCCAGGACTCGCCGTGACGTACACCACCAAGTCCACCCTTCAATCCACCCCGTAACGCCACCTTCCCTGCAAGATTAGCACGACACAAGCACACAAAGCACATCTTATTACATCATACACCACCCATTACACATTACGAAGTATTAAGCCGATTCAAGCGAACCCGCACCTAAATCTACAAGCCACAGGACAAGACAGCAAGACGGAAGGAAACCACTTATGAGCGAAGTAAAAATCGGTAGTGATGAGAACTACAATGAATTCCATTTCCTTCTCTTATGCGAATCGAATCAGGCGCGACAATTTCCAGAATGTGCCAACCGAGGATAGCCATGCGGGATGCGCATCGACTACCCACTATTACAACGAGCGTAAGAACTCAAGGATTGCTTACGGACAAACCAGCGCCCAACAAGTATAGTAGGGGCATTGGCGTTCGTTCGTGAGCGAGTGTGTGTATGTGTTCCTTCCCCCTTAGAAAGAGCCAGAAACACCAGATGTGAAAAAATGTCTATCCGATCCAAATGTGTGTGATAACCCTCCCGAACCGAACCTGAAAATCCCAAGCCGCCGAGAACACCCCGATGGTAATATCGAGATTAGGAAAACACCCCCGAACAATAAAGGCAAACGCTGATGCAAGAAGCAGTATAAGCAAATTCAGCAGAATACACAAGAAAAGACCCCCGCAGCACCCGGGGTGGGGTGGAGGGGCGGGTAAGAGATGGACTTTTGCAGCCAGATGTGGAATGAAGAAACCCGTACCCTGGTCCGCCAGTCTATAACCCGAGCAGCCGCCCTCGCGTAACGACATTAAGCAGACGGGTGCGGCATTAGGGTATTGTACTCTTGTTACGGAGTGAGTAGGGAGGAGAGATGATCATATCGGGTCGTAAAGAAGCCGGAAGGAAAAGAGCCAAACGAGTCAGGACTAGTCCTACTCGTCCCGTCTGCGCTTGCGCATCTTGGAGATGGGCGAGGCATCGAGGTCCGTCGAGAAGCCATCAGAACTTGAAGAGCTGGAGATGTTGGCGGCAGCCGAGTACAAGATCTGACCGAGCATGGCGGGATCCTGGTGGGTGTAGCTGACGTCGGTCTGCGCTGGTATCTCGTTGGGCTCAAGGACACCCATCACCATGGCACCCGCACCGTGAGTGCGCTGGTGTTGCGACAGGTTGTCAGAACGCGAGAACTTCTTACCACAGTCAGTGCACTCGAAAGGCTTCTCGTGCGTGTGGAGAGAGCGGTAGTGACGCTTGAGGTGCTCCTGGCGACGGAAGCGACGGTTGCAGAGCTGGCAGACAAACGTCTTGCTGGGGTCCTCAGTAAGAGACTGCTTGCGACCACGTCGGCTAGTTGGCTGGGGAGGCGGGGTGGCGTTGTCGTCCGAGCTGGAAGTCATCGCGTCGTCGTTTCCACCATGCTGACTTGAAGCGCCAGACTGAGTGTTGTCACCCGAGGTCTGCGGCTGCTCGGTCGACTCACTGTCGCTGCTGTCCCTGGCTGCCTTCTTGGACGAGCGCTTCTTAGGCGCAGGCTCGGATGCCATCTCGCCGTCAAACGAGCACGGGGTCAAAGGCAGGCCGTGAAATACAAGGTCGTCCTCAGAGTCAAGGTAGCTCTCGTCAGTGAACGAGTCCTCCTCAGGGGTGATGAGGTCAGGCACCTCGGTGCGCTGGCGCTTGTTGCCAAGGAAGTGGGCGTTCTCGGTGGACGGGTAGGTAACAAAACTGGTGTTAAAGTCGTCCTCGGAATCGAGCTCGAAATCCAAAAGGGGCTCCCAAGCAGGCAGGCCGTTGGGGGTAAATGATTGGACGGGCTCGAAAGCCTTGGCGGTCTCACCCTTGAGAACAACGCGGTGCTCCTCGTCACCCGAGAACAGGGTAGGCAGGCACGGGCCAGAGGTAGCGGCAATGTTAAGCAGATCCTGCGGGTTGCAGAAGTTGTTCTCAGCCTCGGCGAATTGTGGGCGCGGTGAGGGTGAAGGAGTAAGAGAGGGGCAAGAAGTGGCAGACAAAAGGTAAGACCCCTGTCCGAGCGCTGGCGCCTGTGGCTGGATGTAAACTGTCGCGAAGTCAGCCCACCGCCCGCACGGATATTTACGCGTCGCAACTGTAATAAAACGCGTCGAATTATTTCTCTTACCTGGAGTCATTGGTGGAGAAGCCGAACCAGGCCAGTCCGCACCCGGAGCAAGAATCTCCGTGAAAACCTCCTCTTCACAGCCCTGCTTGACACCCTCCATGCCTTCACCGGGGAAGAAGGGCTGCATCGGCGTAGGCAGGACATCGCACGACGATGGTGGGCTGCTGATGCTGCTTCCACATGAGGAAAGCGGCGGTGTGGCAGGTACGAACTTGAAGTCGGTGTCGAGAGGGTGCAAGAAGGGCGAGTCTTGAGGCTGCACCAGAATGGTTGGCTTTTGGTACATGGGCTGGGGCGACGCGACAGGTGTCAACATGGCGTGGTTGAAGCTCTGCTGGAATGGTGTTGACGGTGAGCTCGATGAAGAAGATGGCCGTTGCAAGAGCATCTGTGCGTGGAACATGTGCTGCTGTTGTTGTCCGGACGGGTGCGGTGTGAAGTGGCCGTGCTGGCGGGCCTTCTCACTTGTGGGGTCTGGGTTGTAGTAGAAGAAAGGCGCCTGACCCATTGCTTGTGGGTGCATATAGGATCCTTCCATTGTGTAGTATTTGGTGTTTCTGCCCACGTGGAATGTTAGAGAACCCATTCCAGCCTACGTCAGGCGCATCATGACCGAACTTACTCGGGTCAGTTTGCAGCAGTGTGCTATACAGCGTGTTATACACGTATCAAAGGGTCCTCGAAGTATCCGTGGGTGGTTGGGTATTAGGTTCCGTGGTAAGGATAGTCGTACGATGGAAGCAAGCAAGCAGGCAATTGGAAAGTTGGTTGAGGGAGTGACTGGACAACGGATCGATGAAGCGAACCGTCTACTAATAGGTATGGTACTGGATGGCGGACGATGTCATAGGGTCGTGCACGGGAGAGTAGATGGTCCAAAGGAAGGGCTGGCAACTATTCACAACCGTCGCGATAGACAGCGTTCTAGTAGACCAAAAGGGAAGATCAAGAAGATGGTAAGGGAAGAGAAAGACAAGCGAAGAGGTTGATAAACCCTGAATACAAGGAAAAGGCAACGAGCGATGGGCAGACCGTGGATAAGTAGGATGGATCAGCGAGCGACGAGACAGCGATTAGGTTAGAAGAAGAAAAGATGACCAGGCACAGACGGGCGGAGGCACGGAATTGGTTAACTAGAATTGTGGGAGGGGAGTCGGGAAGCGTGCGAGGGCGCAGTACGGACTCCACTTGGGCCACTCAGCGTGGAGGGCTTGCATGGTGCAGCGACCCCTGCGCGGCCTCATGCACTGATTATTCTGCGACGGGGGGTCGACTCGTGGGCGCGCCGATGCGCAGCTTAGGGCAGCACGACGCGCGGCATTATTTTGTGCTGCAGGATGCACTAATCTTGGCCGCCAACCGCCTGGCCTGCCCGTCCGTGGAGGGAGGGTCGCGAAATGAAGACCGGCGCAGTCGTGCACGCCGGCGTCACACTCGCGCGCCCGCCCGCCCGCCTGCTGGCGATAGGCAATGGCGTGTCTGGTGTCAGTGTCGTCGAAGCTGAGCCGCCGTGGTGTTGAGCAACGGGTGCTGCAGCGCGCACGTCGCTGGCTGAGCGGCCGTCCAACGGCACACAGCAGCCCACATTCAGCCTGTGATGCCAGACGGGCGCCCTCAGCCTATCCGCCCAATCGATAGTGATAGCTGCCCGTTGGACACGCCCTGGTCCTGGCCGCCGTGCCGCGACGCGCCGCTGAGACCTGCTGACCCTCCATGTGGCATGTTTGGAAGAAACATTTCTGCCAGCGAGTGGACGCTGACGGCCGGCTCACCACGTCTCAGATGCACACGATGCAAAAGCGCCGCGTCGAATCGTGGCCTCCAGACGCGGTGCCACTGTCACGGCTGGCGCGAAGAGGCAACCCACGACATGGACGTCTCCTCTGCCCTCCGGAGGCGCCGTTGGTGGCCGGCCAGTCACCACGCTTGCGTCACGACGGGCGAATCCGCGAGGCTGCAGGCTATCTTCAAGATATTCGAGCCCGACGGTGGAGCGCGTCGGAGCGTGTGTATGTGTGAGATGGAACATGACTGCATGGCGTATATGTATGTCGTCCAACGGATGCCGCTGTACAATCCCGATCGACGAGGATGAGGCTGCTGGCTGGCCTCTAGCGGTCGTCCTGCTCGCGCGACGCATGCTGATGAGAGACTCGAGGCCTGCAGGAACACCGCGCTCTGCTGCAGCACGCCGGCGCGCTGGTGCTGGGTCTGATTTGCCCGGCCGCTCGCAGCAGTTGCCATCCGGCTGGTTGTGTGTGGGGAAACCTCATGTCACGGTAGACGGCCGCTTCTCCATGGTGAAACATTGATGGCGAAGGCTGCGATGCAGGCCATCATACATCGCCACTCGATGGTGTTGAACCTCGCCCATGGTTGCCTCCCGTCCGCCGTCGGGACATCACTATCTAGCTCGCAGAACCTGCTGGTCGGGCGTTTCAATCCTGCATTGGCTATAATTGCTGCAGCTGCATGCAGTCGTCAAGGCTGTCTCGCAGTCTTTAGGCGTCGACGAACTGGTGGAGCGGTGACGCCTGTCTGGTCCGTCTTCATCTGCTATCGATAGAGAAGACAAGACGCAGTCAGCACGGGCGTTTCTATCTTCGCGGCTGCCAGATTTGTGCACACCGTGTATAACTCCGTCAGCCCCAATAGACACTTATCCCGCCGTGATATTCCGCACAACTTATTGAACTTCTATTTTGGGTTGGTTAGCCTCGAATTATGCTTGCTTGCACACCACCATCGTATGCACTTCGGCCGCCATTGCATCCCCATCGGGCCTAGCTGCCTCGCTGCTTTACGCTCTTCCCTCCTCGTTCAGAACTCGCTCGCCTGCATGCGAAACGGCGTGCATGGCACCTCAGTCGCCCAATCGCACCTTCGCCCATTCTGTCCCTTCCCCACAGTGACGGATGGTGGCCTCTTTGGTGGTCGACGACGCCCTCTAATGCAGGTACAGCGCAGGAACAGCCATCGAGCAAACGCCGTCGGTATGCAACACCACTTCGTGTCTCACGATGTTTTCTGGTAGAAAACTATCGTCCGATACAAGTTTCTGCAACATGGGCCTCTCTGCGTCTCACTCTCTCCGACACGCGCATGCTTCCGCTCCCATGCACACCTTAACCTCATCGTTGTTAGTCGCATTCTGGAACCTTTGTTAGGCGATCCTTCACGACTCACTCACACGCCCCACGACGAGCACGATTCAGGGCGTAGCCCGCTCGGAAGGTCTGAGATCTCTTCCGCGTCCAACAACCTGTCGGCGGGCTCTGGTCCTGGCATCCGCCTCGCCAGCGCCTCGGCGCCGGGGAAGCCCGCGTAGCTTCCATAGCGTCCACCTGGTCATGACGCTTCTCCACCCGCCAACCTTATCATCTCGCCGTGGCACCCTGATCTTCAGAAAAATCTCTGATCCAAGGCCACACAGCACTCTGTTTGGCGGGGTAGACATCCGCACACCATCACTTCT
The DNA here is from genome assembly GCA_025388405.1 of Paraconiothyrium brasiliense. Taxonomy (NCBI): domain Eukaryota; kingdom Fungi; phylum Ascomycota; class Dothideomycetes; order Pleosporales; family Didymosphaeriaceae; genus Paraconiothyrium; species Paraconiothyrium brasiliense. The sequence continues at coordinate 942,192 of JANBXC010000010.1, read as the reverse complement.
TCGAATCAGGGTCTCAAACCTTCGGTCCCGCGTGCTGTCATGTCGACATGGCATAGTGGCCGTGGCGCTCTCGATTCGAAGTCATCCGAGCGCCGACAATGTATCATGAGTAATTTGCAAATGTTGAGGATCTGTTCCTGCGTCAAAGAAGTGTTCATGCAAGGATGTCTCGCCTTCATCGCGTGAGTCTCTGTTGGGCTCAAGGCGGCCTAGTGCTGAAGGCGGAAGGATTCGCCCACCGTCCTCACGCTCGGCTCGAACATATCGTGACAAAACGCTCATGATCCGCGGCGCAGGAACGTCTGCAGTCGCGAAGACCCCACCAGTACGAAACAGACGCTCGCTTCAACTCGCTCCTGGTCTGGGCTTGCTGAATGCAGAATGTCATTCGCCTGGGTGACATTTGACGTTCAATGCTCGGACAGTCATGACAGCGGCATCTCTGCTCTGTAGAGGCTAGCTTTGAGGCCTGAACTGCATGTCTGTGAATCAATCGATGCCCATGTCGACCGTAATCTTGTCGAAACATATTGTGCTCGCCCTTGCATAACTACCCCACACACATCCATATCTAATCTAGATAAGGCAGTTGGCAGCATCCTTCCTGGCGATCCAACACAACTGTTCGCCGTTGTCGGCGCAGGGACCAGAAGACCCTGGTGGTCAGTACGTTTTGTCAAAATCAAGGGAAAGATATGCTGGTGGTTGGACCTGCTTCAATGCGCACACAGGAAAGTCGTAACTTGGCCATGGCACTGGTACACTTTGACCCCGGACGGCACTGGAGGAATGGCCACCCGCACTTCTGGACCGTGGTCCCGTGGGTGCTCGCCAAAATTTCCGCCTACACGTTCAAGGATTCGTAAAGGAAAAATATACTGTGCCACTGGCGACACCTTCGGTTAGGAGCCTAGCATTCTTTGTGTTTCGCATTTAATCCTCACACGTAGACGCAGCTCAGCTGGCCAGTATCCTGCGACAGAGCGAACAACTTGCAGTAGACGGCAGGTTGGCGAGCGAGTTCAAGGCGTGTCTCGTGTAATGTGAGACGGGAAGTGGGACCTCGGCGAGGGCCTATCCTGGAGCCGTCTGAAGTGGCGACATCTCCGCGAGCATGCCTCCCGGCAGTCACGCCAGTCCGTTCATGGTCTTGGAGGAGCATCTGCCGGCGGCCACATCCTGGGAAGGTCTATCATCAAATCACGTGGGATGGTTTGGGGGCCTGATAGAAAATGGTCGCGCCTCGCCGTTACCTCGGCAGGCAGGGTGGGATGGTGTCACGCGCGCAGGTGCCATCGGCTGAGCTTCTGCCAGCAGGCGACGCTACTGTAGCACTGTCTGTGGCGAAGTTCGTGCTCAGCTCGGCACTCATTGATGGACGTGGCTGGCACAGTCGCACCGCCACAGCTATGCGCTGGCGTGCAGTGATGGCGTGCGGGAGACAGAGGTTCTTCCCTGAGCGAAACAACGGGTTCCTGGCTGACCCACGAACATCAATTGCAGGGTCTTCTTCTAGGGCGGTGGATAACAGGCATGTTGCTTTGACTTCATCTCTCCTCGGGCGCACGTTTCTTGGTGCATCACATCATTACACTTGGGTAGTCCCGACCGAACAACCAGCGCGCCGGCGCATAGGGCTATAGATTGAAACTTACCAAAACCATGTTTCGAAGATCTTGATGCCGTACGAGCCATGGATGTGGCCGGCTTCGGCGAGCAGGAAGCCCTTGACGTCAAGTGATGAGCTGATCTTGGGCACGAACTCTTGCAAAGTGTTGTTGATCGTAATACCCCGTTACGCATGATGATGTCGTATCGACTTTCTTGAAAGACGCGTTTGAGCCGACACGCGTCCGTGGGGTATTTGGCTAATCCACGTGTGTTTGGCTTGCTCCAGTGTCTCACCATCACTTTTGACAGCTTTCTTTGACAGATCTTTTTGTGGTGCGTTATCTGACGATGCTCGGAGACACGCGGTAAGTAGCACGAACTGAAATCATGGGCGATCAAACGCGCGAAACGCAGACCATGTCGAACACGCAATGAACGATTGGCTCTCCGACGCGTAGCTTTTCCGGACATTTGGAAGGTGTTCTTCAACGTCGCATCGGCTTGGCACACCAGACGAATACTCCGAAAGCCACGCCCAACCCACTGGATACGCACCCTCATGCAGCATTCGAAGCGGGTTAGGACTCAACGACCTTTGCGTTAGTTGCATCGATATTGCAGCGAAGAATTGTCAAAGGTCATACAACCCTCTGGGTCGTCCAACGGTCCATCCAGTCAGAACATTCGTCAGCGCATGGGTATGGTCGCCAACGTACTTCGAGTACATACGATGCCTCATTTCCGTCTCGCCCGCCTGTTCATGCGAACCTTCTCCACAGCATCCTCTCGCCCACCGTTCGATTGTCCGCCGATTAACATGGGCGTCAGTGCTGTTACTTTTCATAGCCACGCGATGCTGCTGGGCAGTGGAGCATGAAACGTAGGTGAGACGGTAGAAGGTCGAAAGAAGACACGAAGAATGCATTCAAGCACGTGTCGCGCTCGCATAGTCAACAAACGAAGAGAAGCGGAGAAGAGACGAGGTTCGCGTACGTCGGTATGGAGGCGGCATTGGTGCTTGTTCTGTTGACTTGCGTACCACGGCTGCCATGCTAATTCCTGGGCATGAATAGCCAATGCTCTGAAGAAATCGTGATAACGTGACTCTGCACCCAGACCTCTGGAGAACGACCGCAGACACAGTGAGTGAACGATCGGGTCTTGATTAGCATGCCGCAGGAGTAGTGAATCCACAATCGAATTAACGGAGACAACACCGTAGATGGGTGATCCGTCAGCGGTATCTGTGAGCGGATATTACGGTACTGAACCAGCACCCGGGCTTTTGAAAGAGCACGTTGAAGTCAAGGATCTTTGTGTAGGATAGCATTGGTGTATAAGTGGGCAATAGACGGCCAACTTTGGGATCGCGTCGCTGTCGCCATGCGCAACAAAGTCCAGCCATTCGGAGGTCGCAAGATGTCCTTGCTGGCAGCTTGCAGTATCGACATGTGCGGACTGTGTCGTTCCTTGTGGCTTCAGCTGCTAACAGACTTAAACACACAGGCAGCTAGCTGTACTGCGTGATGCGTTTTTGTTGCAGAACCCGAGCACGCTTCGCGCCGCGCGCATTTTGATCTGGAAAACAGGCCTCGGTGGTTGTAGATGTGAGATCAGTCCCAGCAGTGCCAGGTCATTCTCTTCCTATCATATGTTGTAAAGATTCTCGTCATCGGCCATGAAAGAGTCCCCAACCACCTGCACAAACTTTTTGAAGTTCCACTAGTGCGCCAAGCCCGGCCGGAACAACCGCCTCCGACAACCTACAAAAACTTCACGAGCCTTTGGAACCGGCTTCTCTTCTTCGTGCGGCGAAGATCATACTGAAGTTTCCCAAAACGTTATTTGCGCGGCTTAAGACTGTGCCGCGCAAATGTCATTGATCTCCCAGAGAAAACATATTGCATAATCGATCGTATACACTTTGTGGTGGCGTCTGCTGCTGTGGCGCTTCCGCTGGAAAAGGGTCGAACATACCAACCGTGAGAGGAAGATTTAATCGCTTTGAAGTGCTGCAATCTTGCACGAGTGTCTATCTTAAAGATGCAGAATTTGCTCTGTAGTATTGTAGCATCTGCAGGTCTGCATCAGGCAGGCTCTCGAGGTCCAGAGCAAGAAGGTAACAACAGCCCCAGGAACGCCCGAGTGCGTCGTTACGATGCCGAGAAGTTCTTTAGAGACGCCCGACCGGTCAGCGCCTGGCAGATTGCGAAGAGCTCTTGACACTCACGAGCTGTCAGTGCTATGATACTCTACATTCATATATGCTGAGCATGATAAGAACACATAATCGATGCGTCAATCCGCTTCACGCCAGGCAGGATACCCTTACCCTTCTATAAACTGTTCATGCACAACGTCGAAGTATGTAGATAGTCTACTAAGTACTATGATCGTATGTGGACGTCTTGTGAGTAGAGTAATCCTACCATATCTCCTGTTTCTAACGGACAAGTTTTATAGAACAAATCATTAGAAGCGCCGAAATCTAGAGTTGTTTTGGCTATGGACTAGTCTCAGTTGTCATTATCATCCTCGTTCGTGTAGCCATCATCAGCTCCCCCCTCTGCCAGAGTCTGTGCATTCTCAGCATGCTCTCTGGGCGCTGTGCCGTCCACAACATCCGCAGCGTCGTTGTTTCCAGGGAGCTCGGCGTTGTCGTTGAAGTCCTGAGCCTCGGCCTCATAGTCTCTGTTCCTGTCGTTGTCCTCTTCCTCCCGGCGCACGACGGACAATGCTGCTCTCGTTCTATCAGACATAGTGTATTCGAATCGTTTTGTTGGTATGAAGAGATGGCAGGCCTGGACGTGGATAAGTTAGCTGTACTGAACCAGGATGAAAAGCGACGTACTGTTAAAACGTGTCTACAGATGAGTATCGAGATTGGGGATGTGTCTGATCGATACCGATACCAAGTGATCCGGGTGATAGAGGGAATTTAAATATTACAGCAGCCTGCCCTATTGCTATCAATTTCCACAGCACCCTCCGACATCATAGGTATCATCCAAGAAGCGGCAGGTCACAAGCAAAAGACAAGAATCCTGTACTTGTCCTTGACCAGCCTTGACCGGTGCTTTGCCGTTGGTATACTTGCCATGTACACTGTCATTCCTCTCATATATACGAAGCCACTTACGTTGGTGGAGGCAAGGCTGTGTACCGTATTCCTGTAGAATGCTTTTTCCATGATCCGGTGAACAATGCGTTGCCAGCGCATGGGTCGCATCCTTCGCAGCCCGCGCCACAGTTCGACGAATGGGGTCTGTGTGATGCTCACATCTCCGGCTAGCCGGCAAAGGATATGCGCGTATGGATGCAGGTGGCAGCCTTGCGCAGTGTTATGCGAATGCAAACTCATTTTCAGACTGCCGCTGTCTCTCGAGCAGTCAACAATCGAACTTATCTTTCGTATAGGTTCTTCTTGTGCTCCTACAGGATATCATCAATACTTTCGTAGAACCTATCTACACGTGGCACGCATGAAGCTCGAATACGAATCTCTCAAGAATGACCCATTTGAGATCCGACTTATTACCCTACCACCTGGGAACTCAACTGGAGACATTCGATTCCATCTATGGCATGCAACCCTACCTAATCCGGCTGAACAGGAAAGCAGTAGGCTAAGTGTCGAGGAACTACAGAAAACCCTTCCTTTTGGTTGGACTGTCGCGGAGACTCATCAGTACAGGTATCGCTATATTTTCGAACACGATGATACAGAGAATACGAGCTGGGACCATCCGGACCCAAAGTGTGAACCCTACTGGTGGGCACCTGCTCCCGAATCACCACCAGCGGACTTTCAGCCACAATTCGAATCGTTGTCCTACACCTGGGGCTCCGCCGAGAACTCCGAGACTGCTCTAGTAGACTACAGTGGCGCCGATAAAACACGGTCATCAATTACTCGGACGCTTCCACTTGGACGGAACTTAGCCGAGGCATTGCGACACCTGCGTCGACCTGATGCACACCGAACTTTGTGGGTGGACGCAGTTTGCATCAATCAACAGGATATACCAGAGCGCGAGCATCAGGTGAAAAAAATGTCTTTGCTGTACAAACTAGCACAAAGAGTAGTCGTCTGGCTTGGCCCACAAACTGGTGATAGCGATCTAGCCATGTCTTCTTTGAGATACATTGGCAGTCAACTCGAAATCGGTCGCAACAGGGCGCGATTTCGGGCACCTGCGGCCGTTGAGGCTGAATGGTTCCGCGCTACATGCCCTTTGCCTTTGACCAAGGAAGCCTGGTTGGCGATTGATAACCTTCTCCAGCGCCCTTGGTTCGAACGCCTTTGGATCTGGCAAGAAATCCAACTGGCAAATTCCGGTGCGATAGTTGCGTGTGGTGACAGTGTGATGCTTTGGCAAGAGCTCCGAAAAGCGATCATATGCCTGCTCACAAAGCAGCAATTGCCTACACAACGACTACGGGAGAGGTTGGGTGCCATTGATCCTTTGACGAACGAACGCTATAGTTGCTCTTTCAACCTCTTAGCCAACATCAGTCGGGCGCGACAATGCTATGAACCTCGGGACAAGATATACGGAATGCTCAGTATTTGTGGCCCAAAGCTTTCAGAAAAGATCGAAGTCTCGTACACGAAAGATACTGCAGATGTGTACAAAGATACTTTCTTGCAGTACTGTAGCCAGGTAGAGCGACTAGACCTCCTTGCGGGTTGTGACTCGTCGCTGCAGCTTGCTCAAAATCCTTCGTGGGTTCCCAATTGGACAGCTCCTCGGGAGACTTGGTCTTTGTACGGTTTCAGTCTCGCAAGCGGCATCTCAAAATCTTCGATACGCTACTTACCCCCTGTTGTCTTGCAAGTTCGTGGCGTTCAAGCTGCTCGTGTTGAGAAAGTCACAGAGAAAGCGCCTGCAACATCCCCGGACACGTTGAAAATGGTAAGGCAGTGGGAGTTACCGGATATTAAGACGAGATCCTACATGACTGGAGAGAGTCTACTGGATGCTTATTGCACGACTATCCGTGCTGGGTACCTCGGTGAGCGATGACCTAATGTGAAGGCTCCGTCATTGAAAGAGTGGAAAGAACAGTACTTGAATCAAATATCACCCACAACGTCCTTGAGCTTCGATGATGACTGCAAGCTGGATGCCGATATTGACTGGATGTTAAAGATCGTTCGAGGCAGAACACTTATGGTGATGGAGGAAGGATACATAGGACTTGGTCCGCCAGAAGCCAGAAAAGGTCAGAACTTGCACGAAACATTCGTATGTAATAGGTACTTATTCAGGCAGGAGACTATATATGCATACTGCTAGGCTGCAAAACGCCTATGGTGCTACGACCTATAGACCGAGACAGTGCATATAAGGAGTATCAGGTCATAGGCGAGTGTTACGTGCATGGACTCGATGACTGCGTCACACTTCTTGGGCCACTACCGTCACATGTGAGGGTCCAACTGGACAAAATACCATCAGGATACAGTGCTGTGCCAACGTATGTGGATCTAGATACTGGCGTTGTCTCCTCAGCAGACCCACGACTACAGGCGCTGGGCATTGCTAGAGAATGGCAAAAAGTCTCACACCAATGGAATGCTGACGATCCTGCTCTCTATGAGTACTACGAGAACATACGGTCTGGAGAGGTGTGTAACTCCGATCCGAGGCTCTTGCCACCTGCTCTTCAGAGCCAAGGTGTGCGCTTGAGAACATTCGATCTTCGCTGAAGGTGAATCATGATTCGCAACCAGTTTTCGAAGGTTAATGTGTTCTCTAATTTGTTATTGGTTCTCTTAGGAAGCAGGACTACATTTAGATGGCCCGGTAAAGGATCGTGACGCTTATATATGCATGCTTTCGATAACTATACTGACCTTATGTCCGCATATGCAAGTATTCCTCTTGAAACCCTCATCAAGTAGAAAGTCCCTGCTTCCCGCTCACTGTCTTGTCATAACGCCGCAATCCCTTTCTAGCTACGCCTTCGTTTTCCCAAGATGCCGCGTGGATAAGTCTTCATATTGGAAGGCATACCCTATAAGCACATGCTCCGTAAATATTGTATCAATCAGGTCAAGTCATTAATCATCACCACCGACCTTCTCCAGCTTGCCCATTTCACGCTTCTCTCCAGACTCTCCAATGATCCTGATACGGTCTATGCGTGTCTTTTCGCCGTCGCCGTCGCCGTCCACAACGAAAAGCACCAAAGAGTACACATTTTGGAATTTAACGAATCTGAGCTCTAGCTTCGCGGTGCCGGTGCTCTCGTCCCAGTCCGAAGGCTGGAGCTCGAACGTCTGCGTAGGCGCAATGTCTTCGGCCTCTTCGAAACCGAGGTTGTGCTGGCGGTTCGTGTACAGGTGGATGGTCTTCGGTCGGAGCGGGACTTCGTCGTCGTCTTCATCGTCTGCCTTGGGTGGGAACGAGGTGATCTGTATGGTGTGGATCTTGAGGTTTGCGTTGAACGGGATGTACAGCATCAGCTGCTCGTCCACATCACTCTCTACCCAATCCTTCGTGGATTCCCCTGCGGCCTTGCCTTTCCCTGCGCTGCTCGGCTGCGTTGTATCGAACAGCGTCCTCACGCCGCCGAATTCACTGTCTGAGTTCAGCAAGTCCAGCCCACGGACATCTACCTGGTCCGTAACGTCTGTGTATCCTCTGGGAAGCCCAGCGCCTAGCCATCTTCCACCACTTCCACCCGAACCCGACGCTTCCCCGAAGCCTCCCTCTCCAGACTCGACCTCCGCCGCGAGCTTCTTGATGTTGTCCGAGAGTTGCTGGGGATTCTGGCCTGTGAACTTAGAGACTTGATTGCCGTTCTTGAAGATTACGAAGAGGGGCGGACTACGGGCGAACGTCAGCAGCGGACCGCAAAGCTTGACATCGGGTAAGCTCACTTTGTGGCGCCATAGCTTTGCGCAATCTGCGGCTGCTGTTCGGCGTTGACCTTGGCGAAGGAGACAGCGCCCGGGCGGGCCAGGGAGGCGGCGAGCTGGTCGTAGACGGGAGCAATGGTCGTGCTGGCTGGGTTCCACTCGTTGTAGACTTCGGGGTTGTAGCATTAGCACGGGGGCGTTGTAGTCGATCATGAAGATGCAGCTTACAGTTGACGACCACAATCCGCGACGAGGACAGCAGATTACGTAGTTGCTCGGGCGAAGATATCTGCGTAGAGCCCGACATGGTGGAGTGTGCGCGTGGTGGTAATGAGCTGGACGTGTCTGTTGCGAATGTATAAAACTCCGGAGACCCTACGGTAGCGCGTTGGTGGGGGCGGGGCGCGCGGATCGCTTGGACCAGCGCTGCCTCATGTCATCACCGCGGACACCAGCCCACGCGTCACGAAGCTTCGAGAAGCATCAGAATCCAACGCATTTCAGGCACCCGTTTACTAACACGGGAATCTGACGACCTCAAGGTGTGCCAAGCCGTGGCCACACCGTCCTCGTGGGTATCCACATTCATGCCCTCGACGGCCGAGTACTCGACATCTTTTCTTTTCAAGGGTCTTTCTAAAGGAGGAAACTGTAGGTTCTTCCTGCCACTTTCTTGACGTCTACAGCTATGGTTGCTGTACGTCGTACCAGAGTCTATCTTCTAGCTTGATCATCGCTAATGAACGCTGCCAGACCAGTCCACGCTTTCTCTCCGCACCCCCGAAGCCTCGCTCCTCCATATCCTTAATCTGTTTCTGACCTTCGAACATTGTGACAGCGTCTTTAAGGGTCACGGCTGGCATTGCTGGTACACCCGCGCCGCACTCATTGTTCACGCGCCCGCCGTCATCTTTAGCGCATTCAGCCTGTACAAGATATACCGTTCGGCATAATGTCACACGTCGTGGTGTTCAATGCAGCAGCAAGGAGCCACAAGATACCTACTACTCCGGTGAAGTACCTGACGGAAGTTCGCGATGAGGCGTGCCAGAAGTTTGGCGTCAGTAAAGAGCAATTCACACTGAAGTAAGTGGCCAAAAGTGTTGGTAATCTGGCCCGGAGATAGCGAGGATTTTGTACAAAGGAAGGTCAGGTTTGCGGCACCTGAGCTGGCCTCGGTCACGTTTAGCTTCTCCATTCATGTAATTTACTGCGAAGGGTTAGCGACCTTGCTAACGTGGGCTAGATACAACAATAAGCCCATCTCGCTGTCCCAGCAGATACGGCATGTGAACCTCCCGCAAGGCGCCCGATTAGAACTTGTACAAGCCTCCCGATCGCCCACGGTGATTTCGGTAGCATTGGGCCTCCCTGCATCCGAGAAGAATGCGCGCTTAACACAGAAGTTCGCCAGCAACACTTCACTATGGGAATTGCTACGACATTTCGAGAGCGGCCAGGGAGCCAACTACAACTTCACACAACGAGGTGTTCCGGAAATGAACGGAACGGGTACAGGGGCGGGCAGGCTGAACTATGAAATGCCCATCATCACAGTCATGCCCGGTCATAAAGAGTACGGTTCGTTTGTGGATCTGCAGAAGACCCTCAGCCAGTTGGGCTTCGACAGCGGCAGCGCTTCTCTGCGACTGAATTTCAAAAACAGTGGTACGCCGCTCGAGGAGGCCATGACGCAGATCTCACAGTACTTCAAGAGCGCGGATCCTGCCCCGAGTGGTGCTCATTCGGAGAGCTCTGCACAAGCTGGCTCTATTCCTGACTTAGATACGGCTGCTCCTGAGGCAGCGACGACTGTTGCGGGCGAGACAATACGATCAGAGGAGCCGGACCCTTCACCCATGGAGGTAGATCAGGATCCAGTTGCTGCCGAGCCCTCAATATCCGCAGTTGATGGTCCAGCTCAGATCCCTTCGTCAACACCTGCCGTTTCTCTTTCCCCACCTCCACAGTCAGCACTACCTCCGCAAGAGTCTTCCTCGTCGTCACTTCCCCGAAACATACAAGTCTTCGCCGCCCCGACATCCTCCACACCCCAAGCCGCCCGCCACGCCTTCAACGAAGCAGACTATCAGCCCTCCGTCGACCAATTACGCGGCTTACAAGCATCCTATAAAGAGCGCTCCAAGAATACGCGCCTCCTCTCCGACAAAGAGCTTGAGGAACAAGAAAACGAGCGAAAGACCAAACTTGCTGCAACCGCCGACAAAGGCGGCATCGTACGCGTGCGCCTTCCCGACGGTGCATTTGTCCAGTTTTCTGTGTCTAAGAGTGATAAAACGGTTGACGTCTACAACTTCGTCACCAATTGTCTGGAACACAAGAACGAGCCTTTCCACCTGTCCTACCGCGACGTGAAGGGGCAGTTCGTCAATTTGGAACGTGATTCCAAACTCGTCTTTCAAGATCTGAAGTTCAGCAGTAATGAGCTGCTTACGTTTCGCTGGGATGATAATGCAAGTGCGGCGGTGAGAGGGATCAAGCCTGTGTTGAGTAGCGAGTGGCAGCAGAAGGCTGCGCCGTTAAAGGTTGAGGAGCCCATGGCAAACGAAGCAACGCAGGCTTCATCGTCGTCACAAGGCCAGACGTTGGGACAGGGTAAGCAGAAGAAGGAGTACTCAGCGGCGGAGAAGGAGAACAAGCTGAAAAGCTTATTGAATAAGAGCATTTTCAAGAAAAAGTAGGGCTTCTGGAGAGGATTGCTCTGCGGGGATAGGTAGGAGGTTGTAACTCCCAATGTACATGCAAGTGCTGTGAACGCGTTGGAATTAAAAGACTTAGACGACGTGTGTAGCATTGGCGGCACGAGGGAGGCGCACGTGTTGGAAGGGCAGCATCTGTCGGTCTGTAGCATTTGTAGCGGAGTATCCAGTCTGAGGCGTTGAACCTGTGGTCCAAGGGCAATCGTCAGTTATTTATAGGTCTCATCATCTACACCTTACCCACTCCGTCGTCAAATGATCCGTTGTGCTGTATTGAATTCGATAGTTGAGTAATCATGTCGACCCAGAAGCGTTGGTGGCGATTGCGAAATAGAAAAGGACGTCATTCCAAATGCTATTAACAGTCGAGTAAGATCCTAGGGTGCACGCGGCCATATTATCACGTATAGCAGAAATGGAACAAGTGTTGCACTGGCGTGAACCGATAACATTTTTCATCTTTTGAAAGACACTGCTAGGTATCCTCTGCCCCTTAACGTCCATTCATTGTCAGTACTCCGAAATCGTGCCCTTTATTTTGTGATGCATGTTCCGAAGTCGTATCAATTCCCGCCATGAAAGAGACCTAACACCCATGATTCGATTGATTGATGAAGCGGAAAATGTATCGAGGTGTGTCGTCCTTCGCGATGCTCGTTGCCCACCCTGGCGTTATGAAAACGCTCAGTGGTGACCGGCACGACGGGACTCCTGGATGACGTTGGTCATCTCCTCGACCTTCCTCTTGGCACGGCCGAAGGTACCGAGCTGTGTGATTGTTAGCTTGAAAATTCGGTGCGACGGTGACGGTGCGTAGATGTGTTATCGGGGGACGTACCCTCTTCTTTGCGAGGCGACGGGCGCGCTTGTCCTTGGCATTTCGGAGCAACTCGATGACACGCTTCTCGTACGGGGCAAGACTGAACACAAGCAAGTTAGTGACGTTCCGTAAGCCTCAATGACCCAGCGGCAGTCGTCGGTTCCAATAACGAGACACACTGCGCATCTGCATGCCATCCCGCCTGTCCGCGGCGCTGTGTCTGGAGGGTAACGTACCCAGCAACCTCACGAGTGATCTCCCTCACGAAAGCAGTCCTCTTGGACAGGAAACCCTTCCTCCGCGAGATCCGGGTGGCCGGGGTCCTGGGGGTGACCTCTGTTCGATAGAATCAGTATGCGTTCGCTCGTCGCAATCGAGTAATTTTCGCTCGTGGGGAATACGCACTGTGGCCGGCGTTGGGGCCAACGATGAGGCCTGCAATTATGTTAGCATTGCGCGAAAATGTATTGCGAGCATGAATGTGCGTACCGGACTTCTGCTTCACTTCCTTGGGCATGGTGGCGGTTAGTATCGTCGTTGGAGAGAAGTCTCGTGGAGTTGGCGATGGACCTTTTCGATAGTGGTGCGTCGCTTCGCTTATTTTTCGCCCAGCCAAACTAGTCTGGATCGGGCGCAAAAGAACCTGCCGCACGTGAGGCGCTAATTGGGCGCCTTCCGCTAAGACGCATCGCTGAACACCACCAAGTATTATGGTAACATTGATGTTTCTTTTGCTCGCAATGCGTGCGAAATATCAACACATCAAGCAGCATAGGCCCCAGAGAAGCAATTGTTCATCACTCTGAGGTCTTGGCCGGACGCAAGACTGTGAAGAACTGCTCAAGTGTGAGCCACGAGGTATACATGTATGCATCTTACATAATGTTCTGTTGACGCATGCGTGCTCAAATCCGACGTGTACGCCTTTTATTCGTATCAATGTACCTTTGATATGCGAGAAATCTACTTCCCGAAAAGAATGAATCGTCAGGTTCATGACGCTGAACGAAACTTATGCGCGGCTTCTCCGGGAGGAGTAATAGGCACGAGGCTGAATGACCACATTGATCATATTTTGTAGGCCAATTGGGCTGTGGAGGCAGAAGACGATGATTTGGCCGTGTTGAAACATCGGGACTTGGACTACAATTTTGAAAGCTTGACCAAAGGTCATTCGAGGGCTAAGTGTCGATAGCTATATTCTATATCCGACTATATATGTCGGCTAGACCACGTATTTCGATGGTTATTATGTTGACGCCCAGAAGAAATCCCATAGCACAGATGAATTTTCTGTTGTCTATATCTTGGTATCTGGCTTCCTTCTTGCCGCAGTATTCCTCGCTGCATCCAACACAAAGCTTACATGATGGCTCAGTGCAACCAAGTCCCCCTCCTCATCGTGAACATGTACATCCAAGTCCATCCTACCATTCTTTACCTTCTTCACCATCACCCGTATAGCCAACCACTTTACTCCCTCTGGTGGCAAGGACTTCTTAACATCTAGATTCAACAAGAGTGTTGGGTACCAAAAGGGGCCCTGATTCTGGTCTCGATACGCCTCCACGATCTGAGGAAACATATCGGCTACGAGTCCGATCGATGAGTTCGTAAAATTTGAACCATCACGGAGACAGAGCCACTCATCCGCTATATTTGGTTGAACCTGACCATTGCGCGGAAAGTGGAATTTGACCTGGCTCGATGCTTTCCTAAACTTTCGGAAGGGCATATTCTCCTCCAAATACCAATTCGTATCCCCATCATTCTCCAATTCACTCAGAGCCACTGTTGGCCGTGGTGGATGCAATCTGTACTGTGTATCGAAGCTCACACCTTTCTCAGTATCTATGTTCGAATTCGTGGCGTAGGCGATGACTTCCTCGCGGCCCTCCTGAGACATCCGAACATGTACGATTGAGGCTTGTCTACCAAGCTTGACATCTTCGACCTTGAAGGTTGCGGGCCCGACTTGTGTTCTGCGCAGGAACTCGATGTGGAGAGCGATGGTATGCGGCTGATTCTGCTTCGAAAGGGCGGTTGAGAAGTGGGCAGAGACGACTTCAAGCATACATCCGGTCACGTATCCACCATTGGGAACTATTACTCATAAACATTTATTATAATGACTTCCCTCGGCGTCGAGCTTACCAGTTCCGATGCACCAATCATCTTGTAGGGTACATTCGTATGTGTTTGCGCCGAGCTTGCGAACCGCCGTAGCTTCGCTCCATGATGGCATCTCGACGAACTTTGGAGGTTACTGCAATCTAACCAGAGTGCAGGGTCACATAATGACCTTTGATGTTGCTAAAGAGCGATTAGTCGTCGAGGATGCACTCCGAGGTCCTTCCCCACACTAGACAAGAGCCTCGGCTGCACGCTAGCGGCTCGCTAAACGCTGTGCCGTTCTTATCAGAAGAGTGCGAAAGCTGCATTTGCCATAGCCGTATTTCACTTTTGACATCTGAACGCGTCGATGATCGTGCAACCAGAACGGGACACTGCTTCTTCCAAATCTGGAAGAGGGGAAGGTGGCTAAAGCTCCGCTCTCGTTGTGTTGCAGGTCTCGCCCTGAATTGGATCCTACCCTACGTCATGGCCAAACAGGTTACCTGAGGAAACCCCTCTATTGACGGCTACACGGCCCAGCCTTACGCTTGGGACCCCGTCGCAACGCTCACAGTGGGGAATAACTGGTCAGCTTAAGGTTTCAAGAAACCTGTCGCGATCGCTGTACATACGTCAAATCGAAACACGGCTTTTGTTGCCTTTCAATCCGCTTCCACGTCCATTTCCTTACTGTTCTCGCACATGCCACCTGTACACCAGAAATCAACCACTTGACGACCGAATGTCTACGAGCCCACGACTTACCACTCACTAATTGCACAGCTCACGCAGCCCTTCTGTCTACCACGCTCACTCCATAAACCCCGCCATGTCTGGTGTAGAGGACGTACAGTCGTCGCAACGAAGGCAGAAAGCACCGTACACTCCGCACCACCCTGTGCCGACCGTTCAAGGCTACCGCGAGGAGAAGCAGCAGCGCGAGGAGCAGTATGCTCACCCAGAGGGTGAAGGACAAGATGATCGCAGCAAGACCAACCGACTCACAGACGCGTACACCGCGCTACGACACGGCAAGGAAGCCGTGAATCCGAGCGAGGGCACGCAGCCATACCAGGCGACCAACAAGAATTTGGAGGAACCTGACGATGACAATATAGCAGACGATCATGCTGGACGGGTGCAGCCAAAGGACAACGAGGAGAAGTTCAGCAAACAGAACGACGAGGATGGAGATGACACGCCAGCGGATACCACAGAAGGCGGGCTACAAACGTCGACGGATCCCAAAAAGGCCAGGAAGTCTATGAAGAAGTGGAGCGCAGACGGCACAGAACGGGAGGTCACAGATCCGGTTACACATCTGCCCGTGACTATTCACGATTACACGGAAAAAGACTTGAAGATGACACCCAAGAATGGTCCTGCCGCAGGCACGGAGGCCAGGTCTGCTACTGGTGCCTTTGCTATGAACAAGTCCGACGAACAGCTCCAAGAAGAACAAGAAGAGTCTCAAGATGCGCACAGCGGCATGGATCCTCTTTTCCCATCTCCTGACTTCGCCATGACACGCGAAGGTATAACTAACGCCTATCGCCAAGCCATAACAGCTGGACTTGGTCTGGTCAGCGCAAGTATAGTTACAGTGGTAGCACTATTCCAGTTTACCAGTGGCTTTACGGGCTGGTCAAGGGCCTTATTCACTTTACTTGAGGTGGCCGTCAGCATTGGTGTCTCGGCTGTTGTCATCATGGGCACGCGCCAATGGACGGAAAATAGGATTAATGATGTGTGGGAGACCGAGGTCTGGCAGGCCGAGAGGGAGAAGGGCCAGAAGCTGGTCAAGACCAACATCCCGGAAAGCGCACAATGGCTAAATTCATTTTTGGCTTCGGTCTGGCCTCTAATCAACCCCGACCTGTTTACAAGCATATCGGATACCCTCGAAGTAAGCTGTTATCTTCATAGTGATAGCATTAGGCTGACCAGAACAGGATGTCATGCAAGCCAGTTTGCCGAAGATGGTCCGTATGGTCTCTGTGGACGATATCGGTCAAGGCAGTGAATCGTTCCGAATCCTTGGTGTCCGATGGCTACCTACAGGTGCAGCAGCAAGGTCTGTGAATGAGGACGGCAAGCTCAGTAAGAAAAGCAATAACGACAAGGCGACAAGCGACCGGACAGTCCCAGGTGAAGGAAACGTCGACGACAACGCGGAAGGAAAAGATGAGGACGACGACGGTCAGGATGATGGAGTTGCAGAAGGTATGGAAGCTGAAGAAGGTGACTTCGTCAACATGGAGATCGCATTCGCATATCGACCGTCGACTGGACGGAAACGCATGAAAGACCGTGCCAAGAAAGCGCACTTCTACATGGCTTTTTACCTACCCTCCAACATCAAGCTTCCTGTCTGGGTCGAAGTCGAGGGCTTTGTGGGTGTAATGCGTATGCGACTCCAGCTCACCCCGGATCCGCCTTTCTTCTCTTTGTGTACTTTTACTTTCCTCGGACAGCCAAAGGTTGATATATCTTGCGTTCCGCTACTCAAGCAAGCACCCAACTTGATGGACTTTCCGCTCATCTCCCGTTTCGTTCAATCATCAGTCGACGCCGCTATGGCTGAGTACGTGGCACCGAAGTCGCTCACTCTAGATTTGAAGGATATGATGATGGGCGACGACTTCAAGAAGGACACCAATGCGCGTGGCGTTATCGTAGTCACTGTCAAGCGCGCTTTCGACTTCAAGGAAGGAGATGGTGGAATTGGTCCGATGAAGGGCTCAGCCGATCCGTACGTTAGCGTCGGCTGGGCTAAGTTTGGCAAGCCCATGTGGTCGACACGTGTCCAGACGAAGAACATGGAGCCCCACTGGTATGAGACTTGCTATTTGCTGGTGACCTCAGACGAGTTGAACGTAGACGAACGTCTTAGGCTGCAACTCTGGGACGCAGATCGTATGTCTGCCGATGATGATCTGGGTCGGTTCGAATTGGACGTCAAGCAAGTGATGAAGGATAAAGCGACGAATGGGAAGATGCATGACCGTGAAGATGGATTCCAATCTCTCAAGAAGGGTGAGGGAATGCCGGGCAAGCTCTGCTGGAGCGTCGGATACTTCTCCAAGACGAGAATCACGGACGATCAACTCACCGCTCAAGAGGAGGACCCGGATGTTAAGGACATTGACCAACTCAAGAAGAAGGTTTATGAGGAGAGTGAACGCAAGTTGCGGGAGTCAAATAAAGACGAGAGCGACGAAATTGAGCAGCAGAAGGCGCAAGACCTTAAGGCGCGGCAAGACGATCTCATTATTGCGTCACCATCGTCGCCAACTTATCCATCCGGTATCCTTAGTATCGTTGTCCACCAGATCACGGGCTTGGAACTGTCGACACTGAACAGGAAGAAGACTAACGATGACGCTAGCGACGAGGAAGAAGAAGGCGATGATCTTCCCTCTGCCTACGCCACCATCATCCTCAATCACCAGAAGGTTTTCAAGACACGAACCAAACCAAAGAACTCCAAACCGTTTTTCAATGCTGGTTGCGAGCGGTTTATTCGCGACTGGCGCAACACCGAAGTCCACATCTCAATACGCGATGCACGTGTGCATGAAGACGACGCTCTCTTGGGCGTTGTGTACCTACCTTTGTCGAGAGTTCTCAAACATCGCAGTCAAATCGTCTCCAACTTCCCCATCGCTGGTGGCGTCGGTTACGGTCGCGCTCGCATCTCGATGGTGTTCCGGTCGGTGCAGCTTCAGGCACCTTCAAGAGAGTTGGGCTGGGAGTATGGTACACTGGAGGTCCAGCCGCTTGTTAAAGCTATTGATATCCCACACGATCTCGAAAAGCTAAGGATGAAGATTCGCACGACTCTCGCGCGTGGCAAGTTGCACTCCGGCACCCAAGACAGCGAAGCAAACCAACATGATGGCCACACCATTTGGAAATCCAAGCGCGATCGCCCCATCCGTCTGCCAGTACGCAAGCGCTATGCCTCGCCTCTCATCGTCGAGTTCCGGAAAGACTCTGCGCTCTCCGATCGCACTCCGGCCTTTGCGATCCTTTGGCTCAAGGATATATCTGACAATCAGGAGCAGACTGTTCGCTTGACCGTTTGGAAGGGCGACCTCAGCCGCGCAGAAAACAATGTACTCGACTCTTACGGCGACAAAGTCGGTGAAATCGAGGTCACTATAACTTTCTGGTCTGGCCTGTCCGGCTACCACCAACCGCTCGCGAAGAAAGACCGGCACATCGGCCAAGTCCTAGAGGTATGTTACCCTTGCATCGGTAAAGACAAATACTAACACTGTATAGGTGCTCGACGCGTGTAACGACAACGATGACATGGACTGGAACGACGGATCAGACTCGGACAACAACTCCGACACATCATCATCAGACGAATCAGACTTCGTGCCGAGCATCCTGCACAAGAACTCTAACAGTAGTCCGGATAGCGATGGCAAGAGGGGCTTGAGGGATCAGATCATGGATTACAAGAAGAATGCCAAGCAATTGCATAGAAGCAACCGGGGTGCCATGCAGTGGAAGGGCCCCAGGACGCTTGCGTATCTGAAGCATTTGGCGGAGCGGGGAGAGAACAAGGTGGAGGGACTGTTCAAGCACAATGAGAAGAAGTTCGAGGGCATTGAGACGGAGGCGTAGGGGGTATGTGTGTTTGGATCGTACTTTACGGTGGCGTCGGTATTAAGGACAATGCTTGGTTTGGGAGTTCAAGGAGTGCACATGGAACATCGAATAAGGGCCGGTCACAGCGAAGAATGGGACTTATAAGGGTAGGTTTGAATAAACTTACAGGTAGCCTGATAAATTCGAGAGATGAATACTGCGTTATGCCGTCATTTGCACATGCCCACGAAGACATACATGTTAGTAGGCCTGTCTTAGTTCTCGGTGGGCAGCAAGCGCGAGGAAGCGCATCATCCATACTTCACGTTGAACGCGAAGCCCTCATGCATATGTGAGCAGAATATTTGACAGCAAACACAGGTGGAAGATGGAAGAACGTTTTCTCCCTTGATCGAAGGTATCTCATACAAAGATTAGTAAAACCGTCGGGAGATTTTATTACGGCATCCGTTTGTATGTTTTCTGTAAGATAAATATCATAGTGTGTTGAAGCAGACGTAGAAATCTTGTCCCTTGACGCTCCCGTATTATCATCATGTTGGCCAGACAGCCTCAACACGTCACAACAACAGTGAAAGTCCATAGTCGAAGGGCGCTCGAATGATAAGCATTGCTGTTATCTGTGCGAGATGATTAGCTAGTATGATCGCTAGAATCGCAAAAGCGATAGACCATGGTAAAGTTAAGTTTGCTTGTACACGATCTCATAGGCTTTAATGGAGGAGATCATTTGGCTGCTACGATGTGAGAATGTAATCAGAAACGACCTGGCTCAGCCCGACTCTTGTTTACTTGTTTTGCGGGCTTAGATAGCCTGTTCGGAGATATGCGAGGAGCGCTGTAGACAGTTGAACAAAGATTTCGCGAAATGTGCATGCCATACACGCTCATCTAGCCATCCTGCACTTCTAGTATTGCAGAAATATGCTGTCCCCCCTGCGACTTGCAACCGCGTCATGACATGCCTTTGATGGCCAACTGAACAGCAGCTCGGAGATCCATACCCCACATCTACTCCGACCCGCATCGCCAACGCCGAACCCCAGGACTAAATCCGAGCACCGTTGACCGAACCAGCATCTATTGAGTTCCCGTTCGTTAACGATACCAAGAGCATACCATCATGGGCTCGGATATGTGTACACGTGTTCGCAATGCTGAACGTTTACGACATCTGCCTCGCAGTACATTGCCGCTCAAACCACACTAAATCGGATATCAAAAGGTATACTACGTACGCTAAATCCACGTGCACTACGATCACTACGCGTCTGCCTAGTCTTCGGGGTAACATCTTTGCCCTAAAACGCGTATGTCAGCGACTAAGCGCGCATGAGCGCAAATCGGAGCTTGAACGGTGACATGCACTTGCGCGTATATTCAAGAGTCATCAGCGGTATCCATTCCGGAATACAGCTTGAATGAGGATGAGCTGGTTTCGGAGATGTCGTGATGCGATGACGGCAGGGGTGAATGACTCGATTGGCTTTGTACGCGTTGTATAAGAGAGGAGGGGGTCGCTTGTAGTTCAACAGTATCATTGCAACACCAAGCCTCACTGTGTCATTCAAATACGCAAGCCATCGAGCTTTCAGACCTTCTCAAGTCAAGTAATATAACTATCAGTCTCAAAGTTCTACAATTGACTTCATGAACGACGGCCACTACGCCGGCAGACCCATCACTTTTTTCCCCCAACAAGGCACACCCTCACCCAGAATGTCCTCTACACGCACATCAACCCAGACCGCAACCCCGCCGTACAACCCGTCAGAGACATCATCCCTCGCGTCAACCAGCTCGAAGAGACCTCTTTTAAAACAGCTATGGCACCGAAAACGTACGCACCCAACCAGCACTTTGCGATAGCGCTCAGCACTGACAGATATCTAGCTTCGGAAAAGTTGACGGAAAAGAAGGAAGCTAACAATAAGGCACCACAGCAATATTACAACAACGAACCGTTTTGGGCGGCGACGGCGACGTGGGCGTCGATGCGGTAGCTGGGTGATTGGCTCGGAGGATAAGATGGGCATAGAGCCGAGGGGGGAGAGCTCGGAAGACGAGGTGGTGAGACTAGCCGATGGGAAGAGAGCTCGGATGCTCGGACATGTGCAGCGCCCGCCTAATGAAGTAGCAAGAGCAGGCTCGGAGATACGCAGTGCCCGTATACCAAGGTCGGACGTCTTATTTGTATGGCAGTCTTAATATGGATTTCTGGGAGGGAGAGATTGGTATCTGGGGCATGGCTCTGTATAGTGGAGCGAATATGGATACAATGAGGAACTTTAAGGAAGGGTTGATGAATGGAATGTAAGGGTTGAAAGTACACATACCGTGGATGTCAATCTGATATCTGTCTCTATCATAGCGGTAGGGTATCTACTCCAAAAGCTCATCCATCATCCCGCTCGGTGCCAGCCCGCTTTATGCTAATCTATGCTACCATCATCAAAGTTCAAACAAAATAAAGACCCAGTCGTGATCCAGAAATTCAAAAGAGATACTACTCGCAATAATTAACGGTTCTGCTGTTTCTTCAAAATCGTCCCGGACCCACCGTATTATTCCAATTCGCATTATCCAACCAGTTCAAAAAGTCCTCGCTCTCCGTCGGAATCGGCTCCATGCCGTCTATCATGGGTATATCGAAGAAGCCCGCCCCGACACCCGCGAGCACCGCCGACGGGCCGTCGGCTTGGCCCTCGTTGGAGGGCGGCTGGAAGTTGAGCACTTCGTCTAGCACGAGTGCTATCATCTTGTTGAGCTCGCTGCATAAGCGGTGGTTCCCGTCGTCGGGGACGATGGCCCACTCGACGCAAGAGATCAGCACGGATAGATTGCGGATGATGTCTGCGCGCGAGACGGTGCTCGGGAGCGGGACGTTTTCTAATGTGCAGCGGCGGAGTTCTAGCGCTAGGACGCCGGCGCTGGGGAGGCAGTAGAAGAGGACTAAGGTGGCGAAGTGGCGCTGGACATTGTATTCGTGGTTTCGATTCTTGTTGAAGATGAGGGCGGTGGAGAGGAGGTTCATGGCGATTTCGAGCAGGGCGGGAAGGGCGTTTTGAGTGTGGCGGCGGAGAAGACGCTGGATTTGGAAGCCTGCGTGGAGGTGGTCGAGGTAGGCGCCGATCATTCGGAGGGCGGATTTTGGTTTGAGGGTTCGCCAGACGGCTTCGTTGTCGTAGAGGTCGTATCTGAGGTGCGCAGGCGAGGATTCCCAGTTCTTTCGGTGCTCCTCGCGTATTGCTCTGCAATCGTTAGTGCCTTCTCTTGTACGATGAGAGCTGACATGTATGCTCCCGCGATGACCAAGATCGAAGTGGCAGGTTGGGATGTAAATCTCACTTACTCTATCTCTTCGATCACGAAGACATCCTTTTTTCCGGCAAGAGATGCTTCAAGAAATCGCTCCTTGACTTGACCCAGCGCCGCACGTAATCGTATCCATGACGCTGGTCTAATTCGACCATCCGTGGACCACCCATTGGCATCGAGGTTAGATATGGCTTCATTCACAATTGCTTGATCGTCGCATGTAGCAACATCGTCATCAATGTCAAGAGGTAGTGGTCGATCGCTATACCGCTTGTGCATCATGGGCGGACGTCCGAAGAAGTCGGCTAAGCTCTTGTCCGTCCGGTACACGGCAGCGTAAATTCTCCGACGTGACTCTTGAAGGAACAAAGGCTCTTCGGATGGATTGACGATTGCATTCTCGCAATGAATTCCTTCCGCGTGAAGTGCTGAAATGACATCTCCTGTACGCCGCCATACTCCGTGGTCTACATGCGTTAGTGGAGGATAATGGAGAAGCGTGAGGCTACATACAATTATCCCCGTACCAATTGCTTTGCACCAGCATGTTGTTGTACAAAAGCCAGACCATGATGTCGTTCACAGCACCATGGACTTGGCAGATGGTGATACAGTCATTCGTAGCATGGATCATGTCCATAATGAAATCATCCTTGTTGACCCTGTCACCATTCTCGAGGATGAACAGAGGGTCATCTGGTGGCGAGAATTGTGCACATGACGCTGCCAGCGCCATCATCAGTCCTATCGTTTCCCATCGCAGATTCGGGCCAGTGAATAAAGTGGGAAATTCTGATGGCAGCATGGTTGGCGAAACTTTTAGTGGTTGGCAACTGTTCTTGGTGATCTCAGCTAGTAAGGGATAAGGGTTGTCTGACTGGGAGACAATGTACTCAATGTCTCTGCGTAGCTGAGGCAATGCATTGGTGATCAGAGGACCAATCATAGCTGACCCTTGGTTTATCTTAAAGTACGTTCTTACAAGTCGTTCCAAGAAGGAAAACTGTTCACACTTGGAGATGACTAGGCTGCCGACACTCATACGGCAATGGCGAGTCGGCTCAAGCCCGCTGGCCATTATAGTAGGTGTCCCATTTATGCTTGTAGGAGGTTGCTCGTGCAAGGCCTCGGGCAGCGGTTGTTCTTGAGCGAAAACACTGGCATAGCTGGTGCTTCCTAGGTAGAAGCTCCTGGAATCAGAACTGCTTTGGGTGGTCCTTGTTGCAGACTCAGGAGGAGTAGGCCATGCATTGACAATTGAAGGAACTCCAATTTCATTCCGAAGCGTGGTAGGACTAAGACTAAGGGACGGTCGAGACCCGTGATCTCGCGTCGCGTTCTGACGCGCTTCCGAGGCGCGACGTCGTGGCTCGGGCTTTTTACGAGGCACGCCAGGAGGTCTGGTCATGGGCGCCGGATGATAGAAGCACTGCATCACGCTGTCAAAGGGCGTCTGGACAGTGGCTACTTGTTGCTGACTTGATCTGTGATACCCCGCGTCCTACACTTCTCGCAAGTCGGTGTAGCATGGTCACAGCGTATCTTAGATATGCGGCATGGTTCGCAGGACCTGCACGTGGTATAAGCTTCGAGTCCAAGTTCTTCGGAGTGGCACAAACCTGGGCTTGCCGTTCCGTCTCAACATTGTGTGGCATTCTACACGGTACAGTCGTGATAGAGTAAGACCCCATGGGCATAACTGCAAATGTGGGGATCTCTATCAGATCGGAGTGCTCATGCATGCACTGGAAGCATTTACTCCGGGAACGGAGTGGTTCGTGACAGGTTTGGGTCCGAGGCTTACAAAGCAGCCAGCGAATCAGGAACGGACGTGCCTGATTCGCTGGAGTAAACGGAAGTGCTGGAAGAGGTAAAGCCTCGGAGCATTCGAAAGCTGCTGCAGTGTGGTGTTGGTCAACTCTACGGAGCTTCGATTCACAATCAACTTGCAATTATTAGTTGCCAGTCGCTCTACGCCCGTCCCGTTGCTAATGGCGATCTTGGCAGCTTCGCAGAAACATTCGTTCCGTCTACCGCTGACTATTGAAAGCGTTCGGCCAGCGAGGCACCAGCGAGGCAGAATCCCCGAATATCGAATGGTGCCGTGTACAGGGACGCAGCCACCTTTTGTCCCGCGACGTACAAGTTTCTGAAGCTAAACCGCACCGCCTCAACCGGCGATTTGAAACCAATCTGCGGCATTGTGTATGTTTCCTGGCTTCTTAACACTGCTCTCGGAAGCCGCCGTTGGTCATGCTTGTGCCACGGCTCGTATACAGGTATGCGCTGGCAACGCGCCGATCCTCCAGATTGGGCATTGGACGTTTTGGTCATGGCTCGTGGAAATTTGCCAGGACCAGCAGCTTCAGAGCAAACGACTGGCTTGAGCGTCGCCGCGACATGCACGACTTGGCTGCTCGTGCTCACTGACAAGAAGTCGGTCAATGCAAGAGAGCCGCGCGACGACGATGGCGGCCAGTGGATAGATGACGGGCTGATGCACGCCGGCCTTTTGGTGCTAGCATGGCTCCGTCGGCGGTGGCGCAGTATCTTCACATCACCACCACAAACCTCAGGCATCCAAATCTCCGCCCATTGCACCGTCGGAGCGAGGATGCTCGTTGTCAGCAAGCAGTCCCATCCCAGTCCCTCCACTTGGGATTTTCGCTTCTACCGCGCGCCGTCTGTGTTTGGTGCTACGCGAATGCTGTGCAGCGCGGTATGCATGCAGTGTGTGCAGCTAAACCCAAACCCAATAGCTGCGGTATCCACCCGCAGCCCTTCACCGGTTTGAGGGGGTGCTACGAATCGAGCCCACGACTGAGTCTTGTCATCTTAGAGATCTTTCTTCCTCAGCCGTGCTATGAGACCGCATTGTTGATTCTTCGCTGCGCTTCGTTCTCGAGTCTTCGAATCCCTCCCACTGGCAGGGCCAGCCGTGCCTTTCTTCGGCTTACCGCTCCTTCGCCGTGCAATCCACGCGAATACGAGCTGTCCTGGTCGTTCCTTGTCGGTCACCAGCTCGTCGATCCGGCGCTGGCCCACCGTCCGTAAGGCACATTGCGAATCGTTAGACCCTTCACTCCCCAGAAGTTCCTTATCCCAGGGCCACGCCCGACGGTCTGCTCACCATGGAGAACGGCTACTACTACTACCAGCAGCCCATCGGGCCTGAGGCTCCAGTAGCCCCGGATGCTTACACCTATGGACAGTATGGCGCGCCGCGATCAAAAACGCCTACATCCCTGGTTAACCATACTGGACTTTCCCCTGGTGGCCCTCTTAGCACCCCGCCTATGAGTCGCGACGCCTCTCGAGGACCCGACCCGCCCCCAGGCCAGTACCCGGAGCAGTTGGTGTATGGCGATAGCGCCTCCAACTCTCCTACCTCTTCTGTGAAAACCCCGGACAACGATAGCTTTGAGGAATTTCCACTTGACTCCCATCCGATGCGTGACCATCAACCGTTTTACCAAGCTGACGGAGGCTTGATCACTACCCAGGATTCCCAAGGACCTCTCACGGCCGTGGACAACAACATGTTCCTTCTCACATCCCAAGGTACCTTTACAGATCAAGGCATGCACTCCGTTTATCACCCGCGGCGCTGATACTAATAACGTGAGTAGCTCTGACCGAGGCGTTGACTGCCACACTAGCCGCTCGTTCACAGCACTATCATCCACAACAGTTCAATGCGCAAACACGGCCGCAGCAGGGTGCCTTTCTGCCACAACAGTACAATAACTATCCGGGTCAAAGTTTTACGCATCAAGCAGCCCCATGGAACAGTGAACAACCTATGCGGAGCCCCGATGTTCCCCGTTCGGACGTCGTTGTGTTTGACCCTATGACCGACCCAGTCGATTACTCTGCTTTCATCAACAATCCTGACGTGGACTTCTGGACAATGAACAACACTGACCCTAACTACCTCGTCTCCCCAAACGAGCCTGTACTGCCACCGCAGGAATTCTTTTCGTTGGCCTCCCAGAACATGCTTCAGCAGCAGCAGCAGCAGCAACAGCAGCAAAGAAGCCTGCCGGTCACTCAAGGCCCGTTACATGCTGAAATGTACGTCTCGGGCAGAAGTCCTATAGAAATGCGAGTACATAGGGCTTCTCCATCGCTCAGCTCACAGCGGTTCACCCCCTATGGTACAACGCCTACCCAACGTATGATAAACCGGAGACTTTCTCATCAGCATCCATCGCCAATTGCCACCTCAATTGAGCTGCCGACTAGAAATATGTTGCACTCGCCTGCCAGCCCATATGCTTCCGCGTCAAGCCCTGGTGGTTCAGATGGTATGATCTCTTCCTACCAAAATTCAGAACCTGGATCAGAGCGCCGTGGTTCGCAAACGCATCATTCGTTTGGTCAGATCCTTCCGCCTCGATCTTCCCTTGAAGTGGAATTCTCTCCGAGCAGGACACTCCTCGAAGCGGCCGCGGACCTCTCACCCGACCCAGAAGGCTTGTCCGCCCAGCGGCAAGTAGGACCAATCAGGAGTACTGGTAGGCCTGGTGGCCGAGCATTGGGTACTCATTTGGAGCCGAAGGTTGCAAAGGCAGCCCATGACATGCGCAAGATCGTTGCATGCTGGCATTGCGTGTTGCAGCGGGACAAGGTAAGACTTACAAGATTTCTTCAGTGTTTAGACTAGGCTGACATGGGATAGTGCGGACCTGGAGATATTTGTGAACGTTGTTTGAAGCGCGCCCAGCGCCCCAATGCTGATTGTGGCCTCGGCTGCTCTCGCATCAAGCTGATCGAGCTATCCGAGTACTTCCTCCCTACTCTGATCATGCAGATCCACGAGGATAGCCATCTGACTCACTTTGTCTCTCAATTCATCCACCAATGGGGGAGTCAAGAGATTACTGTGTACATGACTTGCGAGCAGAGGAAAATGCCGCGCATCCCGGTCAAAGTGTACGAGTTCCAGCCTCGCGGAGAAGAATTGTTAGTGCAGCTGCAGTACCAAACCAACCCCGTGACCCAGGAGCGATATACCCTTAGAAAGCGAAGCCCGGCTCTCGGCATGGTGCATATCAATCACAATGAGGAGAAGAAGTATGACAAGTATCTTAATGATATCGTCGAAAACCATCTCGATGCATTTGGCGAAATTTGTTGGGCAGAGGATGACAACGACTTCTCGCCCCGACTTTTCAAGCTGATGACGCGAGTCAAACCGAAGAGTGATGACGAAGTACGGTTTCTACCCCTTTTGACCTAGATCTATTCTGACAATCACAGGCCAAACTCCTTCGCGAAGTCTTCCGCCTCATCGTCTGCACGTACATCATGTCACACACTATCACCATGGCCGAAGAGTCCAAGACCCAAACCCTTGCCAAGATGCACTCCTACACCGATCCCTCCGCCTACGTCCAGAATTTCACCTCCCCACGCATGACCGCGCGTCAACTCAAATACTTCTTCGCACGCCTGCAACGCTCCACGCTCGCGCTTGTCCTCAACAAACTCCAGCAAATCTTCAAGTCTAGCAAGGGCTGTGACAAGTGGCTCGCGGCCTTTGTCGCTGTTGTCGGCATGGCCATGGCACACGAAGACCAACAAAAGACAATCCACCAAGTTATGGCGACGCGCGCTGTGACGGAGGGCTTCGACCCGCGGGACGCGCAGGCTCAGGCAGATATTGCGAACCGGGAGGTCGACCAGCGCATGAACTTTGTGAGCCAGATCTTCAGGTGGAAGTACAACCGCAAGTGCAACCCGCTACGAGACTGCGAGCAGGACTGGGAGAAGGAGGCTGGGTTTGGCGATGAGACCTCAGTGACCTTTGTGCGGTCGGTGGCGCAGTTGGTTAAGGAGAACAGTGAGTGCTAGCTACGTTACAGATGATGTGAAAGAGTAAATGCTAACGTGACGATAGTCGACTACCTCCAGCGACAACAGGGCATCAGCATCTCCCCCTCGAACCAGGGCAAGTACACAGCTCGCCTCGTAGCGCCGTTCTTGCTCTCCTTCTGGCTCCCACAGTAGGCTGGTTGCTCACCCGTTCTCCTGATACCCGCCCTCTTCACCACTACCGTCCTTGAGGCGAAGCCGCGTAGCCGCGTAGCCGCCTCGGACACTTTATGACCTTATTCTTTCTACTTACGACTTTTCTTTCTTAATATTTTCGGATGAGCACATGTACGCTACACTTCTCGTCGAGCGATTTCAGCGCTGGAGTTGGAAAACACGACGGAAGCGCCGACTCATACGACCGAAAAATACGTTGAAGCTTATGGTACTTATGACCTACTCTGCACCGCATCTGCACACTCCGCAACACTTCACTATACCCACCTTGCCTTACCTACCTTAACCCCCTCTTCTCGGTTGTCTTATCTCGATGTTATCAAAAAATGGTTGGATTAAATATTTGTAGCCTACTTCGCACGCATAATCGAACGTAAACATAATGATCCACTCTTTCTGTGTAGGCGTTGTCTCGTCGCTGTAAGCGCCCATCGGGCTGGATGGGACGAAACCGTGGCTGGGCAGTACCTCCGGTGAACGACCGGTGAGCAAGGGTATCGCTGGCAGACACTCCTTGCAGATTGCAAATCGGCTCCACTTGCAACTTCATGATGTGCGCCTTAGCTGCGGGTCACCGCCTGTGCGGACCTTGCGCTCATGTACGTAGCTGTGGAGCCGATGTGTGCAGGGACGAGGTCTAGATGGGGGATGTGTGTGGTCGTGGTTGGTGTTGCGAGCGGAGGAAGGGGAGGGGAGGCGTTGCGTGCTGCACCCCTTCATGCTCAGAAGTACAGATGTTATCCGTCTTGCTTCAGATAAGTCCCTGCGATTCCTTTCCTTCAATGCTTTACTGCTGCTGGTTTTCCAAGTTGCGCGACTAGGCTGTCTCAAGCGCACACAACACTGGCCTGTATCTTGCGCTCTACCAAGGTTCGAACACGCTGCGCTTACTCGTCTCACGACAAAATGGTCATTGAGCTATATATTGAGCAGGTGAAAATCTTCATGGTGCCGCGCAGCATCTTACCTTTCCAGACTCATCCGTGGACCCGGAAGTCATCTAGTGTATGCTACACATCTACTTACCGCGTGCATCTTAACAAAAGACGCCAGGTACAAACAAATCTTGCACCAAATCCTTATCATTGGGTAGTTTAGAGCAACGCTTCGGGCCGGTCGGTATGGACTGATTGCCGAAGCGTGTACTGTGCAAGCGCGGCGGTTCTTGTGTTCCGCAATTTTATAATTAGAGGCACCATTATACAACCCAGGCAAGTTCTTTGAAGCATATTCCCTTCTTTTGGCCGTGGTACAGTATACCCCTCGAATCTGTAATTACAAGAGTACCATAGTTGCACTGAATACTCGATGCAAAGCATCTATGGGGCACAGCGCGCCCAAGGTCCAAGGTGGTGCTGAAATCCATCCTACCGTTGGATGAAATCATCAGGGCATCTGCGTTCTGCATCTTAGGCAGTTCAGCCTCGTGGGGGTTATATAATGCAACCAGGTCACGTTCATCACACGAGCAGGGTCGCTCGCTTTTGAAAGCCTGCCTCCGTACAGCAAAGTTCATGCTCAACGCCGCCCTCTGTACCTTAAGATACAGGACTTCCGTCCAGAGTATCTGTCCACACGAAAGCTAGTAGAGCCAATGTTGCAAATTATATACGTGGGAACGGTTCGTCGTTCGAGGAATCGAGCTTGCCTGACTAGATCCGTACATCAGGGAGCTCTATTCAGGAGGGCTGTGCCTCGTGACACACTCATCAAGGCCCTTCAATGGCCATTTATTATTGTCGTAGTCACTGTGGTCGCAGGAATATGAACGTTACATATTGACCAGAAAGAATATTGGTTTCAGGGGGATCAGGTTGTGCCGGCTGATGGCGCGGCGGCGGCAACGGCATGACGTACCTGTAAAGAACAAGTAAATGTGTGGCATACACTATCTTAATGACTTCCATGCCCACGGATGGATGTGGAAGAAGAAGATGCCGCGCGGTACCGCGACGAATTCTGCCCACTCTTCTGGGTAGCTACGGAATTGCGAACTCTGCAAGGTCTCACCGACAATAACGCAATTGAAGATCAAGCTACATTGCTTCGTCTAATGGTCCATTGGGTATCCTATTAATAGGGAGGGGACCGCCAATCCACATCAACTAGGGATCTTACATGCCTGGGATGGTGGTGGCCTATTCAAATGTGACATAGCTTGCCACTTTCTGAGCAGCGTTATGCTGTGCTCAGAACCCTCCAGACAGAAGCGGTGGTATGTGTCCTCGCTATCCCACTCCGAACTTCTCGCCTCTGCGTCTTCGAATTTCGTGCCAGCCATTAGTGCCTCACAGTCGCCGCTAGGGCTGTGATGCATCCTCTACATCTCTTTACGTTCTGTATCTCCCCCTCTTTCCTCTGAGCACCCTCCGTGCTCTGTTACCTTGATTATTTTGATTCGATATGCCATTCCCCCCTCAGTCTTCACCCCTCCTCAACATCAAACCCAACCCTAACCCACAAACTACACCCCTCACACCCCACAAGCACCTCCTTCTCGCCCCTAGCCTCGGCCTCCTCCAATTCCCGCTCCTTAATCACAAACCCCTTCTCCGCACCACACCGACACTCCCTCGTCCACTCCATTTCTCCCTCCCCTCCCCTATCTCTTTCCTGCTCCTCTTCCTCTTCAAGCCCGTTACCACTAACACCATCTTGTGCACGATCTTCTGTATCCAACGTAGGGCGAGCGTCAAGCCCAAGCCCATCCACCGCAGCAGCCAAGTCCGAGGGCGAGGGAGGTTCCAAATCATCAAAGTCGATGTCCAACTCTGGCGTCGCCCCTCCCTCCCCTCCCTCCGGCGTCTCAATCCTTACAAAAGGCGGCATCCCAGCTTCAAAGTCACTCAGATCCAACAACTCTAGCCCTAGTATAAAATCCTCTTCCCCCTCCCCCGCTCTCCCAGTTGTGCTACCCCCACCCTGCCGCTGCGCCGCGAGCCAACGGTCGAATTCCGCGCGTCTGGTAACGTCTGACAGAACGGCGAGTGCCTCTCTTACGTCGTCGACGGTATATGCGTTTGTAGTTTGCTGCGAGGCGGAGGCTTTGGCTTTGTCCGGATGCGCGCTTAGCAGCGCAGCTTTGTACGCTTTTCGCAGCGCATCTTGTGGTAGGGATGCGCTATCTGGAGGGACGGGGAGGCCGAGGACGGTGTAGTAATTTTGCGTAAAGACCATCTGCGACCGTCTTCGTTTGTCCTGAGCTTTCGTCGTATCGGTCGCTTCGAGTGCGTCAGGTGCGAATTTGTTGAGCGTCTGATGGCGGTATAAGGAGTGAGGTGAGGCTGCTTTCTTCCCTCCAGCCTCAGGTCTTTACCTTTTTCTGTGTATGCGCGCGGTCGAGGTAGGAACCGCGTCGATTTCGCATGTGTCGCAGAGAGCGAGGGTCTGCAGGCGTCCTGTCAGGACCAGGACTGAAAAAAAACGTCTGATAGACATACTCCAAATATGTGCAATTTGTCTCACTGTGTATATGCACGAAGCAACGGTTGCTGTGGTGGAAATGTTTTGGCGTGGGATTTGTTCCGAGACACTTTTTTGGTGGCGCCGGTTCGCGGGGTCCAGGGTCAGGGTCTCGCCTTCGCCTCCACGAGCCTTGATTCAGGCGTACCTTCTGGAGCAAGTCACGAATAATATGTGATGAACATGCGCTTGGATAGTGGTAGTGGCAAGGTTCACATGTACATCACAGTCACAATCGAAGCAGGATACATGAAGTATAAAGAGTTTCCCCAACTATCCTAGAGCGCAGTCACCCGGTACCTTGCCACGCAGTCATACGAAGAACCGAACCTTCTACGTAGACTCAAGCCCTGCCTCTAAGGAATCGCTATCGACAGAAACTCGCACCTCGCTCCTTCTCATCGCCAAAAAGGGGGATAGGTGTTCACATGGTGCTAAAAGGGAAAATACTTGGGGGAAAACTTTCGGACAGCACAAGATGGAGAGTAACCAGACGCAGACCCACATCTTACTCCTAGACCTCACTTCCGTAGAAATAGAGCTGCGAGCGGAAGACATGCCACCGGCGAAGGAAGCATGCTTAAGATGGGATAGTGCCGGCTGAGAGAGGAAAACACATAAGTCGTGGGGGAATCCGTCCGCTCGCTAGAAACCGATTTTCGACAAAACACATACACACAACTCCGATGACGCTCGCTGCCTAGACAGCTTCCTTCGTCTATCCGAAAATAGATGACGGCGGCTGGTGGAGTCTTACAAGGTCGAGGGCTGTTGATGCGCTTAAGCAGCAGGCGCCGGCGGCTGCTCTTCAGTCGCGGGGGCGGCAGCGGGAGCCTCTGCGGCCTTCGGGGCCTCCTCGGCGGGCTTGGTCTCGTCCTTGGGAGCAGCATCGCCGGCAGCCTCGCCTTCGGCACCGTCAGACGATGTCCAGAGGGTGAGGTTGTCACGGAGCAGTTGCATGATGAGCGTAGAATCGCGGTACGACTCTTCGGACAGCGAGTCGAGCTCAGCAATGGCGTCGTCGAATGCCTGCTTGGCAAGGTGGCAGGCGCGGTCGGGTGAGTTCAGGATCTCGTAGTAGAAGACAGAGAAGTTCAGCGCCAGACCAAGACGGATGGGGTGGGTAGGAGTGAGCTCGGTCTGAGCAACGTCCGTGGCCGTCTAAAGCGCCCAGTTAGCCCTGCTATAGGCGCCTTTGCGTGGGCGGTGGGGATTGCGTCATACCTTGTACGCCTCGTGGGCAGCAGTCGCAGCAACCTTGCGCTTCTCGCCAGACGCAAACTCGGCAAGGTAACGGTGGTAGTCACCCTTCCTGAAGGCGCAAACAGATTAATATCCACTCTAGTTGACCAGCGCAGTGTTTGGAGGCATTGGGAGTCCTTACATCTTGTGGTAGAAGACCTTGGACTCGCCAGACTCGGCCTTGGGGATCAAGGAGTCGTCGAGAACGTTGAGGACATCCTGGCAAACCTTCTCGAGCTCCTCCTCGATCTTCTTTCGGTACTCGCGGATGGTGCCGACGTGCTTCTCTGAGCCCTTGGACTCCTCCTTCTGCTCGATGGACGAGATGATGCGCCACGAGGCACGTCGTGTGCCGACGACGTTCTTGTAGGCAACGGACAAGAGGTTGCGCTCGTCGACGGTGAGCTCACCGCCAATCTGTCATGTGTCAATATGGGCTACCGTGGTTGAGTCGCGGCCCATGGCGGCGGTGACGGGACGGATGCAGCTGGCATACCTTGGCGACTTCCTGCACAGCTGTTAGTACAATGTAAACGACAAACGAGGGAAAAGATAGACTGACCTTCATGTACGTGACCATCTCTGCACGAAAACAACGTTAGCGACGCGATGGAGACGCAGCACAGACACGGCAGCACTTACCATCGTAGCGCTCAGCCTGTTCGCAGAGCCGGGCGAGGAACGTCTTGCTGTGGACTCGTCAATGGGCTGCCTGTGGTAAGCGGGCGGTCGCGGCGTACCTTTCGCGCTGTGAAGCGGGTTAGCATGCTGTTGACGTTTATCGTGCACGCCAGCGGGCGCCAGAGGGGCATCCCACCAGCAGATGTGCGGGGACAGCGCAGATAAGGGGAAGCATACCTCGTTGGCCATGATGATCGAGTGTGAAGGCGGATTGTGTGGGGGTTGGTAGAAGCTGGCGGCGGGCGTGGAGAAGGGAGAGTGTGGTGTTGAGGTTCAGTGGTGGGTCGTCGGCGATGGAGTGTTTTGAGAGTGCGAGCGCAGCCTGCGACTAGTCTTGTCTTTCACAGGCTTGCCCATTATTGACCCGCCCCGGCCAGCACATGGCCTTCCCCGACGCTCCGCCCGCATCAGCCCCTAGCTCACCTCTATCATCTAGTCTCCCTTGGAGGGAGCCATATGTTTATCTGCCATTTGACCCTTCGCGCGAGCTCAATCCCCTCCAGAGCCCTTGTCTTGGCGTGGAGGGGTCTGAAATGGGCTCCTCACGTGGTCAAATAACAATCCTGGAATGGCAACGCGGCGGCTCCGGTGCTAGAACGCTTCTAATGACACGCGATGCATCCGCCAGAGGCCTCGTCCGCATCGTTTTGCCAGATGTACATGGTCACACGTCGTCGTTGTGCCCACTAAGCCTCCCACTGTCCAAAGCTGCTCCGTTACACCAGTAACGCCCCTCAGCGGATGGACTTGGGGGCCAATCATCGTCACTTGGAACCGCCTAGAAAACTTGGACGAGATGAATGCCAGTCCGCAAACGTTCCTAGGCGGCACCACGAATCACCCAACGTCGCGTCGAGTAATGTATCTAATTTGCCCGTTTTCCCTCAGTCCATCTGTTTCAGGCTGCATTTCGTCTGTGTCCGTCGAGCTACCGACGCATCATGCCGCCCGCAAGTGTACATGCGTGGCAAAGCACGGCTGACAGCAAGCTATTGCATCATCGCTGGGCTGCTCTGCCTGCAGTGTACATCCATATCAAACGTGCCCGAACAACAAGGTTGCAGCTGCGATATGGACGCGCCCTTCTGCTAAGATATATGTCGCAATCGCAATGTACCCGCCTTCAGCCTGCTGAACGGCACTGCCGGTTATCGTGAGCTGTCGCTCCCGCAGTATGTCAATTCTGCAGTGCTGCCAACCTTCATGGCTGTGCATGCTGTACCACTATCATTATGCGATACACGGATGCGCAGCAAATCGCTCGATTGATCGTTTCCTCCCTGGGTATCTACCGTGCTCCGTCCTTGCTAGGTTGTTGTACAAATAGAATGATTCCTTCATGCCCGAGTCTTCTGGAAGCATTTTGCGGCATCGTGTGCTTCACATGAGGATACGCCAGACACCGAGCATAAGAGCCGCAGCACCAGTGCACACGCCCCTGCGAATATGTTAGTCAAGTTTCTTGTTTTCATAGATCCATGCTTGTAAACGTACACAAGCCACTGCAGCGTCTGGAACTTGACGGTTTCCAGCCTCTCTCGCAGCTGCGCTGTCTCCTGCTCTATTC
This sequence comes from Paraconiothyrium brasiliense, assembly GCA_025388405.1. Classification (NCBI taxonomy): domain Eukaryota; kingdom Fungi; phylum Ascomycota; class Dothideomycetes; order Pleosporales; family Didymosphaeriaceae; genus Paraconiothyrium; species Paraconiothyrium brasiliense. The sequence goes on along the minus strand of JANBXC010000010.1, from coordinate 907,111 downwards.
GCGTTTCGGTCTCCTTGAGCTTGAGCTCCTGCACGTTGGCCTCCTCTCGTATGCGGCCCTTCTCGAGGTTGAGGTCTAATCGTACCGAGGCCTGCGTTCGCTGTACCTCGTCACGTAATCTCGAGTTTAGCTTCGCCAATTCGTTTGTCAAGCGCTCATGCGAAACGCGCGTAAGGGATGATTCGGTCGAATCGGCGGTCTGAAGTTCGGAGCGTAGTTTGGCGAAATCAACTCTCTGGTTGTAGGTCGCTTTCTCCTGCTCTTCCCGAAGCACCATGGTGCGAGTGAGGTTTTGGATGCTATGCAGATTAGCGGACCTTCGGTCTCTCTGATTCAGACGGAACACACCTCTCCTCAATGACATCGCTGAGCACCCTCATCATAGCCACTGCTTGCTCCTCTGTGAACCCCTCATCCTTCAATCGCTGGACGAACTTGAGCGTGTCGAAGTGATGGTCCTTCCATTGCGCAGGTGTTGCACTGAACTGTCGACGGTTTGCTAAGATTGTTGCAATGCTCGGAGATCCATGTGTAGTTCTTGTCCGCCACGTGTCGGTACGTAGGCATCGATATCTATGGTAGCCTGTGGAATGCGCCCGCGTTGCTCTTTCCGATGGCGATGCAGAGGCGCCATGATGCGTGGGAGCAACCGCGCTGTTGAAGGCCTCCGGGCGTAGAAACCGTGAAGTCAAGGTTGTCCCAGGGGACGCAAAACGGGATATCGATCTTGGAGCTGCCATGATGGTGTTGTGAGGGTTGCTTGGTCTCGGCCCTTCTACCCTTGAAATTGTTCGGAAAGGCAGGGCGATCTCGGAATGACTAAGCCAGAGATCATCGTGAATACCGAGGCATGCCCTCGTGTCAATATGAATCCCGGCCGGAAGCTGATCAGATATTGAGGCTTCTGTGCATCGATTACTTGATGGTAGATTATAGGATCACTTGGACTACGATTTAGCCCGAACTTATGACCCGATAGTGTGTCAGCGATGTTCATACGCGTGCGAGAGGCTTCCGAGACGTGGACACGCTGGGAAGCCGCGATGGACTAGCCTATCTCAAGCACCTGTTCACGTTCTTTCATGATCACGTAATTACTTAGATGGACTCAGTGCTGTCGTAAGATTTACCCGTAGCCGCCGAAGCGTAGCTATCAAAACGCTTCCAAGAAACCCTCCCACATGCTATGCATCACGTCGCTCGCTCGCTCGCTCAGTCGCTCAATAGTACACAAGTTGCCTTTGCCATGCTTCACTCTTCGATCTCTACCTCCCGTACTCCAAACTCGGCACAATTACTGGCCCATACTTCATCGGCGCACTGTAGGGACCCTCATTTTGCACCATGAAGTCGACCGCTAGGCTCAGCTTCCCGCTTCCATGCTGTCCCGGCACCTGTCCGAACGTGCCATTCACGATCTCCGGATCATACACGACGCAGGCAACGTAGTTTCTCCTACCCATTAACCTCTTGTATTCTCTCGGAGCGCCGTTGACGTCCTGGGTGAAGATCTCCATCATGTCTTCCTTTGTGTCGGAAGGCGCATGGTTCGAGCGATGCCCATTTTGCGGGATGTAGAGAGCGCGATTGTTGTGTAGGAGGCGGAGGACGTAGTTTGAAGGTGGAGCATTGACGACGCTGGAAGAGATGATTTGATACATGGTCTTGTGGTCTTGGGGTTTGGCAGGGTCATGTACGAGGCCTGCGCCGCATACGTCGACACCGCCGGAGAAAAAGGTCATACGAAGTGACTTGTTGTGGGCAATGCCTTGAAGAGTTCGGATCAAGTACGTGCGCTCGAGATCCTAGAAAACATAAGTGAGAGCCGATGGATAACCTTCCTTGAAAAGCTTACCTTTGAATCATGCGTCCACTGGTCTCGAAGCTCGTCGAGCAGATCGATCTCGCCAAAAGGGCTCAAGACACTACTCATGAGACCTGACTTTCCGATGGCCTTCTTGACCGAATTGAAGCCATCGCCGACCACGCTCTTAGCACCTACGACACCCGCGACACCAGCTGTCATCTTCCCAAGCATATTGAAAGTCCCAGTGACGGCTTTCTTGCCGGTTGCCATTGAATTGGCGAGATGCTCCACAGACTCCAAGCGAGGGTATATCACAGGAACTGGGACCATCCATATGCAATGTTGCACGCTTGGTGGAAGCGTTGCGACCTTCGGAAATATACCTTGGTACGTTGGACCAGCCATGACCTGATGTGGGTTTCGTTCAGACCGACAATCAGGTCCTACAACCGTAACACAAGGACCAAGATACTTGATGAAATGCCATCCGGTGCCCGTTATGGTGAAAAGATCCATGTCGTTGTTCACGTTGCGAAGAATCTCTAAAGTGGTATGGTGCTGGAACAGGAGATACATCTCGATGCCTATGCGGCCGATGTTCTTGAACATGTTGGAAAATTGCATGTATTCGGGATATGAGCCAAAGCCGTCAAAGCTAAATTGTCCGTTAACAATGCCCGAAGCAAGTTGTGGTAACTGCACTTACATGTCATGATCGTCAAGCGCTAGGATGTGGGGAATCTGCGCAAACGCTTCTCGCAAATGCGGCTGGTCGAAATGACTTGTGTAGTAGTGGAAGTACGCGTGGCAAACTTCCTCGTCGTGCTTTGCAGTCCACGGTGCGTTTTTGCGGTTCTCTTTGCCGCTCATTGCCGTCCACTGCTTCAGCAATGGTATCTCCTTCCATAGTCGATCGGCGTAAATCTGCCCGCCTAGGCCAAGCTGCACATGGAAACCGCCGCACTCGGTGTTCTTCTGGAGGATGTCCTTCCACATGTAGCCCACGCCGCCAAGCTTAGACCGTTCATTTGCGTTCACATTGAGAGCGAAGTCATTGCCTGAATGAGCAATGAAGCGCCAGCTGGTCTCATTGCGGCCCGCTACCAGGAACTCGAACCGTGTGCAGCCTAGATGCGAAGTGATCGCATACGTCCACTTTGCCGCATGATCCTCTTCCATTCGTAACTCGACATCGTAGCGGTAGAAAATCCAGGTTTGATGGGTGTAGATAGGATTAGCTTTTAATTGCCGAGGATTCGGCGAAAGATCTACACTCTGATGGATATGTATCGTGGGAGGATGCGGGGTGTTTGTTATGAGAAGGATTGAGCCCAACCACAGACCACGCTCGATATCCATGTTCGTATATCTCAGATACGGACCAAAGTACACACTGTTCGTCGGGTTGATCTTGTACTGATCGACACCTGCAACCGGGGGAGGTCCAGTGAAACCAGTAGTGGTAGGAGTTGCAATGGAAGCCATACCGAGCATGCCGTCGGGGTACCCAGCCGTCTGAGTAGGAAATCCAGGAGATGCAAGTGGTGTCTTGCCAAATGCTGGAGATGCCAAAGGATTTGCGAATGAGCCTGCTGGCGACATGGGCTCGTTCAAATTCAGGGGTGTGGGACCCTTTGGAAACTCCCATTGTGTCGATTGCGTGGGCAAATGAATGTAGTAGTACTGGCCCGAATTCTGGTCGAGATGTGCGATCCAGCCCTCAGGAAGCGGTGGAGGTGACGCAGGGCCAGGCCCCGGTGCTGATGGCGCGGGACTCGGTGTGCTTGCATGCTGTTGTATTTGCGGTGTTTGCTGTGGGAATTGACTGGCGGTTGGCGTCGGCGCTACGACGCCCAGTGGCTGTGAAGACGGACCTGACTGCGTCTGTGGAGATCGTAGATCGTTTGCAAAAGCCGGATGCTGCTGGAGATTCGGGTCGCTCATCACCCCGGGCTGTTGCGGTGCTTGTGCAGCCGCCGCCCCTTGTGGGCGTTGTTTCTCCTGGGGGTATCCGGCCGATGATGAAGCTGGAGGATGCTGAATACTTGAGTACGCTGGCGGCGGTTCCTCGTTCATGTTCATGCGGCCCATGTCATGCGATAATGAATGCTCTGGCTGGCCATTCGCCGGGGCTGGAGATCCTGTGTTGACTGGGGCATGACCCGGTACCTGAGGCAGAGGCGCTTGTGGAGGGCTACTTGAAGGTCCGACCTGATTCATACCTTGGTATACAGCTGGCGGACCATGCGGGTGGCTGCCCGGCTGCTCTGTGGGTGTCCATGGTCGTCTCGGGGGCTGCTGATTTGGGGTGGGTGAGGTGACGTTCTGTCTGGGCGGCTGGTTCGCGTACACCTGGCTCCTCTGCGCAGCTGCGGCATTCTGTGCGGTCTGCGCTTGCAGGCTCGTCAGAGTGGATGGGCCCGCGATTCCTGCTGCAGCGAAACGTGCTTCAATTCCACCACTTGGCGGGGGGATAATAGGCGTTTCGGGAGGAGGTGGCGACCCTCGTTGCGCTTTGGTTGTTGATGTTGACGCAGTCGAGCTCAGCCGATTAATACCGCCGGGATTTGGAATATTCAGCGCCGGTTGTGGTGACTTCGGTCCTCCAGGTACTTGAGGCGGCGGCCAGTATTGCTGATGGTAGTCTGGGAAAGGGTTGGGATCTGTACTGCCCTGCCTCTGCGGCGCTCGTTGGAAGAGCCCTTCCTTGTCAGGCGTTTCTGGGCCTGGAGAGTCTGGGAGAGGCTTGGGCGCAGTTCCCCTCCGTTCTGCCAATCTAGAGGGCTGTATAGATCCGTCTGCCGCTCTTCCAGGTCCGCCATAGCCTGCCACTGACGGTCTGTTTGGGTCATTCGCATCGAATCTGGCGCGCGAGGCTGGTGATGAGGGGCTCGGTCCTGTGGAGCTGCCAGAGCCTCGTCTTTGCTCCTCTCTATATCTTAGATCTTGGGGCTTCGTTCGAGTCTCCGCATCACTCTGTGGTGTGTATCTCCCTGAAGCCAAGGTCGGTTGCTTTGGTGGGCCGTCGTCGTCTGGGTAAGGCAAGGGCGCGGTGGGAGGGTTCGTGGGCGGCGCTGGGAATGTTGGCATGGGCGGAGGCCGCGAGAAGATGGGCTGATTGGACTTGGAGCTGCCTGCCGAGTCTGTTCGCGGCGGAGGGCTCTTGGTGTGTGACTCGCGCTTCTGTATCCTGAGGGGCCCGACTATGGGCGTCTCAGGCGCTTCGTCAGGGCGCAAGAACAGCTCCTCGTCGGGGCGGCCCTGCTTGCGCGCCTCCCGGCCGTCCATGGTGTGGATTATATGCGCGTGTATGTATGTCGTGCCTACTTTGGCCGTGGGATCGCCGGCGGAGGCAGCGGACACTTATTTTTGGAGAAGGGTGCAGCTCGAGACTCCGGTGGATGTACGTGGGCGGGCGGCGGCGGGGTATATCGAGATATGACGCTGGGCTGAGGGCGATGGAATCCAGTGCGCGAGTGCAGTATGTATGTGTGCCTACGTAAACGTGCAGGGCGGCAGATGCGCAGCTGAAGGGCACACGAGGCGACCGCTGACTTACGTAGCCTCTGGACCTCTCCTGCCATGGCATCGACTCTCGCCGCCTGCACCGGGTCGCTTCTTGGGCCGCGCATCGAGAGCTCCCTGTACGCGCCCGACGAGCCTGCACGACGCCTGATTGGGCAGTATACGCGCTGGCGACCGCATCGAAGACCAGCTCGTCACCTTGGCGTCGCATACAAAACGACCATGCATGCGACTGGCAGAGAGGAGAGTGGCTAGTGAGGAACAATCCAGGAGAGGCGCCTGGAGGCGCGCGTGGTTGGCTCTTTGTCCCCTCGAACCCCGGCCCCAGGGTGCGGCCCGCTCACAATGACCACGCCGGAGCCATGCATGAACCCTTTTCAGCCTCCCGTCGCTTCACGGTGCCACGCTACGGCACTCGTGTAGGGCAGCATTCCGTAGGGCAGCATGAGAGAACGCTGGCTCGGTCCTAGTGTGGTGGCGGACGTGATGCTGAGTCGATTCCAGGACCTCACTACCACTCCCTCAGTCTCCAGAGCTTCAGCAATGTATCTTCGACGGCAATGACACTCAGTCCTTGGCTTCCCAACGAAATCGAAATAAGGCACGGACATCATACGATACATGTAACGTACCTTGTACTGATGGGTAACATGCAGTTCAAGTCACTTCTTGCCGCCATTGACACGGAAACACGGGAAGCCCATTTCAACGATCTGATCAATTCCAAAAACACTCCCCTGCCGATTTAGTGGCCAACGCTCACACGGGTTGAGTGCCTACCACAAGAGGTTCAGGCTTTAGAGTTGGCCTTTCTGAACCGCATAACGATGCTTACACATCCTCAACGCCCACCAACTGGAGCGAATCCCGCCACAGCCTCTCCTCCTCCCCCTCATCATAAGTCCAACTAGTATACCCCAACTGGAAAACATCCCCATCATCCGTCCCCCTCTTTGCCTCCTCACAGTCCTCCAAGTACTTTCCCCCCTTCCCCTCCCACTCCTTCCCCACAGCAGCAACCACCGTCGTCGCCGCCCCCTGTTCGGCACTCTTAAACATTGGAATCAGGTGCGGCATGTTCTTGATCGCGTCCATCGCAGCTGGATCCAAGGATCTCGCGATGTTGGTCAGGATACCTCCCGGATGAAGGGAGGTAGCGTGCAAGCCCATGGCCCCGTAGTGCCGGTCAATGAAACTGGCTGTGTAGACATTGGCGAGCTTCGAATTGGAGTATGCGGCTTCGTGCTTGTATGGGGTCTTCTGGAAGGAGTAGTCGTCGCTGGCTGGTAGTCGACCGCCGCGATGGGCAGACGACGCTACGAAGACAGCGCGCGAGTTGAAGTCTGGTGTCGAGGCGGCGAGCAGTGCATCCTTGAGCAGGTGGAAGAGCAGGAAGTGACTTAGGTGGTTCACAGAGAACTGTGACTCGTGCCCGTCTTCTGTCAACTTAAGCTCGGGGGTCCCCATGATACCGGCGTTGGCGATGAAGATGTTGACTTTGCCGTGGGATTGGGAGAGAATTTGTTGAGCTGCGGCGCGGACACTAGAGAAGCTGGCATTTTCCATGTCGATTATGGAGATGCGGCCTGGGTCTAGGATTCCGGCAAGCGATTCTTCGGCTTTCTTGCGATCGCGGGCGGTGAGCAGCAGCGTTGCACCCGTTGCAGAGAGAGCGCGAGCGGTCTCCAGACCAATGCCTGAGGTGGCTCCGGTTAGGACGATGACTTTACCCGCAAGCTTGCCTTCAAGGCCTTCGTCCTGAATGATCTGGAGAGCGGTTGCTGATTCACGTAGTCTGGTGAGTGAACGGGAACGGCAAAGGTTTTGGGTAGAAACTTACGCCGGGTGTCACCAGCACCGCTTGGGTTGGCATGGACGGCGGTGTATCTTCCCATGTTGGATACAAGTTTCGATATTGATTGGGAGAAGAGTTAGGAGTCAGTGTTTACTTTGAATTGATGGGCTGGTTCATATTTATATGTGCATCCCATCAGGCCTTGTTTGTAAGGCAGAAATCGTGTACCTTTATCCGTTTCGTACTCACTCATGTTCACAGTTTCTTGCTCCAATCGTTTCGCTTCAAAATGATATTCCTGGATACGCACGAGTCAATCGGACGTTTATCATCGGCGGAATTAGGGTTGTGAGGTTGGTAGAAGTGGGACCAAAAGTGTTAATAGTAACTCTGCGGCCGCAGGAAACCCGCAGGTCTGCGGCTTTCATCCGCCAAAATCCGCAGATGTCCCACCACACTGCGGCCGCTCACACACCTATGCTTCCGCACATGTATCGACCACTACGTTCCAAAACATCAACTTTCTGGCCGAACAGTGAGATCACGCCTTATGCAGACCCCTGATAGTGACTCTGGACGTCGTTCCCGACAAGTATGCACCAACTGCAAGGTCCGGAAGAGGAAGTGCAACAAAACGCTCCCGCGATGCTCGCATTGTGTCAGGTACGCTTGGCCGCAGACCATCCCCAGCCCTACAGTTGGCTTATGTCTGCCTAGAAAGAGGTTGGAGTGCAGCTATACGGAAATGGGTCAAATCCGTAGTCCTGCGGAAAGGGCCCAAACCCGCAGTCCTGAATCCAATGCCGATCAGCTCTCGCGCGATTCTATTCCTGAAGCTAACGACACGCATGTCGAATCTATCGACTACCCAACCATGCTGTTCATGGACCCAGATCTCTTGCAACACGGGCAATATGCTACCTTACCAGCGACCGTGAGAGTCCCACCTGAAGTCCAGGCTCTAATCGGAAATGCGGAAAGAGTACGTCTCACAAGCGATACATACTTCGCTAATATACATACGTGGATGCCGTTCATATCCAAGAAACGGTTCTATGACATTCACATGCGACAGCCTTTCATTGCCCATCCAGACCTTGCCCTACTCTACCTGGCTCAGAAACTTATAACAACACTACCGCCCACTAGCCCGCAGAGCGTTCGCACGCCACTCTACCATATCACGAAGCGTTATCATCAGCAGCTAGAGGCATCCAGTGTCTTCTCTGTGCTAATACTACAAGCTGGCATTCTGCTCGCTTTGTATGAGATTGGTCATGCTATCTATCCCGCTGCTTACCTTACAGTCGGTACGTGTGCAAGGTATGCCTATGCGCTCGGGCTCAATCTCAAGGGAGTGAGTGCCCGAAAAGCGATCACGATGGTAGAGGTAGAGGAGAGGAGAAGGGTCTGGTGGGCGATTATTATACTTGATCGGTGAGTCTCTTTCGTGCAGTGTTGCCGTCACTCCGATCATGCTTAAAGTTTGCATCAGTTTTGTGAACATAGGTTGCCCCGGCCGCCCTTTCGCAACGTCTGATCCAGCGCTCGACGACCTCCTACCTGCAGATGATGCTGCATGGGACAATGGTGTATTACCTTCCCAGTCCTCTACCTGCATCTTCTTACAGGTTTTCTCAGATCGTAGTTTCCGATCGTCCGGCAACCCTATCTTCCCCAATGACATCTCACATGTCTAAATTCGCGCTCCTCTGCCAAGCCGCACGGCTTCTAGGCCAAGTCCTCACACACGTTGCGAACGACCCCAATCTAGAGGATGAATTCGGGCTGCAATTGGACAGAACGCTCCACTCGATACTCCTAGCGGCACTCAATGTAGACCAGCCAGACTACGATCAAATTACATTCATATTCAGGTAGCTGGAGCTCTATAATCTCTGCGGCGATCCGATGCCCACGCAACTCGATTTCCCTACAGATGAACTGACCATTCCCAGCGCCCTCGTTGCCCTTTACACCCCCACCTTCCGCCTCGCCGGCACATCGGTGTCCGAGACATCCTTCTCTCCCGAGCGTCTCTCCCGCGCCCTCGCCGTATGTAAACTCATCACAGAGCGCATACACCTTCCGAACTTCAACGAGTTTATGTGCCCTCTCACGAGTCGCCAGCCAGAGGTGATGTCAATGTGGGGTTGCTTCTTTGCATATCAGGTGTGCGCTGTGCATCTGAGGGTGAAGCAAAAAGGTGGAAATGAAGAAGATGTGGTGAAGTTTTTTAAGGAAGCGTTTGAGGTCGTTGATCGTGGATGGCGAGCTGCAGGTGAGTGCGATTGAGATGGTAGGAAAGGTGGCTGACAAGCGGATGCAGGGGTATATTTAAGGTTATTGGAGGCGCAGGAGGCGATGGAGTGTACGTAAGGCTCGATGTCACTCTGGGCGCAGATATCAACAGAGTCGCTTTTGGTGCGCTCATTGGAAAGGGTTATGATAGATTGTCAAGAACGGTCCTATACGGAGGCTCCACGACTCGCCATAGTGTCTATACTTTTAGTAGCACAGATTTTCCCAAACAGTGCAGACCTCGGAGGTTTAAGCACAGCAATGGACATCTTTGCACGCAAAGAGATCTATATGGCACCATAAGGCTGGGGTGGAGGTGGAGTGGCAATGGTATGAGGGTGTGCCACATGGATTTGAACTCAACGGTGTAGGGTCGGAGGTTTTCCGGAAAGCGTTCGAGAATAGGTGGGCGGCTTTGAGAAGCTTGTGAAGAATGGGGTCTCACCTAGGCCTCTGGAAGAAGCAGCATTCGTACAATGGATCATCCTGACTAAGTTCATGCAAGTGCGCGATCGAATTAACCTTCGCCTATGAACTGACTATGCTGGGTAATACAAAGATTTCTAGCACAATCAAGCCTTTCCAGGACGACCCGATGCTGTCGGCCTGCACCTCATTTTCCAAAAACACCTCGATCTGTTCGTTCACCTTCAATCCAATGTCTTCCGATAAGAAACATGCAATGATCGCAAGGCCACCGAACCCAAGAGAGGCAAAGGCTACCTTCCTACAAATCCATTAGCGAATTCCCAACGTGTCAAGCAGTATCACTGGAACTTACTTCACATCTTTCACGTAGCTTTCTACAAAGGCTGCCCCCGCTGCTTTAGCAATAGCAGTAGTCAAGCCCTGAACCTTCTCGAGGGCGACAGCTCCTAGAGGAATTACTGCAAGTACTGCGCTAACTGTGGCAGGGGAAGCACCAGCTGCTTCTGCTGCCTCGATAATATGGGCTGATGCCCAGCTTATCTGTACTGTGTTCAGAATGGTAAGGAATAAGGGGGTAAAGTGCGCGGTGCGCTCGTCTTTTTCGTTGAATGGTCAGGATGGTGATGGGGAGCCGAGGACGAGCGTTGAGGTGAGATACTTCGTGTTCTAGGATGATGAGGAGACGGAGTAGATCAACTGATCTTGCTCAAGACCTTTTCATTACTCCAATTCGAGCATGAAGGCTCCTTTCTTATCTAGCCATTGTATGTATCTGAATCCGATTGGGGCCAAGTAGTTCACATGTACATCGAATAATTGAACGAAAGCTGCGCGGCTTACGAGCTAATACCTTCCACCCGATTTCGGTGGCGCCGTACCTCTTGCAATGCTCAAAGATGTAGCTAAAGAAGCTTGCAGAAGTGTAGTGTCCAGCGCAGCAGAGACCATGTCGAAGCCTTTATCCGCGTATTTTTTCGCTTGCTCTGGACTACTCGCAAAGAACCCAGCTTTCTTTCCAGCCTTGTGCGTCGCTTCGAGTACTTTTTCTACAGCCTGTTCTAACTCAGGCTTCATGACACCGTCCAAGATAGGGTGACCTATGTTGTTTCCCAGATCAAAAGGGCCAACGAATAGAAGATCAATACCAGGCACGGCTGCAATTTCTTCGACGTTGTCGACTGCTTCTTGGGTCTCAATCTGTACCATGGTCAACAAGGAGTCATTAGCTTGCTGGAGGTACTCTGTCATCGTCGGGACGGGGTTGAAGCGTTCCATTGCGAAGGGGGATCCAAGCCCTCGTCGTCCGAGTGGCGGGAATTTGGCAGCTGCAACGATGTTTTTGGCTTCTTCTGCCGTCCGAAGAAGCGGAAGGAGAACCTTGAAGAGGATTAGTGTCATAAGTCTGCTGTCCGCTTCAGCTTCTTACTCCATGAGCTCCAGCGTCAAGAGCGCCTGGTGAGATTAACGACTGATAAGCATAGATACGATTAGGAGCTCCTACGCTTGATCATCCACCCTTGCATATCCGGAAGTCTCACAATTGGACTGACGCCGCAAGCTGCGATTGCTGGAACAGCGTCGTGCATGGCGGCATCTGATAACTGTCAGCGAATCGCAAGAACTTTGATTCAAGTTATACGTGCACAAGTGATCACATACCGTCGATATTCCCATGCTCACAGTCCACCAGAACCCAGTCAACACCTGCACAGGCTAATGTTCGTGAGACATTTGCGCCTGGGAGTGTCTGCCATAGACCCAATGATGATCGTCCGCCTTTGTTAAGGGCATTCTTTAGCGTGCATCCTTGTAACATTTCGAAGTACCACCGCGGACAGTGTGCACGCTTTGAGTATCAATTGGATCGTTAGGGAGAAGGAATGTTTCAATGATTGAATTACTCATAATCAGTGAGTTGATACCGCGCAAGGTGGGATGATCCTCAAGTGGAGTTGCACTAATCCAGAAGCAGTGTAGTGTAGAACACGTGGACGGCTCTTTCGGAGAGGTGCGGGGTTTCCGCGCGTCTTCTCTTCTTCTATGTCAAATGTAAATCGGATGCTCGATTTCCAAAGCTCGTAATTTGACTCTCCCTGTAAGGAAAGGACTTTGCCAAGGCATTTGACTTGCCGCACATGCCCTGATACGGGCTTTCTGATCCATAGGCCAACGGCGCATTTGACTACTATCTGGACTGTGGCGCATCAAAGATGTGCGCACTATCATTGAGAATTAGCATGCTAGGATGATGATTGCTTCTAAGTTCCGGAAGGTACACTGCGCGTTTCCTTATCACATGTATTGAACTCTTGAGTGATCCAACATTGCCAAACATTCCAGGAGTGGAAGATTTCAGGGGCGAAGCTTTCCATACCTCGAGATGGACGAGTAAGCAAGTAGGATTCGAAGGCAAGAATGTAGGAATCATCGGCGTAGGGGCAACGGCCAATCAAATGACCCCTGAAATTGCGAAGACAGCGAAGAGCTTGACAGTGTTCCAACGTACCCCTAATTGGTTTGGTATATCCCAATCTGTACTGCATGCATCCGGTCTCAACAAGACAGGCGATTCCACTGCACAACTCCCCCATCAACAAAGAAGGAATGAATAAGATCCGAGCTGCATATCCTGAGACATTGAGAAAGATCAATGACGCTAGACTCAGTTTTCTCCATGCGGACGGCGACAAATCGATTTGGGATGGAAGTCCTGAAGAGCGGGAAGCTTTCTGGGAGTACTTGTACGCACAGCCTGGCTTCGGGTTTGGATCTCGAACTACAAAAAGACGCTCAAAGATCGACAAGCGAACGCGCTCGTAAGTGAGTTTGTGGCGAAGAAGATCAGGCAGCGTGTGCATGATCCCTGGACCGCGGACAAGCTGATACCCAAGACCTACGGTAGCTGCACGATCAACATAATAGAGAAATCTTGTTGACAACGTACAAGCTTCGGACTCAGACGTGTTCCAATGGAGACGAACTTCTACGAAGCTTTCAATCGACCGAATGTTCACCTTGTCGATCTCCTCGAGACGCCTATTGACCGGATAGAAGAGCACTGGGTGCAGACTTCGCAAGAGAACATTCCTCTCGACATGTTGATCTACGCAACGGGTTTCTCAGCAAGCAAGTCTCCCAAAATTCTTCGTGTGATCGATGCTTAATTCGAGCAAGTAACCGGTGCTTTCGATGCGATCGACATCCGTGGCATCGACGGTCACGGTTGCTCGACGAATGGAAAGACGGACCACGTACCTCCCTTGGTATTACAGTGCAACGCTGCCCAATATGTTCATGTCGATCGGACCTCATCAGGCGTACGGCAACATTCCAGCCAGCATCGAGTATGCTGTGGGCTGGATAGCGGAGTGCATTGATTACTTACATAAGTCATGATATTATGTACATTGAACCAAAAAAAGATGGTGTAAGTTCCATTACCGCGAGTGCTGGGACTTGAATTGACTCGGCCAAGGTACAGAAATGGACTGATCACGTTCACGAGCTCGGCCAAGGTCTTTCGAGTAACGAGGTGGATTTCTGGCTGACTGGAGTGAACGAGAATGTTGCTGGGAAGCAAATACGTATCATAGCGCGGTATAGCAGTTCCGCTCAGGATTTTCGGAGGCAGTGCAACGCGGTAGCTGATGCAGAGTATGAGGCATTCGAGCTGAGGTAGGACACCAAAAATGCAGAAATGACAGCGTCCTCGTGTGCACTGCTGTATTTTTGATCCATGAAAATGAATGTTGTATATCATAAGTTCCGTACCACTTCTTGAGGGAGGGAGGACGAATGGAGGCGCATGGTCGGAGGTTCAGTGTTGCAGATGCCGACTGTCCCGCGCTAAGCCCGATTGGAAAATTTCGAGATGCCGTTCTAATTTTTTGGGAGGACTTCACCGCGCACATTTCACACAACGCCGCCGCAATGGATTCTACGCCAGAAGTCAAAGTACCCGTGCGATTGAGCACCCGCGACCCGTCTATCCAGCTTGCGCAAGAACCAGGGCCTCTCCTTGTACAAACTAGTAAGTACATACCAGCTCGTTGTGCTTGCGCATGCGCTGCGCATATCAAAGCCGGTGCTTGAGCTGTCGGCTTCAAACCTTCTGGCGCGGCATGACTGACGTGTCTCAGCTCTCAAGCGCCCGCAGCTCTCGGCCCTTGTGAACAGCCTCCTTCGCCCCGACGACAAACCGATACCCTTCGACATCCTCATAAATGGCCAATTTCTACGAACCACCATCGACGAGTTCCTCACTAATAATGGTATATCGGCTGAAACAACATTGGACGTCGAGTACACTCGCGCGCTTGTTCCGCCGCTCAACGTAACAAGCTTTGAGCATGACGATTGGGTATCTGCAGTCGACGTTCTCTCCGCGTCTTCGGCGTCCGGCGTATGGTCTAGGGGCAATGTGCAGAGCGGACAAGAGCGGATATTGAGCGCGAGTTACGATGGGCTGGTTCGGGTGTGGGACATGTCAGGAAACGTGCTCGCAACGTCAGAAGCACCGAATAATGGTGGACGGATAACCAGCTTGAAGAGCGCGAAATGGATATCGGACAAGAAGATTGTGGCAGCAGGTATGGATAACGTTGTACGCTTGTACAAATACGATGAAGATACAAGGACGATCACACCGAGCGTGGAGCTCTTCAGCCACCGCTGGGGTGTCGAAGACGTTGCCGTCCACGGACCCTCGAACCGCATCATTTCCGCTTCTGCGGACACGACGATATCCGTTTTCTCCTCGAATGCAAAAGAGAACCCTTCTCCTCCTTCGGAACTCCTACCCTCTTCCAATGCGGCCTCGAATAAGCGACAAAAACTATCGAAACCTGATAAGACCGTCCCTGCGCGTGGTGCCCTGACCAAACTCTCTGGTCATACATCGCCTGTCTCTAGTGTCATCTTCAAGCCCGATGACGCGACCGTTGCCTACTCCGCATCGCATGACCACAGCCTGAAGACTTGGGATCTACCGACTTCTACATGCGTGGACACACGATCAACCGGTCACTCTCTGCTTTCCCTCGGCGCGCTACCCAGGCTTAATCTCCTTGCAACAGGAACATCAGCACGGCACATCACTCTCATCGACCCTCGCGCTTCGGCCGCACAAATTAGCGTGATGACGCTTAGGGGCCACAAGAACGCGGTCGTCTCGCTCGACGTCGATCCGACATCAGACTATAGCTTGCTGTCTGGCTCACACGATGGTACTGTGCAGATTTGGGATGTGCGCAGTGTACGACCTTCGGAAGTACAGGGTGAAGGCCAAGTTGGAGAGAGCATGTATACTATATATAGAGACAGCGCGAAAGGGCGTCCTTCGCACAGTCACGGGGAAGATGTTAAGGTGTTTGGTGTGCGGTGGGATAAGGAAGTGGGTATCGTCAGTGCGGGTGAGGATAAGAGGGTGCAAATAAACAGGCCAGTGGGTTCCTGATGGATAGGTTTGGCACAGCATTGTACGTTGTGTGTTATCCCAAAAGCATGTGCATTGGGCGGCGTTCTGGCGCGACGATGAATTAGATACCAAGCATGCATGGACGATCTGCAACTGACATCATATTATAACAGGCTTGCAATCATGGAACATCTATGGATTATTCTACAATCCAATACATGCAAAGCTCTTTATCTCAGTCCTCATTGACGTACTTCCTTTTCAGCTCGCGCCACGCTCCCTCCCAACCGCTCAAACATAGGATCTGCGTCCGGCAACTAGCGACCGCAACTGACACTTGCTAACATTCCTTTGACTCATCTTGATACTCCACTGCTCTCACAGTCCTTCCGTCATTGCTTCTAATCATCCACTCTCCCATAATCGGGGCTGTGCCGAAGACGCACCGAAAGTATACACTCCTCCTTCGACTACGACTCTTAGCCCTGCCATATAAGCCTTGTCCGCGTGACGAACTGCTCCTCTAGATGCTTCTGAACTATGCTGCACCGAGGTTAGTATAATCAGAACCTCATAGCTGGGTCAGGTCCGCTAGATACGCAGAGATGCCCATCTAATGAGCTATCTCAATTGATACATTTGTTCGGTACTTCAGAAGCCTGAGGAATTTAGTTTTAAGATCGTTATGGGCTATATTGTGCTTGTACCTTTGACCTAGTACTGTACTGAGCTTCCAACGACATGGACGCTCCTCATCTAGCGCATTGACTGGCACCTAGGATCGAGGACCCAACGAGACTATTGAAACACCCAACAGATACACGATATTCTCATATAATCAGAGTCCGCGGATTGAACGATTCAATACGTGAACGTATCAATAAATCACGAGGAAACTTCTACACATAGAACACTCCCAAATGTTCATCTTGCTACACCCCCGCAGCATGTTCAACGGAGGATATCCTCTGCAATACTTCTGTCAACTTTTGGCTTCACTACTACTGAAATATCAAACAATTTATTCTGGAACTCCGGAGGATAATAACATGGATGAAGATATGTCTACTAGACTGCAGTCTCACGACGATGCCTCGACCCGTTCAGATTACTGCGTAGAGAAGCAGAGCAACGACTTACGGCTTGACAATCCCGAACAAACGGCTCCCCAAGAGAAGCGGGATGCAACAAACGCGGCAAAACTCCCTCCGCATCGTCGTCTACTCGCAAGCCCATATGCAGGTTCATGCCGGAGTATCCTCGTTGTCTGGCACGATAGGGATCCTACTTCGGACGCTTTCTACAAACATTGGATAGCAACGTCGGCGGAAAACGTTCAGTTCTTGCAGGCCACTGATGTAGATGGACTACTGTGGTGCATGGCCACGCTGGGCTACAATCTGGATCTGGTACCGCAAGTGATGCTCATCGCAGATGCAGGAATATTCCGTCAAAACCGCGAATTGACAGCTGAAGCACTCCTTTGGCTTCGACTCTATGTGTTCAAAGGCGGGATCCTTATTCTAGCAGTGGACTTTGGCATGACTCCGGTAGACCAGATGAACGACTTATTCCGGGGACTTGGACGGACGTGGAAAGCAGTAATTGCCAAAAGCGCGATGACCTTCAAAAATGGAGCATTATCACCAGTCATATCAGGCGGGTTGCGGGATAAGCTGACCCCGATATATTTTCCAACAGCTATGTTTCTGGCCGGCGTCAAACCAGCAAGTCAACTGTATGTTTCGGCTGACGATGTGAGGAGCTTGGGCGATGAAGGAGGGCCGTTCACGTGCCCAGTCGTGTGGGAGAAGTCAGGCGCGGGTCGGTTCGGATTTGTGGGAGATGTGGCGGGTCACGGAAATAGTTGGAGGATCATATTGGCGATGTGTGGGATGTGAGCTTGTGTATGTTGTGTCGTATGCGTACTTGCGTTGCACCTAATTCCATAACTTTTACTTCTCCAGTTGAAATCGTCCAACGAACCATAACTCCGGGCTCTATGCTGCAAAAGGGTATCATGTCGTCCTCCATCACCACGCGTCTTCAAGTGCCCTAATCTTTCATCCATCGACTTCACTAGTCTTCCAGCCTGCCTTTTCTTCTCTCCGATGCTCTCCTCGTTCTCTCTTTTCGACCCTCTAAACCAAATGCCCCGGCAGCAAGAAATTCGGCACACCCTCCATAACCTTATACTCATGCCCACAGTTCCCACACGCCAGCTTCCCCTCCTTGACCGTCGTCTCCAGCAGCACCCGGTGTAAATCCTTGGCTGTCTGACTCGGTTGTTCCTCCGCCTCTTCTCCCTCCGCAGCTTGCGCACCGGGTTCGACGAGGTCCTCGCGCGTCGGCGCCGTGGGCGGTAATTCCGGGAGTCCAAGCTACAATGACATTAGCATGTGCCTTCGGTATGTACGTTGGGAAACTGAATCGGGTATACGTACCTCGGACGTTATGGTTCGTAATTCGTCCCACATCAGCCTCGGCAAGATGTTCTTCAGGAATGGGAGGTTGATGTCCGTCTCGAGGATTTCTAGCTCTGCGTCGCGCGGGTGGAGGGGGAAGGAGGAGGGGGAAGTTTTGCACGTTTTGATGGCGCAGGTGAGGAAGTTGAGGGTGAGTAGCTTCATTTCGGCGGCGGCTGAAGGAAAAGCGGTAGAGACGTGAGAGTTGCGGGAGAGGGTGAAGGTGTATTAAGAATCAATGGAAGTGGGCGAGGCTTGAGGTGGGATATACGATAAATTTTTGGTGGGGTAGAGGGAGCTAAGGGCGACTTAAATTTAAGCTTAAATTTGGTAGGGCCAACGTAGAGTCGGGATGATCACCGCAACTCTGGTACGCCCGCGGGATTTATCGAACTCGCAAGTCAGTATTGGCATGTAAATAGATTACATTTCCATGGTAGAGCGCTCGTTGGACTAGGTTACAGCTACCCAGAAATCCAGCACAAGTCGTTCGCCTAATGACCACCCAAGATCGTAGAGCATTTCCTAAACTGCATGGGATATCCATAAACCGTCCAAAGCCACCAACGCCATTGCTCTCAGTCGTCAAATTTCGCCAAGGTTTGGCACCGTAGAATTCCCAAACATATGTAGGAGTGTGTCGGTACCACAAGGGTCGTCTACGTCGTTCAGACCATAGGCCATGATGCTGTGTTTCGTTGGAAAAAGTCAAGGTAAATCAAAATTGTTTGGTCACTTAAAGTGCACCTCAATGACATCCATATCGTCAATGTCCGCGTCCCTTATAGTGTCCATGGGCTTCAGCCGATCGCCGTCGAACATGAGCGTAACAGGTTGTGATTGAGGTAGCTTCATCGCGTTTTTGTACGCGTTTGCAAGGTGGCCAATCTCAGTATGCTGTTGTTTAGGTCAGTTTCGGACCATGACAAGTGACTGTAAAAGGTAAGATTGAGACTACATACCGCGTGAACCTTGATTTTGAAGTCATCCATGCCCTTCGCCTTTAGAACCAATTTTATCTGATGAGCCTGCGGTTCCGGCTCCGGCTCCGGCTCTGGCTCTTCGACAATGCTTGCAGCCTCGGCGGCTCTTGCGGCCTCCAAAGCGTCAGCCTCCTTCCGTGCCTTGAAGGTCTCCTCTGTCCAAGCATCTACGTGGATCTTCGGCAGATTGTCATCATCGTAGATGGTAGGGTCTCCTTCGACGGTCACGAAGCCATTGTCTATGCGGATACCCAGCCGATGTATCCTGGTCGAGTCGAGAATTCGCCGACCTTTCCATGTCATGAAAACTGCGCGCGTTTTATCGGGTGTAAACCCTTGTTTTTTGCACCATGCTTCCTTGGGCTTTGACAGAGCTTCGCTAGTCCTGATCTTGATCATCAAAGGCTTTGTGTCGGGAATTTCTGAGATGATGAGCAGCTGGACGATAGCTGAAGGCTTCGCGGTCTGAGAATTAGACGACGCTGCGGGCACCTGTTCGCTGTCGGGTGATTTGGCGGCAGATTTCGCTCGTACTTGCGCCCTTAGGGCAGCGATATGCGGGCTGTCTACCTCCTCAACCTCTTCTGAGGACTCTCGTCGACTATCTTGCCGCGAGTGTATCGGAATTGGTCGCGGACTGAGGGACGGATTATGCACAAAATCGTCCTCATCGTCGCTTTCATCTACATCTATGATCCCGGACTTATTTGCCGCACCCACAGAGCTGCCCGACGACTTCGTGAGAGAATCGTAGCGTGTCGCAAGGGTCGAAGTAGAGTCGCGACGAGTAGGAGACAAGGGCGTCTTGCTTCGTCTGTTCGCCGGTCAGTCCCGCCATAAGTCAAACCTCCAATTGATACACACACCCTTTGCCGGCCACCCTATGGCCCCTTGGTGAGCTCCTTGTCCGCACTCCCTCGTCACGCTCAACCGATACCTTCCTCTTCTTGAGTTCTCGCTCCTTTTCGACCTTCCGCTTCTGTGCCTGCTCCACCTTCTTCTGCTCATTCCTGCGCTTTTCTTCCTCGGCTATGATATCCTGGAATTCGTTCGAATGGCTGAACAGGTCCTGCGCGTCGTTCTTAGGCGCGGTCTGCCATGCTGCTTTCTTGAAGCCGAACGAACGCTTCTTTGGCGGTGCGGCAGCGCCGTTGGTCGGGTCCGTCATCGAATGAGCATGGGCATTGATTTTCACATATGTCGGAGTGCAAGCGTTCCAAAACGGGATACGGAGCGGGGGCGTGTAGGGCTGAGGAAACGCGAGGTCACGCTTTCCGCGATTCGTGGAAAGTGGGTGGTCTGTGCGGGTTGGTTTCCGTCTTCTCTCAACCACACTTCCATTCGTAGCTAGAGTATCAACGTGCAGCTTTCGACGTCACGTTACCACCTGTGCAGTGATTAATCATTAAATGTACAGTTCAATCTTCTCTCATTGTTCAAAGCGTACACTGACTTTATAAGCGCCACTTTCTGCACCTCCACCCCACAAATATGGCGACCAACGGCGATAGCCCCGAGACCTCTGCTGCAGACACTTCCCGCGACCCCTCTGGCTTCCTTAGCGAGATCATTGGCGCCCCTGTTACGGTGAAGCTGAACTCAGGTATTGTCTATAAGGGTAAGTCTCTTGTTCTTGAAGCTTGCGTATTCACGTTCTGTTTAGTGGGTACCACAACGGCAATCAACATACTGTACTATGCGCGAAAGCTGTGGCCTCACATTCGTCGTTTCTCTCTTTTTATTCGTCCTTTGCTCTTGCAACCTCTATTCTTCTGGCGTTGGCGTACTATTGCCATCGAATGAACGCAGTCGACACGTTCATCTCGTTCTTCTGTCTACTGGTCAACGTTCGCGCCTTTCAGCGACATGTTTGTTTGGCAGAACCTGGCGGGAACGTTCAGACTAACAAGGCTGCCAGGTGACCTGCAGTCGGTTGATGGGTACATGAACATCGCGCTTGAGCGGTGCAAGGAGTGGTCTGACGGCAAGCTTGTCCGGAGTTGGGGCGATGCTTTCGTCCGAGGGAACAACGGTGAGATGATGTCCGAGTCTGTATGCATCTTCTTGCTGACCCGGACAACAGTCACATACATCTCTGCCGACAACGCATAGAAAGCGTTTCTTTGAAAAAGGATGTAATTGGACTTAGGGACTACGGTGTTGCATTCAAAACTCAATGCTCCATGAGGGCAGGAGAGGACCTATGCCGGATCATGACAGCAGCATTGATGCATGAAAATATGCTAAAGGCATGGGCAGGAAAGCAGGTGTGAAGCGCCGCGGTACCTGTATGACTATCAGGATTCGTCGCAAGAATAGCAGCACAAACCCGTAAAGCACATCTCAGATGGCTTCATTGCGATACTCCAGTGCGCTACTTCAAATCTCGTCATTCAAAAGTCCGATTACCACTTGGATTAGTAATTGATCGATCACCCCCGCAGTTGCGCCATCGACCCTCAAGACAGCATATATAATCCCAACAAAGCAGGCAGAGTTCTCATGATACACCTAAACTACCAGATCTCCCCTTTTTCCAGCCCTGTACTAAAACAGTTTGAAGGCTTGTAACGACTTATTTCGTTATTCTCAATACCAACCAACATCTTTGGCCATGACAGCTCAGCCCTTCGTCGTAGTCGCTGGAGTAGGACCTGGAACGGGTGCATCAGTCGCTCGGCGATTTGCCAAAGCTTACCCGGTAGTGCTCCTGGCCAGAGGCGCTGACAAGTTCGAGAATCTCGCGAAAGAAATCAACGATCAAGGAGGCAAGGCCATCGGCATCAGTGCAGATGTGTCAAACGCAGAAAGCCTGACCTCTGCTTTTCAGCAGATTGAGAAGTCGTTCCCGGGAGCTGCCGCCGCCGCCGCTGTGTTCAATGCCGCCGGTGGCTTCGTTCGCAAGCCTTTTCTGGAGGTCACCGAGAAGGAATTCGCGTCTGGGTGGGAAGTCAGCCAGTATGTCCAGTCACGAAGTTATTAAGTCAAGAGCGGTAAGTTTCATCTGCTGACCATACTTCACTTTAGGAAAGGAGGATTCCTCTTCTCGCAGCACGTCCTCCCGTTCCTGCTCAAACATGCCAAAGACTCGTCTGCTCAACATCCACCGACGCTTATCTTCACCGGTGCTACTGCCGGCGTAAAAGCGAATGCAGGTATGGCTACCTTCGCTAGCTCCAACTTTGCAAAGCGTGCTCTCGCGACGTCTCTCGCGAAAGAGTTTGCTCCTGAAGGCGTGCATGTGGCGTGGGCAAATATCGATGGTCCGATTGATATCCCGGGAAGGGACGACTATCGAAAGAACTTGCCGGCTGAGCAGAAGATCAACCCGGATGATATCGCGGAGACGTATTGGAGTCTACATACGCAGAGTAAGCGGGCTTTTACGAATGAGGTTGATATCAGGACGAGTTTGGAGAAGTGGTAGACGAGACGTCGCTCATTAGCACCAAGCCTTGTCGTTTGATGGACTCGCGGAGTCCATCGTGTTCACCGATATTGCAGCGCTCCAACAGCAATACAGGCCCTCCAGGCACAATGCGAACTTGCACAATTTCGACTAACTGGCCTTATACCAAAGTTACACAACAAACATGATGACTGACATATCTATCCATCTAAATCTTCACAGCAACCCCTATCCGTCCACAACTATGACACGCCTTCAGGACTGGCAAGCTCGCTCTTGGGGCTCCAACTATGCTCGTTTGTTGGAAATCAAGAGAAGGTTGAGATGGAGGTCAGATAGTCATTCAAGCTTCAACACTTAAGGAAACTGGCAGATGAGTAAATTCGATGTATATGATATTTTCTGAGTGCAGACTCGCGCCCATGTCCGTCGTACTGACGAATCTTGTATGATGCCTATGAGATGAATTTGTACAACATGAAAGGGACAATGCATAACCACGTACGATCGCGTCGACGAACACGAAGAACTACTGATATCGTTCTGGGGCGTTCATTCGTAATAGTATCTATAGCAATGGGGGATATCCAACAAAAATCAAAAACATGTTCCCATCCGTGCCACGTCCTCCGCTAACCTTCGTTTCCGTTCCCAACCTTTGAAGTACTTGCTGTGCCTGTTCCTTCATGCTCTTGCGCACTCGAACCCTCGAACTAACCACACCTCATCATAATGACCCGTAGTTTCGCAACACTCTTACTTACAAATGCACGAAGTGTGACGTCCCTCCATCACTCTCACATAAAGGTCTGCGCCATCTTCGCCAAACTAGCTAAACCCCCAATCGAACTCGCCACATTCTGCAAATTCATCCCACTCCCCGCAACGCCACCACCACCGCTGCCTTCCCTCCCATACCCCTCACTCCCATAGTATCCTCCTTGGTGTCCTCCCCCGCTATATCCTCCCCCTCGTGCACCCTGGGCACCGCCCATGTCCGGCAGATTGACGCCAAATTTCCGCGCGAGCTTGGTGAGCACGCCGCCCGAGACCAAAGGCATGATGACCATGAAAAAGACCTTGAAGGGGTGCCGCCGCGCGTAGGACCACAAGCGGTGCAGCAGCTCGCGGAACTTGTGGTAGAGGTATTGGATGTAGCCGTCGCGTGGGGAGCGCTTGTAGCGCGAGGTCGAGGCGTGGTGGCGCGAGGCGGAGGAGTAGGAAGACCCAGCGTAGGAGCGGGCGTAGCCTGGGCGGGAGGAGGAGTGGTGTCGACTGGAGGAGGAGGTGAACCAGCCCATTGTGAGAGGAGTGTGGGGTTTCAAAGAGAAATGGTTTCGCGGGCGCGTAGTCGTCGCGATTGCGTGAGGATGACAGTGGATGCGAGAGTCGAGCGTCTGAGGTCTAGAGGCGGGTTTGCGTGTGTGGTGTGCTTGCGCTCAAGCTGGGCGCATGCGATGATGCTGGGGGTATTTGCTGCTTTCGCGTATGATGTCGTCGTCGCAATGAGTCGTCCGACTCGGGCAGCAACTCGTCCAATGCCAAACCCAACTGCCAACGCTCTCCTACTCGCCTCCGGTCAAAGTGGATCACAATCGGGCTGCGACGGTCCAGTCTTGCACGTCTCTCTCCAATGCCTTTCTCCCTATCCAATCGATCAGTCGCAATGCGGTTTCGAGTCAGTTGCACACCGTTGGTGGGATTGAATCGATAAAGGAAGAACAGGTGGAGGCGGGAGATTCGCGCAGCGAAAAGGAAGGCTGCAGAACGGGTGGAGCTTTGATGGAGCTCGGATGGAGCTTGCGACGACGGGGATGATCGCCAGGCGCAGACCGCTCTTTGGGGGGCTGGGGCTGGTGCTGGGCCGAAGCGTGCGAAGCTGCAGGGTTCATACTGCAGGCGGGCCCAGCACCGAAGGATCCACGCACCGTGTCCTGCGTGAACCCATGTTCTACGTGGGGCTGGCGTGCCATTGGGTGGAGACGAGCACACGTTTTGCCTTGTGCGTGCATGTTGTTGAGACATTCTAGATGTCGAGTGGAGATATATCAAGTGGAGATGGGAAGGGATGGCTGCCATGTGTTGTTTTAGCAGTCGCTAGCAAGGACAGCTACCTGCGGAGCGGCCCGCTCGACCATGCTTTCACAAGTCTTGTGTAGGCCAGAGCTATCGTCGACGACACAAAGTCTGAGCATGAATTACAAAGGCACTATTTAAGGCGACCTAGCCATGTTCCGAATCATATCCTACATACATCAACATCACTCTCCAGTGGAAGCCATATCCCTATGCCCGCAGGTCCAGACTATAGAAAGAAATAATTACAACGTCGCTTCCATACATGTCAACACGGAAATGCAGCTCATGCAAGTATGCACAAATGCCAATAAAGTAGATGCCGCCCATCTTTCACCGCCTGAAGCTCGAGCTCAGTCCTGAAAATGCATCGGGAGAATGCCGCCCGCCCATCAAGCCAGCAAAGTCCACGCTATCGTTACTAACATGCCTCGACCCCTGTTGGATCTGTTGTGGTATCGCTGAAGCTGGCTGTTGCGCTCCTGCTTGACTCTGCATTGCAGCGAACGGATTCATATGGCCTGCTGACTGGACAGCAGGCGCTGAAGGCGAAGTCTGGACTGCTGGCGTCTGCGCTTGTTGTGGTTGTTGAGGAGCAAGCTGGGGTTGATTATAGAGTGCGAGAATAGATTTTTTGTCAAAAGGATTGTGTGATTGTTGAGCATGTGCTTGTTGAGCATAATTGAATTGTGACTGTGCATTGGTGCCCTGCTGGCTCTGGTAGGGGTTGGGCACCTGATGGGTTGGGGTCTGGTTCTGTTGTTGCATCATGAATGGATTTCCCGTTTGGTGCGGTTGAATCTGAGCTTGTTGCTGGTACTGCTGCTGAGCGGGTATCGGACCAAAAGGATTCGCGTTATATGAACTCGTAGGTGTAAACATCTGACTTCGGGTGGATTTCAAAAAGGGATTCCCTGGACTATTGGGAGATGACATGGACTGGTATTGCGGCTGCGGCGGTGGCGATTGTGATTGTTGGTAGAAAGACGCGTATTGGGGTGGCATTTGCGGGATCGGTGGGGGTGTGAATGACTGTTGAAAAGGATTGCTCTGCGCAAATGGTGGGTTTGGTTGCTGAGCGTAGCTTCCAGTCCTGTTTGGAAACAGTGGCTGCGGTGGCGGTTGCTGCTGCTGCTGCTGCGAAGATAGTTGCAAACCTTGGAAAGACTGCTCTAAGCTTTGCTGTTGCTGTCCAAAAGGATTAGACTGTGTGAAGTTTTGCGGCTGCTGGTACGCCTGCTGCTGAAATTGGCTACCCTGCTGCTGTGATGCGAATTGGTGGAAAGGATTGTTCGGTGACGTTGGTTGCGTCAAAGATTCTCCGTAGGGGTGCTGCTGTTGAGTCTGAATAGGCGGTACTTGCGGCGGCTGCTGCTGAGGCAATGACGCAACAGCATCGAGAGCGTCAAAAGGATTCGTTGAGGTCGTGGTTGTCGTTGCAGGCATAGTGTGTGCCTTGTTCAACATGAGTCCATTGACATCAAGTTTATCCGGTGGTGTCGGCGTGTTCCCCCTTGACTTGCCCGGGTTCTGCTCTCCAAGTCTGATCAACGCCTCCACTGCCCTGTCCAGATTACCATTGAGCCCTTTCAGCACCTGAGCATTCCGCTTGTCGTCCGGGAAACCCATGTCCCGCAAGGTAGCCAGCTTTGAATCTAGCCCATCACCGGTAACACTTGAGCCAAACACTCTCGATGGCTTGTTCACCCGAGGTGGAGATGCATCGTGACCGCTGAAGTTGCTTATCCCGGGAGAGATGGGAGGCGTGACACTCTTGTATTGTGTGGAAGCCTTCCGCAGCCCGAATCCCAGTCCTTTTGTAGGTTTTGGCGGCAGCGGTGGAGGCCTATCCTCTACGGAGCTGGAGCTACCCGTATTCGACCGCGTGCCCGGCCTCGAGTCCGTCATAAACAGCCTTTGCTCATACTTTTGTCTGATGTATCGCTCCATTGCACCGTCCACTTCGTCAATATCGATGGGGATTTGCGCCTTTACATTCCGAGGGTTATACGTCTTGTTGGATTCGGTGTTGCCGATGCGCTTCATGTTCTACAGGGTGTAAGTGAGTGTGATCGAGGTTGAATGCAGAGAGTCATACGTCCACCTGTGCGCTGTCCCACTTGTCCATACTCAGCGACTTGACCTTTGAGATATGCGTGCCCAGCTTTCGATGCAGCGCGGCGCACCGCATGCACAGAAAGATGCCCACCTTAGGTCATGTTAGCCAATGTATTTGCGTGTTCACGTCGGCGAGACGGGTTGTCAAAGGTTGAGCCGAGGGCCGGATTGTGGCAGAAGGGGTCACATACACTCCAACTTGCCCATCCTGTGCCTTGTCAGTCGATTGGACGTGGAAGCGGGGAGTTGCAGCACTCACCTGGGTTACGCGCTCCGCAGTCGGCACAAACGCTGTTGCCTGGCACATTCTTAATGAGATCCTGCAACGTCCGCTCGTTGCGCGCCTGCTGGCGCTTGTTCAGCACGGAGGCCATGCTATGGTGCTGGCGAGGTGCGGCACGCGCGACCTGCGAAAGGGCGCGGGAATGAAACCGAAAACGTGCGCGGTACGAAGCGAGGGAGCGTAGGGGGAAAGTAGGGGCGTTTGTAACGTGTCGGCGCCTATAACAAAAGCGCAAGCCGAATCTATCGGCGAAGGGCAGGATCCATGCTGGCAGCGAGGTCGAAGATCATGAAAAGGGTGCTGCATCTGAGCTAACACCAGACGGGATGACCTCAAAAAGGTGGGCTAGCCCGGGGTCCGGAGGACAACGTGGAAAGCACGCACCGATGCACCCTGGGAAGCTGCAACCCAATGCCATGGCACAGCGTTGGACATGCGGCCGCCGCGCGCTTGCAATTACGCCTGATCAGTACGGCACTCGCTACGGACCTTCATGCACAGCATCCACGGTGGCATACTGCTGGGTTTTTAGAGTTTACGAGGAGACTACCAGTGCCATTCCGTGGTCCCTTGTGGGCGTGTTGTCCAGCCCGCCGTGCCCGTCTAGTCCGATAGTCCGTGTCTGCTTCACGACAGCTTCGCCGCATGTCCCGCGGCATCAAAGCCAGACGGGACAAAATTTGTTCAGACGCTGCCTCTGTTATCTTGCTATATATGATATACTCGACGAAAAACGATCAAGTCTTGCAGACGCGTGCTCTAGAAGTATCGTGACTGGTTCGCGAGTACGTGCGCTCGGCATACTTGCATGTACGCGAAGCAAGTCTACAGCACCGACAGCCTACTGAATGCTTGACCACACGATTTCCATGTTGATTTAATCTTCTCAGGCTGCGCCCAAAATGCTCAATTGGTGGTATCTGACCATGAAGAATATTTACAACGAAGGACCACGGTTTTCATGCCCTCGACCGAAGAGTGCCTTCAGTAACACTACCCGTGCATCTGCCTTCACTGGGGGACAGTCTGCGGAATCGACAAGGTGCTAAGCTTCCAAGTCTTGCCGTTGTCAGGCGTAGACATCTCACCACCTGTCGCACCGTACTGCCAGCTACCCGAGTGCTTGAAGCTCGTGTCGGCCCTGTTCAGCACGATCGTCACATTCTCCCAGCCTACAGGTGATTGTGTCAGTAGGGTTCACTTCTCCGCAAAACATCAGACGTACTGTGAGCACCTGCAGCAGCGCAAGTGCCTGAAGCACACTCGAGCGAAATATAGAAGATCTTGCCGTGCTGCCCCTTGCTGGTATTGACGGTAGAAACGAGCTTGTCGTCGATGTACACGTTCTGGTCCCACAGCTGAGTGCTTGAGTTGAGCTTGTACGTCGTCTTGACCTTTGAGCCGGGAGACGCGGGGACAGCTTCGCCGGCGGTGGCTTGTGAGCCAACCAGTGTGTATGCGAAGTTGCACCATTGAGTAGCTGGCATGTTGGCACACCAGTAGCTATCATAAATCTTAGTGAAACCCCTTTAGATTTTGTTGGTGTTTGTCGGCGCACTTTGTAGCAGAGTTCTGCGTGACTCCTTGCAGGAAGTCCTGCTTGTCCATCATGATGGCGCTCCAGAGTGCGGCATCCCCAGAACCCTGAGGGCTTGGTGCTTTGCCTAGAACGAGGGTAGCGCTGGCTTCGGTGATATAGTTGTCACCATTGACGTTAAGAGTGACAACGTCAAGGTTAGCCTGGGCGACCGCAACCAAAGCAGCGACAGCAGCGTAAACCTTCATGATGGCAACGTCAATAATACGCAAACCGGAAAGGGATGGTCTTGAGACGAAACGAAGGTATAGACCGGCTATCCAATTCACGAACTTGCGCGTACAGCTATTACTTGGCTGTCCGCATACTTTATATAGGAGGTTATCGTACTCAGGTTACTGTATGGTAAATTGAGGGCCAGAGTATATCAGCCGACTCTGCACTAATTATTCCGTGCATAGTGGACCGGTGGAACGGTAGCTCAGTGTGTTTAGAGCATTGATTAATGAGTGAGGGGTCGGACAGTTGTCGCTAGGGTGTCGCATAGGTTGGCGACGTTTCGAATGTTTCAACGTTGTTTATGAAACAAGCCGCCTCTGCGAGGCGCAAAACGTGGTGAGATGTTCGAAATCCTGATGACGAACAGGATGGGATTCAGATGCGAGGGATGCATCGATGAAGTATGTCGTCGTTGCTTCAACTCAATCTGCTCCAAGAGAGTAGGTCAACACCAAAGGCATGTTAAGGCGGCGGACGGCTGGCCTTGAAGCCTGGAAGATTCCTTGCGCGCTTACAATCAATGCATGATCATTCAGATGGCGGGCTTTTGTGATATGCGTCCCTCGCAGTGATGCCAGCCGATCGCCCCAAGTATTCACGACGCGCTCGTTGATGCGTCCGACCTCGTTCACAGATATACACAGCCCAAGACAGGAATCTGCTCAAGAACTAAGCTATGTGGTTCTCTCTCCTCAAGCGTGGTGAACACAATGCGTAGTGAACACAATGCGTAGTTTGTCTGGACTGCAGGTACACCTCGATACTACAGTGAAAAAAGCGTCGAAGCCTAAATAGCCCAGGTAGTTTACTCTAGTACGGCAATATGACTAACCATCCTATCGACGAGCAATGGCAGTTGATTATCCGTTCAATGTTTATGAAATGTGTGTGAAGAGGGAGGAACGTCGCGCGCAGAGATTTTGATGAGCACGGCAGACGCCAAGGCCTCGGCCCGACCATTGCTCCTGGCTAGCTTACTAGGTCAGAACTTTCGCCATGCTCCTTCCTGCCTTCGTACACGCACATCGCGCAAACCTCAAGCTTACCTAGGAGCGTGCCGGCCGAAAATGATCAGTGTCTCGTCATGATGGTCCGGCAGCTCTTCGCTTGCGTTCGTGTTGCGACCCCACATCAGCCTGCTTCGTGGTTCAGTTTTCCATGGCCTCGGAGTTACACTTTTTAGCTATCGCAGTGGGAGAGTGAAATTGGTTTTTAGCAGGACCGTGTCTTCTCCACCCCATCCATTGCCATTCACACGGATGCGTGGGACTAAAAAAGGACATACATCTCTATGTTATGAGCTCATTGCTCGTGCTGTGCCGTTCAGCGATTCAGTGATCTCGGTCAAACTCCGAACGCGACCTATCTTATAGGGTGGTCGCTCCTTATACGGCAACAATGCTGAAGCTATGGGAGAGGAGGAACAGGATGCAGACTTGGCCTTCGCAAGCGACAATCTCAGCTCGGAGTTTGTGGTGTGGCTTCGGAAAACCTGATTGCGGAATTGAGGCTCGTGGGCTGAGTTGCACTTCTCCACGAAGTGGCACGAGCTCTGAATCCACCCGAGGTTACCTCGTGGCTGATGGATTTCCACGCGAGTGCTTTCCGATTGCGAATAGATTAGAGTGCTTATTCTTCGACTTTACTATGCCATCGATACAGACTCAGCCGCACCTTAACGATTAAAGTGCTGATGGTGGACAAGGAAACGAGCATCAGGATCACCACACTGTGGCTGTGCTACGCCGCAATCCATCATTTTACAGCGCGGAGCTCTATAGAACTATACTGTTCGACACAAGATGAGGATTCCATAATTGCAAGGTCAGCGTTGCGTCGGCGTAACTCAGCCCTTTGCGACCTCCCACGGGTCCGGAGTCCTTGTCGCTACGAAGATCACTGAGTCCAAAGCATGTGCGAGCCTGTCCAAAGACTGCGATCAGGTAATTTCACGCCCAGCGGGAGATTCACAAGGTATCTAGGTGCTCCCATGTTTAGTAGTGGACGGGGGCATGGTCGCGGGGAGAAGTCATACCGAGCTTACGGACATGGGCACCATCCAAGCTCTTACTCTCCCTGTATCTTAAAAGCACTAAACCCGAGATCGACGTCATTCTGTGAGTTTCAAGCTTCATATTGGGTATCGCAGTGTGGCCAGAGCAAATACTTAGTTGCTAAGTCCTTACATTGTCAAAGTCTAGGGTAAACTTTCGGGATCAGTCCGACACTGCCGTCTCAACGGCGCTGTGTGTGGCGTAAAACGCCATTCATGTGTTTATATCTATAAAGACCCATTTGCTATTCCCTACGTGTTTCACTGGGGGCTTGTTTCACCCAAGACTTGGTTTCCTAAGGAATTTTCGGCATCTGCGTACTCCGTCGATCAGTGAAAAGCCTTGACCTCGATCGTGTCAAGTCGAAGAATTGCGGATCCCGGATATGTGTTGTAACGGACTGAGTCATCACAAATATGCGACCTGGTGAGATCACTATCAAGCCATGTGCGTCTGTGCTGTGCAAGCCTGTAGCAACCCGTGGCACAGATATACCTAATTGTAGGAGCTGTAATGGCGTAGATGAAACCACTGGCATCAGGTGCTATTATTGAACAGTGGCCCGGTGCGGACTACACAAACCTAGTATGAGATTGATTGGGCTGTTTGTGTGATGTTAAGGGTGTCGCGGTTCCGAAAGGAACAAATATGTGGGGGCGAGTATGTCGAGACTGTGAGCTTCTGGGTATCGTTTGAGTGAGTGACTCAGTTGCTTCGCACTGCGAAATGTCTGGTGATGTTTGCTAATGTGCACTCGTGGCCCAGACATCGCGAAGTGCTTGCTTCTGTCTTACAGCTTGGGGCTTGTATGGGTGGAGGTCTTGCCTACGCCAGCGATCCATGGCTCTATAGATTTGTGCGATGGCATGAAAGGTGGTTGCAGTCTCGGCCACACTCGAGGTGTGTAGCATGTCAAGAACTCGATTAGGGGTCGGAGGGAGAGTCCTAGTTGCACGAGGGAAAAGATCACGAACTGGAACTACACCGCGCGCCTATATACTGGAGGCTTGAAAAGGGTATTAGGGAGAATCGTCGCGATTCGCGATACCTACTTTGTCAAGGTTAGGCCTGAGGGACAAATGTGGCCCGTGACCGGATTGAGATTGGTGAGTGTCTTACACCAAGAGGTTGGTGGATCGATGGTTTTTGGATTTTGTTCGCTTTCTGCACTATATCTCAATGCGAAAGCTTCTCCTCAACCCTAATGGCACCTGTACGTACGAGCGAGCAGCCAACGTATTCTCTCATACCATAGGTATTCAACACTGTAGGTGGTCAACGATAACCTGACACACAGTACTCCTGTCAACGACTCTTGCTTCTAATCAATCACCTGATGTGAAACGTTCATTGCAGGTCAACACCGGGCGTACTCGACCTAGGCCATAACGTTCAGGTTTTGGAACTGCTTGGTCATCTACCGAGGATGTTTTCGAGATATAGAGGCGGTGTGGCGAGTATCGCAAGGCAGATTCGTGGCTGCATATCTTCAAAAGAACATTGCGCTTTCTCCGGTTTAATCCAAGGTCTCGCTGCTCGATGATGCAAGTATCGTGGAAAGGTTGTGTCGGTGAAGTCGCTCACTGTTGCGGTTTAGCACCCACAGCCACTCCCCAATTGTCCAATCAGAGATGGATGCAGGCAACACTAGGAGCGCTGGCTTCAAATTGTCACCGCTCCCACGACTACATCCAAAGTACATGCGCCAACGCAATTCCTGACGATTGCCCAGGATACACACCGATCCTGAAGGCGTTTTCCTTATACGACTGCAAGCTTCCGGATGTCTTCACGATGTTGTATTTTCGGTGAAGGCCACGCCGCTTTTCCGCTTCCCGCACGGTGTTAGCATCCTAGCCTCGAACCATCAGAAACTAGCAGTCCTGCCCAGCCTCAAGCACGGTCTGAAGCTCAGTCACGGCCCAAGATACTGACGTTCCATCGTGTAGGATTAGTGCACTCCGATGCCAACTCGTATGGCCAGCTCCATGGCGCGAGGCGTGCGGAAGGGCAATATCACCCGGAGGCTGAAGCACAGCCACTTCTCAATTTAGGTCGTCAGGATAACGTACGCCGCAACACGTTTATTACAACATCTCGAACCGAAGCCAATCAGACTCAGCAGGTCGTTGTGGATTTACTGCTTTTGTCCGGATTTACAAGGAGTAGGTAAAAGGGCGGTAGCTCCGAACGCACTTAGACCCTGTAGGCACCCAGACCAAGTACCTGCATCTCGTTACCGTTGGGCTGGTGACAGATGTCGGAACGGCCGTATTGTCATGGCCTTGTCACGCACCCTAAAATTCAACCGCGGACGTCATGCGACTCACGACATGAGGCAGCAGAGCAATTGGCGCGCATGTCTGCTGTACGGTGAGGAAGACGACCACCAACCGCTGTTACTGAGCACGACAATGAAAACCGAAACATTACAGCACTGTGCCCCATCGCATCTTATGTCTGGCTACCATGGTTGGCAGCAACCGCCCTACAGGGCTGTCACAAGCTAAAGCGTTTCGGTCCCGCTCATACCCCGGACCGGTGAGCTAGTACTCCTGTAGACTGTCATGGCACTATGTGCACACGCTGGCTTAACGGGAGGGCCGAGCTGGCCTGTTCCCCACGCGACTTTTCCCGACAGCTTTGGCATTGCTGTCTAGCCCATCTATGACTGTTGGCGTAGATGCCTAAAAGTCGGTACACTTAAAGGCATGTACCTTTAGTGCCCTGGTCCACCTGCATAGGTGACCATGACGCTCTCCAATCAGCTCCTTGGTGTCATGGGCAGCCTCAAGCCGGCAACCGTTTGAGTCAAGGGTGTTCATCATTCATCGTCTAACCCGACCCACGGAAATCTGCCGTCATCTACTTAGGCGAGTCGCGTCGGCCCCGGTCACATAGTGTGAATACATAGGGAGCGCTCTGACGTAAAGTCACTATCCATCCATTGTCAGTCGTCCGTTCCTTCTACCTTTTCTTCGGGTACGGTTGTGCCTTTCCTTAGTTCTTGATTTAGCCACCTAGCAGGCATCTAGCTCCGCAGCTGAGCGTGGACTATCTCATTTCAATTGCGCTGCCTCAAATTTCATCGAGTGTCTCAGTCGCAGTCTACACTTGGCCCGGTGCCAGGTCTATCACCACCTTGCGATGCGGCAGTCGTGAGTCGCATTTGTGCTATAAATCCATTAGTTAAACATCCAAACTCCAATGCCGCTCATCTCCACACGTTGAACCGATTCAATCCAGTACTACGAACCTGAAACCTTCATCGATACCGACAGAATACCAGGACCGAAGCCAGCCAAGAGAGCAAGCGTATTGGACGGCATGTCACAGAACCAACCAGCTAGTAATCAGTCGAATATGTCTTCACAAGGAGGATCTTCTTCGTCGGGGAGGGACCAGTCCAGGTCGAAATCTGATGAGTGGTCAGAAGTGAAAGATCCCAATGAGCGCAGGAAGATTCAGAACAAGCTTGCACAAAGGCGTTTTCGTACGTGCTTTGCCATCTGCGGAGGTTCAATGATACTAACGTGCTCATAGGAGACAAAGTTCGAGAACAAAAGGAGGAGGCAGAGCGTGAAGTCGACAACCAGCGCCGTGCAGGTTCTGCGTACGCTTCGCCAGATCCCGAAAACATTGATCAAAGCCGCGATCTCTCGGGCCTCCCTTGGGGCGGTATATCTATGAAACACATTGTAGAATCCGGAAAGTCTCGAGAGGAGAAGTCACAACGAAGCTCTCGTGAGAGCTCTGTATATGCGGCGGCGTCGCGCACTGGGGGCAGCAGCAGGTGAGATAGCCCATGTGTGAGTTATCTTGACCCCGAATTAGCCTATGAGCATTGACTTACGCCTCCCCAGAGTTGGTTTGCGACTCACCGATCAATTTGCACGAGGCTATCCGGCGTGGCGATCCTTCCCCTACCGTCATCCGGGCTGGGGGTCAAGGTAACACATCGTCCGTCGTTGGATATGTTTCATTCGGGATACATGATTTCTCAAGAGTTATGGTTCTGGCAGCCTGTGGGTCTTGCTTATACCCGGGGGGCGGAAGTGATGTGAAACAGGGATATTGGGTGTTGACGACTATAGCGCTTTCCTTCAGGTCAGGGAAAGTCGCCAAAGTCCAGGGTCCAGAACCCAGAATTGAGCTGCTGTGCTGCTCACGATCAGTCATTCTTTGCAGTTCACTTTCCTACTTCGATATCCTCTTGTGTACGTTTAGCGCAGCATTCTGCATCTTACCCTAATTCTCGCTACCATCATAAGACATGGCACTCCGCAATTCTGCCCCGGCAAGCAAAGGTCCACATGGTGCACCGTACGGTCTATATTTTTAGTTTCGTGGAGTCGTTCAAAGGCGGAGAAAGCCTGAGCGCTTGCGGATATGTGCCGCGTGCTACGGCATTGAGATCAACAACAAAGCGGACGGCTGGACCCTTCGGGCCGGTTCGTACACGGTCAGAGCCCGAGCCTCGATAAGCCAACCGTGCCGCACAAGCCTCCACGAGGCCTGCAATTGTTGTGTTTAACGTCCAGCATCACGGCGCCTGATTGGCTCCTTTGCTTGAATATTCTGTAACGTCGAGCCGGCAGTGGCTCAGCTACTTCTGAAACACGGTGCCATCGGTGTCGATTGCAAGACTTCAGCGTGGGCGTTTCTTTCCACGTCCCCTTCGCACGCATGACTTTGGCGCCCCTAACGGTCGCTGCTCTCTTGCGAGGCATATTCAGGTGATGGCGTCCTCATGCGCATGGGAGAGTACACGCGCACCAGAGCTCGACTGTGGGACCCCGGACTCGGTGCGCCTCGCAACGGACTGCAGAGGTGCAGGGGTAGCGAAATCGATTGGTGATTGCGAGGTCGAAAGTGAAGGGCGAGGCTGAGCGCACAGCCCACATGTGGCTAGAGACCGCTCGCCTAGCTCGCCAGAACCGTCTCACGCACCTCAACCTCACTTGTCACACTTCACCCTACGACTCCACCATCGAAGCGCTTCGGTGCCGGCCCCTCCGCCCAGTGCCACGACGTGTGGCTTCTGCAGAGCCCATCAAGAGCGCGGCAACGGCGAGAATACAGTCTTGCCGCGCTTGAGCAACTGCTGATGCCTTGACCATGCCTGCTCGCTTCCCTTGCACCGCACATGGAGGCCTTTGAACGAAGTCAACAGCGTCACCCCACCTCAATCCAACAGCCGTACATGGTCGACTGACCAATGGAGGGTCTTTACCAAGCAGGCGTCATTATTCCCCCCCAAGATGCTGGCGAATGTCGGAGCCTGGAGATTCGACCTGCCGTCATAGCTCCGTACCCAACAGCCCTATATCAGCGCGTCCCGACGGCTTGTCCCGCACTATCAGTTCGCGGCGCGGTCACTCGTATTTGTAGAGGCGGGACGCTCTGCTTTGCCCTTTGACGTCAAGCCAGCTTACCGCAGGGCATACTCCCTCGCCGTAGCCGCGACCCCTTAGGCAACTAGCCCCCTTCGAGACAGTCTATTGGTGAATCAACCCAACTACAACCGGGATGAGCACGTTCTATCTGGGGTACGGATACAAGTCTGACCTCCATGTCCCGGGCGTAGCGACGAAGCTTTGCTCCTTTAGACGACGTCCAGGCCCTCATTCGTCTTTGATCAGCCCTGGCGTCAAACGTGCTAATCACGGTAGACGCTTCAGCCTCGCCTCATCCGCGATATGCACTGCAAAACAGTATAGCTCGGGCCACTCCGAACGTTGTTTTGTCTCGGCCATTGGCTTGACCTCACATGCTGCCTTCAGGTCCTTGTTCTAGCGGGCTCCTACCATGCAAATCGTCTTCAGCTAGAGTCCTTGATTGTCACCCGTAAGGTATCCGCCGCAGCCTCTGTGGCGTTCAAGGCCAATCTGTCAAGCGCCTTTACGGGAGTGTACAATAGTGCAAGACATTGCAGGATAAGCTAGGTTTGCGGCGTAGACTGCTTCAATATATATTCTAGTGACGGCATCCTGCTATCAAGCCACAGCACATCTTGCGATCCTTCCCCATGTCCGCAGATCAGCTCTCCAAGTTGTCGCTCAGTGATAAAATGGTCACTACTCGAGCTGGAGCGGCTCGGTTGCGAACAGGTCCACCCCAGACTCCGCAGGAATCACTCACATCGAGCCCCATATCTCCGACTCCGTCTTTGATCGAATCGACCAACGGTCATGTATATGACATCTCAGCTTTCGACGAAGACCTACGCCGAAGAGCTAAGATAGGCCTTGTCAAGGATGACAACAATATCCGAATGCGGTTTTGTGGGGAGAACGATGATGGTACAAAATACTTCTTCCATCTGGATGATGATATCACCGTTAAATTGGAAGAAGAACGTGTTCCAAAGTGCAGTTGTGGAAGCGTGCAGGACAGGAAGGCCTGCAAGGTATGTGATGAAAGGGACGCAAACTGTGCTAATACTGACTTTATGGAAGCACATCTTCTGGATCCTGGGTCAACTTAGCTCGGTTTTGCCCAAGAATCAAACAATTCAACTGGCAGAAGATGGCTCCAGTGTGAAAAACACTCACCCCGCAGAAGTCCTGCAGATGCGCTCTCTCCGAGACTTCGCCGATCATCTGCATTGGGTAGTCGAAGATGAGGACTTGCCGGAGACTGACGAACTTGTTGACGAGGTAGCTAACATGATGTCATGCTTCGAACCGACGGGACTTCTACCTGCCGAGTTCAAGAGCGAAGATACCCGAGAGCTCTCAGATTTGTCACGCATGTTCCGGGAGATCCGGTCTATAATCGTGGAGCATGCTATTCGATACCCGGCCTTCTTCATGCAACTACAGGAGAAATGTTCACCCGAATTTCAGGTGAAAGTCTTCTTCGAGAAAATCAATAAGCGCGTCGATGGGGCCTTTAATGCGTTGGATGACTACATCGAGAAAGGGCCAACCAACCAACGTTCGGAGTCTCTCGATGTGAAGAGCTGTGCCACCCGCCTCAAGAGCTTGGTAGAAAAGATTGAAGAGTACCGTGATGATTCACTTCATTCAGACGCTGGAGAAAGAAGGGACGACACAGAAATCGAAAAGCTGGCAGCCGTAACTTATATGAGGATCTTGGACGAGGTCACACATCGCAACTACGACGCCTACGCTGACGATACCTCGAATGATCCAAGCAAAAGTAACTTGTTCGTCTGCTTAATTGGACCCGCGAGCGAGGAAAATGGCTTCTTCGTATTGGATAACCTTCGAGACATGGCACCGCACGTCGTACGCCATCATGCTGTGGACCTAGGCGATATCGAAAACCGTCTCCGAAACACACCATTGACACCTCCTGCGTACCTCGATGCTCTCCGAACGCTCATCCAGGACAATCGGAAGAGGGCGGCATCTCAAAGTGGCGGGAGCAGTGCAAAAAGAACAATGCAGTGAGCTCGGTGGCTACATAGCCAACTGCTCCATGTGGCAGGAACCTGCTGTTACCTTCTATCATTCCCTCGGCCAACGTTCTGGAGCTTCTATATGGGCAGTGTTTTGATCTACAGGTTTAGGGTGGGTCAGTTCTTTCCTTTGGAAGGCTCAACGTTGAACTCCGGTGTTTTCTACGTTACCTTCTCTTCCACCTACCTTTGACAAAATCCTGTTGTGTGCCCTTCGGGCTCTCTTCTTTCCTTTTTCTTGAATCCTTTTCGGTATTCCTTCTCTTCTACGCTACGTCCACAAGTTCATTCACTTGACTTAGGGCGGTAGCTGTTTAGACTCTGCTTCTTCGGCTGCGCTGCTCCTTGTACACCTCACTCCTTTTCTCCAATTCGCACTTGGCCACTTGTACATATTCATTGAGTTAGTCTGACTAAAAAGAAAACCCCAAATGCAGTTTTTCATTCTGCAAACAAGCAAGATTCTATTGCTTAGGCAATGACCTGGGTGTCGAATGATGATTGGACACGTGATGCAGTGACAGGTTGACCGAGTTGCACACTGAATCAGGCTTTGTAACACTGCATGCAAGGACCGTAAACAGCTTGTGTGCAGGGATGCAGTCCTCCATATGGGAGTACGGGGCCACCCTGATAGCACGACGGTGGCCTAGCGAAGAAACGACTACTGCAGGTAAGCGTCCAGCTGATGAATGCAGCGGGGATCCAATGCAACGGGCGCGCTGCCAAGGCGCGGAGGCCCCTAGTCGCATAGGAAGTATGCTTCAACTGAGCTAAGAGATGGCCGAGGCGGGATTATCATGTAGGTGTGGACTGTATACGCATAGGACTTCGGGGGGTTTGCACGGTAGACCATCGTGGTGTGATGTCGAAACAGGAATCCCTCATGAAGCTACTTGAACTAGATTTGAGACTCGTGTGGACGATGAGACAAAAGAGGGCCAAACATGCAACACGAGGTGGGTTGGACAAACACACACAGCCAGTCGGCTTCTCCTGGAAGCGCTGGACTTCCAGCCTGCGGGGGACTTAGTGTGTAGGTACTTGACCCATTCGTACGGTCAATCGAAAACGCGATTCGGGCCGTTGTTCGTCACTGTTCCCACTTCGCGAATGGGTCCGAGGAGCTACACACCCTTCCGCCAAACTCAGTGCTCGCATACAGTTGCACAGGTGCCTGCTACTGATGGCTGTTGCGGCAAGTCTTGGCGACGGTCGCTTATAATAGCCCCGAAAGCATGTGTATCTGGTGGCATAAGCCCTTATCCTGCGGCGGATAATCAGGATCAGGCAGCGTCAGAAGCGCGAACAAAGCAGCCGTTGGAGGCTACGGCGCTGGTCGCACGCATGCAGCGATATAGCGGACGTTGCTGAAGATGAGCGGAGAGCGGCCCCTGAGTGGCGAGGAAGTGCATGCGAGACAGTCCCACACATCCTCATGGAGCTGTGTGCGGTGATGGGGGTGGGCCGGCGACGCAGACGGCTTGTTGGCTGGAGGGCGGCCAGGTCGCAGTAGTCGTGTGTTAGTGTTCCCTCTGATTTGTCGCGGCCGACGTCGTGCACCCACACGCGGCCCTTTGTTGCTTCCCTGGGAGAATGCGGGGAAGGCGCGCTTGCTCGATACGGCTAGACCCAAGCTGATCTCGCGTCCCTCTGGGAGCGTCCCATATTAAGACGCTCCATCGTCGCCGCTGCTCACGACGCCCTGCATTCCTCGTTAATCTGCTGTGATTGCCCCTTCAGACACTGCTCGTCGGCTTGTACCTCGCTGTGAAACTGATCCACACCCCTCCATCACGCTGCCGCGGCCTTATCAGACGCCGGTGACGTGACCTGTCGCGCTTGGTAAGGGCCCTCCAGCTAGCTTGAGCACATGTCTGCTATTTCTACCCCCGCGCTCCCACGCCTCTTCTGCCTTCCACGCTGCAGTCGCTTACTTGCCATCACCAATTGACCTCACTTCAGACGACAACCGCATCGAACACCCAACGCACCCTCCCGCACAGTCACAACGCCCGCGACGCCCGCCATGTCCTCCGACCGCAACTCACCGCCCCTTCCGAGCCCCGGTGCATCCGATCGAAGGCGTGCCTCCGTCACTGGCCAGACCTTCCGAGACATCTTCGGCCAGAGCAGCGCTCCTGTTCAGAGCCAGCCGTACCCAGGCCCCATCACCACGGCTGCCGTCAACGCCCAGCGACGACGTCTCTCCCTCACCACCATCGGCCTCTCGGCCTCGCCTAACCAGAACTCGCCCTTCCAAACACGGCCCCGCACCGAGAGCCTCTCGAGCGCCAACTCAGGCTCCGTCGACGAGAGCCCCTTCGAAGATGACCCGGCTCCTTCTGCAAGCAGCAACCCCGCAACTCCGTTTGCTCGGCGGTTGAGTTTCGGCGCCCGAGCCATGCGGGATGTCAGGCAGAGTAATGGCAGTGTTGGGAACTCCAATGGTAGACCCTCCATCCATAAAGTCTCCTCTCCCCCGACTGCAAGAGGTCGAGGTCTGTCTTTATCCACGTCTACTGCCCCAAAGCCCCTTTCATCCAATGTTCCGTCGGCGGCTTCCGCGTCTCAACGTTCGGAACGCTCGCCGTCTTTTCAATCATCTGATGTTTCTCATGTACTCGCCGAGCATTTCAGACGCCATCCCGATCAAGCATTTGGAGAACACGAGCTGACGACTATGCTTTCGACTTCAGGCGAAGGCTACAATTTTGCAGAGAACTTCCGTACCCGAGCCGAGCGCACCTCCATGTCTGGTGTCAAGCCGATGCAGACCCAGACTCCCCCGCATCAACGAGCCAAGAGCGTAGCCATCATGGAGCCTCCCGTTCGCGAGATGCCCAAGCAGCCTAAGGTACCCGACGCCATGCAGGAGCGTATTCTCAAGGGCGACTTCTACATGGACTAATGAGCCTCGTGCTTTGTCAGTACGAGGTCCAATCGTGTCCATGTATACTAGCGGCTTATTCTCCATGACGTCCTGCACCGGTCTCGACATGTAAGAGATATTTTCGATCTGGGAGCGCAATTCTGGATTGTCATGAAGCGTTTTGGACACTTTTACCGGAACTGCTTCATGCAATACTCAAGAAGCTGGAGCGGACTGAGTTTACGATTGTTCGACCGGATCACTATACCGAAATCTACGTTTTCTGATCCCCATCGCCAACCCAAGGCTTGCTCATGGCTTCAGGCATGCAGCCATCAGCAATTTTCCTAGGTATAGACGCTCGGCACCTTCCGACGATCTGGTTAGCAGTTTCGGCAATTACCAGAGTATTGTCCTTTACATTGCAGCGTTACAAAAACACACAGAATACGTCTTCCCGCACTGTTCACGCGGATGTTATCACGCTACGGAACAGCGAGTGGGTACCAATATCTCTGTCAACTGCTTATTCGCCTTGGCCTCTATATGCGAGGCTTGACGGACTACATGGCGTTTGTTTTGTACGGTACACCACTGTCATGACTTTCTTTATCAACCTACAAGATTGTACGCAGAAACAGGCTTGTTTCGGCGGGGATTACTGAGCCCGGGGGAGTTTTGCGGTTAACAGCGTCGGCGACGCACGAGCATGATTCACTCAGACTGGACAGACAGCTGCTAAGCCATGTAGCAATATCTGCTAGATACAGAATCCACCACTTTGATACAATCACCTTGTCTACACAATGATCTGTTGAATGCTGTCGAACCCTGACAGGACCGGCTCCACAGCTCCACACCGTCCATGCATGCATGCGCGTTGCGACGTGCCGCCCCGCCCCGATCACTTTAGATTGTTTACATTTCGATCAGGCCATGGCACCATCCTTCCCATCGTACGAGCTGTCCCTGATCTGATCTGATACAGGCCCGGTGGTTTGGGTCTTGGGTCCACAGAACTTTTTGGTTGGGTCCGGGTCCTTCACATTCCGCAGCTTATCGGTGTGACGAGGGAAGCTCCGAGGCTGGAGAAGCTTTGAAGGTGGGAGGGGTTGGAATGTTGAGGGGGTGATACGGGATGTTAATGCGCGAGGGTGTGCTGGTACTGGTATGGAGAGTGGGACTTGGATGGTGGTATGTTTCAAGAGATTCGAGTGGATATGCTTGTATGGTGCTATCTTTCCATGTGACAGTACAAGAATCACTCGAGACCAGTGGAAGTAAGCATGATCAAAGAGACAGGCATCAAACACGCAGTCTCACAGGGGGTATATTGATCTATGATTCTACCATTGAGCTTTACACCGTCTCAGTTCCTCCATATCCGAATCTGCTTGTCGGCACCACCGCTTCCGACACGCTCGCCATCTGGACTCCAGTCGAGCGCGAATACCTGGTCCTGATGCCCCGGTAGATCCTGTTTCAGCTTTCCGGTCCGCATGTCCCACACCTTCAGCGTCGTGTCCTTGCTGCAGCTCGCCAACAACCGACTATCTGCCGAGAAGCTCGCCATGTACACCGGACCGACGTGAGCGCGAAGCGTGAAGAGGAACTTGCCGTCCCGAGCGGACCACAGCTTGACGTGGTTATCCCAGGCCGCAGACGCAAGAAGATTGCCGTCGGGCGAGAAGCAAACTTGATTGATCTGCTTCTGGTGGCCTGTCATTCGCGTGACGGGTTTGTTACTAGTGAGAGGGGTCCAGAGGAATATAGTGCAGTCTTCTGAAGCGGTTGCCAGGCGTTCTACTATTTCTCCGTTTGTCGTTGCCGCCTTCTCGAAGCGTGATTTCGCCTTCGCGAGCTTTGCTTCTGGGGTTGGGGGTACTTTGCCGGTGTGGTCGTGGTACGAGGTTCTAAGGACGAAGTCGGTGGAGAGCGCGAGGTGGTTTACCCAGTGTGCGTGACCCGAAAGTGTGTGGATGAGTGTGCCATCTTGTGCGTTCCAGACTTTGATGGTCTTGTCGTGCGACGCTGTGTATATTCTTCCTGTGCCACCCCATTTCACGCACGTCACGCTGCCCTTGTGCCCTGAAAGTGCAAATTCCATTTTCCCACCGATTGCATCCCAAACCCTCACCGTCCCGTCTTTACTCGAACTGGCTACTCTCGGCCGTCTCTCCTGTTGCAAATGGTAAGGTTCCCAGGTTAGACTAGTGATGAAGTTCGTGTGCCCCTTCAGCGGCCCACCGACCTGCTTTCCTGTCTCTGGATCCCAGATCCGCAGCTCGTTATCGTAACCCCCCGACGCAAGCAACGCGCCGTCCGGCGAATAGCTCACCGCCAACACCCATCTTGAGTGCCCCTTTAGTGTATGCGCCGGCGTTCCCGTATCACAGTCCCATATCCTCACCGTCTTATCCCCACTGCCACTCGCCATCCGCGAACTGTTCTTCGGACTAAACTGCACCGCCAAAATATTGTCCCCATGCCCACTCACAGCCGCCGCACACCGACTCACAGCTTTCACCCTAAACACCGCCTGCGGCGCATATTGCAGCACGACCTCCTCTTCGGCCGTCACCCTGCCTGGCTTCACTAAAGAGTTGTACACATCTTCCTTGTCGCCAAGTGCCTCGGGGGACTCGCCGTGGTAGAATCGGTAGGGAATCGAATCGTCGTCGAGCTGGTCTTTGAGACTGTTGAGTAGGAGATTGAGATTTGTGGTTGTAGCTTGTGAAAGCGGAACAGTGAGCACAGGGAGAGTGCCCGAGGTGCCGGTGCTTTGGTCGACGAAGCGGATACGGATGCTGCCATCTGGTATGGACTCGGTGGGGGCTTGAGTGCTAGACGCTGCGATGGCTTCGCGCTTTTGGCGCTTCGAAGGCGGCGGGAATTGGGTTGCCATCTCGACAGAAGCAAGGTTTTTGGTGTTGTACTGCAGAACGTGAACTTTTGGTGGGGAGTTTGCGACCCCAAAATTTCGTTGCTGGTTATCGATAAGCATAGGCGCTAGCAGGGGTGACGCGCGAAGCGATCCGTCGTCACGCGTCCGCGAAGGTTGGAAGGTTGCTCTTTCCTTCCTCATAGACGTGCCTCAGAAGCATTGAGGATGAGCATCAGAAACAGTTGATCGCACACTGACTACGCAGCTTGACTAACCATCATGGCTCACCGATCGAGGCCACCTACC
Organism: Paraconiothyrium brasiliense; assembly: GCA_025388405.1. Classification (NCBI taxonomy): domain Eukaryota; kingdom Fungi; phylum Ascomycota; class Dothideomycetes; order Pleosporales; family Didymosphaeriaceae; genus Paraconiothyrium; species Paraconiothyrium brasiliense. The sequence continues at coordinate 863,146 of JANBXC010000010.1, read as the reverse complement.
TCCTACAGCACTTCGGTAGGCTCATCGTATCCGACAAACAGCTATAGGTATGGCGAGTATAACACGACGACGACCTCCCGTCCAAAGACACGTCGAAGCACTGGCAGACCTTCGACAGCTCGCCCAAGGACAGGTGCATCTACCATTGCCCGTGTCGAAGCTCAAACCGTTATCTGTGCTGTCGCCGAGTCTCGTGGCATTTCACCAACAGTTGGCATATCCTTCGTCAACATGGATACTGGGGAAGCTGTGCTTTGCCAGATATGTGACAGTCAGACCTACGTCAAAACCATTCACAAGCTACGTGTCTACGGCCCATCCGAAATCCTTATTGTGTCCACTTCTGCCAGTCCCAAGTCGAAATTGTTCTTAATCATTGAGGAAAACTTGGAAGTCATGGAAAGCAAGATGACGCTTCTTGACCGCAAGTACTGGGCTGAGAGTGCCGGGTTCGATTACATTAGGACGCTAGCACTTGACGACGACGTAGAAGCTATCAAGCTCTCTGTTTCCGGCAGTTACTATGCTGTTTGTTGCATAGCTGCTGTACGAGGATTGATCGCTCTATGAGATTGCTAGCTGACACTGTATAGGTTCTGAAACACACTGAGTTGGTTCTCGGAGTCAAATTCCCGTATCATTCGTTGAGGATGAAGTACGAACCATCAGAGGGCTCTATGTTGATCGACGTTTCTACCATATACTCACTCGAGCTTGTTCAGAACTTACATAACCCGAAGTCAAGGGAGTGTTTGTTCGGCCTTCTCAATGAGACACAGACTCCAATGGGAGGCCGTCTTCTTCGTAGCAATGTACTCCAGCCGCTTACTGATACCGACACCTTGAACAAGCGATACGATGCTGTGGACGAGCTTCAGGTGAAGGAGGATATGTTCCATGGCACGCGCTCCGCGTTGAAGAATTTTCTGGATGCTGACAAGATACTGACGGCTGTATGATGTGAATCAGGTCAGCGACGTGTCGTGCTAACTTTTCTTTTAGCTCATCATCATTCCGACCAAACCGACCATACAGACTACGGAACAGAGTATCAACCAGGTTATCATGCTAAAGCAGTTCATCACCTCAGTCTCGCCCATTTACGAAGTGCTCACTGGAGCACGAAGCTGGATGTTGAACAACATTCGCGAAGTCTGTGTACATGAAGGCTCTCCTGTTCAATGCTAATCAGTCCCAGCTTTGCTCCCCTGAGAACATTGCGCCGGTGCACGACCTCATCAACAACTATATCAATGAAGATACCACATACGCAAAGCAGCCGCTTGAGCTCCGGAACCAGCGCAACTATGCGGTGAGATCAGGAGTCAACGGTCTTCTCGATGTAGCACGAACAACCTACAAAGAATCAATGGAGGATGCATACCAACATGCCACTGAACTAAGTGGTAAGATTCTAGTTAACCTTGGTATTGAATGGAACTTGATCTCGTGCTATAGAGGAATATAACATCAAGCTCGATCTCAAATACGAAGCTGGTCGGAATTTCTACCTTCGAATCCATGAGGCAGAGGTAGAGGATGCGGTCCTCCCACCAGTTTTCACGAACGTGTTCAAGAAAAAGAAGATGATCGAATGTCAGACCGTGGAGTTGATGAAGAGGAACCAGAAGATCAACGTCTCTCACCAAGAGGTTGTGCTGATGAGCATGTGCCCTTTGATAAGATAAAGGACGCACCTAACACGCGCAGGTGATGAGGCTGTTCAAACTCTTATTGAGGAAGTGCGTGGTCACATGTCAGCGCTCTTCAAGATTTGCGAAGCCATTGCGATGCTCGATATGGTCTGTGGTCTCTTTGACCTGTCGATCTTCTGCTGACTAGACTAGCTGTCTGCCTTTGCTCATCTTGTGACTATTAACGATTACGTTCGCCCTCGCATAGGTGATACCCTTGGAATCAAGGCAGCTCGGCACCCAATCCGTGAGAAGATCATGCAGACCAGGTTCATTCCAAACGATGTGTATGCTACGCAACAATCCCGCTTCCAGATAATCACCGGCTGCAACATGAGTGGGAAGAGCACCTTCATTCGCTCGGTCGCCCTGCTGTCCATTATGGCCCAGGTGGGTAGCTTTGTCCCCGCAAGCAGTGCATCCTTTCCGATACTGCATAACCTCTTTGCCAGAGTCGGCATGGACGACAGCATCGAAAGCAATGTATCAACCTTTGCAGCAGAAATGCGGGAGATTGCCTTCATTCTGCGGAATCTTGAACGACGGAGCATGGCTATTGTTGATGAGCTTGGCCGTGGCACCAGCACCCGCGACGGCCTCGCCATCGCTATTGCTATCGCCGAGGCTCTGGTTGATAGCAGGGCTTTAGTATGGTTTGCAACCCATTTCAAGGATCTAGCTACCATTCTCTCCGAGCGCAATGGCGTCATTTGTCTCCATCTTGCTGTCGAGGTAAGAGTACCACCCCATCAAGGATACCTTCCCTGATGATTTGTAGATCAGTGAGGATGATACTATGACAATGCTCTATCGCGCAGTCGAAGGCTCTGTACAAGAATCCCACTACGGTCTTGCCCTTGCCCGCCTTGTGCCCTTACCGTCACAAGTCCTCTCTGACGCCGCCTACTTCGCACGCAAGCTTGAGCGACGTCTTCAGCAGAAGAAGAAGACATCCAAGAATGCCATCGCCGAGCGCCGTCGCAAGCTCATACTCGATCTTAAAGAGCATCTTGTACAAGCATATAATGGGACTTTAGAGGGCGATCTGTTAGCTTCGTGGTTGAAAGAGTTACAGAAGGAGTTCGTCAATCGAATGACAGCTATCAGTGAGGAAGAGAAGGGTGCCGTAGAAACCGACGAAGAGGATGAAGAGAACGATGTGGAGAGGAGTGATGAGGATTTGGGTGACGTGGAGATGATAGATGCAGGGTATGAAACGCGCGCTACGACGACGGAGTCTCATGAGCGACCGCCGACCGTGATCTCGATTGATTCGCGGGTGTCGTTATCTTCGGAGTCGTTATCGACAATCAGGTCGGCTTCGGAAACGATGTCGACGGTCCGAGCAGTTTCGGAAAACATGTACTGAGGCATTGCAAGGCATACTCGTACAGTAAGTAGTAAAAACATTAGGTCCTATGACGGTGAACTATAATGCGCATGTGCGTGCTGATGAACAGCTGTCGCTAATCTAGCAGAACAAGCTGTACATGACTGAAGATGGCATTATCCACGGACCGAACCTTGCCGTTCCTCTGAGCACAGCCTATGATGCATGATCAAGCTCATTCTCCTCCCACCAAATCTGCCCCAAATTGAAAGCCATCATAAAGGATCCCTCCTCGCCTCCACTCTCTTCCACAACATGTTGAAAATACTTCTCAAGCCTTCCACACACCCTTTCCCTCACCCTCAGCAACTCCGTCAGCAGAATCTTCCGCACTGCTTCATACCGTTCCCAAGACACTGGCCGCCGGCACCACACGAACTTCACTACGTCTAGTAACTCTTCGTCGTCGTATTCGCCGTTGACAAGTCGAGATCGAATGGTAATGTAGATGGTGGAGAGGAGAGTAGAGTCTTGAGTGTACATAGCGACGTTCACCATGCGCACTAACCGGAGTAGCGACGCCCGTTGCGTTTGCTGGGACTGGCTCGCGCCTTCTTCCGGGGAGCTCACGCTGTCATGCGAGGGGACGGTGAGCGAGTGGCTTTTCCAGAAGGTGATGGCAGCTTTGATCATCCAGGCGTGGAAAGGGAGATCGATGGTAAGTGTCGAGGGATTTGCAACCTTGACGGTACGATATCAGTAGTGATTTACTTCGAAGAGTTCGTGAGGGGATTACTTCGCGGCAAGCAGCGTGCTGTACGTATTTCTTAGCCGTAAAGTGCAGGCACAGAGCGAGTATATGGAACTCATAGCCCTCTGCGCGAAGGATGACGAGGGTGTCCTCGGGCCATTGTGAGGCGTACTGGACGAAGCTAGAGTAGGGTTTAGATAGATTGGTAAGAATGCCGGGGCGGATCAGGCGTACTCGTCGTGGAGTCGCTCTTGCTGAGCCTTAAGACCTTCTACGTTCTTGTCAATCATCTCTCGGTCGAGATTGTCCTTTGCCCAAGTGTTGACGTCGATGTTCCCGTTGCCATCGTGAGGGAGGGCGTGCTCGTTGGGATTGTACATGGTCTGGTACATTGAGGGCTAAAGAAGGGGCTCGATTTGAGAGTTCATATGGAGATGCTCGCAGAGAGACTTTAGTAGCAGAGGTCAATGTTCGAAACATGGTCAGCGCGGCGTAGTTAGCTGGTGTGATAGCGAAAGGTGAAAGGTGTAGGTTGAAAGCTTGAGCATCAAGTGTGACAGAACTCGCTTTGTCCTAGACAACGGCGAAGGCGGTGCAATTGTCTAAACGATGCTCAATTGCACGATTAGCGTTGCTGGAAGTATTGCATAAAGTGACTGAGCTTATCCGAATGAATAGGCAAAACGCGCCCAGCAGCTAACCATGCTAACACGTTATGTGCGTGAATGTTAAGCTGAATGATATAGTCATGTGCAAGACTTTAGCAAGGAACCTGGTCAACGTTATCAATGAGCGTGCGATTTCTCTAAGGACAACTTGAAGGCGAAATGTTAACGTATTTACAAAATATAATTACAGGATAACCAACGCCTGGTCTGATGCTTCTAAGGTTTTCTGGTGTTATCTTCGCTTATTCGCAGAGCTTTCCTACTATCGGTAAATCATTAACGACACGAGTGCGGTGCTCGTTCTTCTATTTCCCCTTGGGATTTCCCAACATCGGCTCGTAGAACTTGTCTGGCCATACAGGCTATATCAAGAATTAGCCTAGGCTACTGGTAGACTTTTCAGCCCAATGTGCTTACCTCCGACTGGTGGTTCGAGATGTTATTCTTGTGCGCTTCCGTGTGCGGGCCATTGTGCTCAGTCGTCTGCCTCAACTCAGTGTTCTTGGGATCACCTTATCATTCTATTAGCCATTGCTTCATCTATTTGGACTCGGTTGCGATGCCACATACCACGCTTGGTGGCAACCGCAGGTGTCGAGTAGGGTGTGCCTCCACCGGCGGTCCATCGGTCCTCAATGTTCTTTGTTCCTCTCGTCTTGTAGGGATCCGGGAACCAATATTGGCGCATGAACATGTAGTAGGTGAAGCCAACGGCACCGCCGGCCATGAAGATCTTAGGGATAGTGAGACGGCCAGACATTGTTGTTGATTTGATGAAGTTTTTCGAAGCTGGAGTGAAGCGGAAGAGGTCGGTTGATCGATTCGTTTGCGCGATTGAAGGGTACGAAGAGGTGACGGGAGATATACGTGTGCGCGGAAGGAATGGAGGGTGACGTTCGTACCGGTAGACGCTTCTTCTTAGGCCATGTGTTATGCCCTTTGCGTGCAGTCTGTCGTTGCTGTTGCTAAATGATCGCGTCATTATTGGCGTTAGCGTGAGAGCTCCCCTGTCACATCGGTCTTGGCACGAACATCCCTGTTCATTGAGGCTGAACGCTAGCTGTGGCGCTCCTTTTGCGAAACCACATCTCCTGTAGGCCGGAGGGGACACGCGATCATAACGGACAGGCCTTGAACGGCACAACGGTTCCTCGGGAAGGAGACAAGTGTACTCACCTCTAGTCATTCGTTCGATCCCGATCCATGAGAGAGCAGGCAGCAGGTGCTGAGGCGCATTTTGAACGATAAAGACAGGCCGACTGGCGACATCAACATGGACGGTGATCCAGCGGTTGAGCCGGAGCTCGACAGATTCAGTCGCATACTGCCTCTGCCATATCGTGTCGCTTTGATTATAGTAATGGGTATGTGCTCTGCCTGCAGTAATATTGATTGAGCTTACAAAGTCTCACAGGTGTATGGGCATGGGGTTTGAACCTCCACTATCTCTCTCTGATACGCATCGATGTGCCGTCCCTTATTCGATACCCGGCGCGCAACTCTCCGCACCACCCACCGCATTACTTGTCTTGCTACCGCGTTGCACTTTCCCTCACCGTCCCGCTCGTACTCTCCTTGCTCCTGTTTTGGGGCCTCACAAACGGTAGCCCCGCCGACATCGCCGCTTGGGAGATCCTACCCAATCTTTACTTACTTGTCCTCGTCATCGGCTTCATCGTGCCTATACCATTCGTGAGCAGGAATGGACGACACCGCACACTTGCGACTCTAAGAAGGATCAGCATAGGAGGCATCGCGGAGGCTCAAGACGGGAAATTCGGGGATATTCTGCTTGCCGATGCATTGACGAGTTATGCCAAAGTGCTTGGAGACCTGTTCATCAGCCTGTGCATGTTCTTCTCGTCCAAGCACAGCTCCACCGGCCCGCCGAACCGCAACTGCGGAGGCTCCTTCTGGGTGCCCTTCATCATATCAATACCTTCGCTTATCCGTCTCCGCCAATGTCTTACTGAGTACGGACGCGTTAAAAAAGCGAACAAGCAAGCAGGACAGATCAGCGCCGCCACAGGCTGGGGTGGTGTCCATCTCGCGAACGCGCTGAAATATAGCACGGCTTTCCCTGTTATCATACTTTCCGCAATGCAACGTAGCCCACAGCCGTCCAAATTCGGTATGTCTGAAGCTACGCTTTTCCGCCTGTGGCTCGGTGCTGTCTTCGTCAATTCAGCCTATTCGTTTTGGTGGGATGTAAGTCGCGATTGGGATCTTACTCTTCTGCTGAGTAAAAGAGAGAGGGAGAATCCGGAGCATCCATGGGGCCTAAGACGCCATCGCTGGTTCCACGCCAAGGAATTCTACTACGCAGCGATTGGCATCGATGCTGTTCTGAGGTGCACATGGAGTATCAAACTAAGTCCGCATTTAGACCACTTCAACGATTTGGAGGGAGGCATCTTCTTAATGGAGGCACTCGAGGTGTTCAGAAGATGGGTCTGGATTTTCTTCCGTGTCGAAACCGAGTGGGGTGAGTGTGCTTCATGTGTGCGTAGCAAAGAGTGGAGAGCTAATTGAAGCAGTCCGTAACCACCGTGGCCCTGCACCAGACGACATTCTGCTCGGTGATTTTGCGAATGCATCGAACAAGTACGATGAGGATGACTGAGTAAAATATGGTTCGAAGGGTTGGATGAAGCGTCTAGCATATGCATTTCTGGGCGTTTTGAGCGTTTCTAAGCTAGACATACAGGAATGAGATACCAGTCCACGCAGTCTCTTCTCAGCAAACGCTCTGTGCACTCACTCCTACGGGCCACAATGAATTCAAGTCAAGCCTTGCTCCACGTCGCGGTAACCCTTTCTTTTGCATATTCACGACTTCGCAGCTCAAGTTGCAGTCGACACATGTCCTCTCTCTGACAGCCACGAATCATGATGTGATGCACGAGGTTTCCACGACTTGGAGGGGGAAGACGCAAAGATTATTGGTAGTGGCCGTACACTGGCAAAGCAATGCGTAGAATCCAGCGATCATCACGCTCATGGTTTTGAAGTCCTTCAGCATGTATCGAGCGGCATTTTGGAAATATACTTTTGAGACCGTCTGAACGTCGTTTGGTATCAACATCACAGCACAATGACGTACTACAACTTCGAACCATTCATTCACCGCCGTCTTTCTGCTATCATCGACAAGTCTACTAGCAGCCGCCATGCAGTTCACCCCCACTCCTCGCCACCTCTTCGCCGCCGCCGCCGGGGCCTTGGCTGCTCCCTCTCCCGCTCAGTACGACGTCGCGCTGACCACGCCGCGTTTTTGTGCGCCACCGTACATCCGCTCTTCGAACCCATCCTCCCCACAAACGCTAACAAGCACACAGTTCACAGCATCCCACCGTGTTTAAGGGGTGCGCTGAACCCTGGGCCCCTTAGGTGCTAATCTCGGCGGGAGTGTCGCTATGGCTTTGTACACTCGGCCTCACAAGACCATCAATAGAGGGGTATGCTAGACCCATCAATTGTACGATGAGGGCAAGATATGAAGTGATAGAAGATAGCATGGTGCAGGTTCCTGGACCTGAAGGCCTGTGCTTGGACACTCGCTTTTGTTTATCTAGATGACTGAGGATTCCTCTGTAATTACCTTACCTTTCAATAGTGGCTAGAGGACCCAAACAGCACTCCAGACTCGGTCTTAGCCCTACCTTCACCTACGGCCGCGGCCCGCCTTCACCGGCACTTGGTCCGCAGGCAACACCCTTCACGTGACGCTTTGCTAGCGCAACTAGCGTCCCCCAGTTTCCTATATAAACCCGCCCGCGCCCGTCACTTTGCTCTTCTTTTTTCTTTTCTCTTCTCATACTTACCTTTTCGGGGTTCTCCGAGCTCAAGAGTCGGGGCACCACACCAGGACCACGCATTGCACAGCGCGGATCGGTCCAGGTTGTTTGTTTGTCTTCGGGCACTCATCTGGAGTAATTTTTGTTTGTCGCAGTTTGCTGCGCGCTTCATTGATATGCCTGGCGATGCTGGGGTGTTGAGGAAGGGCTCTGTAGTTGTATCGAAAGATGTTTTGGTGTGGGTCAATCGTCTTCTTCGTTGGCGCTTTGCGAAAAGTCCGTGGCTTGTTTTCCTCTCCGTTCATGGTTCACTTTCCTGCGCTCGTTCGTTTGCTGTTTGACGGCCCATTCATGGTAGACACAAGGTGCAGCTTATCTACATTCACGTATTCTCAACATGTGCACCTAGGTAGTGTCTGGGCAGTTGAAGCGAGCCATTGAAAATACCCTGGCACTTGAGTGTATCTCTTTGCTTTGTGCTTCAGTACAATACGTGGGCAAGGTCTTAAGTTCGTAAGGTATCCGTGGCTGACATGGACCAAACCGTAACAAGCGGAGAGTCGGCGAACCCAAGCTGTAAATACTCCAGAAACCTGTCTCAACATTGACGTTCGAGGTAGTCGCGTACAGTACTGTGGTGCACATGACAGCCATTGTTTCCCTGAGCTCTCAGCCAGCCACTGCCACCCGGCGTGTTCCCCGCACATGCGCCCCAATACAATACCCGCTAACAGCAGCTGAAATGCAGCCACAATGTCCATACAATCACGATCGTTTTTCTGCGCAATCCCCAATTGTCTGCTCAGATATCTTGAAAACTCTTGGTCTCTGATGCCAGGTTCTTGCAATAGCGAATTCATGGCCAACACCCCGACATCGAGAGGACGCGTCTTGTCCAGCACTTTTGAGATAGACGAAAACATCTCATTGGCCGTAGAAGAAAGACGCGAGCGCATCTGAACGTCATTGTTGTTAGCCTGAGCGGCTGAAGTTGATATGTGGTCTAGGTAGCTAGGGCTGAAGAGCTAGCGCTGCTCTACCGTAGGTCTCTCGAAGGCCTAGTGGACAATGGACTTGGTAAACCTACCTTTACTCAAGTATTTAAGGGTCGTCTCTGTAGAGGAAACAGCTGCTGTGCTCAATTACCTCGACTGAAGCTTCCGGCAATGTCTGTCTCAACTACACCTGCTTATATACATGTTGGAACATGGGACGATGAGACAAGAAAACACCCAGCTATGAAATGGATGGAAGACTACACTCTCAACTTTAACAAGCGTGGGGACTGGGACCAGGAAGAGAGCGCTTGGGTAAGTTCGCTTCTCCCGCTTTCCAAAGCAGCACAATTCCAAAACTACCCCACGCTCCTTGGAAAGCACAACCACTAATATACCATCTCTTGAAGCTTTCCTCAGACTTCACACTCGTTACGCCGGACGGCAAGACTTCCACCGGCAATGCCGCTGCCTTCGCCGAATCCAAGGGCATGTACCAGTTTTTCACATCCGAGTTTCACGAACCGTATTTCCTTGTCACCTGGGAGACGAACGAAGGTTGGGAGATGCTCGGTCAAGCAAATTTCTATGCAAAGCTCTCTGGTAATGCGACAGCCCAGGAGAAGAAAGCTCAGGACCTGGCGGGGAGAGAGTGGGATGTCAAGATCCCATCCGCTTTTCACTTCGTATATGTGAAGCAGAAGGATGCACCACATGGTGGTATTGTGCTGAAGAGAACTGAGATCATGAGTGATAGTCTGCCGGCGGTGCAGATTTTGATGGCGAGAGGGGTTACACAGCAGTAATTGTTAAGGGGTGACGGAATACTCAGTGCTAGGTGATCCAATCTTTTAAGATGTAGTTGTTACATTAAACTGTATGCTTCTCCTGGTTCACGCTGAATGTGAGTCTCTCTCCAGATCCTGTATCTTCCTCGGGCCTCCAGCTTGACTATCGTCTTGTCCAATGTCACTATGCGGCTCTTGTGAGTCATTTGCAAAGGTACTTTCTCCTCCACTATACTCCTCATCCAGTCTCTTCATCAACTCTTCTCCTGGCAGGAGGATACTCCGATCAATTGCCAGCGGTAAGCCACGATGTCTACCGCGGACCATCACAAACAGCATGACCACCTTGCTGAGGCTGGCGAAGCGCCCACTAAGGCTGTAATCTTCTCCAGGCACCCCGGTCGACAGTCCTACCGTGCCGTACGCAGATGTCACCTCGAACAGCAGCGAGAATATATCGAAACCCGGATCTGCGGCACGAAGGTGATCTCGCTCAATGATGCACACCAGGAAGAAGGCGAGGAACTGGAACCAGATATCGTACGCCAGCTGCTTTTGAAGATGAGAAGCTATACCGGCAGCACTGTCATCACCCTCCTGTAACCCAATTGATCGCTCTTCGTACGTATTTGTCTTCCGCAGCGTCATCACCAGTGGGTAGCTGGAGATGTACATTATAACCAAATAGGCTACCAAGCAAGCTGGCGCAAGTGAACTGAAAGTTATTATGTACGCTCCTGATGTTCGCAGGCCGGTGGCTTGGAACAATCCATCCAGAATCCGTTTTCCGATCGACATAGCTTGGAAGTCCGGCATGCCGATGTTCAATATCTCGAAGCATAGCCATGCAGTGACATCGATGGTCAGTTGGATAGCCAGTAGATACCATGTCTGTCTGCTCGGAAACAAGTAGATGAAGCAGCGTCGAGGATGCTGTAAAAGGAACTGCAGCGTATTGCTCAGGCGAGATTCTCTAGGTACCATCTTTTTCATTGTCCATATAGTCAATCGGAGGAAAATTGGAAACTGTGTTTGTCCTATCAGAGCCAGTGCACCAGCAATGATGAGTATGTAAGGCATACCACTAAACGGAATGAAGTTCGCGTTCAGCACGTTGAGACCGCCGTTCGCAAATTCGGTGACCGTTGAGAAGAATGCCCACCATCCGGGGTTTATACCACCTGGCTGTGCCTCGCGGAGAATGTCGCGCGTCGTAGAGCGATATGCGTATGGCATCAGGAAGACGATGCCAAATAGATACCAGAAGAGCTGGTAGCCAATCAGGATGAATAACAGAGCCTGCAAGGCGCGGTACTCCACCCCACCAAGTTCTACTCTGTCGTGCTCACTAAGCTCCAAGAAGCGCCCTCTCGAGTCTAGATGTGGCTTGAACGAGACATAGTCATGCTGCTCTGGCCGCAGTTCACTCGTAACATTGTCAAAGACACGCGAGAAGAAACTTTTCGCAAGCTTTGTCTCCCAAGGTGTAGGCACAAAACCAAAGCCTGTCTGATGATGGAACGTCCGCCTCTTGTTCAATGGTTGGATTTTCACCTTTTTCGGCTCTGCTTCTCTCACATTGTCCTTGCCACCTCTACTCCGTTCAGCATTGTAGCGCTGCCGCAAGCTCACATTGCCGCTTCCGCTGCTCTCTGCATTCACATGGCTTTTCTCAATGTCCTGGACCAACCTCTGCATAGTGCCCGAGTGCTTCACGACCTCAGACATTCTTTTGCGAAACATGCTTTGCCGGATCAGAACAACTACCATCGAAACAAACGGTATGTTGCCAATCATCAGTAGCACGCAGAGGACAGCTTGTTGAAACCCAGATAAATTGCCCAGATCCACGGAATTGAGCCCTGCACACAGTTAGACGTGCGCCTCGCAGTATTGATTTAGAAATTCGAGTACAGCAGGCCTTGATATCATAGATTAGAGGAAGAAAATTGTCGTACCGGTAGTTGTCATAGCGCTGCATGTCAGGAACAGAGCGTCCATGTAGCTCAGATGACTGTCATAATAGCCATCCTTCGGTCCGTTCTTTACACCTTCGCCGTATACGATGACTGAGCTGATCGCTATCACAACGATGAAGTACAGCATGTGCGCACGGTAAAAATTCAATGTTAAGAGCTCATTGCGGATATACCGGATGAAGTGCTGCTTCGCTTTGTGTGGTGAGGGCACATCGTCGGTTGAGTCGGCCATGGCGCCTGTCAGCACGCGCGGGTGCTCGTGACGCCAATGGAGTCGGATGTGAGAAGATGTGCGGTATCATTTGGGAATGATTCGTGGATGTACCGTTGTGCTGTTGAGCGTATGATTTGGAGGCAGTGCAATGCCAATTATTTGGCGGCGCGGCATGATGTCATGGTTTGATGCCGGAAGTCGCGCATCGCGCACGCGTCTTCAGCCAGTGCCAGATCCCTATAAACCCGTGGACAAAGCCCGCTCACGTGTACTAAGTATTATAGTCTCTGTGCCACTATAATTCAGGCGCTTATCATCTGGCGAGAAAAGCTTTCAGTGACTACTTCCCACATGAAAGCCTCGAGGGTAATTCGGTTTGGTAGTACGGTGTCTCGCAAGGAGATGTCGTTGGTAATGCCATCATATGAGCTCAAAGCCGAGCTTCATGGGGAAGGATTTTCACCACTTGCGAACCTTAGCATTCGATGGGTTGACCGCTTCAATTGGAACTCATTCAAAAGCCCTCTCGCTCGTGTCGAGATGGGAGCTTGTGTTGAGGTATTCTTGTTTGATGTCAGCTGTAATATCATCTCCAGATCCGTGACCCAACTTCCAGATGATTCAATTGAGGGCAAGATTGTTTGGCTTCGCTGTTAGACATGATAAATCTGGGGACGGTGTGGAAAATTCGTAGGTGCCTGAGAGCTCAAAGGCCCACGAAGATATCGACGATTATACCAGGATCTCTATTGCAGTCGCCACCTTGGACCACAAGACATCGAGTGGCTCACGGTATCGATCGACGTCACCTGGAAATGAATCTTGAGCTGTAGCATCTACACTGACTATCAGCTGGTAGCTGGGAGTTCCTCGGCGTTGAGACCTCCAGTCAGAGGATTGATCGACACGTATAACGGTTTGGCGTTTCGAGGCGCAGAGCGGGTAGGCGAATCCATTCTTATCTTAAGGGTAATCTGAGCCGAGTCCGGAACCAAGAAGTTGGACAGTTGAAATACCCTTTGAGGGATGAATACAAGAATTGACAGCTATGAATCCATACGCACCTTTACACGTACGCGTTTTGGCCCCTCCTGTTTAGAAACAGGCAGTCTAATATTGGTAGGCTTTATAAAACCTATCACCTACGAGAAGATTTTGAAAGCGTCATCCTGGCCATGTGGGCCCATGTTGCAAAGCATTATACAAAGATCGTTTTCGAGCTCCATCTCATCCGCCGTTTTGGCCATGTGTGCCTTTGGTTCAGGGTGCACAATGTTAATTATCGCTATACCTTGATTATTCCTCAACGGATGTGTACATGTCGCTATCAAGTCAGGAACGTTGCTAGCGAGGGTACCGCGGGGCTGCGCTAGGACTTTGGAGGCATATGTCGGTTAGGTCAATGACCGCGCGACATTCGAGACGATATCAGCACCATTAATGTCTGAGAGGCATCAAGGAAGAAAAGCTGAGAAGGCAAGAGGCGACCGTCCCCAGTTTATGGTACGTCGCCAACGATGGTTCTTTTGAGTGGCCGCGCCAACCGCGGCCCAGGAATTCCTGGTCCGACTCAAGACCAGAGTGGCTCTCGAAGTGCTCGCCTTGGCTTTCTATATTTGCCCTTCAGATCATGTTCAGCCTAATAAAATAAATAAATGCAATCATTCCCACGAATGGGATCGATTCCATCAGCGCAAGGCTATGCACTTGGCCCCCACTTACTAATTCCACTGAGCTCAGCGTAATGCAATGCAGTGCACCAATTTCGTTATATCCGCGAGCCGGCGTCAATTCCGCAACCGCGACTCCATATTCAGTATTCCATTCGGGCCATCTCATACTCGCCCAACATATCTCCCCTATGCCCATTATCCGCGTGATAGTTCGCGACGCGTCACGCCACCTACGCCATCTATGCTGCAATCAGAATAGCTCCCCAGTTAGTCTCCGCGGAGCGAATCCTTCCTAAACGAACCCCAACCTTATTTCCCGAGAACCATGCGATAAGGGCGAAGCACTGATGTTTTGATGAAGAGGCAAGGCGATATCTCTCACCGATTAGTTGGGATGTCTGAGACCACGCAGTGAGCGCTAATGTTTCTGACTCTGACAAACGTGGGTGGATTGGTGTCGCGGCACAGGTGCCTTGCGGCAAGCGCACCTGGGCAGGCGCACAGTACACGTGCCGGGGAGCACAACCCTATCCGGGGGCTATACGGCGGCGAGAACTCCCCGGTGCGGTGTGATTCAAGTTCGAGGGGTTCTTGGGTTTGGGTTACTAGCTGGGGGTACAATATACCTGGGTTGTACCGGGATAAGGGTAATGTACCCCTGAAATGGACGGTCGATGGTATAGGAGCATTCGAGGGACGGGACGGTGAGGAATGGGCGGTACGTAGTGTTAGCGTAGGCGAAAGCATGGGAACATAGTTACCAAGATACTGGAAGATGTTCTTGTCGCCAAAGTGACATCTTAATAAGGGATTTGCGAGAGTGGGCCGGAGCGGCAGATGCCGATGGGTTACGGCAAGACTAGGTTCATGAATATACACTTCTCTTAGCGTCTAAGATGAGCTCTGTCGAGAACACGTCGTGTGCGGGACTCGACAATGAATGGCCGCTAGGGGAACTGGTGTGAACGCTTGACCACCACAACATGGTTCAGAAGAGCAAGCATAGGCCTGAGGTGATGAAACACATTTCCTGCAGGCGTGAAAGACAGACGGAGCGTTCGAATGCAGGAACCAGATCAGGAGCTTGATATCAAACGTAAGACGGTTGTACAACCTGAGATGTTGGCGAATCATACTTCAAAACAGGTGACGCACAAGACGCGGCTCGGCCATTACCCCGCCATAGGATCGCCACTGAGTGTGCAAAGCAGTTCGATGCAAGTAGGGCGCCTGGGCTAGGAACCTTGTATGTGGCTGTGGCTTCCTTGACCGCATGTGGTGAGAATAGAGGAGCGCTTCGGTCCTTCTTGCTGTTGATTGCTTAACCGAGTCAATTCACGAACATGTATTGGCAAATTATTGCCACTGGTCTCTGGGGGTGGCTTGTGGTATGTGATCGTCAGAGACCTTCGTAATGCGCCGTTTCCAAGTCTCATTTCATGGAATGCCTCGCTAGACTCGACGTCGGTCGTATGCAAGGTGAGCACGCATTTGGGTAGCACAAAAAAAAGTAATATTCATTTTGAAACGGTGGCATCTTCTCGGGACCTAGATGTTTCCGTTTGGGCCGTTGAACCAACAATCCGACGGGTTCCCACAGAATCGAGGCCGGAGGCAAGATGCCGTGTGTCATGCTGTTGCCGGTGGCGATTACCTCTGGCCGACGTACTTGCGGCATCATCGACCGCGTCCGTTGTTGAGGTTGTGCTAGCATGCCATTCAGCTGGGAGGAAGTTATGAAACATGTGCAGCAGGTCGCATAGGCGATGGACAAGACTGGGCCCGGTTGTGTTTTGACTCCTGGTTGATATAGGCAATCGATCGAGCCCGAGGGCAGGACTACGGGCAGTGGCGTCATGCTGGAAGTGGCCAGAAACCGTTATGCGATGCGCCTCTTTGCCATGAAGAGGACGACCATGTCGAGTCTGGAAGCATGGTGCTCGCTTCGCCGCCTGGCACACCGTTCACTGCAGTGAGATGAGTCGTGCGGAGCATGGAATTGTGCTCGCCCGTACGCCTGGGCTTCTTGAACGGTGAAGGTAGTCGGGGCCAGTAGAGAAGACGAAGGTTGGACCGAGACGAGACTGAGCGCATCAGCTCGGGTGCGGCAGAGGACCCCATTCGGCCCGGAGTTTAGCAAGCCAGGTCACGCACATTAGCCATCGGTGAGCCGCATATGAGCTGGGCAGCTCGAGTGTGCTGTGAAGGACAGTCTCACTCCCACTGCTGTGGGCAAGGCCGGGGATGCGGGAGGGACAGCAATGGTCACCAGTCGGGAAGCAGTGGATGCATGGGGATGTGCGGACCTGTGCTGACGGCAGCGAATGGGGGAGCGACGCGCTGACGGGTGCCGCGTTGGCTTGGCCATGCCGACGATTGATTCTGTGCAGCGGGCCAGGATGGAGAGGCCAGGCTGAACGGCTGGCGGCGGGAGCAGACGTTGGGTTAGCATGGATGGAAGTCGTGGGGGACGCGACGCGGTTGCAGCTGCCACATACAGCCGGTCTGGACGGCGCGCTGGCGTCTCCTCAACCGCCTGGCCTCGGGCGCAGAGGGCCTTCCGGGGCGGGCTTCGGCGCCGAGGGCACGTCGCACCCGGCGCTGCTGGTGCGGAGCGTCGCGCGGTGGTGGGCAGTCGTGGTCGTACACAGCACGACACCATGGACGGTGGCCGCCCAGGACGCAGTTCACCAGGCCGCACGACTCGTCCGATCTCCGCCGGGCCGATGCCGCCTGCTGCTCCACCTCCCATCCCACGCCAGCGTCGCGCCCAAGCCCAAGTGCCCAAGCAGCACCCGGCATCCGCGGCGCGCAGGGGACGTCGCCTGCGCCGCGCAGGCTGCCCGATGGATCAGTCCCGCCGTCCCCCGAATGCTTTGCATGTCACGTTAGCGCGCAGGCGGCATGCACCCTGGCCACGCCCCCACAAATCAACAACCCGTAAGAACGCCTCCTGCGCCCTAGCGAGACAACACGAAGCCCCCGGCCGCTTGCCTGTGCAGTGTGCGACTGGACGCATCCTTCGCTCGTCGTCCGCGCCGCAAATGCTGCGGAGTCCCTCTGCGCTGCCATGCCATGAACCCTCGACCCTGAGACCTCTCCCTCTCCCCCTTGTGCAACTTCATTTCAGCACCGCCGCAGGCTCCTCCCGGCCATACGAACCGCTCAATATCTCTGCCGCGGCCCGCTCCCGCTGACCCTCATTGTCCTCGTCGCCGCCACGGCTCCCAGTTGGCACCTTCACCACACTTTCCCCCGCAGGCGCTTCCGCCATGAATCGCCGCCTCCCTTCTCTCCCTCCGCTCAGAGACATGGTCGACATGTCCCAAAGCCGTGGAACCCCACCCTCGCAGAATGCCTCGTGGACCGCCATCAATCACCGAGCAGAGGGTCCTGTGTCTCCATCGACGCATCACGCAAACCCACAGGTAGACGCCCAACCCTCGCCGCCCTCGCATCACCAGGCCCAAATGGAGAGACCCGTTCTGCAACAGACCCCGACGGCTGCGAATTCCTCTTCCCCTGATTCCAATTACGCTGCAATTGCCTGCAGCGGCCATCCTCAGCGCTTCACTCCAGGCGAGCAACAGATTGTGGAGAAGCCAATCACAGCGCGCCAAGACTCCGCCGTTTTTCCATCTGCAACCCACCAGATACCAACAACTGTCCCTCCAGGAAATACGTCGTCTCGAGCGGGCACCAGTCCGGAATTGCATCATCGCGCTGCTTTTCGTGATGCCGCGGTTCATCCTCTCACGCCACCGTCCGACCCCTCTTCCCTTCAATCTTACCCCAGCAGCGTTTCAACAAATCCATCCATCTACGACAGACCTCGGAACCAACCTTCTACAGGAACTCGACAGGAATCTGCAGAAATGAATGACGAACACCGTCGGGAGCCTTTTCATTCAGACGTTTCACGATCCACCGCACTGCCTTTACCACAGACCGCGCTTATTTATGACGGAAGGAGTAGCATGCCGCCTCCCCCGGTTCCAATTGTTGCACCTAGTCTACCTCGCGAAGCAGCTACCGTGGATTCCACTTCACCTCCGTCTAGTACTGCTTCCTCACAGCAAAACTCAAGGTACCCATCGGATGCATACAACGCTGCTGAAGAAGGTTCTGCGGACAAGTGTGCATTTTGCCACGAAACATGGACTTATCCACCACCAGATACAAGCACGCTAGTCCAGGGGAGACCGTCACTTACTTTACAGGACATGCAACAAAACATGGACGCTCTAAGTACCTTTACTAGTAATTATCGAATAAAGAAAGAGGCGGATTACCAAAGGTGGAAGCAACTTCATTCGGGCGGGCATTGTAACTGTACGGACCATCACGCAGGCAGCAAGAGGAAGCTTGAAGGATCAGTCGAAGCCACGTCGCCTCCATTGAAGTATCAAAAGCGCGCCAGTGCGTCTCCTCCACGAACATCACATTTGACACCACCTCCGGATCCGGCGAGCGATGAAGCTGCATCCGGGCCTCAATATTTCGAAGCCCGTTTAGGCCCCCGGATACCCCTTGATCCTAACGTCGCTCGGGTCATAGGAAGGTACATACCACCTGCGGATGACTCCAACAACATGTTTTATGACGCACACGGAGAGAGAAAGACAGTCAAAACAGAAGAAACTGCAC
Source organism: Paraconiothyrium brasiliense (assembly GCA_025388405.1). NCBI lineage: Eukaryota > Fungi > Ascomycota > Dothideomycetes > Pleosporales > Didymosphaeriaceae > Paraconiothyrium > Paraconiothyrium brasiliense. The sequence continues at coordinate 844,610 of JANBXC010000010.1, read as the reverse complement.
ACTAGTAGGATAATTCAGGGAAAAGGAGCTGCATCTTCGTGGTCAGCTTGTTCTCGAACGAGTTCACAACGACCCATTGTGCGCTTTCCGCCAGAGCTGGGTAGCATAACCAGCCCTATCAACGTCCGACCGTCGCTTTTCATGTATACGCATTTACACCTCACGCATGGTTGGCACGTACCCTGTACTCTACTTCCACATATACCCCCGTACGACCTTCATTACTTCCAGCATCTATAGCATTTGTGCATCGCATCAAAAAGAATTTCTATCCACTATCTGTCACAAAGCATTCTGCGCCGTATCTGTTTCCGTCGTGCCCAATTCACTAGGCTCGGGTCCCACCGTTCTGACACAGATCCTGCACCTCTTTCGCCCCACATCTAGTCCGATATGTGCCACCACACTAGAAGTCAGCTGCATATCAACAGATTCATCTATATACGTTATCTAGAAAATCACTGCCCTTCGGCGCGTGCTGGCGTCTGTCAGCTTGCACGTGCACCTATCATGGAGGCTCGGTAACGCCATCGCCTGGCCAAGCGGCAACTACGGTATCTGACGCGAGGCGAGGGAACTCAAAGGAGCAGTTTCATGTGCAAGCCTGCGCTACGAGCGCGTGGATGGCTGCATGTCAGCAGTAGAACCCCTTGACTGGCTACGAAACGGATGTTTGCCTCTGCTGAACGGCGTGCGTTTCGAGTAGCGCGCACAACAGATGACTGCCTGACAACACACCTGAACGTCACTCGCTCAATCAGGAGCAAGAAGCTGGGTCAAGGACATCGACACGATGCGACCTGGAAGCAGGGAAAGCGAAGAGCAGCAAACATTGTGCGCCTCAGTGCAATACTGTGTCTAGACAACATCCCTGTTGCGGTTTTGGTGCGAGCGGGAAATCAAGCCAGAAGAGATGCTGATTGGATCCAAGGAAAAGCAACTGTAATGATGAGATTTCCTGTATTACGTGGGAACCTTCTGGAGTCAGCTGGCGGAGTTCGGTCCCGATGATGCAAGCAGCCCGTCTCCGAATGGAGGTGTGCATGGTACGATCTTACAACGGTGACGAGACAAGAGGATACAGGCTAGATGACAGCGGCGTCGCCCGTATTCGCTTGTCGAAGGTTTTTTGGGCGGTTCCAGCAGCGGGCTGCACGTCTATGCGCAATAGACTCACCCCGTCACGATGATCGATTACGCACGACAAAGACTCCAGATCGTGTTGGTGTGTCACGATACCGAGACAAGGACAACGGGCATGTGCCCTGCATAGCGTGGGATTGGAGTGCAGCGGCACAGGATCACGCGTCGCACTGCCCCGACAGCTTCACGCTGATCTAATGGCACGGCTGTCCATCCGTTGGGAGGGTGTGTTGATCATTGATCGCTGGCGACCATGCATGTCAGTTGCGAAAATCAGGCCAATATGTGTGCCGCAGGGCGGTATTCATAGCAGCGGCAGCAAGGCCGTCTTCAACCGTGCATGGTTCGGGAGCCGGAGCGTTGCTCGATCCCGCTTCCCCAGCTTGGCGATGTCGCCATCATTCGTGGAGACACTCTGCGGGGTCCTGCAACGTCTTGCCCTTTCTCCTCGGTCCGCTGCAAATGCATCCCGATGGAGAGGTCGTCGTCGTGCTCACGAGTTGCACCGTCACCCATGGACGGCTGCACTTCGACCCTCTCAGGGACCGCCGGCCATGCCAACAGTTAGCGCTGCGGATCGCCTGCGGAACACCAAACCTTCGACTTTTCAATATCGCGCCGGCTTGCTGCACCGGGGCACCCGCCCGTTCCAGGCAAGATGCCCATGTCTGCGCTCCCCGTAGTGGCGGCTGCACCAATCGAGCAGCAAGCAAACCCACAAACTCACAAACTCACGACCCGGCTAGCAGGGCAGCAATCAATGCAGAGTAAAATCACTTCTGCTGGCCGGGGCGCTGAGCAGGGTGTCGTCCTCGCGGATGCACGTCGCCTTTCGTCGCCGCTCGTCGCCATTCGTCGCCTCTGCGCCTCGCCCCACGCTGCGCTGTGAACAATGACGGAGCAGCGCGCACTAAATTCGCACAAGAGGCGTGAAAGCCGGCACGACAATGCCTCTGACGTGCAACGGTCCGGCGCCAGTGCATATGCATGGCATTGTTTGCGGGCTGCGGAGATTGAAGACACGCTCTCCCCCCGAGGCAGCGCGCCGTCCAAACTCACCACCGCGCTCATCGTCGAACGGGGTTTTTGGGAGCAGGGGTGCGGCTTCGGATTCGGGTTGCAAACGAAGCGTCAGTGTCTGCCATCTCAAACTCTAAAAACGCGCGGGACCCTGTTCCCTGAATTATCCTGCTGGGACTTTGCTGAAATGGACCGGCTTTGGCGCCGCGCGCGACTGGCGAGCGGCTGGTGCCGTTGTCCACGGGCGGGTGAAACTAGCTTGAATCATGGGCGAGATTTCGATTTGCGGGGCGAGATCTGGACGGCTCAGGGTGCGCGGAATCGAGGGATTCATAGAGTTTCGAGCCGAGTCGTGCGGGTGTTTAGAATGCGCGGTCCTCGGGTTCGTATTTACAATTCGTTCGCGAACTGCAGTTTGCTTCGCTTGTAGGACATGTTGCCACTTTGCCGTTTGATTGAGAGGGGGATGGGGAGGCTGAGTGGGTGATGCACGCTGCATATACGAGCTCCCCTGGAGACGAGGCGACATATCAACGGCGCTGAGGTAATACACGGTGCGATCACAATTTATTCTTCCTCCTGCGCCCGGCAGTGGGCGCGGATATTGATCAAGTGGGAAGGTGAAGGATGGGTCTACGAGTCAATCGCAGGTGGGCCGGTGGGTCCCGCTGTGACGGAAAGATGCGTGGCCGGTCGCCTCACTTCAACGGAGATACTGGGAGTTTGCATCGCTACCGCGCGATACGTCGTGGTACATGTGGGGGACGAGTCAGTCGCTAATGGACGACGGTCGAACAGTCCGTCGGTGAATATGTTTTCCCGGTGCTACGGATTGTGTAGGAATAAAGCTAGGTATGCATCGTGGGCGTAGTCCGATGCTTATCGGCAGCAAGAAGCGATCACTTAGACCAAGAATCTAGGCCATAGTTGGGCCCTCCGCCTTCATGTTTGGCTTCAAAATGTCAGCATGCAGCAAGGCTCATTATTTCGGTGAAGAGCTGGGTGGGTGGAATCTGTCGTAAAAATGATAGTATGGTTTTTTCAGTTCTTTTGTTTCTATTGTACATATATCCTGACATGCTGCAAGCGTAGTACCCAATGAGGATGATGCCCGTAACTCGATGTATACTGGGAAACAAAGATACCCATACCACAGCTGAACAGATTACATCCAATGACCTCGCTTCTTCCCTCCGCCCAAACCAACCGTCCACCAGTTCGCTATTACTCAGCCGACGTACGGACACACTCACGCTTGAACTGAAGTCGCTGGCCGAGACAAGGCTCGCCAGTGCGATGTCTCTTCTCCAAGGTCACAAACACTCGAAAACGGTAGTCCTGCCCTACCATTGAGCTTCCTAGCTTGAAAATCCCATTGTACATCACCGACTCGGCGGCAGATGGTAGCGCTGCGTTGTCGCTGTATATGTCTTTGAACCTAAGCCGCATATGGAACGCTGAGAGACTGTCAGAAATCCTTGCTGGTGGCTCAAGACAGGAAAGATCGAAGATGTCTCCGTCTGGGGACTCGCGAGGGTCATCGTCGTGACCAGCATCGCTGCTTTCCCCGGCCTCATCCTCCTTCTGCTCGTGTTGGTCTCGATCTTCCAATTCATGTTCCTCGTCCTCGTCTCCGCTGGGCTCCTCGATGGCTTTCAAGAATGAGTAAAGGTGTGGATGATATCCCAGCTTGAGATACCTTACCGGAGAGCGGAACTCCAACACCCTCAACCGCGGTTTGCCATCTTCGTTCGGTAGAAGCAGGTCGTAGAGGGGTTCCAAGGAGACCTTCCTTCCCGTAATCCACTTGCGCTTGATATCGTCCGGATATGCTTCCAAGTGGTACACGGTGCACAGGGAATCTAGGTAGACGACGAGGTGCTTTGCGGTTGCTGGGTGTAGGAGGGACTGCAAGCGGTATTCTCCAGAGAGCGAGTAGGGCGTGAAAACGGACCACACAGAGTGGTCTTGGAATTGCTTGATGCCTTCTGCGATCATCTGCTTGCTTGCGAGGAGCCATTGGGGAAGGGGTTGCTTGGGCCCTACGGAGATACACGGTCAGTAAGTAGAAGACGACCAAGGCTGGGATATACCTTTTGGAACATCAGGCCACGAGTCGTAGAGAGCGCAGATCTTGACCCCCATGGGTCCAAACTCGTTGTCTTCAGCTTCCCAGGCGATACGCATAAAAGGTGTCTGTTTCCAGAGGTTGTCATAGATCATATCGCGGATCTCGCGCGGACATTTGAAGAAATGACATAGATCCACCTTTTCGAGTTTGTCCTCTTCCTTCATCCGGGCGAATGCAACTGCCTGTTCGCAGCGCTTCTTGCGAGTTGGAACCATCACCTTGTCATCGAAGTCCATCAATCGGTGCTTTGGTTCGCGAAGAGTCATCTTTGGGGTATGTTGATCAAAGAGTGCTCAGAGGAAGATGAATGAGACGATGCGCGCGACTGCTATATAACACGCAAACGTTTCCAAGAACGCAATGTCAGGTCGTACGCCTGCACTGCGGGCCATTTTGGGTCGATGTACTGGGGTCTTTTGCAGGTATTTCGGGATCATGGGTGCTGTAGATGCAGTGGGATGAACCGTGAATGCAGTGGGAATTGTGGTGATGCAGTGGGATTTTCCCCTGTTGGCCAATGATTCGCCAGGCGCGTACAGAGTTCGGTTAGTGTAACATTTCAACCTGTCCGTTGCAGAACCTCGAAAAGACGGAATCTATAAAGAGACAATTTGCGTGCTGCTCTTAACCACCGCACAAGTGAGGACGGTACATAAATAACGCGTTGCTAATATAGAGCGATGGTGAATAACGACACGCAGGTACAGCATAACCTTACGAGTGCAGTATCAAGACTTGAACTTGACATCACATCTATGTTAGGGATTGGCAACACTTATCTCGTCATTTCAGAGCTGTAAAACGTAAGACACGTAAACATCGTCGCGCTGTCATTTACTTGAAACTACCGTGACCGCCGTCTGGGCACGAAGGTATACATCGGACAACTTTTTGAACAAGCGCTCTAGCAAGGTATAGTATGTTTGAGTATCAGATTCATCTCCCCCCAAAAAGGAACTTCACGCATTCTACATATGCTCAATTCACTTTACTGCATCTTCTTAAATTCTCTCATCATTGAGATCAGCATCTGTCCTTTCCCACCTGCTTTCGACTGTCTTGCCCCAGCTTTGCTCTACACGATCCATAATCGTTGCCCTACTGGCAAAGTCCACAACAAGTCCAGTTATCGGCTTGATCTAAGCAGCATTCGACACGTTACTTGCTTCCCTGAAGCGAGACAAACGGTCGGACAGCAAGTGTCCCATTCCTTCAGCCTCGCCTATCTCAGTTGTGTTTGCCCAATTTTCGTTATTCTTGTACCACGGAAATAATTCTAAGATGATTAGCGTCTTATTCATCGTCGATTGATGTTCACGTTATTCGTTTCACTAATAGGCGTGGTTGATAAAGGAGCTGTCATGCAACATAGTGAGAGGATTGCAGGCTTTCTCCATATGACAGCAGCGATGATCCTGGTACGCGGCATTAATGATCGCAAACACAGCGAAAAGTTTTATGGCAGGATCAGCAGGATCAGCAGACGTTGGAGGAAGGATTGTATCTTCGTCGACCTCCTTTTTCTTTTCATTCTCAACTGCTTCTTCGTTGTCTGCAGTATTGTCGATCCTGGATACCCTGTTTAGCCTCAGAATGAGTGAGGCAAAAGAAGCGGCTTCACATGAGCAGACATCACTCGATTTCCTCGTATTCAAGTGGCGGCAAACATGTTGTGGAACGGCGCACGTCCCCAGCCATGCGCAGGAGTACTCTTCACTTCTTATTCAAATCCACATTTTCGATTTACCGTCCATCTGTCTCAACGCATCGCTTCAACCTGTTCATGAAATCTTACCTGTGCCATAGCGGTTTTACCGCCATCGAGTTCAAGATGACGCAGCGACACATGCTTGTGTTGGTTGAGCCCAAGACCTCGCACACGTCACAGGATGTTATAAGGAACTTGAAATGAGGAAATCCAACCACGTCGATGCAGTGGGTGATAATGTCTACAGGGCTTTCTTCGAATTTTGGAACATTGTCACCACATGCTTTGAGGCACTCCGATTTTTGTGACACAGTTCCGTCGAAAGTCGTTGCAGATTCAACGACTCAAGTTCAAGTTCGTTCTGCCCATGAACGCAGACACTGTTTTGGCGAGAAGTTTCCGGTACACTTGTGTGATGAGCGGAAGACGGGCCGGGTCTGAGCCATTGCAAGGATCTGTAACGCCATCTTTGATCAGAAGTGCATGGGTCTGATTGCGCAACTCGGCTAGAGTACCCAAACGCAGTAAGAGTTGCTTTAAGAATGCCGTTGTTTTGCTGAATCTTCCGTAATCTATAGGAACCGATGTGAAGTTATGCCGAACACTCGGTCATTGGTATGGCTCCGTTATCGGCACTACGATGCTACGATGTACTCGACCTTGTGGCATATTAGCATTTGAAAAAGTGTGAGAATCGAGATTTTGGGAGTAACCGTCTCAGCGTTCCATGCCCACTACGCTCGCTCGAAAGCAGAACAGTAAGTGATGCTGCTAGACTCGCGCGGAGAGAGTACTGTACAGCGGGCCACACTCCGGCCAGAAGCCTTGGGAACTGCATTGAAAACCCCCCTCTGAGTCTTCATCAGCGTCTCCGAACGATTTCGACCAGCTATCCTTGATTTAGAAATGTTCATCGCCTTCGCCGACTGTTTGGGCCCTTTACGGAACAATCTCTGTGTCGTAGCACTGTTTCACTCACGGTGGGCTAAGTTTGTCCGAATCCTTGCAGATTGGGCTTACCCTTGCTGGCCACGGACGTAAACATGTTGTGTAGCGCACGTGATAAGCGAGGGCTTGCCTCCTGTTTCCACCTAGTTGCTTGCGGCAGCACTACTAGATTGTAGTCCTCGTGGATTGCAGGAACGGCATAACAGGAGATAGTCGAAGCCTTCAGGCTCGATAACATGCTATGTGAAGTTGTGCTGGGACTGATCAAGACCCTTCTGGAGCATCTGTTTGCTGGTGAGGAGCCAATGCGGAAGTGCTTGAAGGCGTCGTGCAAACTATGGCTCTGGACTTGAGAATGTTCATCTGAAGGCGGTTGCAAAAAGTCGTTTCCTGAAAACGACCCGGCCTTCGTGTTGACCACCTTGGCGCACGTTTGTTCCCTGACCGGTACCCTTACACCATAGGCCGGTGTGTAGTCTCATCGTCACCCGTATTGTAAGTGGCTTAGACCTTTTGTTTCTAACTCTGCACGAGTATCATGGATCCCCGACCTCAACCTATCATAGGTGATGTCTCTTAGTTCTCGGGGTCATCTGTCAATCCAGAATCGGTTGTACTCCAGTGGTAGCTGCTGCCTCGCCGTTGGGCTCTGATCGTACAATGAGCTGTCGTAATCGCGAGCGACACATGCGTCGGCTTTAGAGGTGCTACATTGCGCTCGAGGAGGACAATTAATAAGACAACGAAGCTGACAGTGAGAATCGTGGCTCTGAATAAGCCCACCGTCTGGCAAGACGGAAGTCCGCCCTTTTCAAGTGGTATATTCAACGTGTATTGGAGCGCACAGTTTATAGTAAAGTACGCTGTTTGCGTTCTCAATGCTACCGGATTTGATGATGCACAGGATGCACATGATTCAATAGTAGCTAGTCACCTTAACTCGAGCCCCTGACTCTGTGTTGGCGGGGAAGATCCTCAGCTGCATGGCGCCAGTCCAGTGGCCCTTAATCAAGATGCAGATCGTTGATTCAATTAGAACCAAGCTGAATATGCGGACTATTCCTTCCTAAGGAGAACTGGTTCCGTATTGCGATTAAAAGGTTTCGAACCGAGTCCTGTGAATGTTGTATACCTAGGCTCTACCATCAAACCCTGGTATCAGCTAGACACCTTGAGACCCCAGGTTGCGTAGAATTTGGACGGTGTAGCGATGTGCAAATTTGTCAATTCAACTAACGGTCTTTTGTCGTGCAATGGCGTTATACAGGCGGAAGGTCTACAACGACGCTGGAGTAATCCAGTCAGTGATTTATGTTTCCAGGTTGAACGGTATGGAATAAGAATGTGATCTGATGATTGAAATTGAATACGAAAGTGCAAGAATGTGTAATGAGGAAGTTCACCGAGGATGGCCCAAGCTTCCTGGGATCACGAGCCGAGGTCCACATCTCTCGGCATCTGAGCATCAGTCGCCGCAACGCGACAACGGGTACACCAATTGCGCACACCCACCGCCTAACTCAATATCTCCTCTCCACACGATGTCGTCTGCGCCGCGATTTGTGTACCCTTTTGCCACCTCGCCTGATGTCATCCGCTCGCATCAGAAAGACGCCTACTTCAGCGGCGTTCTCCTCGAACAACTTACAACCCTCCTTCGTAAAGTCAAAGGCGTGCGATATGCACATACATACACGTCGGAAACACGTGTCTTTGGCGAGCTCCTATACCTTGGCCTCACAACATTGATCGGAAATCGGACGTTGGGCGAGGAATACTGTGATATCATACAGGTGGAGGGGGAGAGCGGAAGGCTGCCGGCTTTGGCGAGAAGAGCAGCCTACATATTAAGCTGTGTTCTGGGGCCCTACGTATTGGGTAGGATATTACCAGCATTTCGAAAGAGATTACGGGCGAAATTAGAAGCAAATCTCAAACGATACGGACGACAACAGGCGAAGGCGCAACATCATGCGAAAGAAAATGGAAGCACGAAGCCGATATCCACGCCCATTGGCGCCCGCATCCAAAACTACATCCTCCAAAATCTAGACACTATCACATCCCTATCGCCTGTCTATGCGCTATCATTAGCGACCTTCTACTTTGCAGGGAGCTACTACCATCTCTCGAAGCGAATATGGAATCTCCGTTACATATTTACGCGCCAAGTCCAAGAAAGCGATCAGCGCATGGGCTACGAAGTCCTCGGTGTACTCCTGATCCTCCAGATGGCCGTCCAAGCCTACCTCCACCTCCAGAACACCATGTCCCGCGACATAACACAACCAGGCCTCGGCGCCGTTATCGGCACATCAGCTATGGTTGGAGGCGGAGCCGAGGTGTCGCTCGATCCCAACGCTTATAGCGCCAACAATGCGTTACTTTTCGAAGCCTCGACCGGCGTCGTGACGCCGCCGACGAAGCTACAAAAGTGGACGAATACACCGGTTGCGGATAAGCCGAGGTATGAGTTGGATGATGATGAGGCGATGGCGTGGATAGGGAATAACAATAGAAAGTGTACGTTGTGCTTAGAGGGTATGAAAGATCCAAGCGTTACGACATGTGGTCATGTATTCTGTTGGGCGTGTATAAGTGATTGGGCGAGGGAGAAGCCGGAGTGTCCGCTGTGTAGGCAGAGCTGTTTGGCACAGCATATATTGCCTTTGCGAGGGTAGATGTCTGATGTTGATCGGTAGAAATCATCACGAGCCTTTTCGAGAAGAGATGATAACTTCCATGTGCATGGCCAGGTAGTCAGCATACAAGACGAACTCTTATCAACGCAATGCTCTACGAAGACATATATAACACAAATTCAAGTCCCTCAAGTGGTCACAAATAGAGTGCACCTCCGTGACGCTGCTGGTCTACCTGGCGATTTTATTGACGAGAAGCTATAATAACAGGATCTGATCCATGAAGGAGACGGGGCTAACGTAGATATCGGAGCGGGTTTCTGAACTCACAAGTTCGGGAATGTACCCAATACAGTATAATATTCAAAGACTGTTTTGCTACCATGTCCAGACCTTGCGCTAATCTAAAATGCTCGACGCATTCAAGCTCATACCATTCCGCAACTGATCATCGGCCAATAAATTTCGAGTGATGGATATGAGGTCCGTTGACACTTCGACTGGACTTCAAAGTTATGCGATGACTCCCCCCCGCATACCGAGCATACCAAGTCTATGCTGCCCAAACAACCGCCGTCGAGTTGGATGCGGTAGCGTCGTTAGTAGCCCCAATATTGCCATGATGGCAGTCATTGAAGTCCTTCGCTTCGTAACCGGTAATGCAACGAAACTTGCGCTGGCCCCATTGGTGCCGCTTACCAAGCCTACGGTCCCACCGGCAGTCCCAGCCATAGCCTCCATACGCAAAGCATTCACCGGCCTTGGAGTTGTCAACGCGGAGCATGGGCCACAACCAAGTATCGCCATCCTGGCGACCCTTGTCCTTGTAGATGGCTGTCAAACGTTGTCAGACACATCAAGTGAGGGTATGTAAGATACTTTTGCATAGACTTACTGTAGTGGTGGTCAGGGGAAGTGCAGAAGTGCATCTCGACTTCTTCGATCTCAGGCCAAGGCCACTGGAGTCAAGTTCAGCATTGATGCAACTCAATAGGTATGCTGATTAGGGCCTTGATATGATTGAGCACTTACCTCGTCGACGCCGCACCCGCTCTTGCCCTTGCAACGAACGCCAATCTTGTCTCCGCTCACGTCGTTACGTTCCCACCAAAACTGGTCAGGGTCGGGGATGTCGTCGCAGGTCGGGTCGTTGTTGAAGACCATATAACCGTTGGGTTGCGTGCCCCATGGAGAACCTGAGGTGTCCTGCTGGCCGTGGATACGATACAAGTCGAAATTCGCCGTAGCAAAGTGGATGAGTGCGACCAGAATGGCCAGAAGGTACGCGTTTGCCGGCATGGCGATTGTTCTGCAGAACTTCTTACCAGTGATCAATGTGAGTTGAGAGATGGTATTGTTCGTAGGGTGGTATTAAAATGAAGTCCAGTTTGAGAGTTGTCGGAGGCCTTTTATAGGTATCTAGGGCGGTGAGAGCTTGCGGGGAAGGAGCGTTGGTCAACTGTACCGAAGAAGGAAATCAGGTTACTCATCAAGTGATATCGAGTTTCAAAAGAAGGCACGTACCGTATCTTACCAGTGAGTGAAACTACGGTGCCCGCAAACGCTCCCTGAGCATGGTCCAACAATACCATTGAAGAGGTACTCATATATATTGACACAAACAACTGATAGCAAAAACAGGTGACAGCTACGAATCTAATACTCGCCCCTGGATAAAGTGACAGAGTCGGGTTTTTGCTTGGTGCAAACTACTACGAACGAATGAGGTGGACTTCTAAGTCTGCTTGATCATGAAAATATCCGCCAGGTTGATATCAGAAATGATACCAATTTCTTCGCGTGAAACTAATTGCTACTGTCGCTTTAAGAGCATATGTGCAAGCAATACTTGAACATTGAATTAGTCTAGGTCTATGTATATATTTTACGGTGAATTAGAAGCTCAATTGGCTATTCAAAAGTCTTCACTGAACATCGTGCGTGGTCAGTGACCACTGCTGCTAACATAGTACATCTAAAGCCGTACTACGACGAACATTCTTACGACTAGAGCATTCCAACTACAGTAAAATACCGTTTAGGAGTAGGTGCGCACTGTTTTAAAGCCCACAGCGGACGCTAGGTACGGACCGCAGACGTAGATCATTAGGTGTGGACCATACGGTGACGAGCAGTGACATGCCACATGCTTTGCTGCTTGTACCTCGCGCCAAGGCTTAAAAGGAGTAGCCATGATATTAACTTGACAGGGCGATTGACAAGACTAAGGAGAATCTGTGGTTCGGATTGAATTCGTCCATCACTCGAGGTACTTCGTCTGTGAGGCGAGCAAGTCGTGTTGTTATTCGATATTGGGCTTTTTGAACGTGAAATCTACTCACCATGGTATCACACGGGTGCATGGTAAATCTCGACCTTGGACTCGTGCCGGCTATTCGGATTAGTATCAGCGAGAGCCTCGTACCTATTCATGATACGAACTGTGTATATGAATAGTTTGACCCTTGTGATCAAGATGGTGTGCTTATCCTGCTGCCGTGTATGAAACAGTCCTCCACCTGAAGCCAGGTGATGTACCTGTGGAGTGATAGTAATGAGGTATAATACCGTCAAGTAGGATCTAAAGATGAACTACAGATCAGTCGCATCGGCGGAGACGATGGCGAACAAAGACCCCTACTCCTACCAGTGGAAACCCTCGATTTGAGCTTACTGTCCGAATAATACTGTTTCTACGTTCTTCCCACGTCTTCGATACTTGCACGGTCATTTCGTGGGAAACTTGACGGGACTTCCTGCATGCTGATTAGTCAAGGACATTGGATCTCGAGTTCGATGGTTCGTGAGGTAACAAAGGGGTGTTGCGGCTCTTACCAGGCCTCCAACGATTAGAGTGTATAACAATACTAGAACAATGTCGCATTGCCAGTCAATTGGGTTGAAATCTTAAGACGCTTGAAGTGAGTTCGAGCCTTCCGATTTCGTAGGGAGAGTCAAAAGCACCAGAGACAGATCTCGGAAAGAATGCCGCGAGCTTACACATTCGCGAAAGGATCGTCAAAGCATGCTTCGAAACCATGAAACTCTATGCAAAACGCCCTCATCATCATCCAGCACCGACCTTTTATCGTCTAAGCTACTTTCGCAAAACCTAGCCTCGAAGCGCAACAGACGTACTCGGTGCACCAACTACCCCATCTAGTAGTCGTGTGCTAGTCTGGTCCTCAAACATGCACACCTAGCATGCCCCTTTAGGCCGACCATTCACAACTATCTCAAGGTCGCCGAGTCTATATTGCCGGCTGCGTTCCATCCCCGATTCACCCCTGCATTTCGCATACCAAGCACTCCAAGGTCCGTCGCACCCACCATACCGGCAACAACCGGCCTAACGTCATAGGGCTGTCAACCCCCCCAAAGCTCAGACTCATGAAGCTCAGACATCGAGCAAGTATATGATTCATCGCTTCACGAGGCACACTCGGAGGCTCAACGGTCATCGCATGAACAGCCAGGCGTTTGCCGTTCGGTAACCGCCTAAATGTTCTCCATGATTGCCGGTGATTTCCAATGCCCGGTCTGAAATGCCTGCAGCAGCATGATTGCGGGTGCGTGCAAGCCGGCATGCCCATGTCATGCCAGGCTTTCGATCGGATCGCGAATGGACCTTAACGGCTGCTGGTCCACAGGATGCGATAACTTGTACACCGGCAAGCGAGTGGGAATAGCATCGCGTGGAAGCAGTGACTGGGTGCAACAGGCAGGAGAGTCAGCATGGGTTAGCCGTGGCACGGGGTACGTACCCGGTGTGATGGGTGGAGGGGGTGTACAGTCACCCTGTGGCCGGCGACGTCGCTCCTACGGTGCTCTAAGAGTGGTCAACGAGATGGATGGTGTAGGCAGAATCGACAGGGTGGAAGGTGCGCGCGGAGGTTTTGCGCTTGATAGGCCGCTTGAAAGGCGTGTTGTGGACACTCGTGCGAGTGGAGGGGAGGGGAGGGGGGCGTGTAGTCGGGAAGGATTGCGCACGCGGGAAAATTGCATCAGTATACTGTGCAAATATCGTCTACTGTACCATTCAAGGTTTTTCTGACTCGGCAATCACTGAGAGGCGTACGCTTGACCTGATGTAGGAGGATATTGTAGGCGCATTGATGAGATGTACATACGCAAATATTGCTTGTACGCTTCGACACGTACGCTTCGACACGTCAGTAGCACGAAATCAATAATAAAGCACACCCAAGCTGCCCTATTACTCGAAAATGCATGGTACCATACCTCGATGGGTAATGATAAAGTCTACAGGAGTCAGTCATGAAATCCTCGCCACTAACGAGCGTGTCAATCTTTGCTCCGACGGTAAATGGTTGGCCGATAAAGTATCGAGGTCGGCAGATATGTTTGCGAAGGGGCCGAGTTTGAGGAGATACGAGCGACTTTGTAATTACTGCGTACAGGCTCACTCACTTCGGCGAAATTCAATAATTCGCCCAGGGTAATAGTCTGAGCAACACGGGTTGATTCTCGAAGGAGTGGCTCAAATCCCAGAACACTCACCATAACTGACGTGACTCCAAGTCTGCATGTGATCGTACAACTGAGAAAATACAGATACTCAAAATGGGTCGACCCGCACTGCAGGAGGCGTGAGATGGTGTACCGCCGGTAGAGGCACGAGATTATCTGCATATGCGGCAGAATGCGGCGGTGATAACGTCGCCATATTGCATCACAACGTTGTAGAGTTGAGCGGTATCCTTACCCGAATCATTGCAGCGTAGAGCTGTCGTCGTGGCTTCAACCGGTAGTAGTAGCCTAGCGCAAATCGCAAACAGTCAGGCTCGAGCTTCTTGTGGAAACAGTCCTAGCGGCCCTGCAAACGGAGTCCATTGCAAGCTTTGATCTTAACGGAAAAGTTGGAGTCGGTTCAATATCATGTGTAGACTGCCTCGTAGTATCCCAGCGACGTTTGGTGAGCGATGACGTTGAATCAGCCTTGAAAACGCCCCGCGTTTCAGGTACCAAAATTCCCCGCTGAGGCCTGGAACCCTGCGTCAGCTCCGTCTCGCAAAAACCTCAACTCCATCCCGTTGACACTACTCCTTACAAGGCTTGTTCCGCGATTTGTCTTCTCGTGCGAATAAACCGTTTTGCGGTAGTTCCTGTACGCTCCCCTGGTCGAAGCCACTATGCCACCCCACGAAGGTCTCGTTCACCTGGAAGAGTACGACTGGCGTGATTCCAACGTCGCGCTGATTAACTCGGATATTGATCACAAAGTCAAACATCAGTCCGCTTCTACTGAACCAGCTTGGAACAACGGCGTCATCGGGTGCGAGCCAGGCCTGTTTATCTGGCGCATTGAAGCTTTCGAAGTCGTACCTTGGCCCAAAGAGCAGTATGGCTCTTTTCATGAGGGCGATTCGTACATCATCCTGCAGAGTGAGCGGGTAAAGAAAGCTGCAAACGAACAAGGAGATGACAAGGATCAGGACAAGCTGGTGCATGACATCTTCTTTTGGTTAGGAAACCATACCAGTCAAGACGAGGCTGGAACAGCAGCGTACAAAACAGTTGAGCTGGATGAATTCCTCCACGGAACAGCGATCCAACATCGAGAGCTGCAATCGTCACCTTCAGATGCCTTTTCGGCATTGTTCCCGCGCCTTAAGATCTTGCGAGGTGGGGTACGCTCCGGTTTTACACACGTCGAGACCCACGAAGAGCCGAGACATACTGACACGCTGCTGCGTATCTTCAAGCACCCTAGTGCTGGCGCTGGTCGCGAATATGTCTTAGTTCACGAGGTTGAGCCAACATGGCAGAGCCTGGACGAGGGCGATGTTTTCGTTCTTGACAAGGGCGACAAAATCTTTGTGTGGCAGGGCAAAAATTGTGCACCGATGGAAAAATTGAAGGCGGCGCAAGTAGTCAACGACATGACTATTGCGAAGCATGTGGAAGTGGAGGTCCTGAGTCAAGCAGAGTCGCGATCCAAAGTAGTGGTAGATTACCTGGGCGGCGGGGACATCAATCCGCTGGAAACGACGTTCAAAGCTCCTAGACCAGTGTCTAACGCAACGGAGCGCGATGCGAAGAAGTTGTTCCGGCTAAGCGACTCTGAAGGTCAACTCTCGTTCAGCCTTGCCAAGGAGGGACATGCAATTGGGATGAACGATCTGGATGGAAATGATGTGTACCTGTTGGATGCGGGAAGGACCGTTTGGGTTTGGGAAGGGAGGGATGCGAGCAGGGCAGAGAAAGCAATGTGGCTGAAAGTTGTGCAGCGATATGTCGCGCAACAGGGAGACGCGGCCGGAGTATCTTTTGCGAAAGTGTCGCAAGGGAATGAAGGCAGGGCCTTCGTCACCGCTCTCCAGGCATAGTTATCCTTGTTAGAATCGATCAGCTTCTTCTCTGGCTCGCAGTTGCTTCTGAAAGAAGCCTAGGATTGTAGCTCTGGAGGGTGGAGTGCGCGTTGTTGATACTAGATTGCTGCTTGGTAGAGACGGTCTCTTGGCACTTGAGATTGAAATCCATGCTTCCACTACCTGCAACATGTACAGCATCATGACCGAAAGAGATGTTTTGCAGCAGTGTGTATATCGCGCTGGTTTCTTAGAAAGGCCTAGCTTTGTTTATTTCAAGCGTGCCGCTTAGAAGTCCAAATGGTCGAACATACGCGAACGCAAGATTCAGGTGTAGGACATTACGATGTTCAGCGCATGCTCAAGCCTGAATCTCGGATCATGTCCGTAAATCCCGGTAGATTTCATTCGGGCTTTACTGGCTAGTCGTGTGCTGTGGACTGCCATTTCGCATACATCTTTCCAGATTGAGTCGAGGCTGCACTGATTCCGGCAAGCGGCTCGTAGCCCGCTTAGTGTGCTCGCCAAAGGGCTGCCACGGTGCTCCGGGGGAACGGTCACGGTGACGAAACGGCAGGAACGTGGACTCAGACAGACGTTGTGGCGTCGATCCCGGCTGGAGAGCAGGTTGCATAGTATTCCAAGCTCTTGGGTGGTGCAACGTGCAAATGCAGGGGCAGCAGGAGGGCCCAGACGAATGGCATCGGTCCTGGAGGAGGTGCCGGCGTCTCCAGCATTGTCCCGATCTGAGGGCGATTCGCAGGCCCCTGCGGCCCTGCCGAGACCGAAGCGTGGACGGAGTTTTCGAAGGCAATCCTACACTTTGCCCCGCATGTGCACTGCATTCTGAAAGCTCGAATGCTCGTCGCAGGTGAGATTGGCGGCTACAGTGGGCGAGGCAGCCACTGCTCGGGGCAGGCTGATTCGAGGCCGCAGGGGCACCATGTAAGCTTCGCCGTTTGGGGCACAGTCGCTCTCTCCCAACTCCGGCCGTGCGCGCGAGGCTCTGTGATAGTGATGGACTCCCGCAGCCGTTGGTGGTGTGCGGCTCGTAGCGGCCCCGTCGCCTGTGGTGCCGCTCTCGAGACGTTTGCCGCCCCTGACGCGGCAGCAGCTAGTCCGTAGGGGAGCCATGGCTACGCAGTGCAAACAGCCCGCTGCCCGTGGCTCTCACGAGCAAAGACAGGGAGGGGCGGAGCTAGAGCCCGTGTGGGGCCCAAGGCGAATTTGTGTGTCGCCTAAGCCTGCAGCGTAGGGGGTTCAGCGTCCGCATGCTCCAGTGTCGGGGGGGGGGCCAGGAGCAGAGCCGCTCGCAAAAGAAGTCGTGTGGGGAGAGCAGCGCAGCGTGGGCGTTGCGGGTTGAGGAAGTGAATGCGACGCGTCTGGTGGGTTGAGGAAGGCACGCGTTTGGAGGGCACCTTCTCTTCCCGGCCACCAAGGCGACACCGGGAAGTGCCATTGCATAGGCGCGTGACGCCAGCACAAAGGCAGGCTCGCCCCGTCGTAGGTGTGTCTAGTCGGCACCGCGTTGCGTGGGGATGCATCGCATGGGATGTATTGCATTCGACGTCCAGACTCGGGCGCGGCGAGAGCGACGACATCGCGGTGCTCGATGTGTACAATGGATACCTCGTCGGACCGGACAGGAAGCTGCCAGGGAGCACTGGCAGGTACACTAGCCACATCGTGCTGTAAGCCGGCCCCTTCGGCCCTCCATGGTGGCATACATCCTCACCACCTAACCTTAACCTTAATCACACCTCCTCACGCCCGCCTGCGCCGCTTCGAACCCGCGACGTCGTGCGGATCAGGGCCGGACATCTCAACCGCTACCGGCGGGAGACTGCGGTTTACGCCCCGCTCCCCGTCATCGCCGCTACGCTGGCTAACTCGCCCCGACCGTGCAGCCACCCATGCTTCTTCTATGCGTCTCCCGAATTCAGCCTGACGCGCCTAGCCCCTTCGACAGCCGTTTCAACGATACTCCACGGAATATTCCAGGACACCATGCAACTCCCGCCCTCACTGGTAACCAGGCAAGCTTTCCCAGCACTGAGCTTCTCGACTACGTGTGCGGCAATCAAATCCACGGTGCCTGCACTGGCCCGCTATACCCAGTCTGGCCAGCTATGCACTAGCGCGCTATTGCCCGACTAGGAGCACGATTTGTCAATCGAAACGGTGCTCATGAAGCGAGTCACTACCCACTTTATTGTTGACTACTTGCATCATCGCTTGACGAGACCCAAGATGATTTGGCGTCTTTTGCGACCGCTCTGGTGGCCTCTACACCGCCGTGGGGTCCGAGACCCTGCAAAGTGAACAGCGGGGCGGTACTAGCAATGCCGGGATATTGCCATGGGCGTGGCTTGCTCGTTCCAGCGCAGACTGTGAGAACGATTCGGCTCCGACCGTCTGAGCCTCCCTCGATTTCGCAGCTGAGTAGTCTTCTCCGGAGCCGTATCCGTGTGCCGTGTACACTGCGTATAGTGGACAATTGTGACGCCGTTGTATAAGTCCAGCCCACAGTGGGCTTTGAGATCATACGACCTCATCGACTATTGCAACGCTTTCGAGATTTAGTCTATGATCGGAGGTCCGGGATAAGGTGGGACTGAACCGGGGCTTCCCTATCTTACACTACGTGGTATGTGCTCACCCTATTTCGCATACCATTCCAGATTACCTGAGCTTTGTGGTAGGCCGCAAGGCTGTATGCTTGATTCGACGGCTGACCTAAAATAGGGTGCTGCCGGGCGTAACTTAGCCTCTTAGCCTGGCGCTTCGCTTGTCACGTGAACCAAGAACCTTGCTTCCTATTCGCACGAAAACGGTTCACGGGTCATCCATTCCATGCGTACTCTCCGTACATGAACCTACAAATCCCTTTGGTGGTTCGTACGCATAAGGCGTTCACTCGTTTTCGCTCGCGCTAGATAGCTTTCTCGAAGACTGTTCCACACATTAACTATTACGATTACGACCACAAATGGCATCGAGATACGACGGCCGGGGCGACACTCCCACTATAACTCGTCGAAGACACGTACTGGCATGCGCGAGATGCAGAGCAAGGCGAGTAAAATGCGATCGTGCACAACCAGCGTGCTCAAATTGCATCAAAGTCGGTGCTCTTTGCCAGCCAGTTCAGCAAACAGGCCCACCAGGTGGACCTGCACCATCACGGCCGGGGAGTCGAGAACCGGTAGAACGGAGTCGTCTTACAAAGTTGGAAGAAGAAGTAGCTCGCCTATCAAGAGAAGTCGACAGCAAATCACCTTCGCGAGAACCATCGTACTCACCTCCTCCAATCGAGACCGGAAGCAACCACTTATCCGCAAATTCAGGAAAGCTGGTGGACGGAAAAGCTCCCGGATATCTGAGTCCTTACTCATGGGCGGTTGCTGCAGGAGAGGTAATGCCGCTTCTGGTTTCCAAAGAGCCGCTTCACTAATCGTCTTCAGATGTTGCCGTTCGAACCTACAGTGGCCCAGGGGGTTACGGAAGCCCTTGGGGAGGAGTCACTTGGCTCGGCAACGGAGGAGACTCTACGTATGATTGACGACCGGTTACACGAGACTTTACTAGAAGCATTCAGTCATCGAGTAGATCCAATCGTCCGAGTACTGCACTGGCCGTCATTCCAGGAAAAATGCAACATCTTCAGGCAAAGAAGACGATCACAGATGCAAATGTCAGCAAGTTCTGCGTATACAGGCGCATACGTACAGGAGACACATTACTCTGCACCGCAAACCTCGCCTTTCACAGGCTCAGCTATTCCGACCATTCAAAGTCCAACCTTGGGAAGGGACAAGCAGTCGATTACGAGTTTCGATCGCGCCTTCGCCACTCTACTCTGCGCTGTGTACTATGCTTCCATCATTTCCATAGTGCACGGGCCAAATCCCTCCGACCTTGCCCAGAGCATCAACGCTGTCGGTTTATGGTCTGCACTGAGAAGAGAGATGACCTCGAGACTAAATATCATGGACGAGAGCTTTGTACAGGCGGCTTCAATGGAGCTGCTGCAAGCCATGGTTCTATATCTGGTGAGTGACCTAGCAGATTTCTCCGCTATCATCCTGCTAAAAAGCGCATTCAGTCTGTCGAACTTGGTACCGTCAATCCCCAAAGACAATGGTTGCAGCTTGGCACAACAATACATATGGCTCAATCTTTAGGAGTTCATCGCGACCCTTCTACATTCGGTCTCGGTCCTATAGAGATCGAGACGCGCCGCAGGTTATGGGCACAAATTTGTGTTTTAGACGGGCGACTTGCCGAACAGCTCTGCCGCGAGCCGGCGATCAATCCGGACACCTTCGACATCTCTCTTCCATTAAGTCTGGCCGACCAAAGCTTAGCTGAACTTGATTTGCATAGCAGGTCGGCGCATCAAGGCTCCGATGTCGATCTCACAAGATTTCAGGAGGTGGAGGATTCTCAAGAGCATGCGGTTCCATTCTCGCCAATGTCTCTACTTATTGTAGAGGCAGAAACGGCACGCCAACAACAGCAGCTCCTATGTCTCCGATATAATCCCCGAGATCGCCCACTCCGAACAAGCTCTACTTCGCCAATCGCAAAGCGAGCCATTCCCTTCTCAGGCCGAACAGACAGAACGCACTGGGCCGACGAACTACAAGCTAGGTTTTCAGCACGATATAACTGGGATCATTACGACAACTCGGATCCGCTACAATATTTGGTGGCAGAGATCTGCCAAATAAATCTATTGAAGATCAAGCTCATGGGTAGTATGACCCAGCGAAAGGAAGTGTCTGCCACAAGCCCTTATGGGCATTCGGAGATTCTGAGGTGAGTTTGCGCCTCGGCTCTCGCAGTCTCTTCATGGACACTGCCGATTGCTACTTTCCATGTCTACATATCAGACACAGTCCGACTGACCGAAATAGCACCTTCCACGACGCTCTGCATCTGGCATCACGTTGCGCCGGTCTGATGCATCAATACTCGAACTCACCTTTTAACTGGTACACCCGACGTGTGCGTGATGTATATTCCTGTTCGTTTCTGGCGGTGGCTCTCTCCTCCGACCAGCAGCTCAGCGTAGAGGATACAAGCGCGGCTTGGTCTGTTTTAGATCAGCTCTTCCCCGTGGATGCCGCCCAGCGACCTATGGAGCCTGGAATGCGAGAAACACTACTCGAGAAGATAGTAACAAAAGCCCGCGTGAAGAAGGACCTGCGACTTCATATTCCAGTTGGTACTCATCTTGGAGAGCATACTATGCAAGTGTCAGCAGGAGGATATCCGGCGCATATTGCCCCTCATCCTCCTGTCACTTCTCCTGCCAATTTTGGTCCAAGATCAGCTTTCCAAACAACTGGTAATATCTTTGAGGACTGGGATGCTCTAGTACAAGAGCAGATTTGGCCTGGAAGCCTGCCGGGTGACAATAACTATTGGGTATGACTTCTTCCGTTCTGTCCCATAAGCTTCGTCCAATTTGTCTCATTTCGCTTTGGTGCTATCGTAATCCCTGCTGCTGCCTACGGTATAAGTGCAATGCACTTATAGCTGGCCTCATACCATTGCCTTCTTTTTGTATGCTTGGAATGTAATAGCGCCGCTTATGTGCCGATGTTACGATGGCCAACGCAAATTTTCTTCCCTTACGACCCCCACTTTCTTGTCACTTTTGTTTCTCGCCCTCCTTGTTGCTTAACCCGACCGCATGCTCAGTCACTAATTGACTAGTCGCCAGCTCAGCCACACGTCCAGTCCCGCAAACAACCGAGCTTTTTCCCATGCTCAGTCTCAGCCCTTTGAGACACCGTCCTTACGTTACCACACTCTACCTTCAACGCCACACATTACGACAACTATCATTCTGGACCCCAATCTGCATCCTTCACTAGCTGTCAGTTCTGCCGCTTCTACCCAGAATGTCGCTTCTCCAGGACTTGTGGGTCCGAGTGCACATTGGACCCGGAATCTACACTCTAGATCACCAATCCGAACACTCTCAACGCAGACCCTTCCGGAACCTCTTGCACACACTAACCAGCTATCACGGAATCCTACATGGCCCGACCAACAGGATCAACTACAAATACCCGTTGGGCTCACTCGAGAGCGGTCGGTATCACAACCTCCATATGCGAACGATCCTATAAGTCCCTTACACCATGAAGGGCAGAGGAAGCGGTCTACATCAAACCTTGGGACCAGAGCTGAGGCACCGGATCTACGGTTCCCCGGGTCGAACACTTAGCCAACCTTTGTCCCACATAGTTTTGTCCGGTCGAAAAAGGCATGGATACAAACACCAAGAGAATCGAGTGTCCCTACAAAGACGAACATACATGTGTGCGTCGCATCAGATTGTTACTGGATGATAGTGACTCCTCGATGACCGCTACGAATATGAGCACACACTTGCCCGATTTCGCCCTTCTATCATGTATTAAGAGTCTTCAATACCAAAGATACCCCGCGGAGCGTACGTAGCTTACGCATGTCAATCAAAAGTTCCAGAATACAATGTAATCTACTTTTCATGCCTCTTATTTCTCCCTGGATGGTTTTCACTTTCCTAGCGAATATTGACAGACGGTCGTCGTGCTTAGGCATCTAGCCTGCTTCGTTATTTGGGATTATTCGATGCTCCCAACGCCCTGCGCTAATCTACTTACTAGTTTCACTCTGCAGTGTCAGGTCGTAACCATGCGTACGCCCGTAAGATTTCATGAACAACGCGCATTATCGGCTTTCTACCATCCCTGGGGGTGACTTAGCTCCCCCTAGTAGAGATTGTCGCTTAACGCCCGGTCAACATTTGTGATGGTTACCACCGCGCGTAAGGCTAGCCTGTCCTGGAACGACGATGACATACTTGAAGGGTACGGGGCGTAACAGTCCCAATCATTCCACGCCCGCAGTCATGGTAGCGCTAATATCTGCCGACCGATGAACGCCCTTTTAACCGACTTGGGTGTGCCAATTGTTCGTCGCCTACCGTATAGAGGTCTTTACACGTCAGCCCTACCTTCTTCTCTTGCTCGACCTTAAGCAACTTTGGGACATTTACGCATGAGCAGAGCTGTCAGTGGTGTGTCCCTCGGCTTTTGCAGGGCTACTAAATGTAATGCGTGCACAAGATCGAAGGTACCCGCAACGTATCACGGCAGGGCTGGTCTTAGATTCGCGATCGCTCATTGCACACAGGAGCAAGCGACTAAGGCATGTGTTCTGCTGGTGACTGCCGTTGCCCGTATTGTGCAACAGCCATGCGCACCAGTTGAGAATTGATAAACACAGCATTATCTGGTCGCCTCGCCTTCTTCTTCACTCGCGTTCCAGTCGCATCGCATTCCAATCTGCTCTCGCGCCCGACGTCATACGAGTTTTCGTCCCAATATGGGTTTTCTTAGCATCTTATCGCTCAATCTTACACCTTCCGTCTTCGCGCTTGCCGTCCTGGGCAGCGTGTTCGCAGCGATCCTCCTACGAATCATTTACTGCCAGTTTTATCATCCCCTGTCGAAATTCCCGGGACCATGGTGGGCGACCTCATTCTCGATCGTGGGCGCCATTATCTCTGTTAGATACAAGGAGCCTCGGTTCCTCACGTATCTTGTGAAGAAATATGGCAGTATGCATCTCCCCTCAGACCTTTGCACCCAAGTTCTTCATTATACCGACGTCTGCTGTATGACGTGCAGTTCCGCCTTGCATTTATTACCTGCGGTGCAACCCCACCCCTCCACCATGACAGGCTGACACCCGGTTTCAGCTGAACGACCGATTCGCATCTCGCCTACAATGCTGCTGTTCCCGCGCCCGTCCACAGCTCGAGACATCTACTGGGACCCGAAGTGTAACCTGAAGAGCGGACTGTACGGGACAGGTGCCCTAGGCCCACCTTCGATCTTTGCGACGTTGGACGGTGAGCAGCACAAGCAGCTGCGGAAGGCCCTGTCAAATGCGCCATGGACAATCGGGCAGTTAAAGAATACGTGGGAGCATCGGTTCGATGAGCAGGTTACTCTTTTTGTGAAGAAGATGAAGGAGCATGCAGCGGCGGGGAGGGTGGTGTGTCTTTCGGACAAGGTTGCGGAGTTTGCGGCGGATATCATGAGTATGATAAGTTTCACGAACGCGTTTGGTTGCGTGAAAAATCAACGCGATGAGAAGCTCATCTTGACGAACTGGAGGATTGGACTCAACTTCTTTGGCTTTGTTGGAAGGTTCCGGTTCTTCAGGGAGAAAATCATCCCAATGATGTTTGTTGGAAAGTACTTTCTACCTTCCGTAGATAACGAGGTGGGAATGGGATGGCTGATGTCCGAGGCTGATAGGCAGGTCACGGAGCGTGAAAAACTGATTGCGGAGAAAGAGTTTGATGGAACACCGGATTTCATGCAGCAGTAAGTGCTACTGATGCTTCCACGTCTGCGATGCGCTTCTAAAATTTTGACAGCTGCCTCGAAGCACGCTACTCCGATGGATCAACCCTCACTCCAGTGCAAAAGCGCTCTCACGTCAGTCTTCTCATCCAAGCCGGTGCCGACACCACCGGGACCGCACTCGGCTCTATTCTCCGTTTCCTTACAACTACCCCCGAAGTCTTCGCCCGCGCTCGCGCAGAGATTGATGAAGCTGATCGCGGGGGTCACCTCTCCAAGCCTATCCTCTACGAAGAGACGCGCCGCCACCTGCCCTATTTTGTAGCATGCATCAAAGAAGGCGTCCGCTTGAATCCGCCTGCAACCAACCTCTTCGCTCGAATCGCGCCGAAAGGCGGGAAATTCATCGATGGACACTACATTCCTGAGGGAACAGAGATCACATCCTACGCATATGTGATGCAGAGGGACAAGGAGCTATATGGGGAGGATGCAGACAAGTTCCGACCGGAGAGGTGGCTAGAGAGCGAGAAAAGGTCGAATGAGTTGGAAGCAGTGCAGTTCTCATTCGGGATGGGACCGAGAGTGTGTTTTGGGAAGGACATTGCGTATATGGAGATGTTTAAGTTGTTGCCTGAGGTGAGTTTCTCAGAGCCTGCGACGATAGCGGGAGGCTGACATCAAACAGATTGTGAGACGTTTTGATATTGAGGTTCTGCAGAAGGGCGAGTATGTTGTCGCGGGCGGAGTTGCGTATAATCGAGACTTCTTGGGAAGATTTGTGGAGAGAACCGGGCAGAAGGGCAAAATCTAACCTGGGAAGATGGGGACCGCTTCGCGACTGCTGGGCAAAGGATGGTCATTTGGCCCATATGTGGTCCAGTGGTTCAACGTACATTTCGAAAAGTCCTGATCGAATTGGACATGCAACGGATGGTTACGACTAAAAGCCCCTTGCTTCCCATTGGGCAGCTTATGCTACGAAGCAACGCTTAGAGACCTCTTGTGTGAGTGCAATACTAAGCAGGGCCGGCATGATGACAGTTCTTTGTTCGAAGGTGAGCTCCGCCCGTGGTGCTGGAGATGTGGAGCATAGTAATTCTGCAACGTAAAGTGCTTTTCGTAACCTTCGGGCAGTAAATTGGATGACCAATCCAATGAGGGCTCATGGTAAGCACTCCCTACAAAGACGCAAAGTTATCTTGCAGAAATCTCACGCAATGGCGTTTGCATTCGTAGAACTCGACTTTGGAGCAGGAACGAGTAGCTTTGACTCTCATTATGTCGCAACTAGTGGCTGCATTGTCCCTATGCACGTCGAGACGTCGGGCAGAACCATGGCGATTACGCCCTCAAGGCCCGGATGGACAAGAGATAAGACGCGCCAGGCTTGCAGAACACCCATGATAGACTTTCCGCTTCTCTTTATTTCGGACATATAGTGCCACTGGCCATGAGCCCTGCTTCAGATCGGCTGCACCAAAGACTCGGAATGCTTGTCCCACGCACCCAAGCCACGTCAACAGCGCGACAGATGTACGATGTCCAGATTTCCTATTGTAGGATCAAATGTTAGGTCCCAGTACCTTCCTGTTAAATAGCACGTCTGAGCCACATTGTTAGATACGCCGGGCCAGCTTACGAACAGGTGCGCTGGCGAGAGGCTGGGTTGAGGTAGCACAAACACGCGGTTCAGCGAAACAAAGAACGCCAACTTGGGACGGTAGCGTCTCGGTCCCAGCCAGTTGATTTGCATTATATGCGTGTGTTACGCATCTTGGTAGGCCAAGCGCACATTTCTTGGAACCGCCGACAGAAGGACGTTGCACAGTGGACGCGGGACACCGCGACTTCGGGTTGAAAAGCCCCTCAATGTATGAGTATGATTGCACGAAGCTGCAAGGACCGGAGCAGCCACGGAGAAGCCACCAGAAAGGACTAATAGGACCGTGAGGAGGCGACCGTTGGGCGCTCATAGTGAACCGTCGCTTGCCCGCGCATACACAACCATGGCCTTTGTGAACGCTGATCGATGCGCAGTTTATGGGAGCATTATGCTATGGAGATTATAGAGCGTTGCGCAGCAGAAGAACGTTTCACAAAGAGGTCAACTGGTGAGGTTGCGGAACGTTTATCGCTGTGCTTCTCCAGACACTCAACCCGCCAGCGATTCGTGCGCCTCGCAGGGCACTCTATTTTTCAACTCAAGGACGCGAACTAGTAACGGCAAGATACTTAGGCCGTTATCTGCGAATGCTAAACGCTTAATGCGCGTTGCTCCACTCGAAACCTGTTCGTTCACCTGAACCGCACGCCATGGAAAGGTCAAATGAGCGACCATCGCACGCAAACGATACACTGACGGCGTCTGAAGTTGGTGTGTGTGCAGGCGGGATCATTTTGGTCACCGTCAGCGTGATCCTGCGATATGCCGGTCGATGGATACTCCAAAAGCGTATGAACGCTGGAAAAGGGAAACGAGGCGAGCGAATCTGGGGCCTTGACGATCGTAAAGTACCTGAAAAAGCGAAGAGGGTTGATCTGACCGTTCTAGTATTCAACGTTCTGGCCTTCCTATCTTTCTACGGACTTGTCAGTGCCGTCTTCGTTGCCATACACCGAGGTATGGGCGTCCATCTAGACGTCGTTGAGTACGAGCGTGGACTCGCAGGCGTCATTGCATACAGACAGGTCAGTATAATTCTCTCCTAGAGATGCGCCGCATTAAACTGCCTCATTTTATGGACCCACCGTTCAGTTCGTATATGCCTACTTATCAATTGCTCAGGCCATCTATGTCTCGGCCATATTCTATAATCTCACCTTGGGTATGATCAAGCTAAGCGTCCTGTCGCTCTACCAACGCATCCTACGAGGCGTCCAGTCACCGACAATGAGAACCGTGGTCTGGGTCGTCTTTGTTATCGTGGCTGCTAATACGTTTGCCAACGTACTTGTCGCCATGTTCCAATGTCATCCCATAAAAGCTGCTTGGGACAGTTCGATGCCCTCGGAACAGATACGGTAAGCTTCCACAAGCGAAGGTCGATCCCTACGAGTGTATTTCGTTGACCACCTCAGGTGTGTGGACATCAATGCCTTCTACCTTGGCAATGCGATCACAGGTGTATCCACGGATGCGATCGTGTACTTCTTGTCGATACCCATAGTTCTGCCTTTACATTTGGACAAAAAGACCAAGCTGCAACTTCTTGCTACGATGCTCGTGGGGGCATTGTAAGTATTGTCTCAATCTGCCGCATATTGCCCACCAGCTGACAGACTTGAAGCGCTGTCATAACTTCAGCTGTTCGCCTCGGGTTCATTCCAGCTCTCTTGAAAGATGCAGATATTTCCTACGCGATGGGCATCCCGATGAACTGGTCTGTCGCTGAGCCAGCCATTGGAATTCTCGTGTCGAGTATGCCCGCGATACGAGCCATCCGCTACATTTGGCGCCAACCTGGCGAAGACTCATACAGTTCAGGAAGTGGCGAGGCTCAGTCTACACTGCGCAGTCGCGACGGTCAGATCCAGCTATCAGAGATCAGGACGGGGACCGACGCGGAGAGCGCAAAGACCAATGAGAGTGAAGAGGGCCTGGTTATGGACGAACAAACGGGTAGTCCGGGCCAAGGAAAGATCAGTAGGACGACGGAGTTCGAAATCTCGTATTCCAAAGCGTAATGAAGTCTTATATAGTTTCAAGGATGGGTGTACGCCGCTCGATAGCCAGGCGTCCTTAGATTGGGAATTATCTTTCACCATAAGCTATTTCCCTTGTTCCGAGAAGGTCATATTCTAGGAACTGTCTGGACTCGATGTGCGAACGATTGGTGGTGATCTTGGAGGTTATTTTGACATATCCCAAAGCCAATTTGTCTATTGCGCGTCGCAAGACCTTCGTTCCAATGGCGATCCAAACATATTGCAGCATGAGCAACATGTCGAACTACTTCTGCGAACTCA
This sequence comes from Paraconiothyrium brasiliense, assembly GCA_025388405.1. NCBI lineage: Eukaryota > Fungi > Ascomycota > Dothideomycetes > Pleosporales > Didymosphaeriaceae > Paraconiothyrium > Paraconiothyrium brasiliense. The sequence continues at coordinate 816,342 of JANBXC010000010.1, read as the reverse complement.
TAGAAAGCATCCAAGACGCAGCTGCATCATATTTCGTTATAGTGGACATCGGGATGTACGAACGTGTACTCAGGTCTTGGAAGGCTTTTTCTCATGCTGACGGGTTCGATTCCACATCCGAGAGCTGCGATATCTTCCAAGTGCTGTTGTTGGCCTCAGCAATGTTTTTGCTTCTCCTTTCTGTTTTTCAATTTCTTCGAAAATGTGAACGCCGCCCGTCCTCTGCTTCGCCATCATGCTTGGAGGGAACAAATACACTTCCAGCAAAATGACCTCTTCAACGCTGAATTTGCCAACGCAAATTTCCAGAACACATTTGTATGCATCGAAGCCTTCTTCTCATTATCACCGCGCATTCAGAGCATTCTTGTAGCTTTTCATTCACATGCGGAAATTGCGGAATTGCGGAAACCTGCGTTTTCCTTGTCGTCCGCACCTTCTCCGCTTGGTACCTTTCCAGTCGCTGTCTTCCGTTGTCGGTTTACCGGATTAGGTGCCAAGGTCGATCAGTAGGGCCAAGGAATATTCAAGTCAATATTATGCTGGATGACGCGTCAGAAAGATGCATGTGCATGCGATTGCAATGGGACGTACATAGTTCTCGGTATTCCGTACGCCGTTCGGTGACCGAGATTAGTAAGCCTGTGGACCTACCGCTTCTGACGCAAACCTGCCATCTTTCCATGCACGGTAGCATCCTCGCATTCCCCCGTGGCGCAGGCCGCTCACGCCAATTATAATGCCAAGACAGATGGTATGCCCACTGAACCTATCGAGGTCTGAGACAACGAATTTACCGAAAGCACGGCATGTACCGTGGAATCACACACCAGTCTCGTACGGCAAGGAAGAAAAGCTATCATTTGGTATCGTCCGTCGCTAACTCATGCCTAGGTATTCATTCATTGCATTCTTGTGCCGTCGTCTTTCAGTACTCTTTCTTTTTCGTATGGTAGTCCGCTCTGTAATCGTCCGACACCGTACACGCCCAAAAGATCGCCCTGGGAACCGCAATGCTTCTTCACGGCTTCGATCTGTCCTCGCACTGCTTTGTATGCAGGAAGCTCGGCTCCGTGTGCTTCGGCAAGGTTTAATACATGGGATGAGACCTTTACCGCCATATCAATGGGTACCATCGGCTACCCAGTCAGCTAAGCGACCCGGGATTCAACAAGGTAGATCTTACGTTTTCGACGTAGTACTGCCCCGACAACATTTGCCTGGAATATACGCCGGCAGCACCAGGCCAGAGCGTATTGATAGCGTCGTGCATCACTTCGTTCATCAATCCGGTCTTCTCCGCAAGAACGTGGGTTTCTGCGACTGCCTCAATCATCATCAGGATCATGACGTTTCCGATGAGCTTGAGGTGCGACGCTGTCCCAGCTTGTTGCTCGCTCAAGTTGACAACACCGCGGGCAACCCTGCCACTCTAATCAGCACGGTCAATTTTGAGCGAACGGTATGGCTTACACGCCTTCCAGGTATGGCATAATTTTAGTGACCGACTCTTTGGGACCAGCAGGAACAGTCACCAATTTTCCAGCCATGGCCATTGTGGGCTCTCCAAAGACTACGCCACACTCTGTTAGATTGTCATGTTGGGAACAAGTCCAGTGACAGTTCTCGTACCTGGCATAGAAATGAACTCCGCGCCCGCCTCGTGAATTCGCTCGGCGAGCCTGTTTGAGACCTCCGGGGTTGCAGTTGAGCTCTCAACGAAAAGTTTGCCTCTGACACCAGTACTCAATATGCTGTTAAAACAAGAGAGCACGGCATCTTGAGTTGCCAAGCATGACCATACGATGTCGGCATCTTTGACGGCCTCCAAGAGATCTTCTACGGCATTGGCTCCGGGTCCAACACTAGCAGCCCATTCGACGGCTACTTTGTGGGTCCGGTTCCAGAAGGTTACGGGCTTGTCGAGGTGGCCCTTTTCGACTAGATTTTTACTCATGGCCTAGATATGCATGTTAGTAGTGGCCTTCTCTCCGTCATGGAATCTTACCTACACGACCCATAGCGCCCATTCCAAGATACGTAAACTTCGGCGCCATTTCGGAGAGCGTGCGTAGGAGTATCACTCCTGAGGATGAACAAGGAAGGATCTTTGGCGGATTAAGACATGGCATAGACTGTGAAATGCTGACATGACCAGAGCTAGGGTTCTCAACTCTAGCGGCGGCTTCCGCCCTCCCAATCGCCCATAGCTTTCAAATCAGCCCAAGGTAATTCTGGTCTGGTCCAGCTATTCGGCACGATTCGTTTGCATCCAGTAGCTATGAGGCGGCTCCCTCGGTGTACGGAATTTAACTCCATGGCGAGCCTAGCCGAAAAGAGCGCTCTGCATGCATACCGGCCCGCTAAAGCGTACATCTTCCTCGTAAGGCGCAAGTCACACCGCTATGCCCAGTATTGAGACTGGAATCCTTTTGCGAGCAATGAGCACCAAATGCCGCGCTCACGCCCAAACGCAAATACATCTTCAAGTCGCAAGGGAATGTCTTCGCCTTGAAATGTAGTGAAACTTGAGATTTCGCAGTGTGACTCACAGGTGCAGACCCTGTTCCCAATGTTTGGATCAAACGTCTATTCGGAATGTTCCATACGGACATCGGCTGAACAAGCTTCATGTCGAAGTGTACGCCCTTGAGCTTCTCTGAGACATGCATATTGACTTGCGATCGAACACTGGCTACGCCTTCATACATCGATAGTACTCTAATGTCACTACGCCACAAAGGCTGCAGCATAATACTAAGGTTGTTTTCCTCTCTCACTACTCAGTTCGTGCAGGCACTATGGCAGCAGCGTATAGAGGTTTTGCTATGCCAAGCTTTCTGACCTGCACGGTCAGAAAATGCTTACCACCAACGAGAACGATACGGCCAATAGATGTGGTTTTTTTTTTTAATTAGCAAGTTCGGTATTATCGACTCACAGTAGAGGACTGCTACTCAACAAGGACCTTAGAGGTACAGCTCTTACGTCAACTCGAAAAATCGCCAGGGACCAACCTTGCAAAAGGAATAACAAGCCAATCTGCACGCTAACGCTCGATTTGATTGAATATGCTGTCGCAAGGCTATTCTTGGCTACAATCCACCATGGAATATCTCGTACGAGAGGCTTGGCTTGTCCACTGTCTGCCGATACCTAGCCTATTAATGCTCAGGGCGACCGACATCCTCGCGAATGCTTAGCCGCAAGTGAGTAGGGAAAGGTATCAAATGATGCGTCGAATTTTCCGTGCTTGCATAATTTACAGACGCTCTCCCTAAAGTGTTCCCCCACGGCTATATCCGCTGCACCCGCGCTTTTTCATCCACCAGTTTTCACGAGGCAGATAACCATATCTATCATTCTGAAAGTCATTATATGGACCAAAGTGACCGGTATGAGTCAGTGCTGACACAACCCGGTCTTTGCTAGAATTTGATGCTAGAGTGTGAATTTGAGTCCAATTTGTACCACAATGGGTAATCCACACTAGCAGCTAGACTTGACAAACATTCTGTTCGACAGCTAGGCATGCTGGTAACAGTCGATGCCAAAGGCGACGAAAGATGAAGCCGTGAACCCCTACTACAAGACACCAGAGCTTCGCCACGCTCTCGGGACAGAAATGAAGGTCGCTTGTATCAGCCATTACAGACTGAACAGGCCTCGATACCATTTCAGCTTGTCCCGTAGCCATAGCAGCGCTCTAATCCACCATATCCTCGTCCCGATTGTTCTCCTCGTCCACCTTCGGCGCCTCATATTTCGTCTCCAGCGGGATATTCTCCTTATTCTCGTCGATATCTATGCCGGCCTTCTTCATAGCCCCATCCTTCTCCGCGGCCTTGACCGTATTTTTTGCGACCTTATTCGCAACACCCACCTCCTGCAACTTCTTCAAGCCTTCCAGGCTAATCATGCCAGGCTGCAGCTTGTCAGGGGTAGAAGAGAAGTCGATGCTATTGCTGCCGGAAGCAAAGCTAAAGGTAGCGCTGGCCATACTGGTGAGTTTAGGTGCCTTGGGCGCGTGCTTCGAGCCCATCATGCCGGTTGCGTCCGCGGCGTCGTGGTCCATGGCATCGTCTTCGCCGTCCTTGTTGACGATCTTGGTTCCGAGGGGCGTGGTGAGAAGGTTGCGAGAGGGCTTGGCGAATTTGCGCTTTGCAAGGGGTGTGCTCTCAAGTGTTGGGTTGGACATAGGGATAGTGGAGTCGGGTGCATTGGTGTCTGTGCGGCCGTAGACGTCTGTGGCTTTGGGGGTGGGCATATGGTCAATGCCTATGGGATTCGCCTGTTTCCACTCTTCATATCGGGAGGAGAGGACTTGAGGCTCTGAGCGACGCTGAGAGTTGGAGTTGATGCGGCCCATCGCCTCGGTGCACATCCAGAGGGAGGGGCGGTTGAAGTGAGCCTTGCGCTGCCAGCAGCCCTGGAACTGGCCGCCTTGTACCCGCTGAGCGACCTTGGGTAACGCCTCATTGAGAGTATCAGTAGACCGGCCGGTCTTCTTCCGAAGCGCCTTCTGCGGCCAGTACGCGTACTCGTCAAAAAGGCCGTGTAAAGTCTCCAAGATGTTCGGCTTGCTACCTCCAGTGAGGGTAACATTACTCATGGACGAGACCAGCGAACCCATGCCCTGAGCTTGCGTAGTTTGACGGGTTGCGTAGCCGTGCGTATTGAGTGCAGGCTTCGGCTCAGCCAGGAATCCCTGATTCGCGTCCTTGATCTGCTTGTAGCACGCACGATACTCCTTCCAAGCATCTTGCCCAAGCTCGCTGGCCAGCAAGTCACGGAACTCGTCCATCTCGTCACCACTCCAGTGCTTCTTCTCATGCACTAGCACAGCTGCGATAGCCAGACCCTTCAGGGCACCAACCTCATCCTTGCACCTTCGGCTCTGGGTATTCGCTGGCTCAAACAACAACTTGATAAGCTGGCCAACATGCTCGGGCGCCTTACGGTCAACGATAAAGTACGAAGAGAGCTTGCTGTAGGCGAAGGACATGAGGGCGGTGTATTCCAGCACCTCAGCTACGCCGTACATGCAAATTTGGAACTCTGCGGCACCGATGGGCAGCCCAAAGGAGGTGGAAGTTGCGCCGTGGGGTAGGGCGGCGTGGTGGAGGAGAGTGGTGTTATTCATTGTGTGTGCGTCCAAGGGGTACGACGAAGTGTAGATGAAGGAGACAAGGCGGTCGACGAGTATCGGGTGGAAGCGTTCGGGGAGACTAACTACGTTCTCGCTAGGTGTATTTTCTTGCTACATTATATCAATACTGACGCGATTGAGGCAAACTTCGAAATTGTCAGAACATACCGGAAATGCCACCTGCTCAAGCGCCTTGGGACCACCGATCAACATGATCGAGTGGACTTTGAAGATCACGCCGACGGAGGTCTTGATAGTGAAGTCGCGGCCGACCGACGTACTGAGGAGACTATCGAGGCGCCTGTGTATGTTAGTTTATGGTGACTTTTAGAAGAGGCGAATCCATACTCCTTGCGAAGCTGCTCTGTACTCGGAAGCTGCATCATGTTGACGCGGGATGCGCGCTTCAAGCCATGGGCAAGCAAGTTGGCAGCACTGTACGGGTTGCCGAGACCCGGCGTGGCCGTGGACTGATCTCCCATTGCTGGGGTGGGGTCGAGATAATAACGAATGATCGGTATATTGGGGTTAAGGAAAGTGGAACGGTGGAGAGCGTATGAAGGGCTGGCGGTTTGATGCAGATGTGCGGCCGCGGCAGTACCAGATACAGTCGGCAGAGCGGGGGCCTTGCGTACAAGCGGGTGTAAAGGGAAAGTGAGTGACTTCACGAGCCGCTAGGTCAATGCGCGGGTAGCTGGGATAGCGGTTACCCATGCGGCTGTGGTGTTCAAGTTGAAAAATGTTTTTGGGTGGCCGAGCTGTAGCCTAAACACACGAAGCGTGATTGCATCCAGAACAGGTGTCTCCTTTGCTCGTTTTGAACTCATAATTCTTGAAATCTTATTTTCATTGTTCGAAGCCCGGGTTGACAAGTATCAATGAACGGTGCTTCCAGCTCGTCTGGACATGTAAGTGTATCCTTCATCTTCTCATTAAACGTACGTGTTCACATCATTCATGGATCTTCTTTTCCTCCCTCAGAACGTCGGCCTCGTCCTCTCCCCTTTCCAAAGCCCCATAACTTCTCCCGTCTCACCCACCCAATCCCTAACCCCGCTAATTGCCTTCTTCGCCATCCCCGCATTCGTCCCACTCCTCTGTCTTCTCCGTCCCTCTGTGCCTGTGCTAGCCGTACCGCTTCCAAATCCAGCCGCGGGTTCCTTCCCAGGACTTATAAAGCTGCTTCCCTCGCCCGTCGCATACTCCGAACCCATAGACGGCAATACGTTCTCTCCTGCAGAAAGCGAAACAAACAAGGCGAATGGCACAAGCCACACGCACATGCCAAAGTAAGATGCGATTTCAGTGAAGGTTGGCATGGCGGGCGCGTACGGATCGCGGTAGGAGTAGGAGTCGCGGGGAGGTGGGGCGCTGAAGTGGCGAAACCAGGCGTAGTGGTTTAGAATTACAAGGCCTACACAACACATCTCAGCTCTGCTCATCCATATAAATATGCTTGAGAAATGAAGGCATACCACACGACACCAAAAACAACGGATCGCTCAGCTTTACAATCGGGAACCTTCTCAGGTTCTGCGCGTAGATAATATGCGAAACGACGCTCAGCGCGCTGAGCCCGAGCGGGAAGCCATCGACAACCAGGAGAAGTATCTGGATCGCAACAACGCCGATGATCAATCTGGTCAACAGCTTCTTCGCAAGCACGGTGTGTTCCTCGACAAGCTCGGAAAGATAGTACAATCCGGAAGCTATACAGCATTAGCATCATCCCTTCCTACTGATCCACCTTCACTTCATTCCTCGTCATGAACATGGAAAGTGTATCTTACCAATAGCTAGCGTCAAGAACGCAAATCCCAATACCACACCCACATATCCGAGTACCGGCAGTATCCACATGTTTGCAATGTGACAATTATGCAGGAAAGCTAAGTTGCCTGATATGAGGTCAGAAGGACCAGGTGGAGGAAGTTAGCGCCAAGCCGATGGAGTGTGGGGCAGGCGCGAGCTAGGGACAACCACCAAAAAGTTATCGCGAATGTAAAATCTTGGCATTTTAAAGTCGCGATCAATTACTTCCACATACTCTGCTGAAGCTCCTGGATCCGGTTAAACAGACTGCAAACACGAACAAATCTTACATACAACTTAGAAGCAATAACCGCAACAATGTCCCGCCCAGAAGACATACTGTACGTGCTTAACCCTTCCCCGCTCTCTTCTACCTTTCTTAAGCTTTGGCTGACATATGCAGACCCCCCGACCTCTTTTACAATGACTCTGAATCCCGCAAATACACCACCTCCTCCCGCATCCAACGCATCCAATCCGACATGACGCACCGCGCCCTCTCCCTCCTCGATCTACACTCCCCATCCCTCATCCTAGACGTCGGCTGCGGCTCCGGTCTCTCTGGGGAGATCCTCTCACAAACCGAAGACGAAGGCACCCCAGGCGGCCCTCACGTTTGGATAGGATTCGACATTTCCTCCTCCATGCTAGGCGTCGCGCTCGAGAAAGAAGTAGAAGGGGACTTATTCCTCGCGGATGCGGGGCAGGGTGTACCGTTCCGACCTGGTACTTTTGATGCTGCGATTAGTATCAGTGCGATACAATGGCTGTGCAATGCAGAAACCAGCACCGACTCCCCGCTCGGCCGACTATCGCGGTTTTTCGGCGGGCTGTATGCAAGTCTGCGCAGGGGAGGGCGGGCGGTGTGCCAGTTCTACCCGAAGAATGATGAGCAGAAGAGGATGGTGAGCCAGGCGGCGATAAAGGCTGGATTCGGCGCGGGGCTGTTGGAGGATGATGAGGGGACGAAGAATGCGAAGACATATCTTGTGCTGACTGTTGGAGGAGGCGATCTTGATGGCGACATCACCGGCGTGGTGAGGGGCATGGATGGCGTGGATGTTATGGCGCGGCCGGGTGCAGCGAAAGGCGGGAAAAGAGGCCAAGAGGTCAAGGGAAGCAGAGGGTGGATTCTGAAGAAGAAAGAGCAGATGGAGCGGAAGGGTAAGGTTGTGAAGGCGAACTCGAAGTACACTGGGCGGAAAAGGAGAGTGCAGTTCTAGTCCTTTGCGCACTGTGACAAGAGGATAAGATGATACCACGATTCACGAATTCTGCATAGCGAGAGGCGTTTCAGTTCAGGAGGGTATAGATGGAATCGATTCATGCATGCTAGCTATATATAAAAGTACAGCTCTATTCACAACCAGCAGCCCGCCCTACTGTACAATTCGCAACCGCTGTAACTAATCAAATCATCAAGAATCAGAGCGAATCGCATGTGGATAGGATATTCCGAGCTCTTTGTTGGTCGGAGTTCCCCAGTTCAAGCATGCGTGGAGATAAACGCTATCTTCGCGCTAGATCACGGATTAGCTGACTGCGGTATATCGGTATGCAATCATGCCTTCTCCATCGCGTTCAAGATAGACTTGGTGAATTCTTGCGTGGTGGAGTTGCCTCCCATGTCGCGTGTTCGTATCTTGCTGTTTGCTGTTAGCGTCTGTCAAATTCCTCTGTGTGTTGGTATACGTACCCTTCCTCGATGACCCGGTAGACAGACTGGGAGATGCGGTTGGCGTGGTCGTCGAGACCAAGGTGTCGCAGAAGCATGGCGGCGGAAAGGATCAAAGCACTAGGGTTGGCCTGGTCCTTGCCCTTGATGTCAAGACCGACGTGACGGCAGCCTGGCTCGAAGACAGCGACGTTGCGGCCCATGTTGCAGCCAGGCACGATACCAGGGCCACCAACAAGACCAGCACCAATGTTGGAGAGGATACCTCCGTACAAGTTGGGCATGACCATGACGTCGAACTGCTGGGGTCTCGACACGCACTGCATGGACGCGTTGTCAACAATCATGTCGTTGTACTCAATCGTGGGGTAGTCCTCGGACACCTTCTTGCAAGTGTTGCGGAAGAGACCATCGGCAAGCTTCATGATGTTGGCCTTGTGGATGCAAGTAACCTTCTTGCGGTTGTTGGCCAGCGCAAAGGCAAAGGCGAACTTAGCAATGCGCTCCGACTTCGCGCGGGTGATGATCTTGAGCGACTCGACGACACCATCGACAGACTGGTGCTCCAAGCCAGAGTATTCACCCTCGGTATTCTCACGAATGATGCAGAGGTCGATGTCCTTGTGGCGCGTCTCGTAGCCAGGGATGTTTTTGATCAGGACAATGGAGGCGTAGATGTCAAGCTCCTGGCGGAGAGCGACGTTGAACGACTGGTGGCCGGAGCGCTCAATGGGCGTGTGGAGGATACCCTTGAGACCGAGCTTGTTGCGCTTGAGCGAAGCAATGGCTTCGCGGAAGAGCTCCTCAGAGTGCTTGTTGCCCGTCTCGACACCGGTCACGTTGACCTGCTCCCACTCGATGGGCACGTTGTCGGCCTTGAAGATCTGCTTGACCGACTCGGACACTTCGGCACCGATACCGTCACCTGCGGTTTGTTCAATACAGTTCGAATCGAGCAGGTGCTTATCGCGGGAGTTGCGTACCAGGGATCAAGGTGACGGTGTACTTGCCCCCGAACTTGGTGGGCTTGAAGATGTCGTGGTTGACCGTGGCCATGGCTGCGCATTGTTAGCCGCCATCGCTCCGTGAGGTGTGTGGGTGTGCGCATACTGCGGGTGGCCATGGACGGGCCAGCGATGCATCGTGAGGCTGGTCGCGCGCCCCGCAGGAGCGTCTGCCGTGCGCGTTAGCTATAGTGCTCTTTTGGCAGTCCAATGGGAGTGTGGGAGGTGTGTCCGTACCTGCGCCGTCTTCTGGGAGGATCTTGATAGCATCGTGGCGGTGGGGTTGCAATCTTCACGGCCGTGAGGGATTTGAAGAAGCAAGCTGGAGCTCGCCGCGCCGGAGCAAAAAGCAAGCCACTTGGCGCTATGACAACACAGGCCAACCTGGGAAGATTTGGCCGCGGCAATCGTTCAGCAAGGGAAAATATCGGAACCAGCCATGCTTTCCAGCTATTCTCTGCCTACACTCATTGGCGCGGCAGAACAAATCCCATTGGTGCCTCCACGCCAATTTTTGAGGCTCAACATCGGGCCCTGCCTGCAGAAAACCCTTCGCGCTTCCTCACGATGCCTGGACGACCGCACGTGAAAGTGGGTCGCCCATCTCCGCGTGTCCGAGCCTTTATCAGATCTCCATGACCCGCATCTCACTACAAAATAAGTAGAAGTGCTATAAGCAGCCTGTATAAAACTACACGATTGAACCAGTGAAGCTGCACATGGCGCTTACAGATGCGTTGTTGCCCTTCGTCATCTTGACCTAGTTCCTAGCCTCCGCGTAGCTCGCCTTCCTATTCCGTCTGTTTCGTTCTTCGTGTCGAGCGCACGGCAGCGATGAACGTTCCTTCGCTGTCCAGGTCACCAGATGCTCGGACTGGAACATAGTACATCATCAGACGCCTGTTCATGGATCGGCACTTGAGCTAGCTGTGGGGTAGTTGCGGAAAGGCTCCGCATTTATATCTGCCCTCTCGCTAGCATCATTCGCTCACACCTCGCACCACTGCCCTAATATTCAGTCGATAATGGAAGAGCCTAGCATTGGATGGGTAGGTCTGGGCAACGCCGGCTACCCTATGGCCGCCTGCCTCGCAAAGAAGGGTCACAGGCTGCTTGTCAGGGATGCAGACCCAGCGCGAGGCATCGAGTTCGTCGAGGAGTATCCGAAGTCAAGGGTGGCTACATCGGATCCAGACAGTTTCCAAAACTGCGACGTTGTAATGACAATGCTGCCGAATGGGAAGGTCGTCTATGATGTGCTACTGGGCGCGAACGGCATCGCTCCACATCTCAAGCCAGGCACGTACGCCTCACCAGTCAATCAACATGATACACATCTTATACCAAGCAGGATCGGTTGTCGTTGACACTAGCTCCTCTTCACCATTCGACACCAGAGCTCTGGGCCTCGAGCTGAGCCGGTTACGTGTCGATCTTGTAGATTCGCCCATCACTCAGGAGCAGCTGCATGCCATTGATCAAGGAGGTGCCACATTGATGGTCGGCGCCGACTCACTTGAAGCGCTCGAGAAAGTCATGCCGTTGTTGAAAGACATGAGCACACACGTCTTCCCTATGGGTGGTCTCGGAGCTGGACACACCATGAAGACGCTCAACAATTACGTCAGCGTTGGAAGTATCATCGCGCTCAACGACGCTTTAGTAAGTAACCAACCTGGACCCTGCACTGGGTGTCCTAAACTTCATGCCTCTGTATCGGTTCGTGTCAGGCGGCTACTTATGACCCCAGGTAACCGGCCAGAAGCTCGGGCTTGACCCGCAAACCATGATCGATGTGATGAACGTCGGTACTGGCGTCAACTTCTCAACAAGATACTCGCAAAAAAATCTCAAATCGTACGACACTGGCTACCAGCTTGAACTACTCGTTAAAGACGTCAAGATTGCAAAGGACGTGATCGAAAAATCAGGCTTCCAGACTGAGCTACCAGCACTGGCTGAGAAATATCTTGAAGAGTCTCTACAGGTGGTTGGAAAAGGAGCTGACCACGCAGAGAGTCTGAAGAGCTGGGAGCAGAGGGCTGGGGTGGAGATCAAGAAGACGGAAAAGAGAGAAGAAGAGCAGGTTCCGCGCAACATTTAAGGAATCACTTCAGTGCCGTAGGATTTGGACACTCTTTATCTTTTTTGGGTGCCACAACAGCATATACACAACAACTCGATGGCTCCACGGCATCGTAATATTATTCATCTTCGTATGTTGGCCAATCGGACAAATTAGTTATGAGGAAATATGTCAATCCGCAGGAGATAGGACAATCGGCTGAACCGCGAATTCGGTGGCAAAGTATAGAGAAGTCGGTGATTAGATGGCTGGCTCCTTATATGTCCTGGTCCACTCGCATTCAGTTACAGAATCTCTGTCTTCCACGAGTATACGGCACTGGTACGAGATGACGCAAGAAAGTTTCCATGAGGAAGCTTCGAAGTAAAGATCGCCACGTTCTGTTCCTGCTAACACCTGCTCTCGAACCTCACTCTGAGACTCACTCCCAACTCTCTCAATAAAGAGCCTTTCATTATTCTCTTACTTCCAACTGCACCTTTACCGTTTGTAGCGTATACATAAACCGCTCATCCAGAACCAGCTCTCTCTTCCTCTCCCTCTGCCACCCTTTCTACTTCCCACTTACAGCAGCTTACCTTCGATCAACAAGCCTATACCAAATACACGTTAAGTAACAGCGTTTGATAAAAGCTCCATCCCTTAAGACGACCCACATTTTGCATGCACGCTCTGCTGCACACGTTCAAGAGCTGTACGCCAGTGTGACGCTCAAGGCCCGCACGGACGGACTGTTTGCCTAGCAGATCTCATTCGCCGTCTTCCGCCATGAAGGTCCAAGAGAAGGGAACGGACCGCAGGGCCGAGCTGCGCGTGCACGTGCAGGAGCAGGTTGAAGAGCTAGCTGAGTATGGGCAATACATCGACCCTGACGATAAAGCCATATGTTGCTACGTCCCTGTAGAAGATGGTAGCGTCGTCAAAGTCGCTGGAAGATTCCATGGAACGGTAAGTGCATTCGTCTCGATCCTTCATCGGTCAGGATTTGCTAACTCAGCAGACCTTCTCTGTCCATTGGGACCTTTATGTCGACGGAGTTCTCCGAAAGGCCAACAACATGGTGAGCAAAGCGGTGAAGTATCAGAAAGGGGTAAAACTAGACTTTGAGGAGGCGCTCTACCAGACCAATGATGGACTTGGTGATAGGAAGATCCTCGATACCCAAATGAAATTGGTGCCGGTCTCCGGTACTTTCTCCCAGAACGGCGACGTACAGGAGACTGTTGGCACTATTGAGGTACGCCTATACGTGCTTCGATCATTCGGCGAAGACTGGGTGCTGGACGATGATGTGGTCACATATCTCAGCAATGAGGATGAGGAGGGTGAAGACATAGAGAGCAAGCAGGCGACGTATAAGACCATCGCTCCAGAATACATGATCGAGTTCGAGAAGAATGTCCTGGAGCTCGACAAGAAGACCACCAAGGCCTGGGACAAGAAGTTGAATGCGAGGCGTCCGAGTAAGGAACCTTGGGCTATCTTCCGCTTCCACTACCGATCGAGGGGTATGCTCAACCCTTGTTCCCATCATCACCATTACGATACTAAAACGTTACAGAGGCTATCGAGGCTCAAGAGATGGATCTCTCGTACAACCCAAAGTCCAAAGGCAAGGGCACAGGACCGCATACGCTCGATCTCGACTTACTCCCGCCTTTACTCGTTGGAGCCAAACCAGGCCAGCCGAACGATGGCGCTTCGACCCGCGCCGGCTCATCTACACCTATCCCGGATACCCCTCTTACGCTGGGCAGTCCGCTCATACAGCGCCATCCTAGCCCGCTTCCAAGCCCACTCGCGCAGCGACACCCTCCGATCGAAGATGCGTCTTCTGAAGCCACGGTAGTCGAAGAGCCTCTCGAAAAGCCAGAGACCACACTTGTCGAAGAGCCGACCGAGAAGCAGGAGAACGACATCCGCAAGACCGAGGAGCTCTCAAAATTAACTGAGTCGGCCCCCGCCTCCCCAATCGTCGCAACCACTCCCATCACCACGGCCGTTCCGGTCGCGCCCATGCTCCCCGCTGCACTATCTCCCACGCTGCCCACCACCCCAGCTCTGACACTCAAACGTCGCTTACCCCCTCCTCTCTCAACCCTCCCTGACCCCAAGCGTCTCAAGCCCCTCACTCTTGCCGAAACGCGCCGGCAGCTGAAAGCGATGAAAGCGCGCCGCGAAGCCGTTGCAAAGAAGCGCTCTGACATAAAGTCCGAGCTCGAACCGTACACGGCACAGATAGCGAGGGAGCAGGAGAAGCTAGCAAAGGAGTTGGAAGAGGAGACACGGATGTGGAGGGATGAGAGCCAGGCATTGAGGGAAGATAGTGCGATCTTGGCGGAGATGAAGAGGGAGAGGGGTGAGGAGTAGGAGAAGAAAAAAGGTGTGGAAGAGGTTTGAGGATTCCCGCGAAGGAAACCGAGGGTTGGATCGGTGGCTCTTGTTGTGAGAGCCGCTGGTTTTGCTATGGGAGCCATGGTTGGTCGGATCGAGGAGGCGTTTTTGGTTTTTCTGGGAGGCGTAGGCGTGATGGAGGGTATTGAGGCCACATCGGATGACTTCTACTTGGCACTGCTTAGAGGGCTGGTGTTTCTGCCCCCGGCTGCTTGGGGATTAGTCTGCCGGACAAGACCTGGGTGCGGGTACGGTTCGAATAAGAAAAGCCTTGTCACTACCGTGATGGCTTTCGTGATATGAGTCACCTTAGGACGTGCTTCACTTTGACCGGCTGACGTTACGTATTGGCGTCCTCGGTTGGGAACCCATTGAGCCAATGTTGGTATGCGTTAGCCAAGCAAGCTTCACAAGTGCCCAATCAAAAACAATGGTAGGATCAATAATTGTATGGTAGTGGCTCACTTCCCACGTTGACGCAAATATACCGCTGCCGGATGCAGATAAATCACTTCAAGATAAGATTGGTAGAGGCCGATAACACAAAGCATGGAAAATCTTTCTTTGACCATTGTTTGCTCTGTTTGAGGATACGCTTGCGAAGATGGGTATGGCTAGGGACGCGTAGTTTTGGGTACTGAGGGGTATCAATTTGTAGCAAAGGACTATCGTTATTGCCGCATCGCACTCGTCTCCAGCATCAGAACAACGACAGGTCGGACGTATCTCCTAGGGGCTAAGTTTCTTCACTGCTTCTTCGCTTGACCATCCCTAGCGATCCGCATGTTGGCCTTTATGCGCTCCAGGAGCTCAGCCGTAGTGGCGAGCGGTGATGGCTGGAGGTTTCGCTACAAGACAGATTAGCATACTTGACACCGTATCTTCAGCAAATGAGAGAGCCGCGAAGGGTTGTTGAGATGGTAAGAAGCTCACATACCTTCTTCAACCAAGTGACACACTCTTCATGAGTCCAGGTCTCAGGATCTGGATCCATCGGTCAGTATCCATATCCATATGACTGCGTTGAGACAGACTTCAGTCGGTCGTCTATTGACTCTAATGCACCCTCCGAGGCGCAGAGATACCCGTCGGCATGAACACCCATAGCATAGGTATGCAGCAACACAATATGATGAGGAAGAGAAACAGCATACCTCCATTCGGATCTGAACTAGGGAAGAGGTCTTGGCCCCAGATACTCCAAGCAGCGACGCCCGTGACGATTGCAGCAAAGGTGAAGAAAGGTGTCTGTTTTATTAGTCAGTTACAGCGATGCTCAGAAGAGCCTTGAGTTGCCCCGTGACCAGGATTGATAAATTGGCAAGAACGATCGACGAGGAATTGACGAGGTGCAAAGGTTGTTGAACTGGGCATCGAATGATGTGAGGAGAAATATGAGTTATGGGGAGAAAAGATGGAAGGGCACCTCGCAGCAACTGTTACAGGGACTCGAAGATACTGCTGGTGTGCATATGCTTCTTGAAAGGCAACTTAGGAGAGGTACTTACACGAGAGCTTGTCGCGCGGTCGATCGGTGTAGGCATGGTGGCCGCTTCGAGTATTGGTGCAGAGATATTGAGGCTGGTCTGGTAAGCGGCGAATGAATGGAGTTCACGTCGGTTAATCAGGCCTCAAAGTGTGTCACAAGGAGATATTTATATACTGCAGGCAACAATAGTGAAGAGGCAAGCTGTCTGGATCAGGTTCACTGTGTTTGCGCCACACGTCGTCACCCGCAAAGCGCACCTTTCCGCATTCAGCCAAACCCAGAAGCGCCTCTTCATGGCCCGTGCCCTCGCTTGCGGATTTCCACCTCCACAACGATTTCGCGCTCACGAACCAGACGAACGACCAGATCACCGACCTCGATCCAACACAACCCGTCAAAATGCCGTCCGAAGTTTCCGACATCAAGCAGTTCATCGAGATCTGCCGCCGCAAGGATGCCAGGTGTACGTCCAATATTTCGCCCGCACACAATCGCGCCTGTCGCTAGCAAATGCAACCACGAAGGGGCACGCAAGACATATGGGACGATCGTTTATGCGGAAAGGCCGAGGATGATTGCTGACATGATTCGTAGCTGCGCGCATAAAGAAGAACAAGAAGGCCGGCAACATCAAGTTCAAGGTCCGATGCGAGCGCTTCATCTACACCCTTGTCCTCAAGGACACCGACAAGGCCGAGAAGCTCAAGCAGTCTCTTCCTCCGGGTACGATTACCCCGCCTCTACGCTTGACCCACCCCAAAACTAACTGTGTGACCGTAGGTCTGACCATCTCCGACGTCGGCAAGAAGAACCCCAAGGGCAAGCGATCGGCATAAATGGAGCACGATAGCGGGGTGATGTTTAAAAGCATTGTAGTGGAGGAGAGGAACATGGCGGGCGAAGATCACACGAAGCATGATGGGACTGGCGGACGGCGTCTCTTCGGTTGACATTATTCAATGGCATACTGGAACCCTTCAATGAGTGGGACCAAGAAATGAAAAACGTCAAAAATTCACGATGGCTCGACTATGCATGTTTCGGAAACTACTTGCGAGGTATACTGACCAAGGCTAACAATTGCAAAGTCTACACAGCCTGAGTAGCCAGTTTCTCCGCCAACAAACTTTCTGAACCCATGCCGGAGCCAGAACTTTGTCGTACATTGAACTTGAACTGGTCCTTCCGATCTAGATACACAACCTTATCACTGAGACCCGCCTCCAGCACTGCCTTTTTGAAGTCCGACAGCGGCGACATGAAGACGTCGTAGTCATCGTAGTGGATCGGAATTGTAAGATCTGGATTAATGAGCTGCATTAACTGTACGCCTTGCTTCGCATCCATTGTCACCATTAGCAGGGGCATACTTGGTCCAGGAATCGTCGTTCCACCAAGATGGATCAGCATTAGGTCAATATTTTGGCCCTTGTACCGCTCTGGGATTTCTTTCAGCTCGTCGACCATCAGGGTGTCGCCTGAGATATAGATGCGGTATCCATCCTCGAACTGGGCGGCCATTAGTACTGCAAGTGCAAAATACACTGCCATTACACACCTGCTCAGGACCATCCGCATAGCCAAGCTCGATCATCCATCCATTGGTAGGAGGCACCGCCTTAAGAATATCATTCGCGATAGAGAGCGGTCCAGGTGGCACATGCTTCCCTGGCATGCCCGTGATCTTGATACTCGGCTTCTTCTGTTTGACACCCCCGTCGTCCTTCACGTCCACCTGCAACGACTCAAAAAAGTCCAACGCATGCACCGCCGTGAAGCTTTCTTTCCCCTTCCCCTCCAAACAACTCTTCGCATGCGGCGTTGTGATGATTGGCAATTCCCTCCTTAGCTTATCCTCCACCAGTCTATCGAAGTGGTCCTCATGATAATGGCTCAATAGCACCGCGTCAATCCGCGGAAGTTCCTCCAAGTCGATAGCAGGGTTAGTCTGTCGAGTTCCGGACACGCCAGGACCAAGATGCACGTGATCGCCCGCATGGAGAAAGTTCGGGTCGGTCAAGATGCGTATGCCTTCCCATTCTAGGATCGTTGTCGCGGTGCCGATAAAGTAGAGGGTCGCGTTTGTGTCCTCTTCTTTTGCGTTTGAGGGGTGTACTTTTGTGGTCTTGGCTTCTGGAAAGGGTTTTGTGGCGACGTGGTCTTTGGTGGGGAGACCAGAGGTGGAGGGGTCGATGGTGAGATGCTTCATTGGGGCGTTGTGGTTGAGCGCTGTCACGGTGTGCCTCGTGATGACTATGTTCGGCAGTTGTGATTTTTCGTAGGTTTCTAGATTGTGTTTCTTCTTAGGAGTGCAGCAGTGGTATAACGGACAGCAAGAGAATACGGCATAGCATAAGAACTGTAGCTCGTCGCGCGTGTAGAAACTCATGACGACACAGAGTGGTAATGCTAAGGGGGATGGTGATTGGCTGGAATAACGCGTTGTCGATCGGGGACAAGGCAAAAGCGCTGTGTCTATAAGATGGTGTAGCCATGGTTAGAAGTCGTGGAACGTGGTCTTGCCATCTGAAAATTGAATATACATTGTGCTTGCCAGTGATGATGTTTCTAAGCGGTAGGTACCATGCGACAGGTACTCGCACTATCACGATTGGTGTGTCACGGAACCGCGAATACAACACGAAATGCAGACCATTTGGGATTCCCTGATATCAATGGGGTATTTTTGTTTGCAGTGTCTGGCTTGTTGAAGTAAATGCTGTGAAGTCGAGCTATGAAGATGCAACGACACTGGGGTTGGCACACGCGGCATCACTCGCGTACAGCTGATCCTTGTCACTTGCGGCCGGGTATCCAATGGGAACACTCCTTACGCCGCATTTCAAAAGTGAAGACAGCTGTCAATCCGCGCCTCCTCGATACTCCACAAAGTAAGGACAGTCTCTTATACACGAAAACCGCGGTCCAGAATTACAATCT
This sequence comes from Paraconiothyrium brasiliense, assembly GCA_025388405.1. Taxonomy (NCBI): domain Eukaryota; kingdom Fungi; phylum Ascomycota; class Dothideomycetes; order Pleosporales; family Didymosphaeriaceae; genus Paraconiothyrium; species Paraconiothyrium brasiliense. The sequence goes on along the minus strand of JANBXC010000010.1, from coordinate 797,793 downwards.
GTCGGCCCAGCGCACCTCTCCAGCGGACGGCCCGAGCCGTTCAGCGCCATCCTGAATGTACTCGCGCGACCCCTTCAACCTCCGCAAAGCACCCCCTTCTGCCCTCACATTACTTCAATCCGCCGCGTCGCACGCGTCCACTGTTGCCCAAAAAGCCACTGGGAAGGCTGCAGAGGCGGTGACTGAGACGGTCCAAGTTGCGACCGAGAAAATAAAGGACGCAGACATGTCCTTCAAGCTGCCCAGCAACATACCCAATTTCGACAACGCGCAGCGCCGCTTCGAAGATAATGTCTGGAATAAATTCAGTGGGAATGAAAAGGAACTGCCCATGTATAAGGATAAGCCGTCATATGGGCCACGGAGAGGTGGTCGATGGTTTTCGGGAAGAAAGAGGGTTGGCGCGATTTTGCTCGTGGTATTAGGGGCGCTATATTGGCTAGGTTGGTCGAATAGAGGAAGTGAGGAAGGCGTCGAGGGCAAAAAGACAGGCAGTTGGATACCGGGGACACAGACGGGAAAGAAGAATGTAGATTGGAATACGCGGAGAGAGAGCGTGAAAGATGCATTCTTGCTAAGTTGGAAGGGATATGAAGAGCACGGCTGGGGTATGTTACTCACGATGTGTAGCTGGTCATGTTGCAGTTGCGAGTGATCGCGATCCAAGGGCTGACATTCGTAGGCTACGACGAATACCACCCCGTCGCAAGAACCGGACGATACATGGCGCAGCCAAACGGCATGGGTTGGATCATTGTGGATGCATTGGATACACTGATGGTCATGAACCTCACGAAAGAGCTGAAACACGCACGCGAATGGGTATCCACCACACTGAATTACGAGAAAGATCAGGACGTCAATACTTTTGAGACTACGATACGCATGCTTGGTGGATTGCTGTCGGCCCACTACCTGCAAGAAGCGCTACCCGGAATTAAACCGGAGAACGCGAATGACGAGGATCTTTTCCTGGAGAAGGCTGTTGACCTTGCCGACAGGTTAATGGGCGCGTTTGAATCGCCTTCTGGTGTTCCATGGGCGAGTGTGATCTTGAAAACTGGAGAAGGCAAACCTTCCCATGCTGATGGTGGAGCTTCCTCGACCGCCGAGGCTACGACACTGCAACTGGAACTGAAGTACCTCGCCTACTTGACGGGCGAGCCGCACTATTGGGAGAAGGCTGAGAAGGTGATGGAAGTCATCGACAACAATGGTGCCAAGGATGGCCTCGTTCCGATCTTCGTTTACGCAGACAAGGGCAACTTCCGGGGGGAGGAAATTCGCCTCGGCAGCCGTGGGGACTCATACTATGAGTATCTTATCAAGCAGTACCTACAGACACAGAAGCAGGAGCCCGTCTACCTCGACATGTGGAACGAGTCGCTAGGCGGAGTGAAGAAACATCTTCTTGCCTACTCAAAAAACGCACAGTTTACCGTTCTTGCCGAACGCCCGTCAGGCCTAGGTGGACATCTCCACCCTAAAATGGACCACCTTGTATGCTTCTACCCCGGAACCATCGCGCTGGGAGTCACCGACGGTCTCACCGTCGCCGAGGCACGCAAACAGCCTGGCTGGGGCAAATCCCAGGAAGACGATTTGATACTCGCACGCGAACTGATGAAGACCTGCATGGCAACCTACCGCGTCAATCCCACTGGTCTCGCAGGCGAGATTACGCACTTCGAGCTCGCGGATCCCCCAAGAATGCACCGCCAAGAAGTCCTTCAATCGAAGGGTAACCTAGAGACAGATGAGGATGCAGAGTGGAAGAAAGACCTCATCGTCAAGCCTGCGGATTCGCACAACCTCCAAAGACCTGAGACCGTGGAGTCGCTGTTCTACATGTGGCGTATCACCGGGGACGAGCTGTATCGCGAGTGGGGCTGGGAAATGTTCGAAAATTTTGTTAAGCATACCATTGTCGAGAATGGTGGAGGGTTTACGAGCGTCAACGATGTGAGGACTGTGCCGCCACCGGGGAGGGACAATATGGAGAGCTTTTGGCTGGTAAGTTCTGACATCTTCACGAACCCGGTCTTGAGGTGGGCTTCCGCTAACTGAACATTAGGCCGAAACGCTGAAGTATTTCTACCTCCTATTCAGCCCCAATGAGCTCCTACCGCTTGACCAAATTGTGCTCAATACGGAGGCGCATCCGTTTCCGAGGTTCGACGCGAGTAAGAAGCGATTCAAGACAGGGTGGAAGAGGATACCGAGGAATGACAAGGGGGAATTGGTTAGATCATAAGCAAGAGTGTGCGATATGAGGGCTGCATCCCTCGTGTGTAAGATTCCCCTGCATTGTAAATGGTCGGATATATGAATGGCATTTTTAGCGGCTTCAGATCTGCTGAATTCATCTGCAAGATATACCGCTGGCGAGGACAAGGTGGGCTGGAGGAGTGACGTGGAGCCCCTGGTCGGAGCTGAGCTTTTTCAATGCTTGCCCTTCCACTAGGCTGAGATGTCCTGGGCAGCAGCATAAAGGCAAGCCGTCGCCCTCACCCTTCAGCAGCAGTTTTCGTGCCAACGTATACGGTGCTCAGCCTACTAAACTTCTTTCCTCTTCTCCGCTCTGCCGTTCTCGGTCAACCGACTGCACAGCCTCGTGGCTGCCCTGCGAGCCAATCATGTCCGACTACGTCAACAGCGACAAGCAATTCGCCCTCTTTAACGCCGATGGGGGTTTCGGCGCCATCGATTGGAACGCCGAGTTGCAGGGTATTTTGCAGGAGCCGTGGCTAGATACGTTGGACTTCTTTGATTGGGAAGCCTACGCACCGCATGCCCAAGGCACTACAGCGATGCTGCCTGAGCATAAGTGAGTTCAAAAAAAAAGCTAGGCGCTAACAGAAGGGCACTGGCAGAGAGCATTCTGACGCGGATAACGTTGAGGCGGCAACAGCTGCACCCGATCAGCCCTTCGAAGACTTGATTCAGATCATGCCCAATCATCAATGTTCTCCTGTGCGTCTAGGCCAGAAGGACAGGAAACCGGTCAAGAGCAAGCCAGCCATCGTCTGTACTGTCGAAGGTTGTCGCGCCAAACCGTTCAAACGTCGCGCAGAGATGCAACGTCATCAAAGGCAGAAACACAGCACCCTTCCTCCGCAGTACCCCTGTGCAGCAGTCGACTGCAACCGCATCGGAGATCGTGCCTTTTACCGGGAGGACAAACGGAACGATCATGTGTTATCTGGCCATGAGACCGAAACGCTGTTCAAGTGCACAAAGTTGGGATGCTCCAAGATTCTGACTAGAGACTTGATTGCGCTGCACAACGGATCCGGGACTGGCATCTCCAACAGGACTCGCAAATGCCCCATGCCTAGGTGCTCGTTCAACGTCAACCTGAAAAGTCGAAAGTCGTGCATGGATGACATGCTGGTGCACTTGCAAGAGAAGCATGATCTGAAAGGCAGATTGAATCACAGGACTTTGTTATCGGCAGGAGGCTACGATGCAAGAACGGGAGCCATTGTGTGCCCAATGTGTTCTGCGCCAGATGCCAACTTCGAAAAGCACGCTGCGTTCCGTCGTCATCTTCTCACGGTCCACCTCCATTATACTCAGCCAGGGGATGCTCTACATTTTATCAGGCTAGAGGCAGCTTGGGTTCCAGCTGAGTGGCATTCAGACGACTCACTCAGCAAAATCCATGTTCCAGAAGAGATACGTCAACATCGGCGCGTTATCCTGAGCCTGTGGCCTCGTTTCCAATCTTTCAGCGTCTGCGATGACACCGTATCATGCCAGGCTTAACCTAACTCTACTTTTCCACCTCCTTTCGTTTGATAATTCCTTATGTCTACCTACTACGATACTTCATAGGAACTCATAAATACTTCGTATGTTCATTCCCCCAATTCCAACTGAGCATAGGTCCCTTCTTCATGATGTAGAACGATTAATATTAGGCCACTACATTTTAAATATGTTTGACACCAATTTTTCGTTTCATGTGCATTTTCGAACATTGCCACTACCTCGACTAACGTCTTCTCCTTGCCTAGCTCACGATGCCAGCTTTGAAGAACAATTTTGAATGTGGCTTCACCAGACAGCCCTCCATCCAGAACAAAGACGTTTGACTTCCATTTCATTACATCACTCGCAGTAAGGGATGATTAGTTAACACCAACACCTAGGGTTCAAGGGTATCGATATCACCAATGGCTGGTCAACTACATGATTCCAACGTCAAACATCCATTATTCGAGAAGCTGAGCTGGCAGATTGAATAAGCCTTAAAACTTTGAATCCACCTGTCATTCTGATACTGTGGTTTTCTACAGCCTCAACATCGAGTTTTGCTATATCTGCGTAAACTCAAATGTGACTACTCACTAATATTAGGTCGCTATGCAACACCCACACGAAGGCTGTCCTATGGGTCCTCTATCTATTATTAAAAGCCCATAATCAGCCTATACCGGGTGTGCGGAGATCTTCGCTAGTAAGAACACTATCGCGAATTACATGCGGCGGCATGTGCTAGACACTCGCAGCCTGTACAAATACTACGGGTATAACATATTTCATACGTGGACCTCTACACGTTGGCCGCCCACAAACAAACCTGTTCACTATGCACTTCTACTAGGCCCACTCAAAAGCCTGATGATGCCGGCTATGAAATTTAATCTCATAAAGACCAGTCCAGCACCTGTTGTCTTGATGACTACCCGAGCATCTAGTTCCGCGCCTAGAGAGTGGGAAACTGGCACAGATAGTCTGATCAATGGAGTCTAACTTGAGGGTCTGCGGATCCTATCTTAGTACAAAATCTTCATAGGACAGCAAGCTGGAAAGGTGAGCTGAAGTTAAGCTACTTAATCTAGGTACTAATACTGTCTAGGCCGCCTTGTACACTGTTTATGAAGTTCAGTCTAGGGATTTGCCAGTTGTGGAGTCTTCGAAGCCCGCACTTGAATCAAGCCTCAAAAATTTCTATTGGGAACAACGTTTTACGAGGACAATCAAAGCAGACATCGTTTCAGCACACCAGTCAGACCTTGTCCCAACAATCCTTGCGATCGGGCTTGACGGCTAGGCTTGCAACACGGCTAAGATGAGAGACTACCTAGAGCATCTTAGCACCCTTGAACTGGAATTCAACCTCGTTATTCGCCTGCCTAGTGCAACCGCGTTTTGACGAGCAGTCTTCAACAATGAGTGGACGGTTTTAGTGAGCACACTACAATTCGCTGCGGATTCTTAATCAGCTACGGGAGATAGGTAACGACCGATCAACAGAGGATCTTACTAGTGACGCCGTGGTAGGAGCAGCAATAGTCACAGTACCTAGAGAAGGAGTAGTAGGTATTATTACAGAGGTTAAATAATTAGCAAAGAACTTCTGAAGTATGTATACTTTATATATATAGCCGTGATATTGAACGACCGATCCCACATCTGGAGACATCTTTCGACAAATGTATCAGTATTCAAAATATACAAAGTAGCGTAAATATAAAGTAGGGCCAAATGCAGACCATTACAAAGGAATGGCAGTGCCTGGTATCATATCCATCCGTATCCACGTCCCTCATCAAATCTTCATCGAAATCAGCTCAAACATCAAAAGTTCCAAAAAGAACGATGCAACGCCAGCGCTAACATGTGAGAATGACAAAAAAACAATAACGCCGAAGCGAACATTCCACAAGTACCCTCCAGCTATAGTCACCTCGCGTGATTAGACGTTGCCATGAAGTTTCTCACGCTTTCCCTGCTATCCTCTCCATATCCTGCTCTTTCCATCAATTTGGTGAACGTCGTGTGTCCCGAATCAGCCGTCATGCGATTCTCCCGCATGCCCGGCGCCTTGGGCGGTTCGAGAAAGCTAGGCGCCGGCATCAACACGTCAATTGTCTCGGAGCTATTGCTCCTCGTTGGCGTATCTACTGGTCGCTTTGCCTTGCTGTGTTTGCGTTTCCGTCGGCGCGAATGTGTACGCTCTGGCGAGGGTGTCTGGCCTGGCGTCCGATATGGGTCACGCGAGGGGTCACCGGCACGCACAGCCGGCGGCGGAGGCTGTAGTGTCGGCGTTGCAGGCAGTCCAGACCAGACGCCCATTCCCAGCTTGGGCGTGCGGTCCCACATGCTCTTGATCTTGGGGGTGAGACCGCCTCCACCGGCGACGCGGGTGCCCATGTTCTTCTGCACGCTGGGCGTCGAGGTCATAGATTGGGAGCCACGGCGGATGAAGTCTGTGCGTTGCGCATGGAGGGGATCGTAGATAGGGTCGCTGATAGTGCGAGCGACGTGCCCGAAATCGCCCGAGTAGCGGGAAGCTTTTGCGTCACGGCGTTTCTTGATGAGCCAGATGAAGAGGATGACGCCGAGGGCGCCAAGAAGGATGCCCGGGAAGAAGCCAGCAGCGAAGGATTTGCCGTCGAAGGAGGAGTTTGCTTGGGGTAGGGGGTCTGCTGGACAGCCTGAGGTCTGTGATGCAGAGGCTGGGTTTGTGGGCGACGACGTTGGGACTGGGGCGGTCGAAGATGGTGTGTCTTTGGAGGCAACGCACATGCCGTTGTTGCATTTGTAGCCTAGGGGGCAGCATGAGTCTCCACATTTAGGCAGCTCGACATCCTTTGTATCGGCAAAGTGGATTTGGTTGTCTGGGTGCAGCGTTGCGTTGTATTGGGCGATATCGCAAGGCACTGTCTGAATGGTCGAGCAATCTTTGCCTTTCGGACAGCAGATGACGGCTTGGATGGTGGAATTGACAGTCGTGCAGGTCGTGTCTTGTGCACAGCAGAAGCTGGCTGGAAGGTCGCCACCGCATTGTTGGAGGCTTGAGACACCTCCACAGACTTGCTGTGATCGTAGGAAAAGACCGGATGCATCTGTGACCTGAAGCATAACAGTGACAAGGAGGAAGAGAGATATTCTTGAGAGCTTGGGACCCGCCAGGCGACTCATGGTGATATGCAAGAAAACACGAAGATCAATAAGAGAAGCGTGGCAAACGTATGACTTGGAACCAAGAAGAGAGAGGAAGACTCGACTTGAAGAGTGAAACAATTTAGTACAAGGTCAGCATTATCCACAGTGAAATGAAGTACAGAAAGCCCGCGCAACGCAAACGAAACGAAACTGAACAAACCTCGATCGAAAGGGCAGGCTCGAGAAGCGACCGCCAGTATATACCTACAGATTCACCGCCCAACGCGCGCAACTACACGAAGCGGCTCTTCGGCCGCGATGCCATGGCCGTAGCCCGTCTGTTCAACGTCCGACTCCACTGGCGGCCCGCCATACGTTCTGCAAATAGGTACATTGGACGCGCCGAGTGGACGACAGACGCTGAATGGCTGCCGAGGCCTATGTAGCAGTGGCAGGTGACTCCCACGAGTGTGTGGCTACGAATTGCGCAGAGTGAAACGGGTGGACAGCGAAGCGCTCGCCTGTGTTTTGCACTGGTCGAGACGCTCGGGGCTGGCGCGTCTTCATTGGCCACCGCCCTTAGCGGCTCTCGTCGCCCTTGCGCGGAGAAAAGTTGACGAGGGCATTGGCAGCGACAGACCGACAATTGCACCACACGACATCATGATAATACGCTCACTCACGAGACGGCCTGGTGCCCTCCAGTCCTTAGCACAGAGCGTGAGTTTTGCGCGTACACCGCTGCGCATGGGCATACTGACGGTGGCTCCAGGCATGCAGAGCTCCCCATGCACGGCGATTACATCAAGTCCCAACGCTGCTGAACCACAATGAGCTGCAGGAACATGGTATCCCGGGTCTGTTCAGCAAGAAGCAATTCGACATTGCCTACACGCAGTATCAGGGCCACATCGTCAATGCGCTGAACACATCCACGAGTGGTAAGCTCTCCGTCTCCGTTACCTCCTCATCGGGTCAAGAAAGGTTTCCTGCTAACACACGCCGATCAGGTTCCGAATACCAGGACAAAGACCCCAAGTCCCTCGTTGTCGAAGTGGCACGCGACCCAATAATGGCCTACACCTTCAACGTCGCCTCCATGGCGTTCAACAACCACTTCTTCTTCCGCGGCATCAACACCAATCCCAACGTCTCCTCCACGCCCTCCGACGAAATGTTGCCCCTGATAAACCGTAGCTTCACCTCCCTCGAATCGCTCCGAGAAACCTTCATCCTCTCTGCCGACGCAATGTTCGGCCCGGGCTTCACCTGGCTCGTCCAGACCAACGAAGGCCTGAAGATCCTCAATACCTATATTGCCGGCAGTCCGCTTCCTGGCGCGCATTACCGAAAGCAAAGCGCAGACCTGAATACCGAGAACCCCCAATCGTACGCAGGCGCGTTCGGTCCGAACTCGAAGAACAAGGACATTAAGAAGCAGAAGGCGCTTGGCGGTGTCGACGTCACGCCGCTGCTGTGCGTCAACACGTGGGAACATGTGTGGCTGCACGACTACGGCGTCGGTGGCAAGATGAACTTCTTGCAAAAGTGGTGGAAGAAGATCGACTGGGCGCAGGTGGAGCAGTATGTGTCGAAGGAAAAGGATCAATCGAAGAGCGCAGGGCAGGGGTTCAGGCAGTTCTACAGCAGCTAGGGGAATCCAACGCGCGCGATGTAGGACTACATGTACAAAATGTGGGGAGGAGATGATGTGGGAAGCAGAGCATATAGATAGATGTACACTACTGCATTCGAATTTGTTGTGTGAATAGCAATGCATACATAGCATTAGTAAAACCAGTCACGAAACCTCATCTGATCCAACGATACAAGTGGCACATTGGAAATGTCCCAAATGTCTGCAGGCAACCTTCGTGTATTGGCGCGTGCCAACGTTTGAAAGCACAGCTTGTAGTATTCCATACCAAGATCGCAATCGCGATCCCCACTGGCTTCTGGTATCCCCCAACCCTATTCATACAACCAGCCCGTCCCTTGGTATAACCGAATCATTCCAAACGCCGTCGCATATGCAGAGTCGAGATTAGCCCATCCATCCTTTCCCCTCCTCGTTCCTCCCTCTCCTACACCGCCTATCCAAACCAGCTACTCTTTCTCCTCGCCTCCTTCCTCGCTGCCGTCCACTGCTCCTTACAATCCCGATACGCCTGGAAGAAATCACTGCACATCTCCCTATCCCCGCCGTTGCGGTTCAGACACCGGATGCTCTTGTTCGCGGCCTCCTGGCACGGATCAAAGTACTCGCTATAGGCCTTCCTATACCCATGTCAGCATTCATCTAAGTACGCAAGTCTGAGCTATGAAGACATGGACGTATGGAAGAAGCCTGATCGGGAGAGAGATGGGGGAGAAGTACGTTTCGAACCGCGTGGCGGTTGGGCCAGTCCACTGGGTGTCGGTTGAGGGTGCGTCGCCGGGCTGCGAAGACGTAGAGGTCGGTTGTTTGCTGGACATTGTGGGCGAGGGAATTGAGCTTGCAAATGGCGACGTGCTGCAGAGGTATGGTAATGGTAAAGATGGAAGATGCAGGGATGTGCGGGAAAGGAAAGAGGAGGCGGGCCGAGGTGCGCCGCGTGCGCTTGGGCAGGTGTACGCGAAGACGTCTTAGCTGGACGGGGAGAACATTGGACTCACGCTGGAAGAGGCAAGATCAAACAAGTCAAACAGATACATTGACTTCTGACTGTCAGGGGATGTGTTGAGACCGAAGTAGTAGTTTTAAGGGGATCATCTACTTCTCGCCATCGTCTACACGGCTTACAGGTATATGATGTGTGTCGGATTTGAGCGCATGTAAGCAACAATGACATTGCATCATCTGCCGATTACATCTGATACCTATTTTGCGAGGGCAGCATTTCCTATGTCTGTAGATGTGAGGCTCGCTGCATGGGCTCATCTACTGGGCGGTGGCACACCAACCAGATTGCTGTTTGCCTTTACGGAAGACTGTTACACATGACCCATTGCTCACCGTCTGCCATGGGAATAAGAACAAGATCAGTTCCGGCACCATCGGTAAGATGGGTCGAAACGAATTCTACTTGTACCAGACGCTTGCTCATTGACATCGTGATTTCGCACCGAGGCGGCTCGGTGGCGAAAGATCTCTGGTACATGGTTATCGGATCCTGCGATACTGCTTTGATATTAGTCTTGGATAAGGTTGGAACATCGTTGAAAATTTATGGAGAGGCAATGTGATGCAAAAGTCACTCCACGTGCTGCTACGACCGATTCTAGCTGAGGCGTACCATTGCGGCTCAATCACACGGGCCGATACGTGCACAATCGTGGCTCACACGCACATTGACGTACGACCATGCCTCGAGTTGCGAAAGTGTAGCCTTGGCGGTTGTGATCGATGGCAGCCTGTGTCACGCGATGGTAAGCTTTTCGCAACCCTAGAAGAAGGTCTGGCCCACATAGGGCTGAAGGCCTTTGTTGCGGATGTGGATAAAGCGTATGGTTACCACGGTTATAGGGTACCGCTGCCGGTTCGTTGTCCACATGCACTTCCGTTCTCAGATGAATTATTATGTGGGGAACAAAGTAGCCTTGAAAGCTCCGCTTCCCAGTGACCACTTGCCTATCTGATTCGTCCAATTGCAGTCAAGTTGGCCCATGACACTCATTCTGTCGTCGCATGTTGTTCTATGCTCGCACTTGACTTGGCGGGCAAGTTGACAATGCGTACTGGGCGAGATCATCTCGATGCCTCGCACTGTGGATGTTACTCAACTCGTTCGACCCATCGCGCCAATGGCTAGGTGAGGTCAAATTTCGGCTCTTCATGCCGTAGCATAGTTCCGTGATAACGGTGTGAGACGGGACTTGACCCGCGTTGATGGTGCTTGTACACAGGGTGCCAAACCGCCGACTCCATCAGTATTGGACTGCCCGTTTTGCCTATAAAGAAGCTTGAAGATCAACAGGGTGTGGCCACGTTTTCGCGTCGTACACTGAGAAACGAGTTCGGTTGTCCTTCTTGTGAATCGTAACAAAGTGTTGGCTTACTACTGCCCCTGAACTGTACAACGTGCGCGGCGGGTACTCCACTGAGCCGGCCCGCTCATCACCGTTACATCGCGAAAGTTAGTACTTTCCCCATGTTATCGAAGGCTCATCTTCGGCCATTTCTGCTCTTGCCTGTTAGTTTGTTGATTGTTTCGCTGTTTCACTGCACGGCTAGCCTTTCGGCCTGAGATAAGCGGGCATATGCGTCAAGGTCTGCGTCAGGTGGCGAGCATTTCACCGCAATGGCGGCTTCAACCTGCACTGGCGTCAGTCAGTCACTATAAATCGGACATACCTGCTTGATTACCTGTTATCAATCTGGTCAAAACAACCGCTCACCCTTCAACGGTTTGCATCCATCGTTTTCACCTTCATACTTCACGTTCATTAACACGAACCAAGATCAGAACCTAACAGCCTCAATGTCAGAGCAACAAGTCGACACGATGGCTACTGTAGCTGTCCAGACCACCATGGCGCCTGCAATTGCTAGGCTTAGGGCTGCGCCCAAGTTCAACCCGGCTTGGCACTTGGTGGGAGCGCTTCCGGCGAGGAAGATGACGATGCAGGAACTAGGCTTTGAGGCGGACGTTGGCGTGTCACCCGTCGCTGTGTCTGATCCCTTCCAGCTCTTCACCGCAGAAGCAGTCGAATTCATGCGCGACGAGATTTTCCAAGTCCCAGACAAGTATAAATTCAGCAGCAACATCGCTAAATCTCAGCTTCGAGGCTATGCAAAAGAGTAAGCAACGCGCTTGTACTCGCATTGAAATTGATTACTGACGGGTTGAAGTTGCGCCCCGTTCACTTGGGACGCATGGAACCACCCTGCCACCATCGCGCTCATGTCTAAGATTGCTGAAGTCGAGCTTGTGCCTGCCATGTCCTACGAGATCGCGCACATCAACCTTTCAGCCAAGTCTAAGGAAGACGCTCAGCAAGAACTCGCGAACTATCAGGAACAAAATCGTCTCTATCAGGAAGATGAGGGAATCGGAGGCTGCCGTGAGGTAGTGGAAACACCCATAGTTGGCTGGCACACAGACAGCTATCCCTTCGTGTGTGTCTTGATGATGAGCGACGTCCGTGATATGATTGGTGGGGAGACTGCTATACGCACAGCTAACGGAAAGATACTCAAGATGCGAGGCCCGTCACAGGTAAATTGTCTCTGGTTATTGCTAGGGATCATTGCTGATTTTCTATAAGGGTTGTGCGGTCTTGATGCAAGGACGGTACATCACTCACCAGGCTATGCGCGCTTTAGGAGCACAAGAGCGTATCACCTCCGTCACGAGCTTTCGCCCCAAATCCGCTCTTCTGAAAGACGACACGGAACTGCGAACTGTGCGCGGAGTTTCTGACCTCAATGAGCTGTACTACGACTTCGCAGAGTATCGCCTGGAGCTCTTGCAAGAGCAGGTTCAGCATGAGCGTGAGCGGGTTGCGGCTGCTCGCAGGGCTAGTGAGCAATTTGCTACCATCGCACACAAGCAATTCCTCGAACGTGTGACCGCTTTCTCGAACCAGTCGTCCCACGAGCTCGTCGAACAGAATGAAGTTCAGCAGGGTTACATCGAGAAGGTCGATTGGCCGGATGCTGCAATCGAGCTTTGAAGAATACGTTTCGACTGACAATACTGGTATCGACTGTTTTGCGCCCTGCCAACGTCGTCCATCAGTGGGTGTTTGGCTTCGTCACGGATAAGTGCTCGCTACACTATGATATCAACCGTACTTTTGGGGTTTGCCAACTGTTACCCGCTGTATAGGTCCAGCTGGAGAGAAGTGGATGCTTCCCTTGTTGGTGCTTTAATTAGTTTACAATTGGTTTCTTCGGGACAGGAACGGGTTATGTCGAGGTGGATACCTCTGGTGTTGGGAACGGCTGATATGGCAGCCGTCGCGGACTGGTGTACAAAGACTGGACAAGCATTCATGTATATAAATGCATTCGTTGTATCTAAACTTGTGTTTGGTTTCATAAGCTGGAAAGAATTCTGTGTGTGATCGGTGGAGTTGCAGAAGAGCAGAGCCCTGACTGGGTCTCATTCAGATAGGAAGGCGCGCCGCATGATTGGCAGGTGCAGTGGAGGCAAACCCTGAACATCAAGAAGCAAGCCCAGTGCCCTGCGATGCAGTCGAAGTCCGAAGTCCAGTCTGATATTGATAGTCAGTAGCCGCCAATGGGACTTCCAGCCTGAATGGAGTGACAACGTGACCCCGTGCGCCGAGGCTTCTCGCATGTGGGTCTGGCGTTTCCATAGATATATGCACGGAACGATCCGAGAGGGAGTCGCCGTGCTCAACGATTCTCAGGATTAGCTAGGAAATAAGATCGCTAACGGCAAGGAGCGGGAGCAGCATCGAGATAGGCGCTGCAAGGGCGATAAAAAGGGCAGAGGAGTGGAGAATTGGCCGTGACGAGGCAGCGGGCCGGGCGTCTAATAACTGACAGCGCCGCTAGAGCTCGGGTGTGCTAGGGTTTGGCGACGTCCAGCCTGCTCCACTTTGGCAACGCCTACTTGCTCATCTTCTACCAGCGCTGAGTGCGGCACAGCGAGCTCTCTACCTGGATGTAGAAGCAGATACGCGGCCCGCCAGCTCTGGTTTTCTCTGTTCTGCACTTCCCTTGTTGTTTCCTTCCGTCGCCACTAGGCGCCATGAACCACACGAGACCGCCTTCCCCGCCGCTGGCTGCGGCTCGCCCCAAGAATTCGTCCTCTTCCATCGCTTCCCAACATGCCGCCAGCGCCAGCTCGCAGACTCTGGCAGGCTCCGCCAGTTCGAAGGCCCGGGGCACCACTCCAAGCCGCTCGCCCGCTCAGGCTGCAGACGGACGCCCCGGCCGGGCCGCCAGTAAGGACAGCCTCAAGCAGAAGATGGCAGCGAAGATAGCGGAGGAGCCGTCGCGGCCAAGCAAGGCGGATGAGGTGAGGTTATCGGGGACAATGGGAATAAAGAATGCGTCGGCTAACCCGACCCAGCAACTCCAAGTACTGCGTTCAGAGTTCGACAGCCTCCGCTCCCACCTCACATGCAAGATTTGCGATCGACTGCTTTACCAGCCATACACGATAGCCTGTGGACATACGTACTGCTATAGCGTAAGTGCGACAGTTTCGCGCTCGATGCTCTGGATGCTGACGCTGGGTAGTGCCTCTGCACGTGGTTCGTGAACAACAAGCAGCGCAAAACATGTCCGGACTGCCGAACCGTGGTGACGCATACGCCCGCCCCGGCTTACGTGGTAAGTGCAGTAGAAGCCCCCAAGTTCATTGTTCGGTCCCAGGGTGGGCGTTGAGCAGGCTGGCTATATGGCAACTTCTGCCCTGTGGTAGCATATAAATGCGGGACATCGTCTAACATTCCCAGATTCGAGACATGATAACGGTCTTCATAAACCGAGCCGAGCTGCTTCCTTCCGGGGAGACGAGAGACCTTCATACGAAATGGCAGAAAGAGGAAGCTGATGCTGTCCAACTGGACAAGGACAACACCGATCCTCGCGTAGGCGGCCTTTTCAAGGGGTGTTTCAAGCCCACGCACGCACGAGGCCCTTCCCTGCAAGTAATCCGCGATCAGGAAGATGGTGTCGAACGTTGCCCTGTCTGCTCATGGGAACTCGAGGACGGCGAATGCGTCCAATGCGGGTTGTTCTTCGATGACAACGGAGAGTTGACCTGGACCGATAGCTTCACTGGCTTCAGCGACATGGACGAGATGTCTGAGCAAGAACTGTCTGGAGAGGATCTCGACGCAGAAATGGACATGAACGACCCCGACTTCGATCCCTATGGTGCACCTCCGAGCAATTGGGAAGACTACTACCCCGACGATGGCAATTTCATGATGCAAAGATTTCTACAGCACGGAATCCCTGCTGGATACATGCAGCAGCGCAGGCCTATGTCACATAGCGAGGCTGGTAGCAGGCGATCATACTCGCAAAGCATCGTTTCCGATCTATTGACGGAGGAGATGGACACCGTAGAGGAGGAAGACGAGGAAGATATGGAAGAGGACTCTTCTATGAACGACTTCATAGATGACGACGAAGACCAGTCATCCACATCTGCCGGTGCTTCTTCAACCCCTGGTCAGACACCCCAACCATCAAATTCCCAGTCCAGACCCAACAGGCGAGTCAACCGAGTAGTGGAGTCAGAGACGTCCTCCACTATCTCCAGCGTGATTGAGGAGGAGGAGGAGGACGAAGAGGATCAGGGCCCGATCCGCAGAGGTCAGCGGAATCGTGCCCAAACACGCATACTCAACCGCGCCAATGGCTCACGGGAACCATCCGGCCCTCCATCATCTACGTCTACGGATGTCTCTACTGATGATTTAGATGAAGATACGCAGGCATTGCTGCAGTCACAAGGGTGGATGTTACAGCACCATGGGCCTGACGAGATGGGCGAGGATGATGATAGTGATGGAGGGAGAACGACTGTTGGGTCGACTGTTGGGTGGGATGCGACCGCGATTTCCAATGATAGAGTCCGAATGGGCGGTTCTCTGACACCTACTGCAGATCGACCTCGACCCAATAACACGATCCGCCCTCCTTCCCGTGTGGGCAATCCACTCCGGCGACAGGCCTCCGTCCTCTCTACCGCCAATGCCCACTACGAGGATGGTGAGGCCGACGATGACGACTCCGATATGGACCAAGACGGGGACATCACGATGGCTATCAATTCTCTTCGTAACCGACGCTCTCGAGCGCAACTTCGCAATGCCGCCGCCTTTGCGAACTACAACAATCGTTACTCGAATAGGGGGTTATCCCAAGGCAACCGGGTCGATGTGGATGCAGACGACAACTCAGATCACTCTCAAGACGGCCTACAACAAACACGTCAACAGGCCTATAATCCTCGCATCAGCCGTTTATTCGCGGACCACCAACGCGCACTTCAAGAGCTCCAAGGTGGTCTCTTGGTGGATCTAGAACCTCGCTCCATCACCCCCATTGCTCGCCCTCGCACATCAAATCGTAATCGACCAAGTCCTGGACAAGCATTTTCTCCATTCATGCCTCCTGCACCGGCGCGCATGCGCACGCCACTCATGAACAGCACTGCGAACCCAGCTTTCAACCCTCGTGGTCCAACATCTCCACCTAGAAGAACCTCGCACGCGCCGAGTCTTTCTGAAGTTATCAATGGCGACTATGCTGCAAACGCAGGCCGTGCCGCCTCGGTCAGTTCGGCCAGCAATTCTTCTGCGGTACTTACACCTGGCACTTCGACGCCAACATCGCAGCAGTCTAACAGCACAATATCGCAGGCGCAAGCTGGACTCTCCATCGATCCGGGAGACCGGCCACCCAGCAGATTGTCGCGTCCACCCTCCGCTACTGGACGACGCAACTCGGCGGGCTTCTCGCCGGTGTACGCTCAGTTTCCTCACTCTAATGTTGGTCTGAATATCCAGGGGCGCATCTTCCCTCCACAGGCGGGCAACCCTTGGGGTGCGTTCGTACAGCCCCGCATCAGAAATCGCAATTCGCGTCAGGTGCTTAGGGAGCAATCTTCGACTGCCACACTGAGAGCTGTCAACTCTCGAGCTAACATTCGAGAGCCTGTAACTACCCCGCAAGGCCCTAGAGCTCAAGCATCGCGTATCAATTTACGCCCTCAGGCTTCCCGCCGTCAACTCAACTCTCAGGCTTCCACGCGAACTCTGCGGGCAAGTGAGCACGCCCGGCCGCCTCAGTCCCCCACTACCGGTGTCGCGAGTGCTGGCGCGCAACCTGCTTCACGCCCAACACGGTACACGCCTGAAGAGACAGACCGTCTTGCGCGCGAGCTCATCAACAATAGGATGCAGGTACTTAGACCACCTGGGCCGGCACCAGCACGTAACAATCCATTCGTGCCAGGGTTCAGACGTCCGACTAATCCAGCTGAAGCAACAGCCGGTGCTACCGCACCGTCATATCATTCCAGGAGCAATTCAAACGAGTCCGCGAACTCGGGCAACTCCTCACACACAACGACGATGGCGCCGTCCTCGCCTGGGCTTACTAGAAGACGAAGCAACCGCCACATAGGTACAACACCACCAGGTGTCATACCTGCGAATCCAGGTGGTGCCTTTCCGACGGCAGCTTCCGGTTACTATGCTCGCCAAAGGCAAGCCTCTATCGGTAGCTCCAACTCGGCTTTCGACATGCCCCTTGATGCGAATGCACGAGGTTTGAGCCCAATGTTAGCGACCTCACTCATCTAGTCGATGAACATGAAAGACCCCTGATAGATGCCGGGTCTTAATCGTGGCCGACTTTTCTTTTACTTTCCTTTCCACATTCTTTACTCGCATTGGGATCTCCGAAAATGAGACGAGCATGAGCCAGGAAGCCATGAAACAAATGTTCATGAGTCATGACTATCGGACCGCTGGTATGATATGGTATGAAAATGGTTCTGTTGTCTGGCATTGCATCGGCGTCTCTCTGTTCGGCATTATACCACGGTAATAGCATCTTGGTTATTAGCGGGCGTTGGAGATACCAATTCGATCATGTTGATTGCGCGCATTTCTGTCTTGACGTTATACTTTGGGTACAACAGACTTTATGGATTTGCCACTCCACTGCTAATTACTGAGGACCCTAACCTGCACATTATGTCAGAGACAAACGGTAACACATGATCACAGCACCTACATTATCACCATTTGGGTCACTGTTCTTTTTTGCAACGGTCTGGTACACGTCGACTTCTATAGTTCCTCCAAAATGCCATTGCTGTCAGACTCCCGCCCGACCTCGTGGACCATTCTTCGTCTCCTCATCCTGTGACTGATCCGAGCGATAACGACACTAGCTCGAGGCTGAGAAAGTGGTTCGTTATCACTGAGAGGCGACCAGGGTTGTTGCACTAATGCACTTAGGCTTGGTGATGGATTGCCTTCAAATCCCAACCCTCTCGAATCGTTACCTTGGAGTAGCCAAGGTCGCACCGACATAAGCGTAAAGCCCCTCGTATCATCACTTTGCGGTGAAATGGCTCGATTTGTTACATCGTTTGAGGATCCACTAGTTTCCAATCTTGTCATGCTCGAAGTGTCGGTACGGGGTGACCCGGGTAGGGAAGATTCCCACAATAGGCTCGAAGATCCACTGTCTCCAATCCTCGAAGAACGCTGTCTGTTGGAGCTTGGACTTGAGGGGTGTTGAGATCCATGACTGCTAGGCGATCCTCTGTTCTCGAACATTGAGCGTCTCGAAGAACTTGGCATAGGTCGAGTAACTACATCGTCTCTTACCCATTCCGCAGCTACAGCAAGGCTCAAAGGAGTATGCAATGTACCTCTATCACGACCGTAATGATGGGGCCCACGCAGATACCCAAGCATACCTCCCTCTCCGGCAATTGCGAAATAAGGACGTACGCCCCGCGCCATAGTATCGTCCCACTCATTCCTCTGATTAGTCGCGGTCCGTAGTCGAGTCATGAGAAGCTCTTGCGTCACCCAAAGATCTATCGTTTTGAAGGTGATTGCCTTTAGGGCCTTTTTAGCGGTTATAGTGTGGGAAAAGTCGAAGAAAAATCCATGTAGATGCTCTCGCATGGCGTATGCTAAGTCGCAGAGAGGTATGGTCTGAGCTTGGAAGAACCGAGCTAGACGATATAGCAGCGTGAAAACATGTGGTAGCGCTGGATTGAGCAGGGTGGTTATGTGCGCTGAATACTGTCCTGATTCCATGAGCGGCTCTGCCTTGATGAAGTGTTTCACGAGGTGTTGGAAAATTTGAACTTCTTGCGTATATAGTGGTCGGCGGATGCGCGGCCACTTCCACCGCGAGGTGGTAACTTCACTAATGCCGTATGACTGGAAAACCACGCGAAAGATCAGCGTTGCGAGGCGTGTTGTCATCGAGCGTGCGTTCACTGTCACTACATCACTCTCAGAAGCGTTGCGGAAACGCTGGAGCAGATGGCGGATGGACATCTGAGAGATGTGGCGCACGCCATTTTTGAAGCGATCTTCGTCATTTGTGATCGTCATTAACTCCTCTGGACCGATGGTGAAGAGCTTCTCTCGATCTAGTGGGCAGGCCGTGCCCCCGCCTTCGCTTGCCCAGCTCATTATGCAAGCTCTGCCTACGATGTGCTGCGCAGTGCATGGCAACCGGACAGGTCTGTCAACGTGAACGCTACCAGTTTCATCGTGGAACGGTAAGGACTCCAGGGCGAGAAGCCGTTCGTGCTCCGTACCTCTGTTGTTGAAGTCGGAGTCCAATTCAATGAAAGGAATTCGACATATTGGGCAGGTCGCTCCGGGAGTTAGTGTACTAGTATCTAGGTCCTGCAGGTGCTCGAGGAAGGTTTGGTATGTCGGAACGCCAGAGCCAGTATACAAGCGGCTGTGAGTTGCCCACTGGCGCCTCCTACTTAACCTATTACTGTCGTCTGTGCTATCTGTGTTGGTAGAGGACATATTGTAAGACTAATATCAAACAAGGGTTATCATTTACGTCAGGCGGAGGGTGTTCGTGGATGGGATCGTAGAACCCTTATAACTAGATGCCCAAAATTGGAAATGAAGTTTGCTGTGCTTTCTAGGAATATCAAGAGACGATGCTCGCAGGCAGTGCGGGGATACAGTTATGTCCACCAGATTATTCATGTAATCGTGTCTCCCTGTACAACGTGAAGGGAGTCAGCGTTGCAGCAGCAACTAGGTCACAGAGTTCAATTTCAAGACTCTCTTCCACGAATTGACGACTGCTTCGAATTCCATGAGCTTGCAAGCTACACTCCGGCTTTTTTGCAGCATTGTTGTTATCAGCTTGCCTAAACAGCTTCCTTCTTCATCTTCTTAGCAAGCTCAGCGTATGAGCCACTTTTAATCTCCTCCAAGATCCCCTTCTCAGCCTCGATACTCCACCCAAGCTCCTCCCTCGCCTTCTTGTTCGATGCGCGACACTTCGCAGTCATGAAAGTCGCTAAAAACATTCCCATCTTCGCCTTCGCCTCCTCCAATTCAAACTGGTTACACGGTATACCTAGTGTTTCGCAAATAGCCTCAGAGATGGCCTTCTGCTCGATGTCCGTCTCGGAAGTGGCGTTGTACGACTCCCGAGCTTTTCCCTTTTCAGCGATGAGAAGGTACAGGCGAGCAGCGTCTTCCACGTGCACCGTGGTCGTAAGGATGGTACCGGGCTTGATAAAGAAACCTGCGCCGATAGGAGCGAACTTGTCCATGTAGAGACGTACTCCGCTCCCTTCCCTGCCGTACACATACGGCGCAAGGCGGACGTAGCAGACGCGGATGCCTTGATCCAAGTATGTCTTTTTGTTCGACTCGAATCCCCTGCTGTACGGGTGGCCCTCAGGCCATCCAGGCGAGTTCTCGTCTGTCTCCTCCTCGTTCGGATGAGGCTGGGCGATCAAAGCTCCACTCGTGATGATGAGGGACTTGTTCGTGCCTTTCACGCCGGTGGCAAGGGCGTCGTTAGCGGCAAAATTGAGGGTCCAGCGCTCGTCTTGGGAAATGTTCAAGTTGGAGGCTATGGCGTCGGCCATGTTGATGATGATGTCGGCTTTGGAAGCCTCCCGCGTGAGAACATCGATGGACTTGATGTCGCCACGGACGGGGTTGGCTCCAAGGGCGCGGAGCTTGTCATCACTGGGCTCAGAGCGGGAGAGGGCGTTGACCAAGTAGCCCTTGGCTATGGCATATTCGATGATCACAGAGCCAATGTAGCCAGACCCACCAGTGATGAAGATGGTTTGCTTCGACATGATGTAGAGGAGCAGGCGTGTATGTTAACTGCAAAGATGGAGAAGTTTGTAAAAAGTGTCTGAACACGATTGGCGACGGAAAACAGTTGTGAATCTGATCGTGAACGAGATCTAGTATCGACATATTCTGCAGCGTACCTGCCTTGATACTTTATAGATCTCTTGATACCCTTTCTCGCGGGACTTGGAGTTCGGCATGCGGACGTATCGGAAATAGTCCTCAGTGGGAAAGGAGATAGCGAAGGGCTTTGGTGTCTTCTCAAGACGTCTATGACACGGGTATGGTATACACTTGCTCCTACCGGTGGACGAAGCGCATCCTCATTGAGAAACACGCTAAACCCTCGTCGTACTCCGACCGTCTGAATAAGACGTAAGGCTGAAGCTGCGAGTACCATGCCCGTGTAAGCAATGCGCTAACCCGCTGTCGTACCGTAGCGTTCGGTGGATAAGAAATTCCGACCATGTGATTGATGTCCAGCCCTGGAGGTTGGAGTGGCGGGGATAGCTTCGGACTTAGGCGTGAAGCTACCTCCAGCTCCAGGGCTCCAGGGCTAGGCTGTAGTGTCACTGCGTATGGTTTTGACGAGTGCTAGTCAGCAAAGAGTGGGGGGTTCGGCCTGCGACCGAAGTTGCATAGCAACGTCAGCTCTCGCGGGTTTAATAAGGGGGACCTTAGGTGTTGCTAGAGCTGACCACGCCGTTCTGTACGTTAACGCTTTGTTTTCAGAGTATTAATTTAATATATTTATACCAGCATTGGGCTCTCTATGATCTGTGAAGATGGTTCTTCCCTCGCTAGATCTCTTCCGCATTTCGCCCATCCATCAGGGTCCTGCGTCTATAAAGCCTATCCTGGGTGACCTCACATCCCCTTGACGTCCAGTCCGTCGCCCATGGCAGAGGCAATGGTCTGCACGTCACCTCTCTTTAATACAGTGTGCCTGATCCAGAACTATCTGGTATCTGGCCCACTGTCATGCTGTCCTAAATCTTCGGCTCGATCAACTCGGGGATATCTTCGGGTTTGGCATTGCCCTCAAGAATGTTGTACACGGCTGTGAAAAGCGGGAACTCGCTCTCCAAGCCCTGGTGCTTGAGGAACGAGTTGACTTCGTACGCGGTGCTGGTGCCTTGCAATTTCTGCCCATTGAGCTCTTTCTGCTCAATCTCATAGATAGACTCGCCCCTTTCGGTGGCCATTTTTGCGCAGCGGAAGTTACGGCCGCCCATACAGGAAGTAATGACATCGGCTACGCCACATGACTCCTCGGTGAATGTGGACGTTTTTGCACTGTCCGGGAAGAATTCCTTGCCGAACTTCACCATCTCTAGGATACCCACGCGCATGACTGCTGCCTTTGCATTGTCGCCCCAGCCGAGACCGTCAACGAAACCGGCAGCAATAGCAATGATGTTCTTTAGCGCACCGCCGAGGGACACGCCCACTACGTCGTCTACAATTCGGACGTGGAAGTAAGGGCGATGGAACAATTTTCGAACATTTTCGTGTGAGAGAGGAGGGTATTCGTTTGGTAGGGCTTTCAATCTCGCTGATCGCTCACTGGGGACTGGTCTGGAAGGAGAGATAAGGTCCACCATCGAAGCGTTGGGTGAGCCCTTCGGCGTTGGCGCACGAGAGTCCATCGGGGGCGGGTCATACGCGACCTAGCATCAACAAGGTCAGTATTCAGCGTTCCAAGAGCATTGTGAATTTAAGGCGACATACAGTAGTCTCGGAATACTTCTCTTGAGCGATTTCCGTGGCGATATTTGCGCCCGAGAGAGCTCCGCAGTAGATATTCAGACGCATGCCAATAGCCTCCGACATGAGTCTGATGCCCTTCTCGCTGACGTCCACACCCTTTGTGCAGCATATGGCGCGCGCGTATGGCACGATCTTGCCCGCCAACTGGTCGCATACCCGCGGGATGAACTGGTGGGGCAAGACGAAGACGAGTATGGTAGAGTCTTTGCAAGAATCGACGAGATCGGGGTTGGCGACAACATTCGAAGGTAAGGTGATACCCGGCAGATACTTGACGTTCTCGTGCAGCTTGTTGAAGAGCTCTGAGAGCTTCTGTGGTTTCGATGCGAGTTCGGAGCTAGGGTCGTAGTGGCGGGATTCTTTGGGCAGGGTGACCTCCTCCTCGTAGACCCAAACATCTACTTGCTCTTCGAAGAGTGTTGGATATGCTTTGACGTTCTCGGCGACAAGCTTTGACATCGTGGTGCCCCTCCATGCAAGTTAGCCAGCAGCACACCAACTAGAACACAAGCACTTCGTGCACAGTGCAACCTGGAGTATTACAGGCCACATTGCAACGTACCAGTTACCGGAGCCCACGACGGTCACCTTGTGCTTCTTGTGAGCCCCCAGCGTCGCCATGGTTTTTCGGTAGGGGTGGGTTGTAAAGGCGGGAGTGATGTGTCTGGCGAAAGCAAAGGAGTAGCTCAGGCGGGGTGCTCGATGTAACGGCGCCCGACAGAAGCCGTAGAAAGCCACCTTAAGTACTGTCACGTTGTACTATCGTCAGACAAGAACGCAGATGGCCGAGGCGGCGACCGCACTGACTTCAGAAGCAGAGGCCGAGGCTTCCTGTGATGCGGCGGTGCCGAAGTCGCCCAATTGAGGAAGTTGCGGTGTGTGTCTGGAAGTCGAGAACAGCTGGACCCAGTGTGCGAGGTTGGCAGACTAAATGGCACAGTAGGAGCACCGTGGAACAAAATGTTGAACTTGGAGAGGAATGTGATCATGGGCAAGGATTCTGCAGGCGTCCGGCTATCGATAATGCACCTCAATTCGCTGCATCCCAGCCAGGTGATCAGCGCCTGCAACCGCGGTATTGGCCAATAACGCGATGCGCGACGGCGACGTATTTGGGGCCGAAGCCTGACAAACAAGGCCCGCGACAGAGGTTACGCTCTAATATACAAGTACCAAGTTTATTCCAACGTCCGCAAGCACTCAATCCACGACCATACTGCCTCGTTGCTCCGCTCCTCCAACATGGCCCTCTCGATGCAGGCGTCATTGTTGGGAGGCTAGCGGCATCAACCCGGGCGTACACAGACACCAAGTGTGAAAGTGTATGGACAGCCTCGCGATCATATCTCACGCGTATCAAACCGGGATGCCCTCTACAGAGGCCCAACGCACACCGAAAATGACGCGCGTCATGTAGGCATCATTAGAATAGCCATCGATGCCACTCGGGGCTCACGAAGATTCAGAAGCGGACAGCTGAAGAACTGATAATGGTTTGATTGTTGGATATATCGCATGGTCATGAACTCGTATTAAACTCCTCCTCAACCCTTCATGGATACAAAAGCTAACTCCGATGCTCTCTTAACGCTGGAGAAGACAGCCACGCCGATGCGGTGCTGATGGATACCCCCTGTCTCGTCCTCATTACCACAACCTTCATGGAACCGGCCCGATGATGTACTTCCACTACAAGGCAATGCCGAAGAGGGCAATCATACCACCCGCAAGAACGGGGGCAGCGAACTCCTGAGCAAGGCGGACAGCGGCGCCAGGAGTGCTGCTAGCACCGCTGGCGGCAGAGGAGGTTGCAGAGGAGCCGCCCGACTCGGTGGCAGAGTCAGAGCTACCGGTCGAGGAAGCGCGGCTGCTGCCAGAGGTAGTAGCGCTGGTGGTCGAGGCATCCGAGGTAGTCTTGTTGCCGCACTCCTGGTTTCGGTACGTGTCGCATGCAAACTGCTCAGCCTGGTTTCCCTCTCCGTTGGAGGCGATGGTGGCATTGGTGCACAGGTCGAACCAGTAACGGCACATGAGGCCGGGAACAGACTGCTGATACTCGCTCATATCGGGCTCCGTGCCATTGCGGCACTTGCAAGTGTACTTGAGAGTGTCCTATGCAGGTTAGGGACAGCACAAAGACAGATCTATGGTGCATTCTTACCGCATCGCACACGTTACCACCGCTCGCGATCTGGCCCTGTCCACCACAGATCTCCGGGCAAGTGTTCTCGGAGGCGCTGCACCAAGTCGACCTGCTCTTTTCGGGGACCTGGTTGGCGTCGACACTGCAGCACGCGCTGATGCCCGGGGGCAACGTCAGGTCGGAGGTAGAGTTCTGAGCGGCGACAAGGCCGGAGAAGGCCGCGGTGGCGACGAGAAGAGTGGAGTACAGCATGGTGGCAGGTGCTGGCAGTATCAATGTCTGGGCGGGCGAGGGCGTTAGCAAGGGAGAGTGAGCAGACGGAGCGCGATTGAGCGTGCAGTGCAGTGCCGGCCAGCGAGCAAGCAATTGGTATGGTGGGATGGCGGAGGGCCAGGCAAGAGAAGACTTACAGCAAGTGGTGATGCTTTGGGGCGTGCGGTCGAAGGAGCAAAAGGTCGGGCTGGCGGCGCACGGGTTTAAATGTTGTTTGAGAGGATCCCGGAAGGTGCGCCGCTGCCCGGTTGGAAGCAATCACGAAGGTCCCAAGGCGGGCTAGCGCCGTCTAGCTCGCAGGTGCTATCAACCGCCACACAGACTGCGCGGTGCCCTGCGCCTGCTATCTCGAGAGGACGGCCCTCCCGCTCCCCAGCTCGCCAGCGCCCGCGAGATTGCGATAATTTCACAGTTTCGCCGTCGCGAGGCTGCTGCTTTCTGCCGTCGGCGGCTGCTTCGACGTGCGCGCTGCGTCTCGCCGTGGTGGTGCTTCCGCATGTTTCAGGGCGTCTCTCAAACCAGCCACGCAACGGATTGCCGCTCGACGCCGGCCAAGTCCCCGCATCGACGGCGCTGTCAAGGAATGCCTCTCTAGCCTCCCTAGCCACACTCCAGTGCTCGCCGGAGCTGTGGGCACCCATTGGGACGCGTAGGCCTTTGGGAGAGTTCCGTGGCTGGCGACGCGCATTCCACAGCAGCCCGCCGCGCGACCAGGCCACAGGGCGGCCGTACGACGCGCATGCCCTTGTCCGCCAGGCCTCACCTCATCTCACGATGCGCCCTCGCAGACACGGTGCGATCGCTGCGTCATGGCCGATTGGCGAAACACTGCTGCGCTGCACGGCGCCTGCGGAGGTTGTTGACCAGCTTTGCCATGGAAACCTGAGGAGCTAACAGAGGCCGGGGTCCCTTGGACGTGCGCAGCCCAGACGCCAACGGGCCGAGGAGAACTTGCAGCTCACTTGCATGCGTGCGGGGACCTGTGCATGGACGACGTTGTCGCACTATGCATCGACTGTGAGCGATTGAGTGCCGTATATCGCCCGAGGCCGTCTCCGACTGAACGCGGCAGCTGCACAGTACATATAAGAATAGCAGGTGCATCGTTACCACGGCACGGTCGGGAGAGCATTTGCGCCACTGCAACAACGCAATCGGGTGCAAATGCCATGAAGCATCGCGCAGAGCTGGTTGCCTCGTTGGGCCTAGCGGTGCACTGAATCAATATTTCTTAGCTCTCACCCTCTGCACTACCTTCAGCATATCAAATCCCGCAGAACCGCCACCCCAACCACCAGCAAAGCTGTAACACAATATCTGTGGAGCGTGGGAGGCGTCGGGACATTCTTTGCACCGCCATCATGTACGCTTTAGGACGTTGTGTGGTAGCGCATCATGGCAAGTGCGTCAACAGGGATGCCGTCAATGGAGCAACTCGGCCCCCTCAGCAATCCCATGTATATACAGTACCATCGTTCCACATCCGGCGTGTGGGCACAATACACTACCCTTACGACTCAGTGACTGTACGGACAACATCCTTTGTGCCCGCTCTTGCGCTCCACATCTTTAGGTGATGATGTCACGACATTTGTTCCTCGAGAGTTTAATTCAACCTCCATTTGGACATGGGCCTACTACTCCCAAATTTCGCTTGCATGCCTTCGCTACTCATGACCGACACCGCGACTCGACTCTGCCATGGAAGCTAACTATTTCATCTGCACCCTGGGCCAGGCCTCGGCGCTAAACGCGGAATCGAAGCCATACCGTACCATCCCCCAGTTCCTCGCCTATCAGTCAAGAAGTTGCGGTTCTAAGCCAGCAGTGGGCTTTCCATTACCTCAAGCCGAGGATGAATGGAAATATGAGCTTCTCACGTTTGACGATGTCTTTAAGGGAACGCAAGTCTTTGCCAAAAGACTTTCGAAGTGCTTTAATTCATCTTCAAGCGATCCGCAAACGGTAGCTCTGATGGCTCATAGCTCGCCAGACTTCCTCATCACGTGGCTTGGTCTAATATACTTGGGGCACTCTGTCTTGCTACTTGCACCACAGTGCCAGCCAGGTGCGATCGTGCATCTTTGTAAAGCATGCAGCGTTTCAATAATGTTCTGCGATGCAGCCCATTCTCAGCGCGCTGTAGATGCAGATCAGTTGCAACAAATTGATGATGGCACCAAATTTTCCATTTGCCAAACACCGCTTGGTGAACACGAGGACATCTTTCAGATCATCCGAGCGCCACAGTCGGACTTTGCACCAACTTCTAACGTGGACGAGTTCTCCGTGGCGTATCTCCACCACACGTCAGGTACATCGTCTGGTCTACCGAAACCCATACCGCAGAGTCATCGAGGAGCAATCGGGGTGCTACCACACTTACCTGGGGCGACTTCAATAGCAACCTTCACAACAACACCTCTCTATCATGGAGGTATTGCGGACACTTTCCGATCATGGACGAGCGATTCTCCCATTTGGTTGTTCCCTGGCAAAGACGTGCCCATCACTGCCCGCAACATTTGCAAATGTCTGGATGTAGCTAAGTCATCTACCTTAGAACGGACACAGCCAGCAGTGAAGTATTTCTCTTCGGTACCATATGTGCTGCAGATAATGGAGGCCGATGCGAAAGGTTTACAGATCTTGAAGAGCATGGACATTGTGGGTGTTGGCGGAGCTGCACTGCCGGTCGAGGTGGGAGATCGCCTTGTTCGCAACGAGGTCAACCTCATCTCAAGATTCGGTAGCGCTGAGTGCGGGTTTTTGTTGTCGTCTTACAGAAACTTTGCAAAGGATAAAGAATGGCAGTATCTTAGGAATAATAACCCTGCCGCACTGGTAGAATTTGAAAGTCACGAGGATGGGCTAGCGGAGTTGGTGGTGAAGCCTGGATGGCCGCATATGGTAGAACCTCCGTTCTCCTGATAAGCCACGATTTCTAACTACATCCAGGCCAAGACTAATAGGGAGAACGGTTCTTTCGCAACAGCAGATCTATTCGAGAGACATCCTGAGATTGAGAACGCCTGGTTCTATCACTCGAGAGCTGACTCTCAGTTGACACTGATCACCGGTAAAAAGTTCGACCCTGCTCCGGTTGAAGCTGCGATCGCAACGGCAGAAGAACTTGATGACGTATTGATATTTGGAGATAATCGCCCTTTTCCAGGGGCACTTCTGCTTCGCTCTCAGGAAGCGAGTGGTCTATCAGATGAGGAGGTCCTCAATGCGATCTGGCCGCGAGTCGACAAGTTGAACAAAGAAACCCAGGACCATGCGCGAATACCACGACATATGCTTATCTCCGTCGAACACCAAGATAAGCCATTAGAGAAAAGCAGTAAAGGCACAATCATCAGAAAGGCGGCCGAAGCGAGGTTCGGCCACCTCATAAAAGCTGCATATGAAACGAAGGATGACCAAGAATTTCAAGATGTCGATGATAAAGACTTGCCGAAGTATCTTTCTAGACTCATCCGATCTATGATACAGAGCTCAGTCCTACCCGAAGAAGACACCGATCTCTTCTCGTATGGCGTTGATTCAATAGCCTGCATGCGGCTGCGCAGTAAATTACACCAACTTACTCCGAACTACAACCAAGAGCTCCCGCTTAGCGTCGTCGAAGACTGCGGTACCATCCGCAATCTGAGCAATTACATTATACGGAAGCGTCACGGCGAGGCTAACGCCAACACCGAGGACGAGGAGCAGATGATGCTAAATCTCGTACAAGAATACGGTGACTTCAGCAGCTACACATCAACATTGCGAGAGCACAAGAGTGGAACACAAAGTAAGCTAGACTCTGGCGAAACCATCGTCCTTACTGGTGCTACTGGTGCCCTCGGCGCGCACATTCTCGATCTCCTCCGCCCCTCTAGGACTGTCTCGGCCATCTACTGTCTCGTCCGCGGCGCAGACGAAACAGCAGCTAAAGAGCGCATCAGCAAAGCCCTCTCACAGCGAGGTCTAACCGATCTCTCATCTGAGTCCCCGCCCAACGACAAAGTCAAAATTATACAAGCAGCACTAGGCGAGCCACGACTAGGCCTATCTGACGACGTCTACAACCACCTGGCTGCAGAGGCAACGTCCATCCTCCACATCGCTTGGACCGTCAATTTCCGCCTCAAACTGCGTAGCTTCGCGAAAGACAACCTGGCAGGTGTGAGACACTTGCTTGACCTCGCGCTCGCAGCTCGACGCCCCGATCCACCGCGTTTCGCATACTGCTCATCTACCGCATCCATCATCAACAGCGAACCTGACGCGGAAGGACGACTTCCCGAGCACCTATCGGACGATCCAGCCGCTGCGAGCCCGCTCGGATACTCGCGATCGAAATGGGTCGCCGAGCAACTCTGTCTTGCTGCGCACCGCGAAACCAATCTGAAGGGTCGCATATCTGTAATAAGAGTTGGACAGTTATCCGGCGACTCTAGGACCGGGATATGGAACACGAAGGAAGCGTGGCCGATGATGCTCAGCACCACGCGACTCATAAACTGTTTGCCTCAGCTCGGCGACGCGCCGCTCGACTGGCTGCCCGTCGACATTGCCGCCGAAGCTTTTCTGCAAGCCGCAAGTGCTCCTTCTATAAGTGGACAAGATGTGCAAGTGTACCACGTCCTGAATCCACACCAGGAGCCGACGTGGGCTACCCTGCTCCAATGGCTCAAGCCGAAGGAATCGTTCAACATAGTCTCGCCAGAGGAGTGGGTGAGGAGGTTGGAAATGTGCAAGGAAGATGGGCATTCTGCAATGAAGTTGCTGGGGCTGTGGAAGGAAGCCTATGGAAAGGGTGAAAAGAAGGCGGAGGTCGAAGAAGGGAGTGGAGCAAGATTCTCGATTGAGGAGACGCAGAAGAGTGTCAGAGTGATACGGGAAGTGAAACCGTTAAATGCGGAGTACCTTGGCAGGATTTGGGAATGGGTACAGGAGAACGTTCACTGAGTTGATAGACAAGAACAGTATCTTACCATCGCGGAAGAACTCACTCAGCATTGCATTTGAACCAGCCTTCCCTCTGCTTTCCCATCCAAATCATCCCTTGTCTACATCGCCCACGTACACCAACCCGTCAGCCCTACCTCGCCCTCTCAACAGTCTCTCTAATCCCCTCCTTCTTCTCATCCAACCCTCCGCCCATCTTCTGCACTCCAATCCCGTCCTTATACACCAACTCTCCCCCCAACGCCGCACTAAGTGCCACAGCCGGAAACATCAGCGCACTCAGAATCACGCTCGTCCGCTTCGGCGCCCTCGCCTTCACCCCACGGCTACTAAACACCGCGTATGTGCTCACGCCAAACGCCACCGCATTCAGCGCCCCGTGCAAGAGCCGGATATTGATACTCCTGTCGACGATTTCATTGTGTGTTTTCAACCCTCCACGCTCCACGACTACGAGCATCCTACACAGCGTATTACACGTGCTCTCGTACAGACAAACGACGCATCAAATTCGTATGTGAATCTTTATCTCGAAGAGATGATGCAGTTTCTTGACCTATATTGCTCCTTTGCGGGCATTTTCCGGAACGGACGAGGAAATGCGGGCGAAAAGTGGAGAAGAGATCAGCTCGATAGCAAGAATCGTTGGCACGATAGCTGCTGGTTCGCGGACACGATGACTGTCTCAACGGCGGCGATTTCCTGCTCTGCTCGACCCCAGGTTTTCATGTCTCCCGAACACACTTGACTGGAAACCGGGAGGTCGTGATAGCTGGCAGGTAACGAGAAGGAATTGGACGATTCAAGGAACACGTGCAGTGAATACCAGTATATTGTTGTATTGTGCAAAGTAGCTAATACAAAACAAGTCAATATTTGGGAGATCGCGAAATTGCTGAAGACGTTGGCACAGACTATTATTAGCAGAAGCTTACTTTTCGCTGAAGCTGGTAGCAGCACTTCGAAGAATTGTGCAAGGAATGCAAATGTGTTATGGAGTCATGCAAAGTCACTAACGAAGAAGAAGACCGGATTTTAGGTCTTGCAGCCTGCCTGCAACAAATGTGTAATTGGTCAAGGGAAAGGCAACAAGATGAGATTCGCACATAACTCCTGAAAGGTGACAAGAAGAATCCTGAAGCAGGTAGAACGATAGAGGAGAATGAGCGAGCTTTGTTGGAACACGAAAAAGCAGAATGAGCGAGCGCGTGCTTCAAGAGGTGTCGCTTTTCGTCGTTGGAGATCATCCGATGTGATGAGTAAGTTTTTGGTTGACAGATCGCTACTTCCCCCTCGTAATTGTTCAAGGATCTTGGACGACTGGTACTATACTCACCAGAAACCTCCACCCTTCGTCGAGAATTGTTCGTCAGCCGTACAGGTCGTATGCGATAGCGCTTGGTAGCCTGATTACTATATACAAGCTCAAATCGAAGTCCTTGAGTACTAAAGGTATTCTCGGATCCTACGGATGCTAGAAAGACTCGGCCGATAGGGTTCGCATAGCTCGGCCGAGCTCTCTTGGTACATGCTCATATATTTAACTGTATAGCGGAGCTCGACAGAATTCCAATCACCCAACATTTGCGCAGAGTCTGGAGGTCAAGAAGTGTCTGTCGATCGACTAGATGCTATTGATCTTCTACCTATTCCTCTTATGCTAACGTTACTATTGAGAGAGAAGATTTGCAGCCTCTGCATGCACATGGCGCTTTCTCCGCGCGGTCGCCCCTCTAGTATTCTAATGCCGACAGAAGCAAAGCACCACGGTGCTGATGTATCCCCAAAGTTCGAACGCCATGCTGTAAATGCTAAAATGCGACTATGCAGCGAGTGTCAAAGAAAAAGTGCCGGGTAGTATGGTCCGGTATGGGTATCCAGGATTACAAGATGTAAGGTCGATGAGAATCATCCAAAAACAGGGAGCGGAGAAGGTGGGAAGAGACGTCTACGCCGCACCCATGACAATCTCCTTACCCTTCATGCTCTTCCACTCAACAAAGGCCGCGCCAAAGATGGACATGGAAGCCGTGGCAACGCTGACATAGAATGTCTGCGTCAGCGCTGCGTTGTACGCCGTCAACACGCCGCTCAAGAACTTCTCCTCAATCTGGTTCTTCAGCTCGGTTGCACCGACCGCCAGGACAATGCTGGGGTTCAGATCCGGCACCACGGACTGCAGATTCTTAACGAGCTGGTTGGTGAAGACGTTCTGGCCAACGGAAATGAAAAGGGCACCACCGAGAGTCTGGGAAAACATCATGATGGCCGTGCCGATGGGGACGTCGTTCTTAGGAAGTGCGGTTTGAACGGCGACGAGTGCTTGCTGCATACCGAAACCGACACCCGCTCCGAAGATGAACTGGTAGCCAATCCACTTGGGAGAGTTGGTATCGGTCTCGAAGGTGGAGAGGAGGCCGGCGCCAATGGCCATGAGGACTGAAGAGACGAGCATGAAAGGCGTGTAGTAGCCAATGGCTGTGACAGCTGCGCCTGCGATCATAGAGATGATGACAAGACCGAGAATAGCAGGCAGATTCATGATACCCGACTTCGTCGCCGAACTTCCTTTGATTGCCTGGAACCAGATGGGAATGTAGTAGACCATGACGAAGAAGGCAGCGCCTAACATGGCCACGAACCAGGCGGATCCCCAGACATTGCGGTTCTTGAAGACACGAGGGGGGACGGTAGCGTCTTCCTGTTTCCAGACCTGGATGGCAAGGAAACCAATGATCAGCAGAGCGGCGATGACCAGGAGAGCGATGATGCGGCCGTTCTTCCACTCATACTTGCTGCCACCCCACTGGAGAGCAAGAAGCAAGCAGATGATGGCTGGGAGGAAGAGAGCGCTGCCCTCGAGATCGAATCTTTTGGCCTGCTCAAGGAAAGTAGCGTTGATCTTAGCATTGCGGCGCTTGATCTTGAAGAACGGGATGATGAAGGCGGCGGTGACGGCACCAAGAGGAAGGTTGATATAGAAGCACCATCTCCAGGTCAAGTGATCGGTGAAGGCACCACCGAGGCTAAGCGTTGTTAGTCGTTGCTTAGGTTTGCAGCCAAGTTGAAGTGGAACTTACAGTGGACCCGCCACACTAGCAATCCCGTACATGCCGCCGATCAGACCCATGTAGGCTGGACGTTGTCGCAGGGGCACGCTGACGGTAATGATGAGGATAGCCCCGCTGAAGATACCTGCTGAACCTACACCAGCGATGGCACGTCCAATGATTAGGGCGGTAGAATTGGGCGCAACACCGCAGACGAGGGAGCCAAGCTCGAAGATAAACAGGGCGGAGATGTAGACCCATTTGATCGAGTAGAAGGTGTAGAATTTTCCGTAGATGAGCTGTGTCGCGCAGGTGGTGAGAAGGTATGCACTACCGTACCAGCCGACGTCGTTAAGGGCCTTGAACTGATCTGTTATGCGCGGGATAGCAGTTGCGATGATGGTGTTATCCTGCGGAGTCGTTAGCTCAGGACGTAAAGATAGGCTTGGGTTGTGCGTACCAATGCCATGCAAAAGACGGACAAGCACAGGGCTATAGTGATGACAGCAAGGCGCCATGCCTTAGGGTAATCCTCCTCGTCGTCTTCCGCCGCCTGATCAGCCTCTTCGACGACCGTCTGTTCCTTTGAATTCGCAGTGCCAGGTGCTGTTTGTGGCTCGGCGGAAGTTTCCCGTGCGGAAGGGGCTCGTGAGGTGGTGACGGCATCTGCCTTCTCGTAGTCCATGACGGAGGGTTCTTTGCTGACAGCTGCGGTCTTCTCCGAGTCGGCTATGCTGGCCCCAGATGGCTTGAGGTGGTTGTTCTGTTCGCTCATGGCGCCTTTCAATGCTTGGGCGTTTGTCTGGTACACGAAGCAACAATGGTAGGTACACAAGCTTTGTCACTTGGGGGCAAGGGTTAACAAGCACTCAGGGTTGGTTTGGGAGAAAGCCGGCAGTCATCAAAAAAGGGACCGGCAGCGCAGCCTTGTAATAAAGGGCGATGCCGCAGGGTGAGGGCGACGGAGCTAGGCTTACAGCGCGGATAGCACCGAATATTCTCGTCCATCGCCCATGCGTCGGTTGGTTTAGGACGGAACGCGACCCTGGTCGGGGTCTCGTCGGGATCTCGTTTCGCTCCGCGCCGACGCGCACGGACGCCAACGAGCGCACTTTTCCCCCAAAGCAGGCTGAACCAGAGTGAATCATTTCGTCCGGCCCACTCCCAAGCACAGGCACAACGTTAGGCACCAAATGACGAGAACCAGACGGGCGAATGGGCACTCGCTGTGACCGAGTATGGGGGTCCCTTTTTCCGCGCTACGCAACCCCGTCCCCTTTGCGAAAGCTTCGCGCCGCCGTCGATCATGGCTCTGGAAAAATGTCAGTCTCAGCGCACCAACGACCGGGGACGATGGCCAGGGCAGCGGTCTGGAATTCGTCTCGCTCGCGACCCCTGCTCGTACAGTATGCGCCATGTCGACATCTGCCTTGGTGACATTCGTCCGTGAAACCCGCATTCCGTGCGTGTTATCGCAAGCCCACGCGCTCCATGTGGGACATGTCGAACACTGTAATGGCTGCACGCGGTGCCCAGCCAACGTGGATCTGCGTTTGGGCGCAGGTTTCACCTCGACTCGCTCACTGCAGGCCAGAGCACCCTCATCGGTCCATCCTTCAACACCAACCGTTACCACCGCCCGGTGCGGACTTAAGCGGTCCCCGTCGTACTCGGTCGTCCGCCAAGGACTCCGCTATCACCATCCTTACAAGGTCTCATTTGCTTAACCTATAAGGTCTGGGGGGTTCTCCTATGCCCTAATGTTGCCACAAGGCACCGTGTAGAAATGTTGGCTGCATGACATCAACACTCGTAGCCTCCATCTCACGGGTCTAAAATGCGCTCGCTAGCCGTGTACAAAAGAGCGTACGAGAAACGCCACGAGTTCGCACAACGTCGTACTGCTCCCGTTGCATATCATAGAGCCGTCTGCCATGCCAGCTTGGCGGATCAGGCAATCATCCACTTGCAGTAACAGTATGTTCACACCCTGCACTGCACGATCCTCCATTCGAGGACTCACGGTAGAGATCGCTCTGGTTGGAGCGGACGAATCCTCTCCGCCATGCCAAGACTTGTCCACCCTACAAGCAGTCTCGCACATGATCAAGCCCATGGCCAGGCATCTTCCATCAACACTGGTTTACCATTTCTTTCAACCTCATGCTTTCACTCCAGACATGGTTCCATCCCGCCTCGCAACCGTTACACAAGCAACGAGATCGCGCACGCATAAGCGCAACGTGCCGCGCGCAGTAAGCAGGGGCGCACACGTGGTTGAGTCATCACTCTAACGCCATCATGGGGACTTCCGCATGCGGCTTCGCCCGAGACGGTGACCGCTGCGTAAAGGCGCGGTGAAGGTGACATAAGCTCGGCTGCGCGAGCGACAGATCCCGGGACTCGCCATGAGTCGGGGGGCCTGGGCTCAGCTCTGAGAAGGCGCGCATAGAGTTACTATTCAGGATAGAGTGGGCGGATGTTGTACATGTAACGCGGTGGGCTTCATGGCCGACCCCTCGTAGATGCGGAACCGTGCTGCCATGGCGCCCGCCTTAGATGTGCTGTGAGCGTTCCCACACGTGCCCATGCGGTTGAAGCTCTTCCTGTTTGCTCCAAGTCAGACGAATGCCTTGAACAGCCGACACAGGCGACTGTCCTTGAGGTCGACGTTTCTGTCCTGCTATGCCTCTTCGGGTGAACGAGATTCGCGTGCTTGAACTGCTTCCAGGGCACACGACAGGGGCAATACGCTCTAACATAAGTACCACTGTGCTCGTCGAGGCCTCACGATGTCACAATTCCCTACTGTTGGGCGTTGAACTTCCATAAGGAAGCAATTCGTCGCGACGATGGAGCCACACCACCCATGGGTTGATGCCATAAAATTAGACTAGTGATGACTTCTGCTGAGTCCATCAGTTCCAAGAATTAGAAAGCTACTAAAGACTGTACTCATAAGATTGCATTGGGATCTTTTATCAACATTTCGAAGGACTTCCAGCTCCAGTGCTGTACTCTACAATTAAAGCTCGTGGCTTATGCTAAGTGCAATGCTACCCCGCTATTGCAGACCCCATATGCAGCCTTGCATCAGTACACCCCTCGACGTACATATATCCAACCCTAAGTCTACCTTCGATTTGATCACATTCTCGGCACCCCCAATACCCACCAAAGCTCAACATACAAGCCAGTTCGCATCCTCTTGCCCACCAACCCATACTCTACCCCAAAGCCCAATCCAAAGCAACCATGTCCAAAGAACGCGAAACAACAAATGCCCTAATACGCGCCTTCAACACCATGGACATTGACACCATTATCGCGCTCCGCACCCCAGACTGCAAACGCGTATTCCTCCCCTCATCACTGAATTTCCCTCCCCAGTCAAACGATGCGTATCGCCAGAACCTCACCGGAATGAAATCAGTCTTCACGTCCTTTGAGCTCAGCGTTGACGACGTAATCGAGGGAATCTCCCAGGACGAGCAAGGCGTTGAGCGCCGAAAAATTGTGATTTTTGCCAGTGCCAAGGGGCAGACGCCGGTGGGTGAGTATAGGAACGAGTATGTGTGGAAGATGGGGTTCGAGGAGGGTGGGCAGAGGGTGAGTGAGTGGATAGAATATGTGGATGTGGGCATGGCGAGGGACTTCTTCCCCAAGTTGGCGGCGGAGATGAAGAGGAGAGCTGGAGAACGAGTGAGCTCTTGAGATTGTGTAAGTGAGAATTAAATTCGCTTATTGGAAAGCCACAGCCTTGTCCGAAGGGGACGTGGGATCCGTGTAATCTAGCTACGTGTGTATTTCCTGTCATGCGATCGCTCGTAAATCATTCCAAAGGGGTATTTCCATGCATCCGTCGTTCGCCGTATAAAATTCAAGGGCTGTAATTACAGCTTTGTCCCAGCATTGGCAAGCTCAGTCCACGCTGTTCTCGCGAGCCAATGCGCCGGCGTTCTCATCCCTCTCTCGTCTCCCCAGCAGTCCTCGCAACTCTTCCACGTCGCCGCTCGCCACCGCCGCTTCAACAGCAGCTCTGTCATCAGCAATTTGCAGAACGATCTGAGCCACGCTCGCTCCAGGCGTATTCGCAGCCTCGACCTGCTGAAGGAATTGCTCCCTACGCACTCGAGTCTCAAGCCTCCTCCTCTCCTCATCTGACACTGCGACTGCATGGTCATTAGCGTTGGATGTATTCCTCGGTTTTCCAAACAGGCACTTCCAGAGATCGTCCTCGACAACGACCTCGCCTTGGTTCCCTTCGCGTACTAGCTTGCTAAGGGATGCCGCCTTGATCTCCTCGGAATTAGCAACATCTAGATTGCGCTCGATTGCTTGCTCATTCACAACAGGCGTCACTGAGCCAGAGTGAGACTCAGCATCACGGCCCATGTGTTCCAGGCGACGCTTTACGGAGATATCGTAGATAGCTTCTTCGACGGTGTTGCCAACGATGTACATGAATACCGTCGTAGCGCGCTTCTGCCCGATTCGGTGCACTCGGGCAATGGCCTGCAGCTCTAGAGCCGGGTTGATGAGTGGCTCGCAAAGGAACACATATGTCGCGTTGACAAGGTTGAGCCCTGATGAATTGGACTTCGCATCTAGGAGGAAACACTCGACTGCAGGATCCTTTTTGAACTTCTCGATACCGTTCTTGTCGCGGATCCCACTGACTCCGACCTTGAACCTCCTCAGTGCTAGGCGCAGAACCTGCAAGAAATCGGCGAACTGAGAGTAGATGATCGTTTTTGCTCCAGGGTCGTTGTTCCGGATCCAAAGCAGATGCCTCGCCATCATGTCAACCTTCGATCCATACGAGTCGTCGAGCTTAATCGTATTAATCTCGTTCATGTCGGAATTACGAATCCCAGAATAGATGGACATCCGTTCAGATGAGCTTGAGGCTGGCGAAGGTGTTACTCCTGAGTCGTGATCCTCTTCTTGTGCCGTAACGGCGTTATTGTTGTACGTGATCTCCTTCATATCGGCGCGCGTGAGTTTGGTCCTACACTCAGGACAGTTGTGGTTAACCTTCCACCATGTGAACATGCAATCCCGGCAGTACTACATTTTGTAAGCAAGGTCGCCACAATCGTACGAGTTGGTGCACTTACCTTGTGACCACAAGTGGTTAGTACCCCAAGGTCGTAAGGTTCAAAGCAGACGTCACACCGTCTCTCGCCCTGCGGCTGAATGGCACTGACTCGGAGGTTGTGTAGGTATGTTTGTCGAACCTTGAAGCCCTGAATCTTCTGTTTCCTGACATCCACCAGACCAGTCTCCCGCCTGAATGCTCGAACATCGAAGGTCTCGTCCATCTCGTCTTTGTAATCTTCTACAGTCTCTGAAATATGTTGGACTTGGCGGTAGAATTCCAAACGTAGATTCATCGTCAGTCGGAACTGCTCTTGTTCCTTCTCTAGCTCGGCGATGAGCTCATTCTTTGCCGAGAACATCTCTTGGATCTGTGCGAAATATTTTTGGGTAATGGCCAGCTCTGCTGTGGCTCGTTTATCTGCGGTATCAGCTCGATATTGAAGCGATGTGATCACCTGGCGAGCGGAGGCTACAACGCCTTTGAGCGATCCGTGCTCGGACTTCGCACGCAACTGTCCACGTTCTTGAGCGAGCTTGAGGAGAAGCTCGGGAGCGTGTCCGCGCCTGGTAATGTCGTCATCCTTGGCCGCTTTGACTGCTTGGTCCATCTCGTGGTTGACAAGGGTGTCCTCTGTTCCGTGCACTGCGGTCATCATGTCGGCGACAATGGTACGAAAGGCCTGAATGTAGACGTAGAGCTCATCTTGAACCTTGAGTGAGGTTTCATATTCTTCACCAGTAGTTTCCTTCTCATCGTCGTTATCGACAAGTGGCATGGTCAGGATTCCAATGATCTTGTTCCTCCATTCCTTCAGTTTCGCACTTTGGAGATTGATGACTTCGCTAATAACATCCAGCTTTTCAAGCACGCTGCTGCTCTCGATGCCGCCAAGATCTTCGATTTCAGGTATTTCTATTGCCTGATGCTTGTTCTTTAAGTCCTTGATCTTTTGCATCTGTCGCTGGGTGCGAGCCTCGATTTCCTTCAGGAGCTCTTGACGTATCGTTTGAGCTTTATCGTACCATTCCTTCTCAAGCTTCTCCAATAGAATGAACTCATCCGATTCAGGTACTGTCAGTGCGACATTATCCTTCTTCTGAAAATGCATGTTACCAATGAAGAAACAGCACGCGTGTTCAAGCTCAAGGAAGGACCGGAGTGACCTCCGAAGAGTCGTGATGCGAGCAAATTTGGCGCTTGTTTCGTCTTTGTCTTCTTCGCTATCAGATCCCTCGTGCTCTGATGCGTCTTCTAGACTAGTCAGCTGTAAGTGATCCGCTTCCGCTTGGATCTCTTCTCGACCCGACTTGACATAGTCCCAGGTAGTCTGTAGCGCTTCTTTGTACAACGAGATGGCCTCGTCATAGGGATTGTTGAGATCTTTGGCAAAGGAGTAGATATGACCGCATCTCATTTGGGCTAGAATCATCTCTCTGGCTTCCAATTTGAGCTTCGTGTCATTCTGGTCGATCATTGCTTGGAGCACTTCTTGGACTGTGCGAAGAGATCGGTTCTTCGAGCCGAAAGCTTTCCTGTTCTTTTCGCCCACGTGGCTATGGAGGCAAGTTTGCCGCAAACGCACCAGCCAGTCGCGCATCCTCTCGATAGTTTCGGGATGATCAAGGCCTCGGTCATCGCGGGTAGGACTACCGTCAGGGTTCAGGAAGCATGCATCGCACATCTGACGGAACATGTCTTTGTAGTACTCCTCCTCGACCTCGGTGAAAGGCACAGTAATAACGACACGTTTTTGTGGAGGGATGTCAAGATCACCACGAATCTGGTCCTTCGTGTGCCGCAGGGCCATGCGAGAGATCAAATCCCGGAAGGAAGCTTTGTCTAAGCGTGCGAAGAGGTTTTTTGTGCTGGCAAACGGCTCGCATCGTAAGAATACGAGTAAGCCAACAAGATCAGTGACGTTGTTCCGAAGCGGAGTACCAGATATAGCCCAAGCGTTACAACGGGGTATGATTCTAGCGACGGTGGCAGCTTGGCTAACGCCGCTCTCTACCATCTGGGCTTCATCGAGACATACCCTCCACCACGATATGTCGACCAGCGGACTGTTTCGACGTTCGTGAATTTTCTTGTGTCGTAAAGAGCGATCAGGAGGAGGTTTGGCGTGGTGGAGTTCTTTGGAGAGTACATTATAGCTAGTTAACACAACATCAAATTGGAGAAGATGCTCCACGGTGGCCTCGTTAAGCTCAGCTTTTGATGTATCGTGCCGAGCCGGGCCTTTGTAATGATAGACCGTGAGATGAGGCGCGTGCCTATTGATTTCGGTTCTCCATTGCTCAAGAATGGAAGGTGGTGTGATGATCAAAGTAGCACCCGAAGCCTTGACCATCTTGTTCAGGTATGGGTCGTATACATCTTCCTTGGGAAAGTCTCGCTTATTGAGACACATGAGCGAGATCAGCTCAACGCTCTTTCCCAGGCCCATCTCTTCGGCGAGTATTCCTCCGTGGAGACCGGTCGAGTCCCAATCTCGATCCATCTCAGCTATCACCATGCCACGGACACTGCTGACGTAGCATTTCTTGCCTGTGCAATCCTGAGCGGGTGAAAAGGATACAGGAGATACATTGCTTTCGTGCTTTGGGAGCACGCCCTCCCGTTGCAACATCCAGTGTACCGACCGTTGTTGGTATGGGTATAGATCAGTCGATGGCAAGCTTTCTGCGATGCGAGTCGAGATGTCGCAACTTTGCGGCGGGACGTGAACAGCATCGTAGAAATCGGATAGTGTCCATGGTGACTTGTCTTCTATTGGAGTGTTCGGAAAATAGGTCGATAGAATCTTTAGGTTTGCACGATGCTGGAACCTTGCCCTCCAGGTGCCGACCAGCGAAGCACCGAAGGGCCACCGCAACTCAACCTCCAACCGTGGCGCATGTTGGCCGGGCGGTGGCACCAAGAGAGCGCAACGGCAAAAAGGAATGTAATCGTTCCTCGAGCTTGGTGAAGACTTCGCCCATTCTGCGCCAACCGATGCTGCGGTGTCCAGATGCGTCGCAAACGATTCAATCACTAAGGGGGCGGCGCTGGTAACGAAATGGATGGTCGTTGAGGAGGCGGGATCGAAGGTTGAGAACCTTATCCGGTTTTCTTCTTCTCGAGAGAATGAATCCAGTTGTAGGGGAACCGTGGCGCGCGAATCGTTCGCCAATAAGGGTGAAGTTTGAGTGTCGCCAGGGACCTGCCCAAGTTAGCCTGGGTAAGGGAAGATCCTAGTGTTTGCTCAGAGTCTCATGCTACTCCTGGCACAAGTGCTTGAGCAGCTGTCCATGCACAGTGTACCGCGGGAGTAGTACGAGGATATGTGTGATCACTAACCAAATCTAATGTGATTCTTGCAAGCACGGCACTCTGGCTGGGATCAAAAGTATCTACTATATTTGCGGAAGAGCCGTTGGTAAGCTTGCGCCGCTTCTTCGCCCGTCCTTCGTTTTCGGAATGATGGGGCGGCGCGCCCACCACCGGTCGGAACACGCTCTCAAAGGCGCGGAATGCGTCCGGCCCAGAATACGGTATGCTCTTATCTTCGCGAGTGAGATTACAGTCGTGGAGACTGACTGAAGCCGAAACGCGCGCCATGGGTGGCGAAAAGGTTTGGGTGAGGAGTCAATCGAGTGCAAGTGAATTGCAGACTTCCGAGAGGAACGGCGGGCGCCATCACCAGAATACCAAGCCGCTAGTTTAGCGATCGCGGCGTGGGGTCGCCCCACGCTGGAGCCTTGCGCACGGTGACTGTGAGGGTGAGTGAAGGAAAGTGGATGGTGAAGTCCCACTTTAACCTACATGTACAATAGAGATGAGAACTCGAGTACCAATAGCGCTCAAGCTGTTCTGCTACAATCAAGCTAAGATTCACGTACGTCTGAACATGGCCCTATGCTGATCCTAGACTTTACTGCTACGTATCAGAGTATGAGTCACCACAGGATAGGACTACAGTATTACTATTGATGATTCCCTAGCGCACTCACACAGATGGGAGCTCCTTT
Organism: Paraconiothyrium brasiliense; assembly: GCA_025388405.1. Classification (NCBI taxonomy): domain Eukaryota; kingdom Fungi; phylum Ascomycota; class Dothideomycetes; order Pleosporales; family Didymosphaeriaceae; genus Paraconiothyrium; species Paraconiothyrium brasiliense. Next base: position 755,787 of record JANBXC010000010.1, on the reverse strand, counting down.
CACTAGTTACCTTCCTTGCGTCTTCAACGTCCAGGCTACGTTCCGCCCCTCTCTAGACGGACAAGACGAGGCTTTTGTCCGACAAGCCCCTGCGGAGCCTGTCCCAACCGACGGAAGTAACGCATTTTCCGCTCAGCTTGATATATCTGCCCTCATACAGATGTCTTCTCCTCACGTGCCATGTTGCGGTTCGCTCTACGCGGCGGCCTCCAGCTTCTAGTCCAGTTCCACTTGCGATAACTCTCTAGGCCGCTGTCGCTTCTTTATGTGGCCTGCAACCCTGTGGCATGACGTTCTTTAGCATATCGCTTCAATCCAAAGCAGTCCGTTGCCCCTTCACGGGATCTCTCCTACTCCGTAGCCAAAACCTTCCTAATCGGCTCAAAGTGCTCCACAAACTTCTCCACCATGCCATCCAGCCTCGTAAGATCATCCTTGCTCTTTTTGACCTCAGCAATGAGCTTCTGCTTCTGCTTGAGCTTCTCCTGCCTTCTTGCCTCTAGTTCCACGCGATCCTGGTGCTCCTGCTCGATGCGCGCGATAGTAAGCTCGTGCTCGCTTGCCTCCGCGAAATGTGGGTATTTCTCGATGAATTCATCTGTGGGAATGAGCGGGAGCTTCGTGTACTTGTGGTCGTAGTTCTGCGCCGCCGCAATCTCACTCCTCAAACTACTCTCCTCATACTTCAAATTATGCAGGCCCAATATCAATGCATCATTCGCGGCTTTCTTCTCAGCCGTCTCCGACTTCTCTTCCCGTATCTTCAGAACGCAGGAACGATACACCGTGCGTGTCATGGCCAGCTGCGCTCGTAGCCTCTTTTCCAGAAGGTCCAGCTGGTTTTGTATCTTTTTCTCGGCATCGATTTCAGAGGGCGTGGAGGGTGCCTTGGAAGGTCTCGGATGCGCTTGTTGATACGACGTCAGATCGTTGACGCGCTCCTTCAGCTTTTGCGTTTCGTCGTAGAGGCGCACGTATTGTGGGGTTTGGAGGTGGTCGACGAGCTTGAAGGTCGAGGGGTCGATGCCGTTGAGGTCGGTGGTATCCATACCGTCTGTCTTTTCTTGCGCACTCATGTTGTGTGATGTAGTAGTGAGTGTGAGATTGATTGCACGAGTTGAGTTGACGTTGTCGCGAGACCGAACTTCGTAGCGCGAAGGTCATTGCCAAGACCAGAATCCATGGATGATTCGTTTGCACGTGACGGCGCGCTGCTACGCGACAATTCCAGGAACAGCAAAACTATAAACGCAAAGACACGATGTGAATCATGTCATCTCTCAGATCGGTTCTTCCTGCCGAAAATACTCTGCCAAGTGTAGGACAGAGTTGACGTTTACAGATCTCTGAGCATTATGGTTGATGATCGGCGTCAACAACAGCGAGATAGACAAGTAGTAATGGTCCTAGCGTCTGCTGTCCCCGTGCTCTACTTTCTCGACGCAATCCACCCGATGTCGCAATCCTCAAACTCCGCCTCCAACTCCATGCCTCCAACGTGTACATCCCACGGCACCTATCCAACTCGTCAATAACCCACCCATCTCGACTATACCATCGGGATGGCTCGGACCCACCATCATCACATCTCCATTCTCCTCGAACCATGCATCGCATCCACGGACATCTAGGAAGTCGACCCATTCGTCATGCTCCACACTCATTGCTCGCGGAAGCCGCTTCACTAGGCGTCTTTCGTTGTGAGACTCGAAGGTCAGAGCTAGTTTCGGAAGGATCTGCGAGAACTGGCCGTCGAAACCCATGGGGCGTTCGGGGCTGTCCGTGGTGACACGCGGGGACACGGCCGAGGTGCTTACTGGCGATCCGACACAAGGTTTTGATCTCCAAAAAGATGCAGTGAGCTCAGGGGAAACTTGAAGTATAATACAATCTCTGATGACTCTTACTTGGGCTGAACAGGTGCGAGTCCTGCACCAGTCAGGAAGGCTCGATCCGCCTTAGCAGGGGGTGCTACGTCATGAACGAGACCGCTCTGACAGACGTAGTGGCGAGTGTACACAACCATAGCCGCATGGTTTCGCAATTGCCAAGTCTTGCAACTGGAGGCGGAATCTCTATAAGCCCTGTCTTTTCGCTGCATCTTCCCCCGGAGAAACTTACTGTGAGTCCGACGTGAATCCCCATATTGTGATACTCGGCTTTGTATGAATCGTGACCTCACACACGCCCTTCAATTTCCCAAGCTCTTGTCCACGAACGGCGATCGGCCAGATGGGACTGCTTCCTGCCTCTTTAGAAGGTGATGATTCTTCCCACCAGTTCAGCCAGTGATCTTCGGTGCGTCCCTCGTCCGTAAAGGGCGGAGCGGTGTAAATGTCCCAGCTATCCGCTCTTTGCTCGATGCGGGAAAAGTTGCATACATCCGGAGGAACACTGTAGAAAACGAGAGTGTCTCCAAAGACTACAACCACCCGTGCTCCCCACGACATGTCGAAAGCAGCAGTGTAAAGACGCGGCGCTTTGTCGTCTGGTGACGGTGGCACAAACATGACTTTCCGAAGAAGCTTAATTGGTCCGCCTAGTGGTGCATCGCAACCCATGAAAAGTTTCTCCGTATGCGGATCGATGAAAAGAACATGGTGACCGTCGCTCAAAGGGACAGCATGATAATGATCACAGGTAGGTGGAACCAGTCGTCGCGGGCGAGTCTCAAAGCCAAAAGATCCCCAGAAAGAGCTGACAGTAGGGTGGCCTGAGGCAAAGATAAGTTTATGTCTCTTCAACTTTGTAGGCACCCACCGAAGAAGTATTTGCGACTTATGCCTGGCTTGTCGTTGGGATGAGCAGCGCTAGAAATGAGCCGCAGCTTCTTCCCAGATTCGAGACCAGGACGTGGAGCAAGGAAATACAGGTAGTCTGATGGTGCTGTAAGTGGGAACCAACGGCTTAGGCTCTGACCGGTGAGTGCGTCTATCCAATGTAGCTCTATACTAGCCGAGCAACCTGAATGGGGGAACAAAAGTGAGCATATGTGCTACACATAAGGCATCATCGATAGGCTTACCAAATGCGACACAACGGCGCTGAGGACAAATGGAGACTAAAGCAGGTCAGCATGGCCAAGCAAAACTTCCATAATATCAGTTGCTCCAAGGTAATTTCTATATCACTGGTGTTGAAAGGTTGCGTACCGCTGCGTGGAGGGTCATCTTCAGAACAGAGGTGACGGTAGAAGTTGGATGTGCCGTTCTCATTTGGCAGGGAACAGCCTGCGTGACTATGTTCAGATGTGTGCCTAGGTGCGACATTATGGCGCGGTCCTTGAAGGTTTAGAACCGAGGTATGGTTGATGTAATTTTGCGCATAGGTCCGGTGATCGTGCATTTCATAAAGGGATATTGCTTGATGATTCGACTGTACATCCACCGACTTGATGTAGGGTGTCCGTAAGTTAGAAGGCTTGACCTTTAGTGACTGTCGATCAGCAGCGTCCACACCTATTTCGATATTGTCTGTTTGACTAGACAGAACGGAAGCACCATGTGCGACGGTCCGGTAGGACAGATTGTTGCCTCTTACCAGAATCTCTACCGGCGGGCCGGCACTCAGTCCTTGGCTGAATTGTAGTTCGCAAACCATGCCCATTCGTCCTTCGAGCAAGGCGGCCACAGCAACCCTACCAGAAGACACATCCATGCTCATTGCAAGAACTCTTCGGGGACAAACGATGCTTGTCGCAGGCGCAAGACTACTACTCCGTATATGATATACGTAGATAATCGTTTCGCAGCCCACGAGCACGAATTGTCCGCAAATGCTAGTGGTGAAACTGAGTCCTCCAGTTCCTCGCCCTTCAGATCCTGAGTGACTACCGGCAAGGTCCGCGAAGTCGGTATCAGAGCTTACTGCAAAGACACCAGAAGCTTGATCGCTCTGTGCAAGGAGACCATTCCCAGTCCATCTAGAACTTAGACAGCATTCATGAGACAAGAGGCGACTGAGGAACCATGGCTTGCTGGTGTTGACTGGTGATTGAGGATGGTCCAGGTAAGCATGCTGAGTCTGAGGTTTTAGACTTGGATCAGCAAACCTTGTATATATCGGTATTGTCGCGGTAACTCACCTGAAGGTTCTCCGCACTGCTCCACCAACCACCTCGCTCAAGCATAGAGCGCAGCAACTTTTTGTCCAAACTTGCCCGCATCCAATGACGGCAGGTATGTCGAGCAGCGTTGAACTAGCCTGAGTGAATACGATGCACATTATGTTCTCTTGCAACTCACGCTTCTCGGACCTAGGTACTGATAGATATGTTGCAAGATCTCGGTCGGCACGCGACACGAAGCTGGTCGCTGACGAGGAGTATCTCGATCGATCGCCGTGCGCCATTCTTTACAAGTTAACCTCAACGCTTTTAGACAGGCTTGATCGAGACAAGGAAAGATTCCGACAGCCAAAGCGCGGATAAGAAGCGTCCGATTGGCTTCTGGAGCTTCCAAGTTCTCGTCGCGTAATGCTCGAACTTCCATCAGATCTACTAATGGTGATGTTTCCAGCTCTTCGATAGGGCTGGGCGTGTCAAGGCCGTTCAAGACGTCGGACACCGTTCGGACGATCCCGCTCTCATTCTATGGTTCCAGGATACCGTTTTCAAGTGCCTAAAAGGGTGAAGTGTCATTAGAGTGGAGCTCCTCATAGTCATAGACAAGTTGACTCACACTTAGGTCATCGAAAGAAATCGCGTCCGAGTGAACACGACGGAGCACGTTGTAGTCACCACTATCCTCCCTCAGGTTGGGTAAACGAGGTGTCGAGTTGTTGAAGGAGCCGGATCGTGACCTCAAACTTGGACCGCTAAATATGAATGCTCCAGGTGAGACAAACTCTAAGCTGGGCAGGGAGCCGTGAAGAGAGTTCGAATTGGCTCTAGACCGGACACTTGACGAGGCCGAAACATTGGGATCTTTTTTCGTTGTTAGGGTTATCTCTGCTGGGCTCGTATTGAAAAATGAGGCCAAGGTTCTTTGTAAGGCCACCCGATGGCTCGGATGTCTAACCGATGATGTAGATGGACTCTTCTTTCGTGAAGTGAATCCCGAGGTGACAGAAGAGTTCCTCGCAAAATGCGATCTCGGAAACACGTAACGTAGAACGTCGGTTCGTTTGGTATGTGGGGAGGCAGTTTCGACCTGACTGCTCGCTGGTGCTTTAGGTTCAGGCGATTGACTCTCAGTATCCACGGCTTCTGGTTGAGCTTCTTCCTGATGCATTGGCGTACGAGTGATCGAGCCGGAACAATGAGAATCTGTGCTGGCTGCGAAAGGCGTTAGTGGTGGTGAAAGCCTGAGAGAATGGCGGTGTGGAGACTCGAAATACGACGCAACGGAGGCAGGACAGCGGTCCGTAAAAGGAAGCGCTGATGTGGACTTTGTTCCGGCTACTCCCCGGGAAAGATATATTTGAGAAGACGTTGTTGTAGCACCTCCGATAGGAGATGCAAGGTAGGCAATAAATCTGTGACACAGAACTTGTGAGCGAACGCATCCATAAGCGCACAGATTCCTACTAAGAACGGTCGGAGCTGATAATATTGATTTGGTTATTGGATGAGTCGCCGCTCAAAGCTGCTCACAGGTTTGCACCAAGCGCGGTTTTATAGAGTACGAGTGGTCAATTTTGAGTGAACCACGCGGGCGTGTGAGATCGATCAAGGTATGAAGTATTACTGTACAAAGGCGAGAGTGAGGTTCAATGGCCGTGAGGGTATGTGAAATGAGGAAATATAGGTGGGTATAAAGCGTCAAACGTCAAGCGAGAACAAAGGAGGAGAACCGAAATACTTGTGCGGAAGGGGCTACAGAAATTGAGAAGGAAGTACACGAGGGCTTTCCAATATTAATGAGTCAAAAACAAAAAGAGGCAAGTGCGGGGATGCGCTTACGCCTTAATCGCTATATGAAGTGGAGCCGTTTTGCGATCTGGCACCCTTGTCGACAATCCATACATCATCAAGACTACCACGCAAGCTGTCAGCGTCAAACATGAAGATTACTGAAACGAACTTACTCCATGATCAAACTCGGATGTGCGAACCGCATCTCTCTCTCGCGAGCTTCGTCCACAGTTTGGTGTTCTTGCGAAGTTGCCTCCTCTTGCACACCCCTTCCAAGGTCTGACTGCTTGGCGCGCTTCAAGCTTCGTAAGGCGATGAACTTCATCAACGGTCGATATGTCTTGCTGTACACATAAGCAAACCATAAAGTGCCAACCGCTAGCGGAGCAATGAGCAGAGCGCGCTTGAAAGCAGTCTTCAATGCAAGCTGGCCGGCGAGAGTGATCTGAAAGAGAACCAATCCCACGATGACGCGGTCGCACATCATCATCCATCCTTTCCCGGTCGAGTGTTGGCGATGCTCCATCGCATACAATAGCTGGTATTTGTGGACGAAATGGCCTATCATGAAATAGGCCAGACCACTTAGTAATACTTGCCAGGAATCTCGGAGGACGCTGTAAACAAGACAAATAATGAAGATGAGAATGGTTTGTGGCAGAAAGAAACCGTAGCTGAAAACTGGGGGCTGGACGAGCTCTGCATAGTCTATTACGTTGGTTAGAAGATAATGTAGCCATGTGATGGTCGAACGTACCTCGAGGTGTTTTGGCTCCGATGAGATTGATAGGATATAGTGAGAGTGCACCAAACTCCATAAGACGTAGTGGAAATAGACCAAACCCTTGAAGGATGATAAAGTTGGTATAAAACCCTAAAAGTTTGGCCAACGATTTTGCCAAAGTGTTGGCTATGATAGATGCGTCGTGGAGCTTCTCCCCAAGGCGTTCCAGTAGAGCTATAAATCCTGACCCCGTTCCAAGGATGGTGAAGACAAAGAAGAAGTTGAAGAATGTGAAGAAAAAGTTCTTCGATATGACACTTAGCTCTACGTCTCCTTGTGATATCATCCCTTGTTGGTTCGCCAACCCTACAGTTGTCAGTAAACGGCGTTGGAGGAACGTTGCTCACTTCACTTACAGTCATATAGAAATGGGACAAGAACGTTTAGAAGTGTCACTGCCAGTGTAGGCAGCTGAGTGTTGACCAGAGACTGCAATACCGGATGATAACTGAGAGCTTCGGCCAAACCGGGAAACACCTCTTTGATAGCACATGTATTCAGAGCGCCTGCAATGGGAACCAATAATGCCGTCCAGAAAACAGTAAGTAGTCCGATCAAGACTGTGATGGACCAAGCTCGCAGCATTCTTTTTCCACGGGATAAGTAGGTATTGGTCCAGACCACATCGGGAGGAGCAGGGCTGCTATTGGCTAGCAGTTGAAGGGGCGAAGGGTCTAGGACTGCTTGTATGGCCATCTGCGCAGAGGGAACGCTATCCATCGTTACGAAAGCCAGTGGAGTCGGCTCGAAGTCTTTTTCTCGTAAGGTTTTGATTGTGTCATCGAGCCTCCTCAGTTTTCCTTCGTAGTAGTTGATCGCATCTATGTTCTTGAAACGCAATTTGAAGCGACCAAACCAAATTTTCGCCACTGGGCGTGGACGCGCATAAGGAATAGTGTAATCGGGGTCTCGATCGGTGTCGTTCAGGAGCCGACTAGCCTCGCCTCCATCTTCGTCGTCATCGCGGCGCACTTCTGGAGCAGGAGGCCGGGGTTGCACCACGGGTAAGGTCTCCAAGCTTCTCTCCACCCTCCGGTTGCCAAGATACACTGTCCATGCTTCTTCAAGTTTTCTCAAGATAGCTTGTCTTTGCACCACGCACTCATCCAATTCCTTCCAATTCTTGCACAGAGTAACGCTTTCCACAGTCCCAATCTCAAGACCCTCGATGAACTCCTTGATCTTCGCCTCCGACCTGAGCTCGAGGGGTATCCCTGACAAGCGAATCGTGCGGTCTGTAATGGTCTTCTGGCTGCCTAGGTATGTCTGCCGCACCTCGATGATTTTCCTTGTTTGCGAGACAATGAGGTACAACAAGAAAACTGTAAACAGGTAGGCGAAGACGAGATACATCCACAAGTAGTCGGTGTACGCTTCGTAATCGGTAGCCATTGCCACCAACATTGACAGATCATCACGCTTGTCATGCTTCTTGTGTCCATCTTCAGGAATCTTGATGTCCTTGTGCGTGTCGTGGACCGGTTTTATAACGGCAAGAGCGAAGAAGAGAGCGACGAGGAAGAATTTGATAGCCAGTTTAAAGAAGGCGAGATACTGCAGATGTTTAGCGATAGAATACATGACAACCTACTCGTACATACCACATATGCGTCTAAGCCAGCTGATTCCAGCACCTGCTCGTCTGTTATGCGCCATAGTGGTAGCATCCATCCGAAAAAGCTGTCAGGGAGCTCCGGGAGTGTAGTCGCTTGGTTGTTCTGCTTTTTCCGCGCCGCATAAAGGCCTTTCCACCGAGGCCGAAGGAACTACACAGCGCTTTAGAGATAGTCTAATGCGGGAGAACTGCTGCACGTACACAAAAGGTTAGGAAAGCGCCTACACCAAGCGCCAGGGAGATGTAAATCTGGATGCGAAGGTCTCTCGGTCTAAGCCCCACTATGTCGTCGGCGTCCAGCCTGTCGCAGGTAACATTATTGCTCATCGCTCGGTGATTCAAGCGACCGTCTCGCGTGTAGACGTCGAAGGTATGTGGCGCAGCGCATATGGATGTTGTTCGGTCGACCTCCTTGAAGCTAGATGCGCCCAGCTTCGATGTCATAGATCGGCGTTCACGTGTCGCTGACTCAGCAACGTACAACGCACAACGCACCAAACCAAATGCGTACATCACCATGGGCATCAAACATTATCCTCTCTATATCGCGAAGGTAGCCAGCGGTCTATAGGAACACCACCGTTGATTCATACCAGCATAGTTTGCCTTTGACCAGCTCGAACATACCTACGGTCTCAAGTTGCCCACACTGGTGCAGGTGCCCGGCTTCAACTCCCAATTCAGGTAGGTAGGTATAAAAGCGTATCGCGATTCTTTCTAGCTCTATACGGGCAGTATTCCGCCTTTACATAGTCAACAACACGATTAGACACCGGAAAAGGCTTTGGATAGCTTACGTTGTCAGATGGCTTTGCTCTAGTTCGACATTGAGGAGAGGTGCTGTTCATGGGTTACCTATAATCTTGTAAAGATATTCAAGTTGTGCAAGTATAAGCATAGACGGAACAGTTCTTGTCGATCTCGAGGTTTCATCAGTCGGATGAACTTCATTAAGTACAATAGTCTCAGCAGGTCGCAGTTCGCAGATTCGGGGCGTTGTGAAAACCGCACGTCACATCCCGAAACTGTCGGAGCCGGGCCCGACACAAGCATTGGAGGACTGCTTGGCGAATGCTTGACTACACGCATGGGCCGATATTTAGCGCGACTTTATCTGCAGGATCTCCGCCAAACAGCCATGGTGTGGTCGAGACCGTTCCCCATCACTGGCCTGGCACACACTGCCCGAACCAAAGTTGCAGTGAATAGTAGACCGGTACGCACCACCGGCGGCGCATGTCAATGCGCTTCGAGGGCAAAAGCCTGGGTTTTGGGCTCTCGCGGGGAGGGAACCCGGAGGAGCCGTTGAGCAGCTACAGCATCTTTCACGAATGGGGACATCCTGAGGCCGGGGCTTCGGCTGAAAGGGCTCCAAGTGGGCGCTTGCGGAATGAGCCATGCACAAGGGCCCCTACGGCCCACTCGCCTCGTGCATCCATCGTTGCTGGCTACGGGCGTCTATCCTGCGTGTTCTCCCAGCTTTCCTCCACCATCATCAACCCCTCTACAGTACCTTCGTGCACTGGGTTCTATTTCGCTCTGTGACCGCGACGCACCGCTACACCTCACCTCCACTCTTCACGACCTACTCGACTTGCCTAGTATCTCTCACGTCTCCCATTGCAACGGTCCAACTCGATCCCGGTCGTCAGGTTTGCAATCGACTTGGCAGAGCCAAGAGAGCGGTGGCAGATCGTTACTCTCGGCAGCCTCGTTCTCGACGTCAGGTACGTTCTGTTTCAATGCACTGGGTCCGTCTCAAACAAGGCTATCAGCGTCGTTTCCTCTCTCGTGTGGACGGTGAGGGTTTGCGCGCCATGCGCATATCGCGTTCCCCGCCGCCAGCATAGCCCCCCCAGCCGTCGATTCTCCCACCAAGCGGGTCCACTACGGGATCTATCTTGATTGCCACTCCCACTCCGCTCGCATCACAATGCTGACTGCATCCTCGCCGGACTCAGACATCGTGTACCATTGTTCGCGCTGGTCGTTTATCCTGTGTGCAGCCCCTGGCCGACCTGAGACGGTTGCGCGTCACCGATCGCCGCTACAACTTGCGGCGCATCAAACATCCTCGCCTACTAGCTATCAACTCCAGCTTCGCGCTACCCGTCGCCTCTACCGTTTTACTCTGTCGCGACTATTCGCTACGTTCGAATTCGGGGTCGCCTCGCCTTCTGCATACCGCCTCTTGTTGCCTGTGAGTGCTGCGCCGCTCCGCACCAAACCGCCCACATCGCCGCCCCAGCCTGCATCACACGCGATTTTGGGACACGTCCGCGCGCCGATCGGGTAGACTGCGCTGTGCCACTTCTGTAAACTGGGTGCGGGTTGCCGCATGATGTTTGCGGGCCACAGAGCATGACTTCCAGTCCGACCGTTACCTCGAGCCCCTCAGTCTCCGGCAGATCGCTGCTGTCTCGACTCCGCGCGCCACTCAAGTCTAAAACGCGCAATTCTACCGAATTCCACATACAGCCCGACGATCCGCACCGCCAGTATGCACCTGGGGATATCATCAGTGGCAGTGTCATAGTCAAGGTCATCAAGCCGCTGCGGATAACACATCTGGTCATCTCACTGCACGGCTATGCGCAGGTGTACAAGAACCCAAACTCGCCCGGGGACGCATACAAAAACTACAGTTCTACAGTAGGGTCCGGAAAAGGCAAGAAAACCGGTAGCTACTTTGGCAATGGTTTCGTTTCGCTCTTTGAGGACGAGGCGGTCTTATGCGGCGAAGGAAGACTGGGAGAGGGCGTGTACCACTTCAATTTCGAATTGGAGTTTCCGTCCAAAGGTTTGCCCAGCAGTATAGATGTGAGCCTGCAACTCCCCACTGGCCCCTGACTTCTTACTAATGGGTACCCACAGTTTGAGCGGGGAACTATATCGTATATGTTGACTGCCAGTCTAACAAAACCAACCACCATATCTCCCGTCTCGTCATGCGACACTAAGGTTCATTTTATGGATATTATCGACATCGCCTCCGTACCTGAACCGAAGCCTAGGGCGATATCTCTAGAGCCTATATCCCGAAGAGGTCGAGCAAGGACTCCGAAAAAGCTGCCGCAAGTGCAGGAGGCAACCTTACAAGTACCCGAGGATGTGGGGCCTACACGTAGTGCACGGGCGTCGGATTCGAATCTTGGGGTCGAGGAAGCCGACCATCCCGGAAGCCCGGCCCCGAGCGATACAAGTTTCGAAAGCCAGATGAGCAGCGGCAACGCCTCTGGCACAGAGTATGGCATACGCTCAGTGAATACCCATCTGGATAGCACCTTGTCCAACGCCAATCAAACAAGTGTAAAAGGCAAGACCATAACTGCAACAATTGAAGTATCAAAAGGCGGTTTCCTGCGCGGCGATAACATAAATCTAAAGATATCGGTCAACCATACAAAGCATGTGAGAAGTCTGAAGGGCATCATTGTCACGCTCTATAGACAGGCAAGAGTCGATATGCATCCTGCCCTGCCCGTCTTGGCAAACAGCAAGAACGACAAGGCCAAATCCGAAGACTACTACCCCAAATCACGCACAGGTCTCGGTGGCTTATCTCTCTCTTCGGCTGGGTCAAGTCACCTGTTCCGTAAAGATCTATCTCAGTCATTCGCTCCTCTCTTTGTCGACCCAAGAACACTTACTGCGGAGGTGAAGTGTGCAGTAAGAGTACCTGACGAGGCCTTCCCCAGCATCTCTAATGTGCCTGGGGCAATGATAAGTTTCAAGTACTTTGTGGAAGTTGTCGTCGATATTCAAGGAAAACTCTCTGGACTTGATCGCATCCTTCCCACTGCCGGTCTGGTACCGATTAGCTCCAATTCGGCCATGGGTGGCTTAGGACCTGAAGATGCTAATGGCAGTATGTTCTCAACGTGGGGCGGCAACTTCGCGGATACAGACTCCATACGGCGTGAGAAAGGGGTAGTATCGAGCTTATTCGAGGTTGTTATCGGTACAAAAGACAGCGAAAGAAATGGCAAGCGGAAAGTTCAGCCCGTTGATGCTCGACCGGATGTTCAGGAAATACCGCTCGAACTAACGCCTTCAGTGGGTGGAGAGCAGGATCCGGACTACTACGGATATGATCACGATGGCCAGTATTATGACCATTACGCGTATGACGGTGCTTATGGCGAAGCACCAGGATATCACGACGGTAGCAGCTCACAGGCGCCCTATATTCCACAGCCGGAGAACGAAGAAGGCTTATCCGAAAAGGAGCGAATACGAAGGGCAGAAGCACGTCTCCTACCCTCACAACCTCCTGGAGACGGTGGGTCATCAGCTTCACCTGCAGTCCCGAGCGGCATACCGCCTTCGGCTCCTGTCCTAGATGATGACGATGATACACAACCTGCGTACTACCCTACGGAATCATCAGCAGCCGCATCTGGATCATCGTCTCACCCACCACCGTCCTTCTCAGCCGCTACCGCACCCGCTGCACCGCGATCTCTACCACGTACCTCGGCCGACGATGACACCCGGACAGCTACTACAGGCTCTTCGCTAACCATTAATGCCAACACTGTTCATCCGGCGCCACCTGCCAACACCGTTCAAGATGCGACAAAAGCCCTCCCTGCTCTCCCTCCACCATCACCATCACCAGTTACCGCACCAGAGTACTCTTCCTCCTCATCAGCGCACGTTCAACCGACGGACGACAAACAAGAGCTTCAGCGAAGAAGGCTACAGATGGAAGCAAGCGCACCTCCGACCAATCCTGAAGAAACATCGTCATCACTTGGGCTGGCGCCGCCGGCAGACGGAATGCACAACCTCACGCTGGCACCCTCAGCACCAATGCTCGATGACGACGACGAAGGCCTTGTGAGCGCTGTGAGACCAGGACGTAGCCGGGGACGTAGCGAGGCGCCCGGGGGTGACGAGTTACCAGAGTACCAAGGGTAGCATGAGATACGGCGGGGGATTGGATCTTCTACATTGTTTGTGTGATGACATCTAGACTTTACGTTCTTTGTAATGAGTATGTATGAAATGAGGGTTGGAGTAGTTTATACTGGGTAGATTGTGCTGCAAGAGGCATTATCCCGGTGAGGATTCCATGATACCTGTGTGTATGGCCAATTGCGAGATTTGGATCCGAATGACATAGATCGACTTTAAGAACGTCTGATGTGGCGTGTCTCCTGACTTATAAGACAAAGGCTGTTGCGTACTTGTTGCCACGACTGGGGCCACATAGCGATACTAATCTAGGTATTATACATACGTAGTTTGGTTCGCCAACCTCTGCTCCCAATCCATGCAGGATGCTTCACGTTGGCGCCATGGTGGTTGCATCCAACAAGCCCTTCGCGGTGATAGTTGACGCTATCAGCGAAGTGGTTTCCTCTACTATATCACAACCTCAGCGTATATCTGATTCCTAGAATTCACGCCATGTTCAATTTAGCTGCTTCATGCGATGTTCAACGACCATCTCAAGCGCCTTCGAATGGTAGACGTAGTCCTGGCGCAGCGCTACTAGCTTCTCCGCCATGGTGGCCTCTATCTGGGCTTTGATCTTAAGGAGGTCTTTCAGGCGGGCCATCTGGGCTTCGTGAGCTTCGGAACTATATTCAGGTCAGCGAAGTGAAGGGAGGAGGATTAGTGAGAGACTCTACGCTCTCACTTCATGCTCATCGAAGTGCGAGGTAATGGCTTCCTGCGTGCTGGCGTGGGCTTCGTTGTAGGCTTTGTACACGGACTTCTTGCGGATCTCGTTGCGTTTGTGTTGCTATATGTCGTCAGAACGTTTGCCCAGCAAGGGTGATCACCCAGTTTTTGGTTGTGCTGCGTGTATGACATACATCGGCTTGCATGCTCCGCAACAGCTCCTGTACTGAATTTGGCTGGGATCCATCCTGGGAAGCTTCGGCCACAACGGCTTCGGCCAAGGCGCCGTTTTCACTACTGTTGATGTCCACGTCAACATCATCATCATCGTTGTCGTCGATGACTTCTGCTTCAAGCTCGTGATTCTCCACACGTTGCTTGGCTTGACGCGTGCCACGGCGGGAGGTCGCTTGGGAGGTGGTGATATTGGTCTTGTTGCTGCTGTGAGATGGAGCCATCGCAACTAGAGTACAATCACACGAAAGAACAGTTGCACTTGTCCCTCTATCGCCTCCAGAAAACAGACAGGTCAATGAATTCGGAACCGATTTTGCAGGAGACAGATGGTTAGTGATGGTTGTTAGTGGGCCAGTTGATCATGCTTGACCGATTGCTGAAAGTCCTCGAGTATCTGAGATGCAACGCGAAGAGCTGTGTAGTATGGCGATAGAAAGGTTGAGCGGTACGCTCGGAGGAAGGAGCCCCGCACCACGTGACCTTGAATTTTGAAATCTTGGCACGCACCCACCACGGCAGGCGCAACCTTTGACGAAGTCACGACAACGCGCGCACCGTGATCCACACCCGTTCACTCCCCCCAGGCATATTCCCCCGTTAAATCTCAATATGCCCGGCCCTCAGACCACATTGCTCATCGAGGGCACCTTCGAAGAGCTTGCCGACGAGCTCGCACAATACATCGACAGCCTCAAAAAATCCCAGGGCGATGAAAGCTCAGCGATCCAAGCCGAAACCGCAGAACTGTTGAAGGAGAACAAGAAGGATGAAGTGCTCAAGAAGCTCGTTATGGGTGGCCAGGTCCTGAATCAGGCACCAGAGAAGGGTATGGAGTCATATATACAATATGCAAAAGAGCAATACTAATGGTATGGCGCGCAGAGTTCATAGCAGCATACAACCTCCTTATTCACCTCGTCCGACAATCTCCGAATGTTCCCATGTTCCTTCCTAAAATTTGCGCTCACCTCAGTGCTCCGATCTCCTCCTCGCCCGCTAATGGCGGTGGACTGGCCTTGTCAGTTCTCAGCACTGTATTCAACACGCTCCCCACCGAACACTCTGAGCTGAGATACCACGTTCTCCTTGCCATTCTGAGGGTCATTCGCGCGACGTCAAACTTCGAAACTTTGCGGCCACAGCTCAAGCAGTTGGACCAATGGCTCGAGGACTGGGAGACAGAGGAGGCGGATGACCGCAAATTATACCTAGCAGTGAGCGACGTGGCTGCCGACGCAGGCGAGGACGAGCAGGCATATACCTACCTCCTTCGCGCTCTCCGGACATTCAGTGCGGACCAGGTTTCCTCGCAGGAGGCCCGCGAGCTCTCTATTCGCGCCCTCAAGTCCGCGCTCATTCGCCCAAGCCACTACGACTTCCAAGATCTCACCGACCTTGACTCCGTGCAGGCACTCCGCAATTCTGACCCGATATATTTCCAGCTACTTGAGATCTTCAACTCGGAGTTGCTGGACGACTTCAACGACTTCAAGGATGAGCACGACGGGTGGATTGATGAGGTCGGTCTCGACGGTGCTGCATTGAACCGCAAGATGCGACACCTCACGCTCGCTTCAATAGCCGCATCGGCGGCGCAGACTCGCGAGCTGCCATACGCACACATCGCCAAGTCACTGCAGATTCCTTCCGAGGACGTCGAGATGTGGGTCATCGATGTGATCCGCGCTGGGCTCGTGGAGGGCAAGCTCAGCCAGCTCAAGCAGACATTCCTGATTCACCGATCAACGTACCGTGTGTTCGGTGAGAAGCAATGGCGGGAGGTTTCGTCGAGACTGGACATGTGGCGAAGCGGTCTTGAGGCTGTCCTGCAGGTCGTTCAGCAAGAGAAGGCGAGATTTGCACAGGAGAAGGAGGACGAGCAGAACAGGATCGAGCAGAAGTTGGAACAGGCGAATCGGGGAGGCAACCGCGGCGGCAACAACCGGAAGCAGAAGCCTATGATTGACGACGAGATGGACTAAATGAATAGGGCTTCGCGGTGTTGCTGGCTTGCTTGTTTGCTTTTTTCGTCAAAACGGTAGGGTTGGAAGCGAATGCATCAGAGGCTTTCTGGGTTACTGGCCGGAATCGCAGCCTGAGAGCTGCATGATAGAAATGCAACATACACTTCAAAGTTCTTTGTTACGATCGATCCACAATGAGAGTTGAAGTAATGTAATTTGTTTGTCTAACCCCATATATGTCTAGTGAGCCAGGGTTATTGTCTCGAACTACGCGTCAGTTTTCACGAACTTAAGCGTGATCGGCTCAATCCCCCACTCCTTCAGCCTAGCCTGCACATCCTGGTACACTTCGTCTGGCGTCTGCGTAGCATTCACCTTGATCACCTTGTTCTGGCTCTCGAACTCATCAACAACAGGCATACTTGTTTCGACGAAAGTGCGGAATCGCTTCTTGATCGATTCAATGTTGTCATCCGCTCGACCAGAAGTTTTGCCGCGGTCGAGCAGACGCTCCAGCATGACATCTTCAGGAGCATCGAAGAAGAGGGTGAACTTTGAGGGTACGACGGAGCGCTCGAAGGCGTGGGCTTGATCGAGTTTGCGAGGGAAGCCTGCGTATGTGATGAGTTTTCGTGCTAAAACTTAAGAGATAATATGGATGCATACCATCAATCAAGAATGTGCTCTTGTTGTCCTCTTCCATGGCCTTCTTCATGGCATTCTCCAGCAATTGAATCGTCACCTCCATCGGCACGATTGTACCCTCCTTGATATATGTCTTAATCATCTCGCCAAACTCGCTACCGGGACGGTCCTGCTCCTCGCGCAGCAGATCTCCGGCACTCAAATGCTTGAAGCCATAATCGGATACCAGCTTGCTGCATTGCGTGCCCTTGCCAGCGCCAGGCCCACCGAGCACAAAGATGACAGTGACCTTGTCAGGCGACCACAGCGGGGAAGTGCGCGTGGTCGCGCCAAGGTTCTCAATCGCCGGCATCTTGAAGCACTACGTTTATACGGTGATTATGGACGGCTAGGCGAATGACCAGCTACGGGACCTCTGGATTGGTACTGTCCTTCTTCTTTCCGCTGATCAACGATCTTCTTGAACATAAAACTGCCTGCGCAGAAGATGAAGACAATGGGCCAGACCTTGAGGGGCGACTTGGAGGGCGGTGAAGAAGTATGGCTTGGAGGCTCGTTAGGGCCGGTGGGTTCGCCGGGCTGGCGGAGACGAGAGAGGGCTTTGGAGGAGGTGTTGAAGCTGCGGGAGGTGGGACGGAGTGCGGCGGTGTTGCGAAGGAGGATGGAGCGGGCTGGGAGAGGCATGATGAGGTTTCTGGGGTATGATCGTGGGGGGCAGGTGTATGCATGATGACTTTTGATTGGCGCTAAGCTTGGCGAGTTTAGCGCGCGGCAGGTGTGCGATGCTTATCAGGAGCGAACTTCCTCTCTTGCTTCTCACCCATTCTACCTTCTTCTAAGCAAGGTGAAGAAGTCGCTCGCAACGACTGCTTGCTGAGCTATTTGATCAACGAGCGGTCAGCTCGACCACCTCACCGGCTAACCCTACAGGATTGACAGCCAGGGAAAGTTGCAGACCACCTATCGAACATTGGGCAACCGGCCTGCTTTCAGTTCTCTCACATACGGACAGCTCGGCCATGGTTGCCTCATCCGTAGCTAACAGTGACCTAATTACCTTGACAACCTAGCACCACTTCCTGCTCACGGCGATACACCAGTCGTTGGCCATGAACAAGAAAAGCAACCTAGCCGTGCGTGCACGCCCAGCAGCCAAGGGGTTCTTGGGCCTGCCGGGAGAAATTCGAAATCAAATCTATGACTACTACTTTCACCAGGGCTTCAAATGCGAGTTCGCGGAGAAGGATGCGAAGCTTGGTCGGAAGCAGCGCGACAGCCTCAAGTTCTTCATGCGCAAACTCGATCCGTGCGACGTACAAAGCCTTTGTGAAAAGAGGTTCGCGCCCACAGAAACCGTACGCTTTTCCAGGACTCTGGGTATGTACATTGAGATTACCGATCTACAGCGTGTGAAGGTTATATTACCTCAGGACACACGAAGCAGAGGAGGCCACTGGTACTCGATTTTGTTGGTTTTGTCTCATACTTACAGGCTGGCTTACAGGACACTATGAGCGCATTAAAGGTCTTGATACCCGCTGGTGCACATCTCTCTCTGGCTTAATCTTTGTATGCAAACAGGTACACGCCGAGTGCATCCGCTTTCTCTATGAGAACACGACGTTCGCGTTCGACTCGCCCAACCGTATTGTCAGCTTCCTGAAGATCTCTTTGGCGACCAACTTGGCCCATGTGACAAGGGTACAATTGTACTACCGTGTCTATGGCGACCCAAAGAGAACTGAGGATAGCCGATGGAAACAGAAACACCGCGACAGCTGGGACCGTACTTGCAAAGCGGCCGCGAAACAGCTAGTCAATCTACAGCATGTCGACATCTGGATATGTACCCGAGAGACCAGTGTGCGCTTGGCTCTCCACGAGCCATGGCTCAAACCAATGCGCTGGTTTCGCAAGCGCCTTGACTCGAGCAAAACCATTGCAAAAGCATTGAAAACAACTAGTGTGCGTATCGACACTATCTGGAACAGACAGGGGGTGTTCACGGACAAGCGTTTGCAATGGGCATCGGAGCATCTGCATGAATTATTTGAGGAAGCTATCAGTAGTAGGATCCTTGGTGCAACAGCCGAGGTGGCTATGAAGGACTTCGACCACGCATGGGAGCATCAGTATGTTCAATGGCATCATCATCTGCAGTTTGCGAGGACGGGCTGGTAGGGTTTTACAATTTGGCCACGCGAAGACATGCGCTATCCGGCAGCATAACTTCAATTCAACTTTTCCCAATGACTGGGACGGCGTAGGGAAGATGGCCTGCTTCACTTCATGCAGGGCCGCTGGGTATTCGTTGCGATCCGACAGGCGCGATACCTACGGGTGACCGCGAATAGGCATATACCTGGAGTCTGCCCATACATTATCTAGCCAGTCGACGATACCACAGCATTCTTTCACAGCGGGATCACCCCTAGTGAGACTGGGATTTCACATGGCTGACCACAAGACCTATACCGCGGCAGATCTCTAGCCTTTCTCTCGTCGAGTTCGCGGTTCGGTGACGGCCGAGCAGAGACCTCCTGATGTTAGCTAGTCATTAATAAATTGAGTCCACGCCTTCTTTACGTACCTATTCACGAGTTTCCGAGTGGATTGGTGTGCGCAAATGCGCTCGCGTGTATGGCTTTGTCCCGCCCGCATAGGACGCAATTATCTTGCGGATTGCATATTGTCTTCCAGTCTGCCACATTTTTTAAGTAGTGGTGGCATAGCCGGAGTAAGCGTGCAGTGCTAGTAGAGGCGCAGTAGAGACGCAAGGGCTGGTATTCCGCTGACTGGAGGCTTCGCGACCCTCGAAGCTGAGTTGGCTGCCTCGATCTGAACATGAACGGACCGATGCCCATGTAACGTATCACGCTTAGCTCAAGGCTTTGTCGATCGATCCTTCATTTCAACGAGCATTCGATTGGATTATCAATATTTCTGACCCCTTTCTCGTGTGTCGTCTCTCATTGTTACCTTCTCTTGAGTTTAGCGATTCTGTGTCTACGCCTCTGCCGACTTCGGTATACGGTCCATCTCCTTCATCCAGGATAGTATCATGTGTATTCCTTCTCGTTCTTGCGCTGCCGATAGTTGCCCTCCTCATCTTCGAATGCAGTTCGATTGGTGCAGTACCGCCATGTACGGTATGTCCATCCCCAGTCGTGGTACGGGTCCGACTCCCGAGCGACGTCCCAAGTAGCTTAGGTAGTACAAGTGAAACCACAGGTTTCACCCCGGGGGCCGCAGCGCATATCAAGCTGACATATATCTCGGCTGAGGTCCAAATCGAGACGTCGTAGGCATCCCAACTAGAATCAAAATTTGGTTTCATCAGGGTCATGGAAAGGCGCGTCATTCGGAGAATGCCAGCAACGGCGGCCAGCGAGCCTAAGCCTACAATCCCAGCCAATGCCCATCTCTGGCGTTGGCTGATATGGAGCTCCAGGACGCGTGGCATGACAATGACCATGAGCGTAATGTCGCAGAAGATGTTAAGGCCTCCATGGATGTAGAACATCTTGAAATCGATCAATTGACATTTAGCGAACGGGCGGCCTTCGGTCCAGTACACGTTAATCGGTTTGCACTGGAAGACTGAGAGGAAAAAGAAAGGAAGGGTGGGGACTGCGATGAGAATGATGAGGCCTTGGATCAAGCGCCGGTTCATGAGGCTCTCGCCGAAGATGCGGGAGTAGGCATCGCAGATGCTGAGTTTCGGGAAGGCCAAGGCGGGAAAGAGAACGAGGTTAGCGGCGTATGCCCACTTCTGGCTTTCCACAGCATCGTTCGGGTTGTTGTGAAGGACAACTCCAAGGTGGTGCCCAGCGCCGTGGGCTACTTGCCCGTATTGGCATATGCTGAATGCAGCGGCAAGTATCTTAAGCAAATTAACAACCTATCATGAGCAAAGATTCGAGTACTTACCCATGCGATTGTTAACAAAGTATCCTCTACTTTCCAGGACTTGATCAGGACGAGACGAGAGTATACTCGCGCAATAAAGAACAGTGTCCCTATGAGCTGGAGAAGTACATTCCCTGCCACAATGTCTGGGGCTCGAGACTCGTCAAATAGCCGCGGAGGAGGTAGAGGTGCGATTCCAGGCGGCTGTCAATGTTAGCCTACCATGAATATAGCGAAAGAAGATACAGTCGAAGTTATAGTACTGACATGGGGAAGTGAGAAACTTTGCCGTATGTAGAGCAATGGAGGGGGCGTCATATCCGCATTGGAGGCGAAGCCCATATAGTCGAAACGTAGAAACTGGGTTTGAAGATACCGATACAATGGTCTCCAAAAGCACAAATTTGTGAGTATGTCTTGCTGTTGCTCAATAATGTTGTTGCGACTGGACTGCCGCGCTGGCAACTCCGAATCCGGTAGTCGGTGCGTCGTCCCTCGCGAGCGTCAAGCAGACTACCGCCTTGACACTCCCCCGGTCACAGGATTTGTGTGGTGGAAAGATTGGCTTTCGGTCTTTCCAAGGTTATGTCGGATCCAGGCATGAGCGGGGGCGAGACGCGGTTGTCAGCAACAGATCTCGAAAGATTCCGAAGGCTCTTTGGCGATTCGTAGATGCGATGCCTGGGAGTAATGGAAGATTTTTCGAATGATCGATGATACACTTCTCCGGGATGCGTTACCTGTGTGGGTCGCGGGGAATCGATCCGGGTGCTAGCTTCCTCGAGCTCCCAGTCTAGAGGAGGATATGGTGCCACTGGAGGCGGGAGGACTGTGACGCGTCTTGGGCGTTGAGTACGCTTCAAGCCCTCTCTCAGATAATGATGCCCAATCTTTGAAATGAGAAGTAGTAGTTCTCCGTCCGATTCGTACGCGTCCCAGTATTTCAAACTTAAAAATCTTTACGAGCCTTCTTGTTGATGTGCAGAATACCATTGCGGTGGGAATTGCGGCCATAGCTGCTGATCAGCTCTAAAAGCTTGGTTGTACGAGCATGAAACAAAGTGGTCCACATGCGACGGAATCTGAAGCACCGGCCGCGACCTTTGCCAAGCGAGCACACGACGTCCACGAATGCGGGTTACGAACCAACATATTCCCCATCTCTAACATCCAGGTTCTAAGCGCCTTCCGGCCGTGCCTTGTGCTACGACGGTATGATGGACCCTGGTACCGGTATAGATAGCCTGTGGTTTCTTCCACGCTATTGCCCGCACCCGCAGATCCACATGCGCAAATACCAGTAGGCCAAAACCTTATTGTTAGTCAAGCAGCGTCGCACCAGCTGTCATAGTCGTCAGGTCTCACCGAATGGCGAATTCGAAACGATGCCGCGCTTCCCAGTTAGCGAATGCGATCGAAGAATCCAGCCATTGCAAGTTCCAGAAGGTCGCCGTCAGAGCCGATCGGATCATCGACAAGCGCGACAATGGAGGGCACCCGCCACACCACGTGCCCGCGGTAAGACACTATACTATCCAGCCCGATACGTATTTCCGCCCGGATACATTGCCATGTTGGATTTATCAGGAGCATGGTCGCATTGTCTATTTGTGTTGGCTCGCAGTGTAGACTGGTGGAGGGTACCTAAAGCATAGATGCGTTCTCCCCCAACTTGTAGCACTCTTATCTATGAGACTTGTATAGTTCCCTTCATCTCACTGCCTTTCAAAGCCCTCATAGATGAGCATCATGCGATCAACGGCACCAACGGAGGGCCAAACACAATATCATGTGAGCTGCCTCCTCACTGCCACTGACGATACCATAACGGGGGTAATCGCAATTGTAGTCCATACAAAGCTCAACCGGGGCGATGACCTTTGAAGAAACCTGCGGCTTGCTCCTGCCTCGGTCGACTGCCTCCGAACGTCCACGCATCAATGTCCAGTGCCTGGGTTGGCTGGTCTCGGTGCTGCTGGCACCCAGTGGTATTGGTCTGCCTTGGCCTGATCCCATGGATAGAATTTCTTGATGAATTCAGCGTCTTTGGGGGATACAGTCTCCCCCCCTTGGGATTCGCCAGTCCTCCCCACTCAAGGGAATCTTATTGCCGTTTTCGTCTTTCTTGATTTTGACCATTACAGCTGTATCCAGGGTGACAGAGCTTTCAGGTTCGTAAGGTGGAATAGCGCCAAAATATGAGGGGTACATCATGATAGAGTCGAGGTCCAGATCCCCAGGTCCATCCAGTGCTGGTTGGCCGTGAACATCGAGTCCCGCGCCTTTGATGAGGGCTGCGGTTGGCGCCCCGTAATAGTACGCAGTCTGCTCACTATTGCAAAGCATATCCCATGCCTCCGCTTCAGTTACTGGCCGGCCCATGGCCGCGGTATCTGCCATCATAGCATCGACCGTGTGCTGCATGCCATACAGGTTATGACAGCGAAACTCTATAAAGTCGTCTCGATCCCAACGCTGGTGTTCGTGGACTAAACCGAGGACTAGCAAAGAATTAGTCAAGGAGATATGGAGTATTGCAGGCCTCGTGGTTTACGAACCATGTCCTAGTTCATGTGCCACAGTAGCCGCATCCGCGTAGTCAGTGATATGCATATAGTGTCGTCCTGCAATACGACTGGTCGACCTGCCTTCTTCAAGGTAGCCTATGAAGGCCTTTGCGGCAAAGCCACCCGCTTTGACTTCGTCGGCCCAGTGGATCGCGAGCGCATCCTTGGGATATTTGTCGTTCCAGTCACATTGGAGGTCATTATCTTCATCAAGCGGTTCATACTCAAGGCCATATCGATAGTTCTTGCAACAATAGTCGGTTGGGCTCTCGGGCTGTCGGAAAGCAAGGCTGTGCCCAGTGTCTCGACCTGGTGCACCAATGACATCGGACCAGAGCTTGATACCTTGCTTCAATAAACATTTCTGTTCCTCGAGGTTTTCGTAAGAGCGTTTGTCGACGAAACAATAGGGAATCCGGTGCAGGAAGCCTTGGCCCACATTCTTTATGTTTGTTCGAAAGGGCCACGGTACGATGGCATGATCCACCCATCCACCAGAGGTGATGACTATCATAGTCATGTCATTAGTGTGTAGTATTCCCATGTGATGCCCCCAGTTACTCACATTCTGCATAGCCCATCTGCGGATTGCTGGAGTCGTCGACCGATGGGGCCATAGGGGCGGTTGAGTTCACGGCAAGCGGTGACACGCCTTTGGAAGGAGAGGTGGAGTTCCGTCTAGGAATCCAGCTTGTCGCGCGCACAGAATATAGCATACTAAGGCACGCAACGAGAATGACGAAAATCTCCATTGTTGACAGCGTGTGATTGAAAGTCTAGGCGTTGAACGAAATGTATACGGGGTTGTAGCGCAATCTCGTCGAAACCCTGATGAAGAGGTTGATTTATATACTTGGACAATGCGTTTACCGCAGCTTTGGCCTCAGATTTAGGCCCCCTCGAGTTAAATTCAGAGCGTAGTGAAGCGGGGGGGCGAGGTCACGGTTGTGGCACCTGCCCGTCTATCCTGTCTAGCTTTGTCTATCTGTATATGCTAGTGGCGTACTGACTCTTTAGTTATCACGGCTTCTTCTTGAGCATCACCCGAGCAATATAGTTTACTGTCGGAACTGATCTTTTGGTGATGATTTACGATTCAACGGTTGAACATTGCGCACCAGAGAACGTTGGCCCACTAATCGTCGGAATTCCCATCTCAATCGAAAAAGGAAACTCTTCAGTGCATTACAATCAGTTAATTAGTCAATCTAACAAATGCCACGCGCGCCTTACTCCGTACAGCGCTTTCCCTTTTTACTTGTCAACACTTTTACTTCACAGAGACTACTCTGTCTAGAGAGTAAACCCGGATATGTTGTGCTATACGTAGACCCCCTGTTGAAGACTACTCAGACTTTGAACTACCCTCAAGATCTCCTCATACCCGATTCAGTTAATTCGCATGTCAGGTGTCTAGCTGCAGAACTCTCACAACCACATAAGATTATAACTATTTCCTCTGTGCTAGGTTCACTAGTCGAAGTGCCGCATCTTCTTCACGGACACATGAAGACGCGGTCATGAACTCTCGGATGGTTTTGCGGGACGCCGTGTCGGATGGGGAGGTATAAGTGGTGGTGTTCCTGGAGGCGGTGTCGATGGAGCCTGTGGAACAGGCGCTAGACCCTGAGGCTCAGCTGGGGGATCCTGAATCTCTAGTAGTGAGTTCAGAGGCGTGGACGGCGGATTCTGAGGTGGTTTCCACGGTTGCCCCCACGGATAAAACCTGCGCACAAAGGCAGCATCCTGCTGGGACACCCGCGTTGGGATCGGAAGCCACCAATCGTTCCGGTCTATATATTTCTCCCCGGTCGAAGAATTCTTCTTGACCTTAACCAAGGTAGCAGTGTTTATGGTGACTTGGCTCAAGTACGGTACTGCTAAACCCTGAGCCGACCCATACATCATTATCGAGTCGTAGTCGAAGCCGCCTGGTCCATCTAATGATTTTGCTTCGTCGATGTCGTCGTAGCCATCGCCTCTGATCCAAGCTATGCTTGGTGCTTCCCAAAATGTAGCCTGGGCATAGTTTTCGCACAGAAATTCCCACACCTCTTCTGTTGTGATACCATTGGGGATACCATGCAACTTGTGCGCGTATTCGACCCTCTCTTTCATACCTTTGACGTTCTCGCAGCGGAAGTACACATAGTCATCACGGTCCCATCGCTGGTGCTCATGAGCCATACCAAGGACTATGGAAGATTAGCGGATCAAAATTCACCGAGTTCGAATCCTTTGTTGCATACCGTGCCCGAGCTCATGCGCGATAGCATGGATGTTGGCGCTTTCCGATATAACTATATCGTGTCGTCCCGGTACTGAGTCTTGAGCCGGCACATCGTAATAGTAGCCTAGAGTTGCTTTTGCACCACCCTCCCCCTTGACATCGTCAAGCTAATGTATTGTTAGAGTGTCGGTAGGATAATTTTTCGTGTTCCAATCACACTTCAGTTCTGTCATTCGATCGAGCTTCATGCCCTCTTCGCCATATGTGTAGTAGTTGCAACAGTATGGATTGAAGTTTTGCGACCGGGGCAGATTGGAAGGTGGAAGGAAGGCCAGGCTATGCTTATTCTCAGGGCCCCATTTTCCGTCTCTGAATTCGCCGAGAGCGTCAGACCAGAGCTTGACTGCGGCTCTGACTTTGCAGTTCAGTCTATCGTATGACCGCTTGTCGACGAAGCAGTATGGGATCATAGTCATTTGCCCTTTGTTGATTTCCCATTTCGTTTCTCGCCGGGGCCAAGGCCTGACATTGCCATTGGGTCCGCCGGTACTTAGCCCTAGGTAGAACCGTCAGTCGATTGCTTTTAGCACATAACAACTATCACCTACATTCTGCGGAACCCATCAGGGGTTCACTATCTTCGCTTCGAGAAGAGATGCTAGAGCGAGCAAGTAGAGTATACCAAACACGGAATGAGGGGTCCTTGACGGTCTTTGAGCTCAGGGCAAAAGTCAGATGCAGCGTGACTATGCACGCCGCGACTGCGGCGGTGAGCTTCATTGTCGATCACGGGAAGAGCGCGTTCCTGAGCGTTGAAACAGGCGAAGGTCGAGGTGAAGCGAATAGGGCCCTATGAAACGCGTTGCTGCAAGATTCGAAGATCAACTTGCCGTCAACGACCGGTTGTACCCGAGCTTCGGCAGCTCATATCGGTTTGTATGGTACACCTAGGCCATTGTTCTCGCCATTTCCCGTATTCTCACTACAGCAATCGCCAAATCTCCGAAGGTGGTGGATGGCACAGGTGGTTGTTGTGCTTCGAAATTTGTGATTCTCAGAAGAATTTTTCTCAGTTACGGAATCAAAATATCCCCTTTTGGACGTCGAAAACAGAATGTGACGCGCGGAAACACGCGGTTAGCCCTAATAGGAACGAGAAAGCGCGTAGTAACTGCCTATGATGGGCAGGCCTTCCTTCTGTATTATGAACAATTTTAAAGTGACAGACAGCAGCTAAGAGAATAGAATGAACAGAACATAGGTGACAGACAGCAGCTGAGAGAACAGAATAAACAGAACATAGGCAACAAGCAGGAACAGGTGCAAATGTTCTCGCTAAACTCATTTCATGATTGCGTCGACGAAAGCAGCATGTTGCGTGTAGTAGTCGCATGCGAGTGACAGGTTACGGTAGACATCATCAAGCATAACTCTGGTAGGTATCAGCAATTGCATGCCTTTCGTAGAACCAACCTTCAGTGTCGTTTCGGTTAGACTCACCCATGACTAAGTATATAATCCCACTGACATCAGGTCTTATGAGAGATATCGGGTATAGATGATGTTACGCAAAGACAAGGGTGACGATTAAGTAACGATGAAGTGAGGACATGGTGGGAACAGGGAGAAGATGGAACAATGTGACAGGCGGACTAGTTACGTGCGGTTTAGTAAGATATGACACTGCGGTAGCAGCTGCATGTATTTGTCTTTTAGACAAATTAATGTGTCATTCGGTCGTTCTATGCCGTTAGATACTGTTCATACAAACCGGCCAAGCTGCAGGTCCGGAAGTTGTTGGCCACATCCACGCTACGCCTAGTCAGCTCCTCTAATCCTTCTTCAGCGCCGTGTACGTCTCGTGTACACCATCTGCCGTAATGATCATCATCTGAAGACCATCACCGACCTCGATATGTCTCTCCACCGCACTAGTGAACGCATCCCTCACCAAGTCCTCGACGTGATCCCGCGGCAACGGTTCAGCTGCCTTCGCCTTGAGGTCGTGACCTGTTCCACTTCCCGGCATGTACTGATTTTTGAAGTTGACCTGGTTATCTAGGAATGGCATGATGAGCGACGCCGCAGCACCAGCAGCTCTGCACTGTTCCCTCTCGTAGCTGCCCACCGGGTCGTACGAGTACAACGCGCCCTTACCATCCTCGTCAAGACCGCCCAGGATCGCGTGCACATAGTATGGGAAGAATCGCTTATTGTAGAGGATGTGGCTGAGCCGCTGAGCGCAGGCGGAAACGGACATAGGCTTGCCATGCTGGTACTTGTACATCTTGACGATGGTGTCGAGGCGCTCCTTCAGCGCATCGCCGTCTGCTGCGAAGCCCACAACGGAGAGTACTATTCGCGCACCTTTGTTCTCTGGTCCCTCACCGCCGATCCTGAAGAGCTTGGGTGCGTAACGGGTGTTGATGTTATAGCCGGAAGTTGAGCGAGTGTCACCTGCGAGGATGGTAAAGTCGGCGCCCGAAATACCAAGTGTCGATCCACCATTGTCGGTGTAGCTACACGAGTAAGCATCTGCCAAGAAAAGAGAAGTGAGAGCTGCCTACGGGTAGAAGCCGTGCTGTCGCTCGCCTGACGGAGCTGCTGTGGGGGTCTGCTTGAACGAGTAGCCTGGGCCGCCCTGCGGAGGAGCGCCAGAAAAGACAGCCGCCATCGTGAGCGTTATTCGGTATATCGGTAATCGAGAGTACGTCGACGCGGGAGAATCGGTCGCGCGGATCAAGCGGGTGAGTGTAGAGTGGGTGGGGTGGGGTGGTTGTTGCTAATGGGAGTTTGGCAATCGTAGGCACCTTCCGCGTCGTCAACGCAGCTTGTGCACGGGCCAGGGAGCTGTCACGTGATAACAACATTCACAGCGCAAGCAAGATTTACATTGTACGCGATATCAAGATGTTTCTGATTACAAGAAAAGCCTGGTGATCGGAAAATCTCATTCGTCATTCCGCTCTGTGTTCTAAGGGCATAAAGGACCTCCGGGTATTCAAACATGCCGCATCATTACTTTTGCTTCGATTGACTTTCCGATCCACCTATGGTTCCATCAACCGCATTCTGTCGCGATCCTTTTTCTGCGGGCGTACACGTTGCGCTAGAAGTTCCACGTCTTGCGGGCACAAAGTCGACTGTAGCAAGGGGTTTCTTTGATCGATCGCTCTCCTTGGCCTTAGTGATCTTCTTCTGAGATGCGTTGAGCGCATCGCCATAAGCCCACTCTGGCCAGACCACAGGCACACCGAGCCCCTCTGGCAAAGTTGAAGCGTACTGGTCTTCATCTGTGATCTGAATATATGATTAGTAGAGGTAGCGGGACTACTTGTTTGATGATCACGTACAGCAGCAAAATTCATTAACTTGCTCAAATGGTTGGGGTCTCGCACAACTGACGAGCTCTCCAGTCTTTGGTTGAAGTGCTGCCCCTTCTTCTTGAGCTCGAGGAACTGAGCGAACTTCTGAGTTGATCTCCTTGGTGGCGAGCCGGGCGGTGATGGTGGTATATTGAGGTTTGGAACAGTGGGCAGGGTGAGATTTTGTATCATCAGACGATTTGAACTATATGGAGATCCTGGAGGAACATTGTTTGCCGACTCCTCTTCCTCAACTTCGGGAATCGCAGATGCTGTTAAGAAATCGAAAGTTAGGATGTGTTACGTGGGTGATCGTAGCATGGCATAGCTTACGGCCTTGGGAAGGTCCTTCCGGCAGGGCTTGTGGTTTCGGTGCCTCCTCAATAGGTACCGTTGCTGGTGCTGGAGTAGGCTTGGAGACTGACGCAGCTGCTGCTAGAGATGGTTTGGACAACTCGATATTAGTAGCTATCGCGCCCTTCCCGTCGATTTTATGGAACTAACCTCAACGTTTACGACAGGCTCTATGTTCTCCTCGTCACTACTGACGTAGTCGATTCCAAGCATGGTTGCAGTTTGAACATGGTAGGATGCTTTTCTGCAAATGGAAGTGACGATGGGAGCTTGGGCCATGTCTTGGCACTGGGTCGCAACTGCGCGTTCGAGCTGCCTGGCGCCCTCACCTCCGCCGCTTTGCCTTCAACTACATCTCTGGACCACGAAACGACCGTCACGACTCTCTCTGCCTCTTCCGCTTGATAATACAGACCGAACTCTTCAAGATGAACCACCTTCCGCAAGCCTGGGGCCGTGTGAGTTGAGCTAGCCAACACAAGCAGCCGCCATTACTGACCTGTACCCAGCCTAGGGACGATATCTATGGCGCATATGACCACGCTCACTTCCAGACCGCAGCGGGACCAAACCAACACACACAAAGCCCAATCGTGACGGGTACATCAGTTGTAGCAGCCAAGTTCAAGGACGGCGTTGTGATTGCCGCAGATAACCTGGGTATGGAATTGCAGACGCAACAGTTGTAAGAATCAGGCATTTGCTGACGGAACCTGTTAGCTTCATATGGCTCCCTTGCTCGATTCACAGACGTCAAGCGCCTACGGAAGTTCAACGAGACGGTGGTGGTGGGGTTCGGCGGCGACGTATCAGACATGCAGTACCTTGACCGTCTGCTTAACTCCCTCGATATCCGAGAGAACTACTCAAGCACTGACGATCCGCTGAATGCGAAAAACCTGCACACGTACCTCGCCAAGGTTATGTACAAGCGCCGCTCGGACTTCAACCCGCTGTGGAACCATCTCTTGATTGCCGGCCTTGATGGAGAGTCGAAGCCCTTCCTCGCTAGTGCGGATCTACTAGGCACTACCTTCTCCTCGCCGACCCTGGCCACCGGATTTGGAGCTCACCTTGCACAACCGATAATGAGGAGGACTATCCCGGACGAGGACTCGGTGAAGGACGTTAGCAAAGAAGAGGCTGTGAAGCTAGTAAAGGAGTGCATGAAGGTGCTCTTCTACAGGGATGCTAGGAGTATGGACAAGTACTCCATTGCCACGATCACCAAGGAAGGCGTGGAGCTCGACGAAAATGTGCAGCTCGAGAACCAGAGCTGGGCGTTCGCAGAGCAGATCAGGGGCTACGGTACACAGACGGCATAGGGATCATGCGACTAGGAGTGGAAGGGATCATTGAGGCTAGTCATGCGCTGATGAAGCATCATGTGCGCGCTAACAGCTGAATGGTAGACATGAATGTACCATGCTCCCACGTTGCTCCATCTGTTGATGTGAAGACTGACTGGAGTGCGCATAGTGAAATGAGATCCGTATGCCCAACGGGCGGATCCCTACGTCTCTGCAATAAGAAATATGCGGGCTTTCTCGCTGTACTCGCTCTCGACATTGGCTGTCGCCATCTTTGAATGTGGCGCATCCTCAGATCCAGGCTGCGTCTATTTTCACGATCCGAGGACGAACGGCATCTAGAATAACAAAAGACTTGCGTCGCAGTGTGGTTGATATAGATTGTCTACAAGCATTGTTAGCCTTCGTAGCCTGGGATTACTTGCCTCTCCAGGTTGCTCGAACAGAGCAGCAACCTATCCAAATCCAAGTACATGTACGAGGGGCGCACATCGCTGGCCCTCAGACCGACGGACCGGTGCTTCATATCTCCATCACATTTTCAAGTTCGGTGCTAGGTCTTTTTCTAGAGTTAGTACACCCCATTGTGCCGCCCAAAACAGGAAATTGATGTCACATTCCTGCGCTCCGCAAGCGTACAACTAGCGCGAACGACCACCATGAGTGAACCGCGAACAATACCTCTTTGTCCTACATATAATACACTGAACACCACCATGGGTACACTGAGGCTAGACAATTTGTTTCGTCCTTTCGCTTTACCCAAATAGTCGTTCAGTATACCCCAAACACCGCTCACCATGGCGTACATCCCAAAAGGAGGACCCGTTCCCGTCCACCCATGGCTCCTCGTCTTCCGCGGCCTCCAGGCCCTCTTCGCTGTCCTCATAATTGCAACATCTGCCTATGCGCTCTCAATAGAGAGTGGTGGACCTGTTAGTTTCTACTTCCTTTACCGAATGTACAAAGTCAGCAATCTGACAACTACGCAGATCAAAGCTCCCCTAATTCCCACCCTCATCATCGCACTCCTGACTTTCGTCCTCATCCTTCCACTTACGACGCCCCTCCACATCTCCCAACGCCGCTTCTATGACCCTCGCATCGCGCTCATCGTGGACCTCCTCGCTGCCCTCTTCTGGCTCGCGTCATTTGCAGCATTGGCGTCGTACCTCGACATATTTCATCAGTACGGAAGACAACTGAGAGTAGTGGACGAAGTGTTTGCGGTATGTGGGAAGTGCAGAGGTGCTTGGAGGAGTGGGGTCGCAGCCGCTGTGTTTGCGGCTATTGAATTGTAAGTCTCGAATTGCACGAAGGAGGTAGGGTGGCGAGGCTAATAAAGTCTCAGTTTACTGTTCTTGCTTACGACCTTGGCGTTTGTGTACTATTACCACTGTCACCTCGCCCACGAATCCGCCTATGGTATCTCAGGCAAGGAACCTAAGCCCACCCCGCATGATAGCACGTATGGCATCCCTTATTCAACACATGAACCGAATGCAAACGGGGTAGCATCCGAACATCATATAAGATCACCATCCCATCAAACACCAGATAATATTGGTATCAATGGGGAAGCTCCCATGGCACAGAGTCATGGACCTACGCAGATTCCGTATCCTCAGACGTCGGGTTACGGAGCTTTCATTACACACCATCCACCTACTCCGCATCCCCATATGTCGGGTTACTCGGAAGCTTTCAGGACGAGTCATCCGCCTACATCTGGGTATGGAGCTCCGCCAGCAGTTGATGCTGGGGCTTCGCCGATAAGAGAGGATCCGAGGGAAGATGCAGTGTCGCCGCCGTTGCCACCCAGATCACCGTCGAGACTAGAAAGGCCGGATTATGGATTTGAGAGTTTGGGGCATGCTGGGGAGGGGGCGGATACCATGAGGTCGTAAGAAGGGGGAGTAACTCTGTGAATGTCTCAGGGTGGGATACCTGAGAGTTTATCTGCCAGGGTAACGGTGTCCGAGCTTGAATATGTACATTACCACAATTTTTCATACACCCTTCATAGGATGCACTCAAGGCTAGGTTCTATAAGAGAGCTTTCCACCCCCTACCTCCCGGTCTTTCAAGACCCAAGTGATCGCACAACTGCCCTAAATGATCGACACCCCAGTACCTCTCCGTCTCACCCTTCGCATTAGTCGCTATACCTCGTCAGCCAACCTGTTAGATGTGAATCTATCCCCCCAGTCCATTCCAAGACAATCCCTGGTTCACTACCTCACCACACGATAAGGATCACACTTACCAACAAACCATGGCAACCCAAATGCCTCCTCCCTAACCGCCCATTCGGTGTTCTCCGTCAACTTCTCTTTAATTTCCTTCCCCTTGCTCGCCTCAATCACCCTCCTCGCCTCTTCTTCCCCACCCACGATCGTAGTAACAATTGTAAGTATGTTTTCTGGGGTCGAAGGGTCATTCCAGTGCACCCAGTAGTTCTGCCAGAATAGGGAGATGGCCTTGGGGAGAGAGGCAGGGTGCGAGTGTGCAAGTGCTGTCAAAATGCGTTGAATGGATATTGTATTCGTGGGGAAGCCAGGTGGGGACGATTGGGAGATGGGGATGTTGAAATATTTGGACCAGCGAAGGCGCTCGGTGTTTATCCACTTGTCTTTGTCTAGGTGGCGTTAGTGGTTAGACTACTGTAAGACAGCCTGACTGTGAGTATGCGATGATAGAAAGGGCCAGGTCGACAACATCTACGAAGCTTTCGGCCCGTAATGGAACGATGTGCCTCAGACCAGCGAGTAAAGGTACGCATAGATGGGTGGAATGAAGGGATTGGCTTACTCTTTATCCTAAGCGGCTACACACATGTATCATCAGCGCTCGCAGCATAGAAAGCGTATCATGCGATTACTTACCGGTGTGTTCCCGCAAGCCTTCATGATACCTCCTAGAAATACCGGTACATACGTAATCTCACATTGCTTGAAGACTGGGAAATTCTACTCGTATTCAGCAAATCAGGTCAAATCGTCACACATGAGATCGATGCAAATGCGGGGCAATGCCCTTGACTCAATCACAGTATGCATTACTGGTGGTATTCGACCATGGTGTTGTTCCAGGGAATAACCGAGGAGCAACTTACATGTAGAGCATAGAACGCGATGTATGCGAACGGGCTCACGATGTCGACAAATAGGGTAATCTTCGGTATGGACATATTGCGCAAGTAGAATTGCACGAGCACGCAATCTGGCAGTCCCGGGAATGGTGGATGTTGACAAAACGTGGAGTAGGTAAGACTGCGGTGTAGATGCCAGGAATAGCCGAGGCATACGTGGACCCTGATTTATGAAAAGTGATCGTGATCGTGGGAACTCTGCAATGCCATGATAACAACACGACAACACACAAACGTATGATGATCAAACTTGCGATTCTAATTCCGTTTTGAGGACATACAATATCGTGACTAAGCTGTCTCAGCTGTAGTGTTACAAGCAGACACATGTAGTGTATACATCGGAGCAGAAGGCGAGGGCTTTCCCAAGCAGGTAATCTATTAAACTCTTCCTTTGCCTTTGCTGCTAGCATTCAAGTTTACACCAGCCTGACCTTTACGCCTTTCCCAGACTTGCACGTAGCTCTCCTTGGTAAATAGGGTCTCTCCTCGCTCTTTCTCCACGAACAGATCTTGGACACCATACCAGTCATCTCTACTTCGATCCTTCAGCTGTACCCTCCAAACCTTCATGTCCTGTTCACCTTCCACACTGTCATCCTTCTTCTTGACAGCTTCGTGGGTAATATTGGCCACAAGATCGTAGTAGATGGGCTCTCCTGGTGGATACTCTTTCGGATTAGGTTCCACGTAAGGGGCCATGTCGAGAGACTGCGCAGGGAAAGTGACGATAGTGGGGTTGCGCTCCGAGACGAACTTGTTTTTGCTGAAACGCTTGATGTGGAACAACAAGTAAGGGGGTAGCGGATGCAGGAGCCGGTATCGCACCCGGTTTTTCATCTTCTCCTGAGCGTGCAGGCCATTGTACTTGTTAAGGATCGTGGTAAGGGGTACTTGAGGGATGATGTTTTTCTCTAGCGCGTCTTGAAACAAGGGCGCAGCGGGTAGATCTAATGTGAGGACGAGAAACTTTGTGATGTCGGTCTTGACAGCTGCATCTTCGAATCGCAGACGGTCACCTGCATCCGCGCGCGCTGTAATTTCTTGTGATTCGATCTTGAGCGTTCCCTGAAATACCTTCTGGACTATGCTTGATCCCGGTTTTGTCTTCGATCCACCAACCGCTAGATGTAGGTTATTCAGGAACCAAGACAGAAAGTCCACCGGATCAGACTGATCGGTGAGTGTAAATCGTTTTGACGATCGGAGCGCAATGTCCTGGAGCAGCTCGTGTGGCGATACATGGGTTTTGAAAGCGCGAGGGTTCCAGATCTTTCGAACAAGGGTGCTGAATCGCTGAGCGAGTTGTGGTCGAGTCGACAAGTCCTCCAACATGAAGTAGTTTCTCAGAGGAGTGACGTGTGATAGTGCCTGTATCACGACGTTGAAGTAGTCGTTCGCCTTGATGTTGTTCATCCCGATGAAGCCTGGTATGTATTCCCTGTTCGACAAATCCCACGAAACCTTCGGCTCCTTGTCTAGGCGCGCAACTTCAGTTTTGCTGAGCCGCGGATCCACCACGAACTTGATATCATCTAGGGATTTTGACATGACCTCGTACCCTTCTGGCAGAACGTATACTTTCTTCGTCTCCATGTTTACGTATACATGGTGGTTCTCGTCGAGCGCATGGAAGTAGGCTTGCGATTTTGGACCTCGTCCTTGGAAGTATTTGCCGCAGACAAGACATGCGTAGACGTTTATGTTGGATAATGTGACGGAACAGAGCTTCTCGAAATCGAAGTCGAGCACTTTGCGGTCTATCGTGTCGAGGTACAGGTCGGTATATCCAGCTTCGGGCGCTTTCTGTCGTCTTGGTGCGCCAACTGCTGGCTCGTCATCTTCATCATCATCCACAACTCCGGCTTCTACAAGCTCCGCGTGTTCCTCCGCATCTGCCCCCAGAATGTCTATCCTCTCTTGGTCTGCCTTTCGTGGGAGCATGAGGTGTCCATTGGTGGTGCCATTCTGAGGCTCAGGAGTCTCCATTTCTTCATCTTCGACTCGCGCTCGTTTTGAAGCTGGCGACGGCGCATCGACTATTTGCTCGAGCGGCTCGAGTGCTTGCCGCTTTGACATGGTGAATCTTGAAGCGAAGAGCGCAATGTGAAAGATCAGTATTTCAGTATTTTTTGTTCCGTATACGCGCTCTGAACGAGATTTGTGAACCAAGTTGCGACGGATAACGTGCCAGTACGTGTATAGCACATTAAAATAAAGTCAAGGCAGCTAAAGCTCCAGACGTACGGCTTGGCGATGTTGATTGGTTCGTGGCCCAAGCTCAGCGCGGCGGGCGGGCGCACCTCACAAAAAGTTCGCGTTCAGGCACCACCAGAACTACCCCACGTTTGTGTAGATACCCTTCTTTCGCTGTCTATCGTTTGGTTTCGTAATGGTATGCATTTTTCCTTGTCCATGTCGCAGCCGTCATTTACTGAAAATTGTCTAGTCGTACCAAAACCCTACCCAGATTTTCGCGGAGGACGTGACAGAAGAGAAGGGTGAGAATGCGCGTCTTTCCGCCTTCGTGGGCGCTATTGCCGTCGGCGACCTGGTAAAGAGCACATTGGGCCCCAAGGGCATGGACAAGATATTACAGTCTGCGTACGTGCCCGCAAGTGTCTGTCACGAACTCCACTCATAATCAACAGCTCTACCGGCGAGATCATGGTTACGAACGATGGAGCTACGATCCTGAAAGCGATTGCCCTCGACAACGCCGCCGCAAAAGTTCTGGTAAATATCTCAAAAGTCCAGGATGACGAAGTCGGCGACGGTACCACATCAGTCACTGTTCTAGCAGCGGAGCTGCTACGAGAGGCAGAGAAACTCGTCGACCAGAAGATCCACCCGCAGACCATCATCGAGGGTTACAGGATAGCAAGCACTGCGGCGCTGCAGGCGTTGGAGAAACTCGCAACCAACAATAGCAGTAATGAAGAGGCGTTCCGACGTGACCTTGAGGCTATTGCGCGGACCACGT
Source organism: Paraconiothyrium brasiliense (assembly GCA_025388405.1). Lineage (NCBI taxonomy): Eukaryota > Fungi > Ascomycota > Dothideomycetes > Pleosporales > Didymosphaeriaceae > Paraconiothyrium > Paraconiothyrium brasiliense. The sequence goes on along the minus strand of JANBXC010000010.1, from coordinate 719,188 downwards.
TGAGCTCCAAGGTGCTCAGCCAGGACCGAACACAGTTCGCGAAGCTCGCCGTGGATGCAGTCTTGAGGATGAAGGGCTCCACCGATCTCACACACATTCAGATTATCAAGAAGGCCGGTGGAAAGCTGAAGGACTCATACTTAGATGAGGGTTTCATTTTGGACAAGAAGTTCGGTGTGAACCAGCCTAAGCGGATAGAGAACGCAAAGATACTGGTTGCCAACACCGCAATGGACACGGATAAGATCAAGATATTTGGAGCAAGAGTCAAGGTGGACTCCACAGGTGCGCTCGCAGACCTCGAGAAGGCCGAGCGTGAGAAGATGAAGGCCAAGGTTGAGCGCATCAAGGCCCACGGTATCAACTGCTTCGTCAACAGGCAACTCATCTACAACTGGCCAGAGCAACTCTTTGCCGACGCCGGCATCTGCTCCATCGAGCACGCCGACTTTGACGGTGTCGAACGGCTGGCTTTGGTCACCGGAGGGGAGATTACATCCACATTCGACCACCCTGAGCAGGTCAAGCTCGGTCACTGTGACCTGATTGAAGAGGTGATTATTGGCGAGGACACGCTCATCCGGTTTTCAGGTGTAGCCGCAGGCCGCGCATGCACCATTGTACTCCGTGGAGCAACCGAGCAACTTCTCGATGAGGCCGAGCGATCGCTTCACGATGCATTGGCAGTGCTTTCACAGACGGTCAAGGAGCCGAGGACGACATTGGGCGGCGGCTGTGCCGAGATGAACATGGCTAAGGCTGTTGCGGAAGCTGCACAGAATGTCTCTGGCAAGAAGGCCATCGCCGTAGAGTCCTTCTCAAAGGCTCTGCAGCAACTGCCTACAATCCTTGCGGACAACGCTGGTCTGGATTCGAGCGATCTCGTCTCCCGACTGCGGAAATCTGTTTACTCTGGCTTGACCAGCTCTGGACTGGATCTTCTCACACCTGGCGGTGGCATCGCCGATATGCGGGAGCTAGGTGTCATTGAAAGCTACAAGCTGAAGCGTGCGGTTGTTTCTTCAGCCTCTGAGGCAGCGGAGGTATGTGCACCCCATTCGCTACGCGTACTCGAAACGTACTAATTCCCCGCAGTTGCTACTACGGGTGGACAACATCATACGCAGTGCTCCCCGGAGACGGGAGCGTATGTAGAGACGTGACACGAGAGGACACGAAGATGCCAGATGCTGCAACGACACCGCATCGGCAGTAGATAGTGTGTGTACAGTACTCGCACGAAGAAATTTAATGCAGTCAAAATGTCATTGTGGGCGCTGCTCGTGCGTACGGTATGTCGCCAAGCGTGATGCATGCTCCTAGCTTAGTAGTGGGCTGTAAGCTGCATGACGGCGCTGCGTCTATGCTCGAGTTGGCAAAAAGCGTAGTCGCGCAAGGATGCTCCGAGAGGTTCCGTCGGTGTCCAAGGCGGCGATTGGGTTTCATCGCGGTTCTGGCCCCAGGAGAGCAGCCCGCTGGAGGCGAGTCTCTCCACCAGCGTCTCACCTACCTGAGGCAGCTGCAGCCGCCCTGGAGACGATCTTTCGCCGGGCGACTCCAAACCTGCGCAGATCGGGCTGCTGTAGATTGCCGTGCCGTCATCTGTGTGCGGTAGAGCTGGCTGTACGATTGACACATTTTTGATTGTGACGCCAGTAGTCAAGAGGGCCATAGGTGGGCAATATATGAATTGTTCCATAATCTTCCACGCCCACACGGAGCATTAGGGCAAGGAGACGCGAGGGCCCATGGCGGGTCGCTCGCTCGCTCGGGGCGCAGAAACTCACGTAAGGCCGGGCATGTCGCTGATGCACGTCGTGCAGTGGACGACGCGGAGTGCTCGTGAGTGGACACAGGCACAGTAAGGATGCAGGCGGATGGTGTCACTCTGGCAGCGTAAATACGGTCCGCCGGGTCTTTGTGTGTAGCGGCTGAGGTCAACAGTGGACGCCTGCTCCAGCTTGTTGAGTACACTTGTGCCTCTGGGGCGTCGCTCTTGACTCTGCCGGCTCGCGCAGCCTGTCTCTATCTGTCATCCGCAGTCGTTGTTCCGGACGCTGGTGGAGTGCGGCGCTGCGGGAGCGAACCGTACCTTGCTCACGTTAGCGCTCTTACAACCCTTGTCCAAGGGGTGAACGCACACGGACTCAGCCCATCCCCCGCCTCTCGCCAAATCATATTATCTATTCCTGGCCGTCTCGCACACCTCTGCTCTCTTTCTTTTCCCATCCGCCCTCATCCTCCGCCGAATGCTCCATCTCGCCCCGCCCTAGGCCTTCCCCAGGCTGCAACAGCATCATAAGGTCGAACCTCCTCAACCCATCATGCCGCGTCGCCGGCCGCCTGGAGCTGGCCCGGCCTTGAGCGCCAAATTCATCGCCCTCAACCTCCTTCTCGCTTTACCATGGGTCTCCACGGCCGCTCAGCAGCAGCAGTCGCCGGAACGTGCTCACGGTCGTTCTCCTAGCGAGGGTGGCAGCGTGCATACCATACTACCCCCCAAAATAAACGATACGCCTAGTCGCAAAAGGCTGGACACCGCTGCGACGAAGCGTGCCTTCACACACATCCAAGCCAAAGACGAGCGCGCCGTGGGAACATTCTCCTCAGCTCCAGCGATTTCCGCTGTCGGAGCCCAATATGGAAGGGACGCAGCCGACTCCGGTGTGTTGACACCGGGTGAGCGCTCCATTGACGATTGGACAATTGAGGACTTCATGCTCCTGGCGACTGTCGACGGCCACATACACGCGCGGAACCGATACAACGGCATGGAGATCTGGGAATTAGACGTGGGAAAGCCCATGTTAGAGACCATCTACAACACCAAGAACGAGTCCGACCCCACCGATGGTTGGCGGAACAAGCCCTTCATCTGGATCGTAGAGCCCAAGGAGGACGGCGCGCTCTATATCCTCAGTCCTGGGCCGCGACCTGTCCTCCAGAGCCTCGGCTTGACCGTGAAGCAGTTGACAGACGACCTTAATCCTTACGCAAGCGACGACCCTCCCGTTGTGTACACAGCAAAGAAGGAAAGCATCATGCTCGTTGTAGACGCGAGTACGGGACGCGTTACCAAGAGTTTCAGTACGGACGGATACATGAGCCCGGGAGAACCGGAAAGCTGTCATACTAAGACGCCAGAATACTTCAATGGTGAGCAGCAGCATGAGTGCAAAGGTTTCTTCAATCTTGGACAAACGGAATACGTTGTTAGCATCCAGGACAAGAACACTGGCGCTCACATCTGCACCATCAAATACTCAGAGTGGACTTCCAACAACCGCGACCGAGATCTGCAGAGGCAATATCGACACACCAAGGACGAAATGTATCTGGTCAGTCGATACAACGGCGATGTCATTGCCTACGACAAGAAACGGAGTAACTTTGCGAAGAATTATGTCTTCCAACAGAAGCTAGGCGTACCGGTCACGCGCGTGTTTGATGTAGCACGTAAAGGTGATGATAACGACCCCGATCCAGCACTCGTCCTCCTCCCCCAACCGCCGAGCCTCGATAGTTCGCAAGACGAAGTGACAAACGTTTGGCTAAACACAACGGATGCCGGCAGTTGGTATGCTCTATCCGAAGCCAATTACCCCGCTGTGACCGACGGCGCACCTAAAGCATCATGCTACACGTATGGCAATTACCTGGGTGAGGTTGATTCCTACATCCTGCCAGAGCGTAGAGGCCTTGTTGGCGTCCACAGGTTGAACTACCAGCAAGAACCATCTCATACATGGTCTGCTATCGCCGCACCTACCGGCATTGATGAGAAACAAGTTTCCGATAGACCAATCTCTGTCCCTCCAGGAATTCCTCGACCACCAGTCGAGACGACACATCTGACTTTGGATCCACCTCAGCCGCAACCCGTCCCTAAGGAATCCTTCTCTTGGACAAGCGTAGCAACTGCTTCAGTTACTAGCCTTCTCTGCATTGCCCTGGTGTTGTGGACCATCCAAAAGCAGCAAGGGACTTCCTTGAAGAAATGGGTCTCAAAATTCAATACGAAGCTTAACAGAACTCGACAGCTGGAGGCAACTGTGCCTGCCCCTCTCAAGCTCAGCCCAGCCTCTGCTGTCGAAACGGCGGCTGAGGCGCTAGCAGCAGAGCCTGTGGCGGAGCTTCCTATAGTGGAGGAATCCAAGCCCATCGTAGAAGAGGTCAAGCAGGTAACACTGGACCTTGAAGCACCTACTCCTCCCGAGCTAGAGAAGAAGAAGGTTACCTTCGCGGCTCTTCCCGAGGACGAAGAGGAAGATGATCTGAGTCTTTCACGAACGACCACCATCGATGCTGATTCCCTAGCAACTGGTGACTCGTCTGCGGTCGAAGGTGCGGCCCAGACATCTGGCACCGAAGACAGCTTCCCGGATCAAGGTGCTGCACCCGCTACACCCAAAAAGAAGAAAACCCATCGTGGAAAACGTGGGGGTCAAAAGGGTAGGAACCGAAGGGTCAAGGAGGGCGATGAAATCGATCAGATTGTGGACGCTGCGAAACATCTCAACGAACCTTCCGCCATGCACCCTGATGAGATGACTGCCGTGAACGGCGACGACGTACAAGACGTGTCCAATATCAAGAGGATTGGTAAACTCACGATCGACTTCGATCGTCTACTCGGTAACGGCAGTGGCGGCACTTTCGTATTCGAGGGCAAGTGGAACGTACGTATCATATCAGCGACCAATTTAGTACCAATCTAACGTGCAACCGAAGGATCGCGATGTCGCCGTGAAGCGCATGTTGCCCCAATATTTTGGGCTAGCAGAGCAGGAGGTCAAGTTGCTCCAGGAAAGCGATTTGCATCCTAATGTCATCCGATATTTTGACGATGAGAAAGACGAGAACTTCCTATACATCGCCGTTGAAATCTGCCAAGCAAGCCTGTTCGACTTGTACAGAGACGGCAGGCCAGGCAGTGACCTGACAGACACCCATCTCCGACTCGTCACTGAGATCAACAGCAACGTCTCTCGAGCTCTACATCAGCTAGCTGAGGGCGTCCACCACTTGCACAGCTTGAGGATCATCCATCGAGACATCAAGCCTCAGAATATTCTCATCGCATACCCTCAGCGAAACCAGAAGAACGGACCACGTCTCGTCATATCTGATTTTGGGCTGTGTAAGACACTGCCAGACAATATGAGCACACTGATTGGCACTACTGGAAACGCGGGCACCGTCGGATGGAAGGCTCCGGAGCTGATCCTACAACCGAAGGACGTTGGCTACGGAAGCTCGACGGGCCACTCTCGCGACTCATCTGCTTCCACCGACCCTGTATCGCAAGGAGTCAAACGAGCCGTCGACATCTTTTCACTCGGCTGCGTTTTTTATTACGTCCTCACCAACGGTTCCCATCCCTTCGATGACGATGAGGGCTGGGCGCAGATGCGCGAATACAACATCAAGAAGAACAAGGCAAGCTACGAGCGACTCAGCCTAGGCCCTGACTCCGAGGAACCGATTCGCCTGATCTCCTGGATGTTGTCCAACCGTCCTGAGGATCGTCCCACAGCCGCAGAGGTCATGAATCACCCTTTCTTCTGGTCTGCTGAGAAGCGCCTCACCTTTCTGTGCGACTGCTCCGACCACTGGGAGCGAGAGATCCGGGATCCACCTTCACCCCATCTGTCCATCCTCGAAACCTACAGTGAAGAAGTCCTCGATAAGAAACGGAATTTCCTGGCCAAGCTTGACAACAGTTTCATCGCTTCGCTTGGCAAGCAACGCAAGTACACGGGAGACAAGATGCTTGATCTGCTAAGGGCACTGAGAAACAAGAAGAATCATTATGAGGATATGGAGGACAGCGTTAAGGCGAAGGTGGGGCCGTTGCCAGATGGGTATCTGCAATATTGGACGAGCAAGTTTCCGAAGCTGTTGATGAGCTGCTTTGACTGCGTGGTGGAGTGCGGGCTGCAGAGTGAGCCGAGATTCAAGCCGTACTTCCCACAGGCAAACAATTAGGCATGGGCCATGTGGGTCCCGTTCGTTAGAGCTGATCGTGTATGTATTGTCTTTATCGCACTTTCGGATGGTGCATTGCAGGTGCTTGCTCGTGGTTAGACGCATGAATGGAATGTGTATACTTGGCTTGCTTACGATACTAATGTTTTTCATGATAATCACTTGTGAACTCCATTAGGCTAGATCATCGGAGTAGGCACCGGTATCCCGAGCAGGCAACAGCTATGGTATTATACTTTTTCCTCATAGTTCCCATACCAACCACTATTGATAGCATGTCCAAGTGTCGCCGTTCAGTCGGCGTTATATCAGCTCCGCTTCTATGCATACTACAGTTGCCTTGCCTATCTTTGATATATATTGGTCAAAGCCATAGTCGAGTACCCCTACTATCGTAAAAAAGCAATAAGACAACCCCCACACCTCTAGACTGGCAAGAATCCGCCCAACATGCCCCTTACCCTCACCCTCTGCACCCGCTCTGATGTAGACGACATCGTCCGCCTGAGTGCAGCAGCCTTTAGCGCGCCAACCAACGCCAACGTGTTTCCCAACACACCTGCCGTTAACGCCTTCCGTACAGCCCGCGCGCACCACACCTTCCAGCATGACCCCTTCGCTCTATTTCTAAAGATAATCGACACGGAATTGCAGCGGGAGGAGCAGGTTATTGCGTACGCGAAATGGGCGAAACCGCATTCTAAAGAAGAGTTGAGGAAGAGTGGGTATGTGGATTTGCTGATGAGCGATGAGTTGCCGAAAGAGTGTGATAGGGCGCTGATTTGGAAGGCGGAGGAAATGAAGGAAGAGATGGTGGAAAGTATCATGGGGACTAGACCATTCTACTGTACGTACACCCTTGACCCATTGACCGATCTATTCTCCAGACTCCTGGAGGTGTAGGAGCCTAGCTGGTGGTACTTACGCGCGCTAGATCTGCATGTTCTGGCCACGCATCCCGCACACTCGGGCCGAGGGTGCGCCGGTCGGTTGGTGAAATGGGGAATGCAACAAGCCGAGGGAGAGGGTGTCGATTGCTACGTCGAAGCCCAGGATTCTTCGAAACCTATTTTTGAGAAATATGGGTGGAAGCAGGAGGGGGAGCTTATCGCGGGGGACAAGAAGTGGGCGACTGTATTAGTGTACACGCCAGAGAGAGGAACGGAAGGCTGAGGGTCTGGCATCAGATATCAAAGTACATATTTGGTGCAAACAAATGGAAAATGATTCGATAGAAGTAGGGTGAAAAATACCGGAAATACGCGCGGCGGAAATGGAAAATGAGTGTGTTGGTATAGATATCTCGCAATATGTAGTACAGAATGTTTCAATGCAAGTGCTCGTGAGCCTAGGGGTAAAGAATGGACAGGTTCTATCTAACGTAAAAAGGAATTAAGAATATCCACCTTTGACTAATCCCGAATCCCATCATTCCCAAAGCAACCTTGAGAGTACGATTACGAAGCCGGCAGCTCATGGAGGAAAGGCTCAGGAAAAGCGACTTGGCTTCGATGTCTGCATCCGATAAGTAAAAATACTAGAAAGTGCGAGATACGACTTACACCCTACTTTGCTTCACCTTGAGGAGCAGCCGCAGGAGTCTTGAGAGACTCGATCCACCTCCTCGGCAGGCTGGTAAGTCCGAGCGATCGATTTTGGATGCAGGCTCCACCATTGGTGCTACATATCCCGCATTAGCTCCATCAATGTGAGCAGTTGAGGTGGGTAGAGTTACTAGTTGACGCAGGGAGTGTCCAAAGGACCCTGGGCAGCGACGGCCACAGCGAGGGCAGCGACGGTGAGGAGACCGGAGAACTTCATTTTATTGGATTAAGATTATTGATGGATCTGTTCGGTTGAATTGGATCCGTCTGTAACAGCGAGTGTCAGGTATGGTGAGTGGTTGGAATGCTGGAATGAAATGGAAGCGAGTGAGTGCTGGATGATCGTAGAGGTGAGATGTTGCAGGAGTTTATATCACAAGTTTACTGAATGAGACTTTTCAGTTTCGATACTGGCGGGCGTCTTAGCCTTGTCGCATTTCGTTTTGCGGTTGAGCTGTTCCGGTGGAAATTACTACGCTATCTCGCTTTGCGCTTGAGGCTGAGGGCCTTGATGGTTGGTAATGCGGTAGATAGAGGCTGTGGGGCTTCTACACTCCGGACTTCACCCTGTAAGCTGCAACGAAATGTCGAAGGACAACGTAGTGCATCTTGCGATTCGCGCATTGCCGTCTGACAGTACCTTTGGGGCAATGTTCTTCCCTTCCCCGTCAATACCAATTGAATCAAAGCCAAGCCAACATTTCGCGACCCAGATAGATGTGCGCTTAGGATTTCCTCTTATAGACCAAGACCGTATAATTGGGTACGAGTCTTTGGTCCTGCCCTCATCCACCTGCAGTCTCATACGTGGGACAATGTTGGAAGCAATAATCGATGTCTGATACATCTTCCCATCGTACCAGAGGCGCTGAGATACTCTCCCAAAATCTCGTTCTTCGCTTTCATGCTGTTATTTCCTGGTTTTCCTTCTATTGTTGGAGACAGTAGCCGTTCGAGGCACTGTTGTACCGGCCTTCGCAAGCTACGGCTAACCCTGCAATTAGTTAGACCACAGCCCTAGCAAACGGCCATTTGGTGTCGATGCCAATCGGGACGTGGCATTTGCAAGCGTGCTCCACTTAAGACTACCCAGCCCGATGCTTGTCATGTTCAAGAGTTTCTCAGCCGCAAGCTTGTCTGCTGACGGCTTTGCGCCAGTCCGTGGCTGACGTCCCGCCTAATACCAGCAAACCGCAGTACCTACCGCATCGGACGGACCACCGACAGCGCAGCGTACCAAAACGCTATTGATGCAAGGTACCACGGTCTTTCACAGACAAACTCGCCCCAAGTATAACACATGCATTTCGGGCGGAAAATACAAAGAGTCGATGTCCATCAGGGTCTCAACAGTGCGTGCGCTATAACTTCAAAGCCATGGATTTGTGGGAGCCAGATGATGCGATTCTCCCGACCACTTCCACCACGCTACTCATTGGCACGGCATGTTACGCACTGTCTTTTCCACTTCGGATCAATCGCCATGTTGTTCTCTTATGCGTAACGCTGAGTGCATGCGCGTCCTTTCTCTCTTCCCATGACCTTATACCCGATGCTTCTGCTGAAGATACATATCTGCGGTCCATTATCATGTTCACGGCCCATATCTGGTACCTCTTAAGCTCTCAATATAAAGTCCGCTCAGATGTATACTACCCAATCCATGTAAAGAGACTGTCACTAATCCAGTTTACTTATCCAGGTACAGATGAAGACAATCGATTCGCAGGCGGCTCCTGAGCTTGCATCTTCGTCCACTTGGAAGCGTGGATATAAACTGCTGTTCAACTACCGAGGCATTGGCACCTCATGGGAGATACCGCATCTACGAGATAGGGGACATGGTGTACAAGCCGAGACAGCCATTTACAAGCAGACAGACGAGCCCGGGGTGTATCGAACTCGGACAGCGCCTGAGGGGACAAAATTCACAAGCAGATTCTGCGAGATCTTACGACGGTTCAGCATACTAGTAGTGCGTTTCCTTCTTCTTTGTTTGTGGTACGAGTTGCATGATCCTGCCTCGCATTTTCTCGTGCCTTCTGACTCGACGCCCGACAAGGAAGTATTGCTACGAAGGTTCCTAGGAATCTATCCGAATAGTTCGCTCATCACCCGCCGTGAGCTTGCCATTCGCGCCTGGGTCATCATTGCGAACCATGTGCAAGACTATCTGAAGATATCCGCACTTCACGATGTCTTCGCCATTGTCTTTATAGCCGTGGGTCTGGATGAAGGCTGGGAATGGCCACCCATCTTCGGATCCATCAGCGAAGCCTATAGCGTTCGGCGATACTGGTCGAGATTCTGGCACGCGGTTATATACAGGTCGTTCTCAGCTCATGCTACTGTGGTGCTGCATGGGATCGGTATCCGCAGTCACAATTTACCGACACGTTTCCTCAAAAACTGGATGGTCTTCGCAATGTCCGCGATTATGCACGGACTTGTGGATTGGAAGTTGTATCCTCGTTGCGCTTATTCCCGATCACTGCTTTGGTGGCTGATGCAGCCGATGGCATTCATACTCGAGGGGCTGGTGTGTTATGGTTGGCGGAAGCTACTGGCCCGCAGGCGGGTACCAAGTACCTTGATACTAGTGTTCGAACGCCTAGCAGGTTACTGCTGGGTCTTTGCTTGGATGTTTTGGAGTGTGCCAAAGCGTGCGTACCCTCTAATGCAATGCGAAGGATGACAAACTTTCATGAGCGCTTTGAAGACTATACAATAGTAATTGTCTTCTCCCAGAAGCCTCCTCACATCGAACATCACTTCTGCAAGCTTGTTTGATATGCGATGTGAAGCAAGGTTTTCGGATCCTGCAAGACATCGCAGAAGTCATCGATTTTCTGATACGAACGACCGACAGATTCAAATCATCCTTTCCAATACGTTTCACTACTACTTCGCTATCTTGTATAGAAAGGCGGCCGCTAGACGGTTATGAACTGCACCTGCACCTGCATTGTTCCTACCAATACAACAGAGAGATTATAAGAGCGAGTCACGAAAAGTGGAGTTAGCAGCTTCAGTCATTCCTTTTGTTTGTGTCACATGTTGTCGTATCTCTTTGCGCCAGACGAAAAAAATATCAAGTCCTGACTAGATATTGATAGAACCATCATGGAGCAACTATCCACTCTCTACGACACTCCTAGTCTTATGTGACAGCTCAGTTACGTTGTTCATTCGCGAAATCTTCGGCATTCTCGCTGCATTCGAACAAATAAGGTCTGGTACCGCACGTCAACCTCGCGATATACCAAACAAGCATACACTAGTCGCTCTCCCAGCCAAATTCACCTGCAAGTCTCTCATGCCTACTTTCTTCATCATATCTGTCATCTGCTTCCGCTGAAGGTGTAGCCTCGAATGCGATTGTATAAGATGGGACGGAGTCGTCTGAAGGGATGGCAACGGCAGGAGCAGAAGAGTAAGCAGATGACCCGAGGCTAGAACCGGCGGGCAATTTTATTGGATCCTGACCCAACGAAGTGGGGATCGTAGGCGGTGGCAGGCCGGTCGAGCGGACGATACATTGCGAGGTGATGTCGCGTGTGACCCACTGAGTTGAGACTGTAGTGGTCGTCGTGACAGGCACAAATTCAACTGTCGAGGTGCTTTCGACACTGATAACGATCGTTGTTGTCGAGTTCTGGGCAAGAACGGTCGTTTCTTCACAGCGGCCTGCAAAAGATGGTTAGTAACTCAGGACGCGGTCTTGTTACAAGGATGAAGGGACGGCAATGTACCTTTAATCTGTGCTGGAGCGGTCATGATGACTACCGCCACCGCTGTCTCAGTCACTGTTCCCAGTGTCTATGGGGTCGTAATGATATCAGTGCCACGCATACTTCCGATAGGGTGGGAGCCCCAGAAAACGAATTACTCACGGTGACTTCTTCCACCCAATTCACCACGGTACTGGTCGTGTTGTACAGTGCTTTACGCACGATCTTCAGGTTCTTGTCGACGCACTGGACGACACTTTTGTCGCAATCGTTGAGCAGCATACCCTCGATTGGCATCTGGCCAAGAATAGGCTCTGCAGCTGGATCCGCGCCTGGGATCAATCAGATTGGGAACGCAGCGTATACAGTAGCTCAGAGCAAAGCGGATTCAGAGTTTCGAAAGCAGAAATGCATACCGTCGTTCTGTGCCCATGCGTGGGGTAACCCAATCGCATTGAAAGCAGCTATAACGGAGAGGAAAACAGTCCGCATCATCTTAGAACTATCAAAGAATGACCAAAAAAGAATGCAAGATCAAAGAGGGAGCCAAAGACAAGGAAAAGTTCGAGCTGCACTGGGGGATGCGTTTGATGAGTAACGTTAAGCTCTGCACTTATAACGCGTCCGTGACCCCTTTTCCTCCTTTCGTGGTCTCAAATCACACGGATAGTCCGTAGATCTCCGTCAGGAAAGTCTGGTGTCGCCAGGCTTAGACACAACTAGAACACTGAACACAACTCGGACAAGGCTTGACGGGAGCTAGCACAAGGTCTGTTATATTGATGGCCCGTGGTGAAGCGACCTCGCTTGTTGATACCAGCTCTCCACAAATGTAGGTTGGTATAGCCATACGAAGCTGCCGACGGCGACTCCGTGGAGCTTCTCAACTCTTACGCATTTACTTCCTGGGTTTATGTCAGGTATAGTCTCGAGCTGGCCAGAAATTGGCGACCATATGCGATGAAAGAGCCAGACTAAGCTAGACAGAGGGCTCCGGAACATCTGTGATGGAATGTGTGATCAGAGTGGGAAACGATTTCGACCGAAAGGCAAAGTGACCAGGGCTGTTCAGGTAGCCATGTCAAGCCAGCCTGGACGTGCGCCGTGCCTAGTCGTTGTGTTTGTGATCAAGGCAACTCCTTAGCCGACGGGATATACACTCGCAAGATGAAAAGTAGATATAATTGACGAAGGACCTAGACTTTATGTGATAATTACGCAGCGAAGTGTGATGCATTCGTCTTGAATCGCACAGGCAAGCGAGCGAATACGAGCTTGGGGAAAACATGTGGCTGGCTGACGGCGTTGATGCGGGCCGTCCCAGACCATGTTGACTGCGCATGTGGCGTTGGCATGCAACACCACTGTCTCTGATCATGGCCGATCGCAACTTCGCTGCTCAAGAAATATGCAATCAGTATTCGGACCGCTCTAGAAGTTCGTTGCAATGTTCAAGTTGGCGGATGTGTTGATGACCCAAAAACATAGATCTAGTCGGTATACAATCTATACAGATAGAGTTGAACATATACTGGTTCCTGACTGCATAAAATCAAGCGTCGTCCGCGACCGCCTATACCAAGTAGCTCAGACAGGAGAGTAAAATGCTGATGTACGCTCTGTAGTCTGCACGCCGGTCTGTGGACTGCCAACGGCGCGCCAGCTTGGCTCTGAATTTGTGGGGATAGGTTTCATTGCCCCATAAAAAGGTACTTCAACCGGCCCATTTAGAAAGCTGGGAACGGAGTCCTGGGTAGCCCAAGACGTAGAATACACGATTCTGGTAGAAACCGGTGTAGATGTTACGATTGTGGTTCTCTTGACGTGCACCTTGACTGTAGCTGTCGTTGGGATGATGACTGTGGCGGTGGACTCGCAGACGCCTTTACAGAATGGTAAGGGAAATAGGCACAGATGGTGTCATGGGGTTTGTCGCAACTTACCTTCCGTCTCGCTGGGCTCTATCATAACTACGACAGATGTAGATCTTTCTGTCCTCGCTGGAACAGTCTAATAAACAGCAATGGTCAGAAATCTTCTCTACAACCACGTACAGCATGATTATGTGAGATCGGTAAGCACCTACCGTGACTTCTGTGACCCATGTGACGACTTCGAAAGTGACAGTAGATACAGCGTGGTGGACAACGTTTATGATAGTCCGCACATCACTTGGTGGGACCTCGGAGGAACATTGGCTCAATCTACGAAGAGTTTCGGTTTTCTCAGGCTCTGTGGAGGATTTTTGGTCACGTAATGTTCAAATGGCGGGAAAACAAGTACATACCACCAGGCGACTGTGCTGTAGTTACTGAAAGCTGTGTAGTCACCAGGGCTACAGTATATGCCCAAATTGAGAAGAACATTAACGACGCCGTGCGAACAAGCATGCAAACGATGTACGGGAAGTTTTTGGGACTTGGGACGAACAGACCCCGATAACACGCATAAAGAATAGTGCCAACTGAAAAAAAAAGAATTGACAACGTGATACTAGGGCACGCCTCGATGGGACGTAACTTATTGTGGTACAGTGGCGTAAAGGTCGTTAGTTGCCAGCTGGAGATTCATGATAGCGCATAGGCAGGTGTACGCAAAACACATCGATACGTATGCGTAACGGCTAGGTCAGAAGATGCAAGGCGGCTCGGATGGGCCGAAGAGACGGCTCCACATCTCCATAATGTGCATGTGATGAGGCGCACGGGGGCAGGCTCGTCGCCCGTATACAGTTTTGACAAGCGAGGATGTAAATGCCTCGCAGCCCATTGGGCAATCCGCCATTAGGGTTTCAAAACACAACGAGCTCAATCTTACGATTTGAAACAGTTGCAGTCGTTGTCAGGGACAGTGGTAGTGTTCAACAGAGATATACGTAAGTCTTCAGAAACTCGATCACCTCACGTCAAATTTCTCGAATGGTGGTAAAGCTTTCTTCATCGTATCGGCGACTCACGTTGATCGTGCAGGTTTTCCAAGTCAGTCGCAGCGGAAGATCACATTAGGCGAAGCCTCGTCGGTCATATACAAGCGTGGTAAAGCATGTTCGTCAGAGATGTCCATTGCGGACTAGACGTATGTGAATATTGCTAGTGCTGTTCAGTTGGCCTGCATGGTGGAGTAGCTTTGGCTGCATTTGTTTCGCCTTCACCGACATCCCGCTGATATGGAAAGCTCTCGGAAACACAGTGTCCATAATATTGCCTTGAGATTGCACATCTGCTCAGCTCGCCATCGAGCGATAGGTTTGTATTCGCTCACTGACGTGAAACATATACTACAAGAACGAAGCACCTGCACCAATATGTCTTCTGTGCACATTTCTGAAGACCTGATTATCGAGCAACTGCATGTGGTATGAAACTTTCTGTGATCAACAACATCACGTATCGCGATTGGAGAGTCTAGCGAAACAGTATAGTTCTAGGTCCCGCCCACGCAATATAGCTCTCCACATCAGTCCTGTGAGAACTCGTAACGAACATCTAGACGCGCTTTGTTGACCCCCTTAACCGAAAATCTTGACGTATTCGTTGACTCTGCTCAGCCAGCCTCCCTGTCCCGTGTTGCAGGTCTTGCGATATACCGCACATTGTGGCGATCCCGAACCGCCACCTGCCGCTACTGAACCGATCACACTGGGAGCCCACGCATCCAGCTTCTCTAGTCTATGTATGAAGCACTTGTTACTGAACAGTCTTGGCTCGATTGAAGTATAAATTCAGGCTCTTCGTCCATCGATCCTCAAATCATCAAGTCCCTTCAACACAATAATCCACCGACAAACTCATCTTCTCCAACTTTTACAGTCAATCTCATTCATCAATCATGGTCAGACAACTTCTCTGTCACCACTGGGACTGTCTGCTAACATGTCCAAGCCTGTGCCAAAGGACGCCGTCGCCATCGAGTCCCACACGAGGAACTACCTCTTCTTCGTCGACGAGAGCCGGTACATCAAGTACTACGAGGGACCGGAGGGCGGCGACGAGGGCCCTGACAGCCAGTACTCCTTGAAGTCGCTCAAGTACCATACCAAGACCATTCGCGTCAGCGCTGCGGTATCCCAGATCGCCGCCGTCGGCTACATGGCCGGCAACAAACACGAGGCAAGCATAACGGTAGAAATCGTGGAAGGCCGCTGACAATATTGATCAGATCCGCGTGTACTTTGCCGCCGACGAGGATGAGGGCGTCATACTCAAGGAGCTGTGCATCACCGATGGCAAATTCGCCGAAGCAAAGGAAGGCGCCTTGAACAAACGCCAGGGTAAGGCCCAGGCTCTTGCTCCGGAAAGCTCCATCTCCGCGGTCAATATCCTGAGCTCTTCCTTGCTCAAGGTCTTTGTTACCCTCAAGGCCGATACTGAGAAACTCTACGTCTGGTACTTCCCAGTCACCGACGGTAAGGTTGGAAGCTGGCAGCACGCAGAGATCGAACTCGCCTAGACTCTATCTGGACGGCTATCTGAGAGATAGAACGAAGAGGTTTTCGGTTGTGAAGGGATCTCATGTGGTGGCTAGTCAGGATACGCTCATTCATTGCTGTGGTATGGCTAATCAGGATACTCTCATTCATTGTTGTGGTATGGCTCATCAGGATACTCTCATTTAAATCATCGGTATGATTACGACTTTGCGAGCATTCTTGAAGTTGTGATGCGCGACCACCGGACATGTGACCATTCGATGGCTGTGAGTAGTTCGCTTCAGCATTGTGATTCCACTGGATGCTGTAGGCTCCATCTTGTGCATGCAATCTAATTGCCTCTAGACGCTCGCTTTCCTGAATAACACGGTCGTCGAGGTAGAGTTTGTGCCCGTTGTAGACGCGGTGCTCTACGAGAGACGTACCCAGAAGCGCAGGCAGGCGAGAACGATGCCGATGAAGGTGAAAATTGCATAGAGGGGAACTATCATAGACGAAGAGTACAATGTGCCAGCAATATGTCCAAGCTCTTTCCACTGATTGAGACAGATAATAGACGGAGAAATATAGCTGCAGAACATTGTCATTGGCTTAACATGTGTCTACTCTGCCGTATACCAAATTTGGAAGGATTCTACGAGATTAAAATAGCTACGCTTCTTCTTCGTCTCTATGTGGGAGTTTCGATATACACGAATATCTGTCCTTTGATGCCTCGGTTCTTGAGCTGGGCAACGGCTCTGTCACTCATGACGATTTTTATGTCACAAGCATGTCACAGGCTGTATGGTGCGCAGAGCACATTGCGCAGCCTAATGTGAGCACAGGCGGCTGTGCGGTCAGATCTTGACCAAGGTCGACTTTGAAACGGATGGGATCGTCCGGTGCACCCATACAATGTGTAAAAGTACTAGAGGGGCCGCAATCGTTTGGGGCCAGAGATGGAGCTAGACGACGACGAGTACGGCGGGCTTAATTTACCTACATACGGAATGATGGGAGGATATGCATTTACCAGCGGGAAGAGCAACGGAAAGAGCTCGGGAGGAACACCAGGGGGGATAGCTAAGTATACGCTCGTTGGGGTGCACAGTAGTGGTGATAATCGATCGGTAAGCTTTCGCGTTCTAGAGGTGTGGATGTGTCATTCGATATCTACGTGTTCCACACAAGCGATGATCCGACAATGTTCTCTATTCTTGTTCAGTACATCCCATGGAAGCCTGCAGCGATTCATGGCTATTATTACCGTTCTGCACTCCTGCGCCGAAGGACCACATGCCCCTTCCATCAAGGCGATGTATCATTCAGCCCAGGCGAACTCGAAGAACGTCGGAAGGCTGAAAGCAATATACATACGGCCGGGGAGGTGCATAGATGGGACAAGCGATGCCCAAAAATGGGTTAAAACGTTTCGAAACGCTGCCGGAAATACATGCAGCGCGGCTGACGGGCACGTTGTCTTGAACTGTTGGTCCAGGTTACGGGGAGTGACAGGCGAGGCAGATGGGCACGTCTACGTCTGACAGGCGTGAACATGGGGAAACAAAAATAAGTGTGATGGGGAACACGACGTGCTGGACCCTTGTGGGGAACCGTTGCTCGAGCACACGATGACTGACATTGGCTATGCTGTGGCCGCCCCCACAGGGAATTTCTCGTGCTGCCGATGGTGTGATATGTTCATCATCCCAGAGGGCTGGGCCTCGCCGGCATACAAGGTTGCAGCACGCTCACCGTTGGGCTATCTGAGTGCGGAAGGGACGGGCCTCTGCCTGCGGCGTATGCGTTTGGGTCGGAAGCGTAATGGCGATCTGCTCGTATTGCCACATAAACTGCAGAACAAAGACGATTGATCTCTTCCTGCCACGACGGTGCCTTTGTCGAGAGCGTCGACGTTGCAAGAAGGTGTGTATAGTGCCAGCAGGATCCATGGTCGAGGTCCTAGCGGCCCGCTTGGCGAGGATGGGTGAGATGCCCCAAAAATAGCCGTGCGTTCTGCACATGCTGGGCAAGAAACGAAACAAATCAGCCCCGATGCGGACTAGCCCCGCCCGAGACGCCGTCAAATAGCACCCATGGAGCAGTATTGCCACCATTGATGCCTCCATCGGGGCATTTAGCCCGCTTTCTGCAGCGGTTTCGCGGCGTATCATGCTTTGAATGCAGCTGCTGTCACTGCACGCGTGCCAGCAAGTGCTGACCGACAAGGCCCCAATCTATTCAGCGCAAGGCAAGAGTTCATCAGCCTGGAGGAATTGCGCGGACGACGGGCGCCTTTATCGCGAGGCTCGAGGCACTGTCGCGGTGGTCTTTGTGGTGACTCGAGCGGCACCACCACGCGGCCTCGAACCCACACCAGAGTGGAGTCGCTTTGAGCCTGCGCGAGGGCGACGGGCGGATCGGATGGCGCGATTGGCCTGCGCTGCTCCCCGCGAGGCGCCTGCGGGAGCTTGTTTCCCTGAATCGTTTATGCCAGGCCCTGTCTGCGTGGGCCATTCACACCTCGCAGCGCCCATGTCTGTTTAACCAGGCGCGAAACGCCAGAATGCCATTGGGCCACGCCCACAGCGTCCCTGCCCGCTCGACGCCCACCGTCCATGGCGTCTATCTGGGCGTGTGCAGAGCTTCCGAGTGGCACGCAGCTCGTCGCCTCGACATGGCCGAATTTCTTCCTCTCCTCCATCTGGCGAGCTCCGGCGGCGCAGTGCGACAAGAGTCTTGAACGTCCCCTCACGATTGACGGCCGCTGCTCCATCATCTCTACGCTGCCACGCCGAAACGTGCTGACGGGTTCGCCGCCATCAGCAGCTGTCAGCGCTTCTCCAACACCAAGACGACCTTGCAGGTGCGCCGGTCTGGAAGCGCACACTTCTCAAATCGTTTATTGCTTTCTCCCGGGCGTCTATTTCTGGGCCACTCCCCTCTTCGCGCGCCATCGCTAGTTGCTCGTCTTCCCACCTGGCCTATCAGCCACCGACCTGCAGTGTACACCACGCCGTTGGCGCCATACATTTAGTCTTGTGTAAGTACCCGCCAGCCTTCCATCCCGACTCTCTCCACCACCACCCGTGCTCCCCGCCCGTCCAATCCCACCCTACCACGCCCCTCCAAGCGCCCGAGACAAAAGGCCAGCGCTTCGCCCTCGTCCTTGCTTCTCTCTTCTCCTCCTGCCAGCAGGTCTCACTATTGTAATACTCTGTCTCTTTACTACGAACACATCTGTCGAAAGCTGGGCTGGATCCAAGTTGCCATTCTCCCCATAGACGTCCCCACCATTCATCCACATCTTGCATCATCTATCCATTCCATGCAAATCTCATACACTCCCGCCGCGTGAAATCGCAACAAGTCATAGGATGGCAACCAACGATAAGAAGAACCCTACAGTCACAACAATCGAGAAACGGAATTCAAAAGACTCGCTCGCACCGCCAACAAAGTCACCTCGCGCAGCACGCTTCGCTGAAGCAACTTCAGTGTACTCACCCATCGACCCTCCCCAACGACCACTCGAGTACCCTACGAACCACTATCAGCCTCAAGCTCAGGTATCTGACGTGGGCTTCGGCTACGTCCAACCCATCGAGATGGAGGAAACCGACAGGAAGTACCTTCCTCCGCCTACACCAAAGACTCCCCTCAGGAGCGCATTGAGGTCGCCTGGCGCACCACCGCGGACCCCGGGTGCAGAGACCATGATCCTGAGCCCGACTTTTAGGGAAGAGCAAATCCTCGAGAAGCGGGAAGCATCGACAGATAAAGAGCAACAGAAAGACCTGGTATGTTTCGATATTGCCAGGTACTCATTCAGCCCACTAACAGCGACCAGAAAGTCAAAGTACGAGTACGGATAGCAAAGATATTCCTACGAGGCATCAACTTCGCATGCAGTCTTATCGTTCTCTCTATGCTCGCCACGGCCTTCTCCATCTTCAACGCAACAAAGCAACTACCTATGCGGAACGGTCTGCCTCCGTGGGCCGAAAACCAAAAGATCTGGCCCCAGGTCTTGCTTCTGTGCATCGCTTGTATCTCGCTTTTCTTCTCCATCTTTGTCCTCGTTGCGTACTCAAGAGGTGGGCATCACAGAGCAGAGAAAGTCGCCGCCTATTACACCGTTTTCGCCGTTGGTTTCTTCATCTTCAGCATCATCATGTGGGCTGTCGGTGCCGCCGTCTTCAACCAAAGTAAATCGCAAGGAGGCAACAAGGACATGTGGGGATGGTCGTGCGTAGACAACAAGCGGCGCCACTTGTTCGAGGACGATGTGTCTTACGCCCTCATGTGCCGACTTCAAGTAAGCAAGATCACTCCTGTTCCAGATACCTTTTCTAACAGCCATCGCAGAACTGGTCCCTTGTCTGCTGCATTATCGAAGTCGTCGTTGAGACGCTCTGCATCATCATCTACGCCATCGTCTTCTACCGCTTCTGGTCCAAGCGCAAGCTCCGGAAGTCCATGGCTACACGCGACAAGGCTCGTTCCGACCTCTACCTCGCTCAGCTCCGCTCTCAGTCTGCACCCAACACTCCCGGCTTTGGACCGCTCTCCCCACGCTCGGGCGGCTGGCGACCACCTCCAGGTCACCCTCAGTACTACGACCCACAATCCGCCGCCGAGAACGGCGATGCCGACAAGGTGCAATACGCCGTCGCACGTGAAATCGCCCAACCGCAGCCCTTCTCCTTGCAAGCACCACCAATCAAGGTCACAGGCGCTACGCCGAAGGTTGAGCAGAACGGTTTCGACGCACCTACCAGGACACAGACCTCGTCACCACCACTCTCCCCCGGCTTTCAGGAGAGGCAAAACGAGCATGTCGGTGCCGCACCGGGCGAGCAGCAATACGCTTCCGTCCCCATCCCAGGCGCCTACCAACCGCTCGCAAGCCCTACACACCAGCCACAGCCTACGCCGACAGCGCCAGGCTTCGACTTTGGGCCCTCAGTGACCGGTCCGAAATAAGCGTCTCGTGCTCTCTTTCCAATCAGCTCAAAGTCGGATTAGCGTATCGTAGTGACATTTTCTCTTCTACCACCTATGTCTGCGGGATCAGGGTCATTTTTTGGGCGTGGCTGGCGATCTCGGCGGGTATACCTTGTACATGATTTTCCTACTTTTTTGGCTTCGGCCGCTTTTCCTTATACCTCTCAATCGTTGAATAATCTCCTTTGATACCTGGCTGCGCTGGATGGAACAATGAATGATGGGAGAGGCGGATGTACAGAGTAGTTCGCGCATATGCGGAATGCAAAAAGATGAATTGGTCTCACTATTGACTTGACTGCAAGAATGCGTGCTGGGTGATTGCTTGCGCTGCGTAATGTCTGCAAACCCGAAATCAAACTCTTCATTGAGAATCCGCTGGGATAATCGCAGCGCACATCTCGCGAACAGAAGCTACCGTCCACGCACCCACCGACCTTCTCCCCACTTCGCCTCTCGCCCCCAACGCGGCCTATAACGCGACCCCATCACAGCGCCCAGCGTCTCGCCAAACATCGCCTCCCGCACCACCAGCAACATTCCAGGCTTTTTTTTACCGCTATTGCCCTTCGCATGATAATCTCGGAGTTGCGACTAAACGAAATTTTCATGCGAAAGCAATAGCGCATACGTATGTGCGAACGCGAGCGGCCGCACCTGCAGCCGCCGAGCCAACGTTGGGGCACGGTACGTAGGCGCCCGGATAGGTCGGCGGCACGGGCACGAACGGTGGGCTCCGGCGGCGTCGGCGTGGTACAGAGAGGGGCTGATGGTGGTATATGTGCTACGGTGGCGAGATGAAGGTGGTGGTGCATGAGAAGCGGTGTTGGAGGACGGAATGGGAAGTCGGTTGCGGTGGATCACGTGTGGAGGGAGGGCCGGGGCGAGGGAGGAGGGCGGTGCGGATTAGAATTGTAGACATGACATCCAATGATCTGCATCGGAAGACGTGTCTGAGACGTAATTCACAACAAGTCGTTTCTTCAAGAGGGAACTCATTTTCCGGGTGTGTCCGTCCTACTTGACAACCTTAAGAAGGCGATTAATTAAGTATTCGGAAGATTCTTCAGTCAGGTCTGCCATGTTGTAAACACATTCGAGGGAGAGACTTATCCCTCAACTAAACCCCGGCAGTCCACATGAAGGATTTCCTAAGTCTAGAGCCAGTCACCTTGACACGCTTAAGATGTCCGTCGTCAATTTTTTTAGACCGCATCTGTCCATCAGTTTGGGGGACCAGCTTCCAATTAACTGAATCTTCATCCGACGGGGTGTGCCGGTTGTTATTCTGGTCCACACGCGTGTCAGGTACTTTTTCATGTCAAGTCCCGGTCCTGCACAGTATTTCTGTACTATGGACAATGGTGCGTTCCGCATGGGCCATTGGGGGGAGCTGTTCAACGATGAGACCCTTTGCTGACATGCATTTTCTCGTACCGGTCTGTAGTCGTCATGGTTGCTTCGGTATGCATGTGGTGTGCGTGCACTTCCAGGTCCCAGAGTCCTAATATAGCTTGTACTAGATGCGCTGTTATGTGTCAGCTACGATATATCACTGGACGTGCATTAAAGTTGACTGACCGAGCAAGCGGTACTTTTTCAATCTCCAATTCATTGCCCCTGGACTCAGTAATTTTCAAGACTTTGACTTTTCCCCTCTCTTTTATTCTCGGGTAGTCGAGAACATCCTCAGTGCTCTCTCTATCCCTCCCCAATCATGTTCAATTTCATAATGACTTCATCGTTCGTGCTATGATCGCCGGGTTTGTAGTCCTCTTCACCCTCACTACTTGGATCTGCCACGTTCATGCTGTCGTTGTCGATTTGACCGTCTTGAGGGTCCACACCGTCAGGTTCTCCATCTTTTGCCGGCTCACTAATCTGCATCTCTTCAGGCACCTCTTCTTCTAGCAAACCCTCAATAAGTGTCAAGAGCTGGTGCCATACATCGCATCACTGTATGATTGCACCACACGAGCGATCGCTCAAAACCTATGGTATTTCTTGTTCTGAAAAACTGAGACTGCCCAGACCGAAGAAGGAAAATCTACGTCGCGCTTGGGCTGAGAAGTCTAGTGTCTCCTAGAGTAGCAATTAGTGACACCAGTGTAATGAGATCATTATTAGACAACCGGAGTAGACAGTCATTGCAGTAGGTCTTGGTACATAGCAGGTCGCGAAACAAGGCTTGGAACGAAAACTAAATCATATAAACAGAGTTCTCACCCACACTCACACATGTTGAAACTTTCTCATTCCGATGACGTGCTAAAGGTCAGACCATAGACGCCAATTACCCTACACCATTTCAAAGAACCCTTTGCTGAAATGGGCAATCCGACGATCGTGCAACGCTTGTTGTTTTGAAACCGTGTTGCATTACTATTTGGCTCTGCATTTGGACTGTATGGGCTTGATCGAACTGGCTGAACATCGAACACTCCCCGTCAATGCGAAAGTACTACATTTCTTGGTCACCACGATGACATTGGAATGCTTGC
This sequence comes from Paraconiothyrium brasiliense, assembly GCA_025388405.1. NCBI lineage: Eukaryota > Fungi > Ascomycota > Dothideomycetes > Pleosporales > Didymosphaeriaceae > Paraconiothyrium > Paraconiothyrium brasiliense. The sequence goes on along the minus strand of JANBXC010000010.1, from coordinate 695,946 downwards.
AGCTAGTCCAGCACGGCAAGCTAGAGTATATGCTTGATACTACGGATATCGTGGACGAGCCGTCGTGCTAGGCTGCATACTATATTATTTGTTGAAGACGAGTGGGAATGCCAAAATTGTGAACGAGTCCATGGGACGTTGTATCAATTCAACGACTTGGCAAAGAAGATTGAGGAGAATAATGGTGATGTACTTTCGTAGGTAGGAGGCAGGGTATTGATGAAACGTTCGGGCGGGCGACACTGTTATTTAGAGTGTTGCTGTCCCTTTGCTAACACAGTGCGAGGAATTGCTCGGTACGGGATATTGGGCCAGTACATCGACATACTAGTGATGGTATGAGCAGTCCAACAGACTAGAAAGCATCAGTAGCAACAGCGAAAGGCAGCCAACACGCGGCGAGTCACAGCATTGAGCAGTCGCAGAACGACAAAGATCACGAATGGTTAAACGGCATTCACCCTAGTGAAGCCTCCATCGTATTGTGATCGAAAGACACTCGCTCGAAAGCAAGGCCAGCTCCATTGATGGGCCGCAAGTTGTTGCTTGCTGTTTTGGTAAAGTACACACCGGGACTCCATGGGGACCAACCCTCCGAGACCGAATATGCTTCATGTTATTCCATGCTATCCTCGTTCACCCGTCACTCCTTCCACGCTTATCGGACGATACCCTCGAATCGGTTCTTGTACCACTTGATGGTCTCGGCCTGGTTGACACGGTGGGAGGCGCCGATCCTGCTCTTGCACCGCCTGCGCTTGGCAACACGCTCGCCGGGGCGGGTCATGCAGACGTAGAAGTCCATACCGTAGATACTGTACGTTGTCAGTGTGTGTTCACCTCGCTATCATTTTGGCTATCCACTTACCCAATGCTAGGGTCGTACTTGATGCCCAAGTCGATGTGCTCGCTGATACCGAAACCGAAGTTTCCGGACTCGGAGAAGTTGCGCTTGCGGAGCTCGTACTCCTTGACCTTGAGGCCACGCTCGAGAATCTCCTCGGCCTTGGGGCCACGGATGGTGACGTGGACGGAGATCTTTTCGTTCCTCCTGATACCGAAGGTTCGGACGGTGTAGCGGGCCTTGGAGTAGACGGGAGTCTGACCAGAAAGCTGCTCGAGCACCTTGGCGGCACGGGTCAGTCTGTCACCAGACTCGCCGACGGAGATGTTGAGGACGAGCTTCTGGATGCGAAGCTCCCGCATGGGGTTGGAGGCTTTGGAGTCGGCCTGCGCATTATGTTAGCGATCCCAATGTCCTTGAGAGCGCGTCGTAGAATTATTGCGTACCATTGTGTGTGCTGCGGAGGTTAGTTGGCTGGAGTGTCGAAGTCGCTGAGTGTCCGTCGCGGATTGAGAAAGTGTGCGCGGAAGGTGCGCTAGGCCAAACCGTAAGCGAGTCCTTGGCGCCGCCCTAGTATCGCAAAGCTTCACGATGTCGAGCAGCTCCACATATACACCCCGCGAACTTCACGACAGGGGCTGTACCTACGGTTCAAATACCCTTCCATTTTTTATTGCTGAAGTCGTCCTCGGACGCACCACAACCAGCATGTCTGGCGCCGCAAACAGGCAGGGGAAGATGGTAAGTACAGCCGTCTGCGACCTCCCTCAAGTCCTTGATCTGAGAGAACAACTATTGTAGACTGACTGACTGACGCCTCGGTATAGCAAAATCTGGTAGGTGCTCCTCACCTCGCTTCGAGAATGCGCCGACTCACCAGAACAGATCAATTATCGCATGAAAGTCACTCTTGCAGATGGCAGGCAGATGGCGGGACAGATGCTCGCTTTCGACAAGGTACGCGCCCTAAAGATTCTGCAAGGATATGACTAACATGTTCGTTCAGCACATGAACCTTGTTCTCGCCGATACAGAAGAATTCCGCCGTACGCGACGAAAGGGCAAGGCCGCCCCAGGCGCCGCGCAACAAGTTACTGAGACCGAAGAACGACGCGCCATCGGACTGACCATCATTCGTGGCGCACAAGTCATCTCTGTCTCTGTCGACGGGCCACCTCCGGCAGACCCAGCTACGCGACTCGGAGCAACTGGCGGCCAGAGCACGGCTGCAGCTCTGTCTGCGGGCCCGGGCATTGCCAGACCTGCTGGACGTGGCTTACCTGTCGGCTTGACTGGACCAGCGCCTGGTGTTGGAGGACCTGGCCCAGGATTCGGTCCTCCAGGAGGCTTCCCAGGCGCGCCGGGCGGCTTTGGCCCACCTGGATTCGGACGCGGAGGACCTCCAGGCGGACCACCTGGCTTTCCACCGGGCGGACCACCTGCTGGTTTCGGAGGCCCACCACCTTTCGGCGGCGCGCCACCAGGGTTTCCTCCGGGCGGGCGAGGTGGACCACCTGGATTTGGTCGATAAGTCAGAAAGAGAAATTTGCAAATGTCTGATAGCAAAAGCATTGGGAAAAGGACTGCGCTTCCTGGGCGTGAGATATGCAATCGAGGACCGACCGAACGATAACGAAGCACAAGCAGTCGTTTTAGTAAACTGCTGCCTTACGTCGACACGAAGAATCACTGGTCGCATATTCTGGTGTTTTGCTGACGAGACCATGGTGCCCATGGAGGAGGACGTTTGGAGTATTTTGTGGAAGAAATTTGCTGAAGCTGATTCAATGGCGGCTCTATGGAGAATGATACCATACAATAAACGTTCAATCACTGTATCATGACATGTGCAAAAGTGATGTTTCCGCTGAGTTGCACTGCTGCAATGCTCGCAGACGTTTGAGCATACTAATTACCCTTGACTGCCCTCAAACAACTTCACAAGCACACTGGCATGCCTGCGACTTCGCCTCACCAGCACACTGTGCTATTGAATACACCAATTAGATATACCCTAGCTACGTACAAGCTCTGGAGGAGGCTCCCATCGCACACGTGACCATCAGTCATCATGGATGGATCGCTCCGATGTACCGGCTCCGAACCGTCTTGGCGGACGGCGTTCTCCCAACGCCAAAGATTCGATTCGCTCGCCGAAGACTCACGACAGCTCAATCTACCCGGTCGCAGCTTTCCTCCCCACTCGACAGAATGGCGGCCGCAATCAAGGCGCTCAATGCGAAAATTCGCTCCAACAAGTACCTTGATTACTTTTGCTCGACCCGTAAGTTCCTGTTCGCGCACACGATTAGTTGTTTGCGACCGATCGGAGGGCCCGGTAACGGCGTTGCGCAAGATGCAATGCGCTGGAAAGGTTAACGACGATATGAGGACAGGAATGGTGGAGATGGTGCACGAAGGAATTAGCACAAAGCTGACCTATCTGCGAAATAGATTTCTGGGGCCCCGCGAGTAACTTCGGTATTCCTCTCGCCGCCATCGCGGACATGAGCAAAGATCCGGAGATGTGAATATCCCCAATCCTCCACTCCCCTCTTACTAATGCGGAACTAGCATCTCCGGCCCTATGACCGCCGCCCTCTCCCTCTACTCCGGTACCTTCATGCGCTACGCCCTGGCCGTCTCCCCCGCAAACTACCTCCTCTTCGGCTGCCACGCCATCAACTTCTCCTCGCAACTCGTGCAGGGATACCGATACGTGAACTACTGGAACATGGGAGGCAAGGATCTGGCGGATAAAGCGAAGGAGGCGGCGAAGCAGGCAGAAGGCAAGGTTGAGAGCGCGGTCAAGAATGTGGGCAAGTAGAGAGCACGGGTGGGTATGATACCGAGAGGCAGTGAAAGAAATTGTGTGTTGTCAGGCTTGTGAATATCGCTTCAACTCGCTACGAGACGAGTGAGGCTTGTGCTACTATTAGGGTCAATGTGCAAATTTGGAATTGAGGAGTTAGCATCATGCATATGGCAGACGTCAACATTGCGCTGATAGTCTGCAGGATACTACAACATCAATGCATACAAGGCCAAAGCAACATTATCGTTCTTCGAAAGGAATACATAACAAATGCTCAATCCATGGGTGTCACCCTCCTCCACTTCCATACTGTTATTACTTAATTATCCGCTTCTTGAACGATCATGACGTATTGTCCTCCATCCCTAAAACCACCCATTCCTACCCTCATCGCCCTTACAGCCACTGTCATCATATTCGCCAATCAAACTGTCATACTTTCGGTAAAAGCTCGACTCCGTCCCAGCAGTCTCACTCTTCCTTATCCCCAACGGCTCCGGCACCAAACTCTCGTCAGAGTACCGATATCTTTGCGCCTGCCTCGGCGGGCCAGGGTCCCTCACCTTTATCTCCTCTACCTGCTGCCTCACCGGCCCCTTGAAAGTCATCATGTTCAGCGCGCCAGAGTCATGCTTCCTTTGCTTCTGCTCTTGGCCATGCTGATGCTGACGCTCACTCTGGCGCGCATCCGCGCACACCATAGAAGCATCGCTGTCGCGGCGGGGACGGGGGCGGGAGAAGGGAACTGCCCAGTTAGCTTTCTTCTCCTTCTTTGCCTTGCCCTTTGTGTGCAGATTGTTCTGGCTGGCAGAGTGCTGGACAACGTAATCTGCTGGAAGAGGAGGGACAGGAGGAGGAAGGTTTGCTTTACCATGCGCATGAGCTGCCTTGAGCGGTGCAACAGTTACAGCTGCCGCCGGCTCACCCACTCCACCCGACGCAGTAGAAGATTTCGCGGTCAAGTTATTGGGTGCGAGGACAGGGCGGGGATTGCTGATCTGCTCTTTGAGTTTCTGCTGTTGCTTCAAGCGGGCTTTATCCTTGTGATGGGATATAAGGTTAGCGAGGTGTTCTTTGGCTTGTTTAGATGGACCGTCTTTGTTCGTTGAGAGACCTTCTTTGGACTGCGAGGGGACATCAAAGAAGTTAAATGCGAGCTCGGCAAACAGGTTCTTTGGCTCTTTGCCCTTCACCTTGTTGCGGCGCGGACGTTCTGTCTGGCGGTCGTCTAGAAAGGCAAAGGTGTTGTGGGATCTGGAAGCAACATAGGGAAATTGGCTACTCACTGCGAGGCTAGGCCCTGCCAGGAGGTTGGTCTGCGACTTTGATGGCGCGGTCGAGAATGCCAAACCTCCATCGGGTTTCATTGGACATGACAGTTCATCCACGGCCGGCCGAGAGCCATTTGAACCCACGCGTAATTTATACATCTTCTCTTGCTCCGCTAGCTCAGGGGGGTCTTTCTCACCCGGAGCAAGTACAGGTCGAGGAGGAAGACCCTTTTTCTGGACCGCCCTGGGCTTGGGGCAAGGATCAAGAATTGGTACGCGGGCCTTCGACTGGGAGTAGTCGATGATGGATTCACGAGAATCGTACTGTACGCTCCGGGATGCTGCCACAGGAACGTCCCATGAGTGGTAAGTGTATGTGGAGGTAGTGCTCACCTGGCCATGGGATCCTGCGCTTCCACGAAGCTTCATCGGCACAGTGCCTGGGAGTGGCTTGTGGATGACTGGAGACCTGAGAACACCCAAAGGTGCTGGGCGAGCTGGTACAGAAGGCTTAGGGCGAGACTGAAGAGGAGGCGAGATAAGCGGCGCCTTGGGCGCCCGCATATCGAGAGCTGCGGCGTGGAGATCATTGAGCTGCTCCTTGTGAGCTTCTGTGCGCACAGCTTGTGTGCGTGGACTACGCGCTGTTTTCAGAGGTGCCTGTGTGGGTTTCAGCTCGCGCTTCTCCTTTTGTTTGCGCCGAATGCCGTTCCACATTTTCTGGCCTTCACCTTTGGGACCTTGGTGGTACACTACCTGAAGTTTTTTGCCGAACTTGTGCATCCTCGTCAATGTCTCCATGTCTGACTGCTTACGAGGTTTTTTTGACTGCGCAATTGAGGACGGTAGAGCATGCTTGGTCGTCATCTTTTTGGGGGCGTTCTCCCGAAACCTGGACCGAGCTGCAATTGGAGGTACCTGCTTGTCAGACTTCAGCCATGGAGTGTGTCGCGATGCAGATTCCGTATGTCCGTCGATATGTATGGATGTTCGAGAAGAGCGAAAGTCATCCCAACCGATATTCTGTATTGCGAGGCCGGTCTCGTGCTGCTCACCTTGCTTGTACATGGTTTTAGTTGGGATGTGCCTTGGTGTTGCGGGTCTGTCAAGGACTGGAGACACGGAGCCCTCTGACAGAGATGGAGGCTGGGAAGACAAATCTGGCTTTCCTTGAAAACTTGGAAACGGCGACAGCCGCACTGGTGGTGGTAGGAAATATCCTTGCGGAGTATTCGTTGACGACCTTCTCTTCGATTTCTCCAATTTTGAGTGTACCTGTAATGCATCCGTGTCAACGCCATCATCAGAGTATGGCCCATTGAAACCGTAGATATAAGTGTCTGGAACCTCACGGATGTCGTATATGGCTGGTTGTGGTCGATCGGATGATGACATGGCGACGTAGGCGCTGTCGTACCCGGTGTATTCGTCTATTGGAGACGCATACTGCGACACAGCCTTCAGGCTTGGTGCGAAGGAGGATTGCTGTGCCAAGTAAGGGCGTTTTGCAACGCTATCATTCATCTTGGGCGAACCGCGAGCCCTCCGGCTTCCGCGTGTGTTGCGCCTGAGGAAAGCAGACCTCCTGGGAAAGGGGTTGCGAACGAGTCCACGTACTGGTTCACCGTCAGCCATCGCTATTTGGTCCTCTTGAACTGGCGGGAATGCTAATGAGGTGGCTTGGAGGGGCCGGCCTTGGGAAATGCGTGGATGTAGACTGATCTGACCAGCCAGAGGTATGTGTATATGAAAGATCGACGTACTTGCTTTGTGATCTTGAGATCTGGCCTAGTTGTGATTGGCGCGATTGATGCGAGTATCGATGGGAATGATTGGTAATGGTGTATGTGCGTGTGCGTGTGCGACGAGGTAGCTGATGACTCTACGCGACGTGGATGCCAAATGCAAGACGCTGGAGGTGCTAATGAACGTAAACACGCTGAAGAGAAGCAACTATAACGCGTCCGTGAGTGAAATGGTATGCAAAGGAAAAATTAAAACTGGGGATGGCATTGTAGGACCGACCATTACTTATGAGCTTGTCGAAGTTGTTGAAAGCTGTGAAGACAAAGAAACACCAAATGAGATTAGAACCAAAGACTGAAGCCCGAAAGCGAGAGATGACAATAGAACAAGGAATGATGTATTCTCGTACATATCGCTTTGTTTAAGCAGGCAGTGCTGCGTTCGCGCGTGACGCTGGTCTACACAATGCTGTGAAAGCGAGTAGCTCGGCGGCGTCGACCACCAATCTGCAAACGGAGTGCTGACCGCAGACCGAGAGAAGGGCAGAGAGAAGGAGATGCGCGAGCTGAGGCAATTTGGTTGCGAAAGTACAGAAGTGAGTTGCTGAGAAGACACAGGCGCCCGAAGGTGTTGCGCGTTGGGTTCGCTTCTAATCACATCACAGGGAGCCATGTGCCCAGCCGAGTGATGATTCCAGGGCATAACAGATGGGAGCTTCTCATTTCAAGCTTGTTGGGTCGAGAGGATATCGAAGAGGTCTTGTTCAATTTTGGAGGAGCAATGCGGAAACTGGTCACTTGCTACAAATCTAGTGTCGAGACTCAAAATTTAGGTAGAACTTAGCTCGTTATCCCCGTTAGCGATGCGATAGTAGGTCACGATTTGAAGAAAGAAGTGTTACAAATGGAATTTCGATTCTTCATTTGCTTTTGACATTACCTCATTGGGCGTGTTCTCATGACCAATTTCGTGAGTCTACAAAGTATTACCCTATTTCACATCCAACCTGTCTCGACGTGTGGGATCATCTTAAATTTTCTTGCGCTGAACAGTGGAGACACAGACGTTTACAAGTTGACCGCAGTGCGGAAGTTCGAGCCGGCGTAGATGGCGTTTGAGCCGAGCTCCTCCTCGATACGAAGGATCTGGTTGAGCTTGGCTAAACGTTCAGATCGTGCGGGTGCACCAGTCTTGATCTGTCCGCTTCGGAGACCAACGACGATGTCGGCTATGGTCACATCCTCGGTCTCACCAGAGCGGTGGGAGACCATGACGCCCCAGCCAGCACCAAAGGCGTCCTTGGCAGCTTGGATAGCTTCTGAGATGGTACCGATCTGGTTGACCTTGAGGAGAAGAGCGTTGCAAGACTTGAGCTCGATGGCCTTCTTGATGAACTCAGGGTTAGTGACAGTCAAGTCATCACCGACAATTTGGAAGTCGGAAGTCTTGAAGAAGTAGCTCCAGGCCTCCCAGTCGTCCTCAGCGAAGGGGTCCTCAATGCTGACAATGGGGTACTTCTCAGCCAAAGACTTGTAGAGATCGGCGAGTTGCTCGTAGGAGAGCCACTTGCTCTTGTCGCTGTCGGGGTTCTTGAAGTCGAGGTCGTACTTCTTCTCTTCGGTCTTGTAGAACTCGCTGGACGCGACATCCATAGCGATCTTGATCTTGCCAGTGTATCCAGCCTCCTCAATGGCATCGGTGATGAGATCGAGTGCCTCTTCGGGGGTCTGAATATCAGGAGCGACACCTACAGATGTAATGTAAGTTCATGCCCCATGGATCAAAACGACAGTGTTTACTCACCACCCTCGTCACCGACGTTGCCGGCGGACTGGCCGTACTTCTTCTTAGCAAGGCTCTTGAGCTTCTGGTAGACCTCGGCGCCCTGGCGCATAGCTTCGCTGAAGGAAGGAGCCTCCGAAGGAACGATCATGAACTCCTGGAAAGCAAGACGGCCACCGGCGTGAGAGCCACCGTTGAGCACGTTCTGGAAGGGAACAGGAAGGACATAGGGCTTCTTGGTGCCGGCAAGGTCCGAGATGTGGGCGTACAGAGGAACACCCTTCTCGGCGGCGGCGGCCTTTGCGACAGCCATGCTGACTCCGAGGATGGCATTGGCACCGAGCTTCTCCTTGTTCTTCGTACCGTCCAGCTTGTTGAGGAAGGCGTCGACGGCGGATTGATCCTTGACATCGATCTTCTCCTTGATGAGGGCAGGTGCGATGACGTCGTTCACGTTGGCAACAGCCTTGGTGACGCCCTTACCACCCCACTTGGCTATGAGAGCGATGAGCATATCTTCAAGAATGCATAGTTTTTGGAGTTTCCTCACACTTGTCACCATCGCGGAGTTCGCAGGCCTCGTGGGAGCCAGTGGAGGCACCAGAAGGCACGATAGCGCGGTGCAGGCCGGTCTCGCTGACAAGGTCGACCTCGACGGTAGGGTTACCGCGAGAGTCGTACACGGTACGGGCGTGGATCTTGGTAATGGCCATGTTGACTGCGAAGCGGGGTCAGCTGAAAGTGGAAGAGAGGATGCAATTGATCCAAGACGGAGCTAGCAGGAAGCTTGCGGATATATAGATGGGCGGCAGGGCGCAGTCAAGTGATGATAAAAGATTCAGTCAAGGCGTGGATCCCTGAGCAGAAAAAGCAGAGCTGTGGATAAGACGGTCGCAGCCCAGAACCGCGCTCTCCGGCTTCCGAGGCGTGGGAGCTGTGGGATAGGCCGTCGGCCGCGGATGAGATATTCAAGGAAGCAATTGACTTACGTTCGACTTTTTGTGATCAGATGGTCAACGGAGATGAGGATGGGTGATGGTGTGAGAATGGCCCAGTTGTTGAGGGGCACTGGCACTTATTTGGCGTTGGCGGGGCACGCTCTGCTTCTGCGCAGCTGTGTTGGGGCCCACGCGTCATTGGCCAACACGGTCTTGCGGCCGTGGAATATGGAAGAAGCTGCATCAATTGAGTCTCACCACGGCCGCCAAGTTGTTAGAGCAACCGCTGTGGATCTCGTCAATCCGCGAGAATTGATCCCTTGACTTCGAGAGCGGTGGCTCGGCTCCGCCATCCAGCCAGACCCTGAACAAGGGCAAAACACCAAGAATGCGACTCTCGGCGTTGTGACAGAATGCCCAGGGATCGAATGAAATGACAGGTTGTTGTGAGGGCTTTGGCGGGAGGATAGCGTTCAGACGTGACGGTGCTCGGTACTGTTCAAGGGACCAACACTCTTCGCTTCAAATAACACTTGCAAACGCTCGACCGGCTTAGCTTACAGAAGTCGCAGTTTGGATGGGCTTTGTACCTTGGGCAGGACGATCGAAGGTCACGTGCACCAAAGGTCCGCACTAAGCCCGACTAAGAGCTCTGTTCTTGGCGCAGGCAGCTCCGGCCGCGTTCACCACCGACCAACAAGCGCCTTCGCCATACCTCATCATCTTGCCGCTCTGCTTGAGCTCTTCCGCCCCTACCTACTCAACCGCTCGCTTTGAAATAAATATACGACTCCGCCGATCACATTCGAAAACCGCTTTGAGCCGTCGTCATCATGTATGAAGAGCAACTGGTCTTCGAGCTGTCACTGATACTGACAACCCTCTAGGGAGGTACTTCTGGGAATCACTGGCAAGGACTTCACCCTGATCGCCGCATCGAAAGCCGCTATGCGAGGCGCCACCATCCTGAAAGCCTCCGACGACAAGACACGAGAACTCAACCCGCACACGCTGATGGCATTCTCGGGAGAGGCTGGTGACACTGGTACGTTGTCCCGCCCGTATGAATGGGCTAGGTATAGGCAGGGCTAACCCCAGGTTCAGTGCAATTTGCGGAGTACATTCAAGCGAATGTTCAGCTGTATTCGATGCGCAACGGCATGGAGCTTTCACCGTCCGCGACCGCCAATTTCGTCAGAGGGGAACTTGCACGAGCGCTGCGCTCAAGGAGACCGTATACCGTGAACCTACTCCTCGGCGGATACGACAACATTGCAGACAAGCCCACATTGTACTGGATTGACTACTTGGCGAGTCTGGCACCGGTACCCTATGCGGCACATGGATACGCTCAGTATGTTCCTATCAACGCTACCACTTAAAGCAATCATAGAGTGGATACATACTCGTGACCATACCCAGCTAATTGGCGCTCAGGTACTACTGCCTCTCGCTTCTGGACAAGCACCATCACCCCGACATTGACTTCGAGCAGGGCATGAAGATCTTGCGCATGTGTACCGAGGAGCTCAAGCGGCGTCTACCGATCGACTTCAAGGGTGTTTTAGTGAAGGTTATAACCAAGGATGGCGTAAAAGAGCTGGACTATGAGGATGATGTGAAGGTGGACGTGCCTTGAGAGACCTAAGAGGAGCAGCGGATGTGCGTACGGGCAACTCAGCCCTGAATGTCTGCGGCAACTTGCAGCATTATGCATGATAATCCTGCCGATGATCCAGGGTCGATACCCTGTTGAGACAGCAACTGGCCTTTCCAGGCTATGTGTAGATTGACCTTGGGACGTATATTACGCGCATCTGGCAAAGGCCCATAGGTTCAGTCAATGAACGATTATGAATGACGGCCGATCGTCCACTGTGATATCAATTTGTGCTAAACGTTATGCTCGCTTGCTCTGTACTCTATTTACACCACCCGCCGCGCCTTAACGCTCAAAATTTAATCCTTCTCTTTCGCCATGGTATCGTACGACAGCATTGCGAACGCGACCAAGATGAGAGTGCCACCGATATACGTCGCCGCAGAGGGAGTGAGTCCCCAGACCAGCCAATCCGCTAATGCTACGAAGAAGACGCTCAGAACGTTTGCCATTGATCCGAAAACAGGATCTGTCCACACAACTAGTAATGCAAGCAAAGTGATTGAAACCGCTGCCGACAACACCGCAATGACAATCCATAACACTGCATGCAAACTCGGCAACGCAAACTCTTCGATACCGAAAATATGCAAGATGGGAAAAGCAATCCATAAGAAGCCTAACGTGTAAAACCCCGTCAACGCAGATGCAGCCAAAGTCAGGGGGATGCTGGACTCCTGTGTCTCCGGCCGAGACGAACAAGCCCATTTCTTGAAGAGGACCTCATATAAGCCGAAGGCAACGGCGCCTGCGCAGGCGATGATATTACCGAGGAATCTGCTCGCGCCGATAGAAGATTCAGCATGCTCGGCCGTGGTGTCTCCGTACGCTATCGTGAACGTTCCGCCGATAGACAGGGCGACAGCAATGATGCTGAGCCGACCGAGTTTCTCCTTCAGAATAGGGACAGAGAAGGCAGCCGCGAAAAACGTAGCGCAATTATAAATCGCTGTCAAATCCGCCGGCGTGGTCAAGGAAAGCGAGGTAAACCAAGACGCGCCGCTGATAGTGAGAACGACAGTGACGATTGCCATTGTGCTAGCAAGAAAATCCAGAGGTCCGCCTTGTTGGCCTGGCCGTTTCAGGATAAACTTTGGACCCGAAGTAGCAAAGGCATCAATCGTGGCGATGGAAGAGCGAAGTGTATTATTGTAGTCGCGGACCCAGGATTGGTAGGGAGTAGAGCGGTTCCTCCAGCGGAGGTAGAAGATATGGACAATCCATGGCAGGACCAGCGAGCCGTGGGTCAGATACATGGTTGCGAAGGGTTTCTTCCAGTCCAAAGCATCCTCGACGTACGCAGTTGCTTCGGTGTTAATGACGAAGCCTATTACACAAACTGCCAGTGCGGACGCGATCCAGAACCATGATACATGCTTCTTAGGTAGTTCATCTCGATGCCGGTAATGACTGACGGGAGTACGTTCGCGACCATTTAGCTCGAGGTCGGCTAATTCGATTTCATCGTCGGAGCCTTCCCTATTGTCGTGAAGTAAAGGATCTTCGAAGTCATCTTCGTTATTGAATTTCTTCCGGCCTGGATTAGGGAGGAGACGGCTCATAATGATACAGGCTTGAGGTCCGTCTATCTCTTCATGTCTAAGCAGGCTTTAGTAGCGATAGGAAACAATCATGTGGAAGTACTCGTTGGAGTCAATTGAAGATACATGTTTCAAATGATAAGCTGTATCGCACTGTCAGCCGCGCGGCTCAAGCGACGCACGTGATATGTCAATAGCGCCTTGGCGAAAACTTGCAATAAATTCTTCGCCGCACCCACACCCGGCTTCTCTCCCTTGATCAAAAACAACGGAGCCAGCCACGACCATCAGCACAACTCTGGCTTTTGGTTGCCAGTCACCTTACGGTGGCGTGGCTCCGGAGAACAACACTCCTGTAGGAAGCTGACGTCTCGTGGGTCAACTTAATTGATGGCGATGGGGCGTCGGTGTCGATTTTATGGAGGACATCACAAGTTTCACATGTGCATATTGAGGACTGAGATGTGCAGCAATAAACATGATTGCTAGCATTTCGACTCCATGGGTTAGAACAGTATACATGAAGAGAAAATAAAGATCCTCATCGAGATTGTTTTTCCGATACGCTTTTAGCTAACCCAGTTGGCTAGCGCGTTATCTCGTTCGTCTTACTCAACGCCTACTTAGTTTTTGTAGCCGTTCTCATAACCATTCGCCAACACCTCCTTGAGCCCGTTCGGTAGACCGTTGGCTACTTTCTGCGCAATGCCGGTTGACTGGGTGCCATTCGGCTTGCCATTTATTGTCGCCTCGACGGGCATGTCGTTGAAGGTGTAACCGGTGTCACTCGCATCCACGAAGGCGTCGAGACCAGCACCATTGCGAGGGTATCCCTTCATAATCTCCTTATGGCGTCGTAGCGCAGCGTTCATTTCTTCCGCAGTAACGTCGTTCAAGAAAACACAGCTTCCGAGAGGATTCGGCACTGCTGCTCGTAGCTTGCCATCGCGAGTCTTCAAGATGGCTGCTGTAGCCTTCGCGAGGATCTCCTCGTTGAAGAGTTCATGATCCATCGACAAACCAGCACGCGAGAACAAGTTGAGGATTCGGTGATGCTCCGCATCACTCATCAATTTGCGGCCGTTAGCCAACGTCGCAGAATATGCCATATCGATAGAGATGGCATGACCGTGGCGGAGTGGCACATCGGGAGTAAGCTACACCAATGTCAAAAGCTGTTCGACGGCATATATCAAGATGACTGACCTCGTGTAGTGGGCTCCAAGTGTGACCGTAGGCGATGACACGGTCTAAGCCAATCTCGTGGAGGTTGGGAGTCTCAAGCTTCAACATCTCGTAAATGCCAGAGCGGTTGATCTCATCTGCTGCCTTGCGGACCTCGCCAGACTCATCGTCGGTACGACCAAACTTGGTCGAGATCAGTCTCTCGCAGTACTGGTCGAGAAGATCAAAGGTTCTCAAATGAGCGCAGCTGGAGATCTTGATTAGCTCTGCAAAACCGTTCCGTACCTGCGCCTCAGGCAAAGATCGGAGGAATGTGAAGTCGAGGAATGTATGCATGGGTGCATGGTAGGCTCCAAGACGGTTCTTGTAGTTGCCATAATTGACGGCGACCTTGATGCTTACACTAGCATCGATCAGACCGATAACTGTTGTGGGAATTCGGATGAAGTTCGTGTTCCTCCGGTATGCTGCGCAAGCAAATCTACGATAGCGTGTTAGCAAAATGTTCTTGAAAGACTAACAGGCCAGAGTGCCTTAGATATGCTCTTAGGCGATGGACCAATGGCATAGCTTTACCCAGCAACGTCGGTAACGAGTCCTCCTCCCTGATGGTACATTAGCGAGACGATAGCGTAAAACGAATGAATGGCCACAAACCACTACTAGAACCGGCTCCTTGCGAATGATGCCGAAGTCGGTCATGGAATCGACAATGCTCAACAAGGTATCCATGGACTTGGCCTTCTCTCCAATCATGGTCTTGTGAATCTTCAACTCCAACTTATGATGGTCGAAATACTTCTGCATCTGTTCGCCGTAAAGGTTGTAGATGTTCAGATCCATGACCGCAAGAGCGCGACCCCAGCGCTGGTAGCAATCGGCAAGCTGTTTGTTCTGCGGGTTGAACACGCCATCGAGGAACGTAAAGTCATATTCGACTGATGGTAGCATGTATGTTAGCGACAGGAGAGCAATTGACTTGGCATCGCTCAAACATTGCATGGCTTCGTGCTGGGATGTTTGTCATAGGGTGACGTACTCTTCTCGTAACCCTCGACGTGGAAGCCATTCTGCGTCTCAACGACGGAAGCCTTCATGTCAGACATGGTGACAGGTGTGTATGAAAGAGTGATTTGAGAAGAGATAGTTGATATCTGCTACAAGTTTTCTGAGGTACTTTAGGACTGCTGCCTCTACCTAGGTATATAAGTGTTTACTTCCAGTTGACGCATCCAGTCGCCTGCTTGCTCATGGGTACAGACGACATTCCAATTGGCTCAACTACGCCGAGAACCGGCTGTTAACGTCAACCAGACGCAGCCGCTTCGCTCATCACTCGGTATCCGTGATGGCTTGTCCTGTGATACTCAGGACTAAGCGCACTGGACCGCTAACCTAGACTTCTATGGGAACAACATGATGAAACGACCCGTCCAGTCAGGAAAGCTATGGGCCTGGATCTTGGTTTAGCCTATTCCGGTGCATGGACATGATATTCTTGTCATGCAAATCGTTCGGTTCAGCATCCTGGGCGACGAAAGAAAGGCGCCATGCGTGGTACTTGTCAGGAACAAGGATAGACAGTCTTTGCGCGCTAGGCCTCGTTCGGCCAGGATCCGAACCAAGTCTCTGTGGATTTAGTGTTGAGGGGCTTTGGCGGCGCAGTTCCGCAAGCAAGCTCGATGACTTTGCGGCCCTTCTTCGCTTGCGGGAATTCGCAGTCTGTGACTTGACAAAGGACTATTGTCATTGCAGGGAACGCGGCAGTGACTACCGACGTCTCTTTCTCTGCGCATACGTCGACCCATGTTTGAGCCTCTTGAGGCTCAAGTGTGAGGGAAGAGCCCTGTCAGGGTTGATCTCAAGCGTTTCCTCCTGCAAGATGTTAGTTCCCGTCTCGGATAGATGCAAGCTCACGATCCGACAACGATCTGAGATGATGCACGACAATGACCCCAGTGCACATGCTTGGAAGGGTTAGCGCACCCGCCCGGATCTTTGTAAAACCCTGGCCGTTTCTGGCACGCGAGATTAACGAGAAAATCGTTGACATCAAAGAACCCCTCAACACCAACGTCAAGACTCGACGTGCGGTACCTTACTACCAATCAGCAAGAACAGCAACATTCCGATTGGAGATATTGCATTAAGCAGTCCGAAAGCAGAAAACTTGCAGGGTTCGCCAGTTCCACGAGGTAGCAAAGCAGGGCACAGCTTCAGTCTACTGCATACACGAACGCCGCGCATTTTCCGTCGAACTCTCGTAGCGAAATAGCGCAAGAGGCTCTAACGGACTCATCATGCAGTCCGCTTGTCTTAAGACCTGACGTTTACATTGTGTGGGGTTACCCTGGGCACTTAGAGCTCGCCGCGATCTTCCGATCCGCTTCCGTCATCGGCTTGTGACCCCGCTAATGGTTACGCGCTTGTGAGAGCTGTCCGGCTGTCAAACGCGTAGCTGAGATCTGCACTTGCAAGCTACTCTGAATTGAATTGAATTGAATCATACACTACAATGGGAAGCTTCGACCAAACGAAGGCGTACGCGCCGCAAGAAGAGACCTTCTTCGACGATGGACGCGAAATCGAGCTTCTGCACTTTGTGTATTCGCACCCCAAGCTCGAGGAAATTCGCGGGTCTCCCAAGGATGTCCTCGCAGCAATTGATGAGTTTGGACGGACGAAGAAATACCTCATGAATGTGGGTGAAGATAAGGGCCGCATTGTCTGCGACCTGATCGCAGATGTGAAGCCGAAAACCATGGTTCGTGGTATCACTCCTTCGTTCGTCTTCGGCGCTGTCTAATGCTCTGTGCAGGTGGAGCTTGGTGGCTACGTTGGCTACTCATGCATCTTGTACGCGGACGCAGTACGGAAAGCTGGTGGTAAACAATATTTCAGCTTTGAGCGCAACCCCGAATTCGCGGCTGTAATTTCGTCGCTGGTCGACCTTGCGGGGTTGGACGACATTGTCAAAGTCATAGTGGGTTCTAGCGACGAGTCAATTGCGCGACTACATTCGTCTGGTGCTCTCAAACACATCGATCTAATGTTCCTTGATCATTACAAGCCCGCCTACACCACCGATCTCAAGCTTTGCGAGGAGCTTGGTCTCGTTACTCCAGGCTCCGTACTTGCAGCGGACAACGTGATCAAGCCCGGTAACCCGCCATACCTGGAGTATGTACGCAGTAGCGTGGCCGACAAGAAGAAAACTCTTGCTGGGGAAGGCAAAGGAGAAAGTACGCAAGGAATTGCTGAGAGGACTGTCAAGCAGTACTCCAACAGATATGAGAAGGAGAAATTCAGCAACAGTCCTGGCAACCCAAATCTGGTTTACGAGAGCAAGCTGGTGAACAGCTTTGAGCCCACGGGCGTTCCAGTGTGTTGCACACTCCACCAGGAGAGAGATCCAGCTAACGTGTTCTTAGGACGGTGTTGAGATTACCAGGTGTGTTGGTGAGGAGAGATAAAGTCTATGCTATAGCTTGATACAATATACCAAAATAATGCCCCGCGAGTATTAATACAGCTCAATTGGTCTCCCAATGCATCTTGCAAGTGATTTCAACAACTGGAATGACTACCACTGCCCTCCGAGTATCGTCCTGTCTGTCCGAACGAAAAACTGCGCGCTCGCCACCAGGGCCGTCACCCCGCAAAAACAAACACCGTCAGAGCCTAGCAACAGCGCAGGTACCATAACCCCACTGCCGCAAATGCCCTATTCCTGCACCTACGGCGTAGTTCCCATAGTTCGATGATGCTGGGTCGAGCGGTAACGATGACGTGTAGACTAAAGGTACAAGCTCAGCACCCTTGTGAGACAGATGGGCTAAGCATATGTACCGCATCGCGACATTGCCTACCCCTCTTCCCCTCTCCTTCGACTGAAAATTTTTGCCGCTGGCGCGTCCTTACGCGAAATCACGTTCTCGCGTCATGGATGTCTCACAAGCGGACCCTTTCTATTATCGTCACGTGCCAAAGAATGTCCTTCTTGTACTGCTGAGTCTCGTCACGCTTCCATTCTCAGCAGCTCTGGTATTTGGAAGCCTCCTATACTCGACAGTCTTTCCACAATCGAAACCAATTCCTCCACACGATGCTTCCGAGCGCAAAACCATCCTCGTCACTGGCGTCTCCATGACCAAGGGTCTCACCATAGCTCGTATACTAGCTCAACATACACCCCATCGAGTGATAGGAGCAGATGTTTCTGCACTCTCACCAGGCCGCTTTTCTAGCGCCCTCGCAAAATTTTACGTTCTCTCACCACCGGATGGGAGCGATGCGGAACCGTACATCGACTCGCTGCTACACGTGATCAAGAGCGAGAAAGTAGATCAGTGGATCAGCTGCTCGAGTGTGGTTGCGGCGGTAGAAGATGGGGAGGTGGTGAGACTGGCTGAGAGGGAAAGGGGCAAAGGATTTCAAGCTGTGCAGTTTCGGGGCGATGTCATTGAGCGGCTACATGAGAAAGACCAGTTCATCGATTACATTCGATCGCTCGAGCTGCCGGTCCCGGAAAGCCATAGGTGCACGTCGTCTAGTGAGGTAATCAACCTTACGAAAGAAAGCCTAGGAAACAGGAAGTTTATCCTGAAGCCGATCGGAGTCGATGACCGTGCGAGAGCAAACATGATGACCCTGCTCCCCTTCGAGAAGCGAGAGGACACAGTTTCCTACGTCAATTCACTGCAAATTTCGAACAAGAACACATTCCAAGTTCAGCAGTACATATCTGGCGCAGAGTACTGCACGCACGCCCTCGTGATCCGCGGCCGCGTTGTGGCATTCACGTGCTGTCCTTCAGCCGAGCTGCTCATGCATTACGAAGCTATACCCCCGTCATCACGTCTCTTCCAGCAGATGCTGAATTTCACCCAACGTGTGGCAGAAGATGGCGACGATTCGTTCTCGGGCCATCTCAGCTTCGACTTCCTTGCTGAAGGAGAAGGGAGAGTGTCGAAGCTGTATCCGATCGAGTGCAATCCGCGCGCTCATACAGCTGTTGTATTATTTTCCAACACGCCCCAGATGGCGTCTGCGTATCTGTCAGCGTTCTCGCCTTCGAAATCTGCACATATGGAGATTGTCACCCCGCGCTCGCCGATACCGTCGTATTACTGGCTCGGTCACGACATTGTTGCTTTGCTTATACTGCCTGTTCTCGACTTTATGTGGGGAATTATAACGTTGAATGAGGTGCTCAACTGCATGACAGACTTCTGGGAGCACGTTGCGAGTTGGCGTGATGGGACTTTTACGGTGCAAGATCCCGCGCCGTTTTTCGTGCTGTACCATGTGTACTGGCCGATGAAATTCTTCACAAGTCTGGTGCGAGGAAAGGAGTGGTCGAGGATCAATGTCAGTACAACGAAAGTCTTCGAGCAGTGAGCAATGAGATTGCTTGATCGTGGCTGAAAGGAATCTGCTGCATATAGTAGGCTCAGAACTGTTCCTGGAGGTCATATCCAGCACCCTCTATTAGGTCATAGAAAATAATTCATCCTAGATCAAACATCATGTTGAACGAGTTGCAGGCATGGGGTTGAGAATGCACCAAGATTCTTTATGCGAATAATAGCCCTATCTTCCGTATTCGTACATTGTATCTTTACATCTTCTCACATAGAAACACTCGTCAGGGTCTTCAGAATTTTATGCGTGTCAAAGCTTCCGAACGATAGAGCTGAGATATACTCGACCAGGCAACATCTTGCAAAACGTCGCCATTAATGACCGGTATCTTCGGCCTTTCGCTCTCACGCCCCTCGGCATCTGCCTCAAGTGCCCTCACTAATCCGTCGGTGAGGACCTCCATGACATCAACCGCCTTTGCCGATTCGTTGGGATTCGAAAGCAGCCTGAACATACTGTTCAGCATGCGGTCTTTGGCGTTCCTGAATCTCTCAATCAAGGCCATAGTTTCACCCGCGTTGTCGTCGTCGAACTTGAACGGAAGCCACTCGTCCATAACCAGCTCTTGAGAAGATTCGTTCGCTTGGAGACGGCCTCCGAACAGCATGGCTGCGAGCGGTGTGATGAGGGAACTCTCGCGCATGAAGAGAACGTTCCCGCTGATACTGCGCACAAGTGTCGTAAAAGCGTAGATCTGTGCGTGTAAAGGTTGGTCGCGCTTGGTGCTGGCATTGACCGAGTTAGGGTGCAATAAGACCTTGTCGTCCGAGGCTATACGAAATAACCTGCTCTTGACGATAGGATTTCTGACGCCAATGTTCGGATAGACGCCAGCAAGTAGTAGACACTTTAGTAAGTCGACGTTATTCGAATTGCGGTTCAACGCCTCGCCGCCGATTTCCAGGGTATCTGTCAGTTGCGTCGCATCTGCATCCAACAAACCAGCATCGACCAGCGATCTTTCAACCTGTTTGGCGGTACGGGAGATCGCGCAGAAGGCACCGTAATGCAAGAAGAGTTCCCTCGCCCTTTGAGGGACCGAGCGCTCCCCAGCATCGTGCGAGTATTGTCTCAAGTTCCGGAACCCTTTCAGGCAAGCGAGATGATCTGAGTTGGCTAAATTGAAGTGTTGTTTCGTGGCACTGGCCAGCGTTCGATTATCAAGTGGAGTCACGAAGAGACCCCGCTCACCGTACATGGAAGCGATGATGATCATAGGATCAAGACAACGGAATATGAGACCGAGTAAGATCATCTTACCAAGAGCAGGATGGACGGGAAATGTGGCCAGGACAGCGCCGAGCGCGGTCACTTCTTCGTCCTCTGTGAAGGCTTCGATAGCTTTGAGGTTTTCCACTGAGAACTTAATGGCCTCTGGCGGTGGCGGGTCGATAGCCGCAGACAAAAACTTTGATACACTTTCCTTAAATCCTTGAGCCTTGATTGACAGGCAGGTTCCTTGGAGGTCAGTACGAAGCAACTCAGGAAGACCGTAAGCTGGCATGGCTTCCCTGCGCTTGCGGGAGTATAAAGCATAGTAGTTACCATCTGACACACGGCCCGCTCGGCCCGCTCGTTGTCGCGCATTCGAATCGCTTTCCCACACGGTCCGCAACGCTGAGACTCGCTGTTCATGGGCGTAGGTGTTCTGTCGTAGCTTTCCGAGGTCAATCACATGCTTGACATCTGGTACGGTGATACTGGTCTCGGCTATGTTCGTTGAAAGGATAATCCTTCGACAATCAGCCGGTATGGGGCCAAAGATTGCTCGTTGTTGGTCGGCCGGCACCGTCGAGTGTAGTAAGTGGATACGAAATGCAACTTCGTCGGTAAAGTCGAGACCAAAGACAGCATGTTGCTTCATCAAAGCCTCCACAGCCGTGATCTCCTGAAGTCCGGGCAGGAAAGCAAGGATTGCCCCATCGGCAGTCGTTTCGCAGATGTGTGCGATGGTAGCCACAAGCAGAGCGATGGGTACAAGGCCTTCTTCTTTTGAGGCAGCTTCCGAGCCATTCTGGCCTTGCACCTTCTTCCAGTCAATGCTGCTTGCAACAGACTTTACTACTTCGTCCGCAACTGATACCGCTCCGCCGTCCGCACGTTCGAACGCCCTTTCAGCAATCAAATATTCGCTGGTGTCGTCCTTGTCTCGAGCAGCAAGAGTCAAGAATTCTTCGGAATGGCCCTTAGTAATCTCTTTCAGAATG
Source organism: Paraconiothyrium brasiliense (assembly GCA_025388405.1). Taxonomy (NCBI): domain Eukaryota; kingdom Fungi; phylum Ascomycota; class Dothideomycetes; order Pleosporales; family Didymosphaeriaceae; genus Paraconiothyrium; species Paraconiothyrium brasiliense. Next base: position 674,533 of record JANBXC010000010.1, on the reverse strand, counting down.
TCATCAAGATACTTTTCTTTGACCGGAAATAGACGCCCAGGTACGTCCAAAGATGGACACGGTGTCGATTTGCCATCAACTTCATTTGGAAGATATTCAGAAAAGAGTCGCGTGTCCATGGTCGCAGACATCAGTACGACTTTCGGCACAGCCTTCCCAGCGAGTCGACGGGTTGAGATCGCTTTCTTCAAGACAATGAGTAAGAAATCGATGGAAGTGTCTCGCTCGTGAACTTCGTCTATTATTAGATGAGTTGCATTGTCCATAACGTCATCGGCGTCCCATTTGAGGCGTTCAAGAAGAAGACCAGTTGTGCTGTAAGTAATGCTTCCTCCAAGCTGTGGAAGCTTCGAATCTGCTCGCACCTGGTATCCAACCGACTGCCCTAGACTTTCGCCGCGTTCCGTTGCGACTCGTCGTGCGACGGAAGTCGCGGCTAGACGACGTGGCTGGGTACAGATGACGTTGCAATTCCCACCCTCGAATCGACGGATCGCATCGTCCAGGATGATCTGAGGGACTTGTGTGGTCTTGCCCGATCCCGTCGCACCAACGATAATACTGTAGACGTTGCTAGACACAATGTCAAGGACCTTCGACGAGTAATGACTCATTGGTAAAGCTGCTCTTGCGTTGCGAAGTTCTGCCGTGTCTGAATCCGCTTCAAATCGCTGTAAGCGGTCAAGTAAAACTTTACTGGCTGTAGCCGACGCTATTCGTGGGCGCGGATCTCGTCTAGGCCTCGCCATAGATGCCGATATTGATGTTAATGACTTTTGATAATTCGAGAGCCCAGCATGACCGGCTTCGGAGAGGGTTCTTTTCATGATATCAGAGACTTTAGCCTTCAGGGCCGTCGTAATCGCTGGGTAACTTCCTAGACTCTGGGATCTGCCAGAGCTGCTCTGCTTCAAGTAATCTGCATACTGGGATAAGACGTCCGGTCGTTTTCGGGCAAGTTCAATTGCTGCTGTAAGGCATGCCAGTCGTCCAGCGGCTCGTTTCGTCCGCGCAACCACTCGTTGACCAAGTGGTTTGCCATTTAACATCAACTGACACGCAATGCCATTCGAATCAGGTAACGAGGAATCCCTCTTGAAGCCCAACAAATGACTTCGGCTTTCCAGTCTCGCAACCTTTTTGACAAAGTCTGAGGCTGTGACAACATTGAGCGCCCAGAAATCTTTTTCGATACCTAAGACTTGATTATGTTGCATTTGCAGCTGTTCCGCGGCACGCTTGAAAGCGACTACGGCTGCTACTTCCGCCTCGCCACTCGTATTGCCATGGGCAACAACGTCGATGTTCTGCTCTGGAAGTCTTATCGATACTTGCACAACGGTGTGGAGTTTTTGTTCATCACTGCCACGGACTCGGCGTTTCAGCGTGCGCATTGCGAATTGCGGCACAAGACCAAATGTAGCGGCATAATTGAATATATCTAACAAGCCATCATTCTCTTGCCGCATAACGTCTTGCTCCACCTCAACCAGCTCTACTAATGGTTCGGACTCCACGGCGCTCTCAGGTTTCGGTATCAGATTCTTTCCCTTTACAGTGGATATAGAGAAGAGCTTTGATAAGGCTCCAGTGCTGTCCAATCTTGCAAGCATTGCCACCCATGCTTTTCGTTTTGCTATTCTCTTGTTTGGGCCACTGCCAAACGTGTGTTCGTTGGCGATTTCTGGGATTCTGAGCTGGAGGACACATTCGACTTTCACGCCATGGGAAGAGACATAGCGTAAAGAAATTTTCGCCTCAATCTCTTGCCCCAATTTCAAGTGCTCGCAGAGGTTATAAATCTCAGAGTGGGCTGTATTCGCCCGGAACAGAAGTTGCGGAGCGTATGCGTACTGATCCTTCCATGTAATGTCCAGTAACTGTGGCATCGCTATATCTATAAGTGCTCCTATCTTAAAGACGGAGTCATTAGATGATATCGCCTTCTGAAGCCCGGTAAAGATTTGGCATTTAGCTAATGCCTTCGAGAATTGCGGGTTTTCTTTATTCTTGACACACCACTGCAGGTTTGCTAGCACGGCGTCCTTCTCTTTTTGACTCGCTTGTGAGTCCCAATCCATGGCTTCTTGGACAGAGTCCACAACCCCATCCCAATCAAGCGAAAGCTCCTTAGTACCATCTTTGATGACGGGCGGCTGAAGGATCTTGTTGTTCTCGCTGACGTTGGTCGTAGCATATCTGCCGGCTGAATCCGTAAGAAGTCGTGTTTTTGGACTCACTGACAATGCAGCATATGCTTGCGGTCGAAGTGCAACGTTAAAGGTTCTGAATTCAGCACATTTGGACCATGTCTTTAATCGGGCAGCCGGAGGCAAACCGAAGAATCTCATCTCTGGCGTCTTTGATTGCAATGTTCTTCCGGCTCTTACCACCGCACTTGTCCAACTATCATATGTACAGATTTATCATGCATGGCGCATTGGAGCTAAAACTTCATGTTCCCAGATGGCTTTGATCTGAAAACGTCGTCCAGCAACGAGACAACATCGACCCCGAGGGCCGAGGATTTTCCGTCGCGCTAAATCGTTGCGACGTATTTGATTGGCGGAGCGCACTAGACGATAGTGTCACATCAACGATCCCGCAATTGTCATCGATTCGACCTCGTGGCGTGTATGCATCTTGGTGTACTCGAGGACCGGAAGAACTAGTTTGTGACTATGCAGTTTGTGATGCAGTCGCGAAGGTGGGATTCACGGAGGCAACAACGGCTCCCAGGGTTTTGACGCCAACAGGGGGTGACACAATTATTGCACGCTTAGCTCAGCAAGCAACCTTCAAAGTCTCCTTCCTGAATATCCTACAAATTTTGAAACTATAAAGTAGTAGTAAAGCTTTAAAATGTTTTATCTACGTGTCATTGAGACAGATAAGTGAAGGAGGGATAATCTTGAAGGTGTTTTTGCTGAGCTAAGCGTGCAATAATTGTGTCCATCCTGTTGACCCTTTTATGACGGGTAAGTGGAGCAGCCATCGTACTAAGATGGTGCAGAGGGGGACGCTGGACTTCGGCGTGGCCCACCGAACTGTCTTGGGATTGCAGAATAGAAGAAGGAAACGGAGAAGGAAACGGTGTCCTCTGTGCCAGATCAAATTGCGCCAGCATCTAACAATAGTGTCCGAAAGTTTCTCACACGGCTCGTCGTCGATGTCATCTCAACGGAGCGCATGCCCCCGATGCCATAGGTGGCTTGTCTGCGGGTACTGGAGTCTCAATCGGGGTTCTAGATTATGAGGTTCAGGTTCAGGTTACTGAGTTAGACTGTACTATTTAATTGCTGCGTGAACAACACGGCTATGCTTCCTAGCTCCAAAACCGGATGCCCTCCTCCCAACCCTGAAACCCCAAGAATGCACATAGAAAATCTTCGAACGAAACCATATCCTCAAGAAACGAATGTAGATCCTGGGTATCTCATCAAAAACGCACTTCCCTGCACGTAAAAGAAAAACGTCCTGGCAGCAGCCTGGACTCTACCAAACAATCCCCCTCCAATCAAACTCTCCATCAACATTAACCCAATTCTTCTTCACAAACGCACTCTCCCAGCCCATCATCACAGCTAGTATACGGCAGCCTACGGAGCTCACCGTGCACACCACCGTATCCGCCTTCCCCACAACCGCCAAATCCATCAGATATGCCCGCCCCACCAACTCCCGTAGATTTAATGCCGCCTCAGGCACAACGGCCATGTCCTTGACATCACCAGCATTTACCGTCGGCTGACCAAGCGAAAAGAAGACGTCGCGGTAGAATCCGCCCTCCCAACCGGTGATCTCGTCGATCCACGGGTTCTTTTTGCCCTGCGCAGCTTCGAGCGCGGCTTTAGTAGCCAGGATAATGCGGTCTTGGGCGCGGAGGGAGTTTGGGCCTAGCTCGCCGGATTCGTAGACCGTGGGGTCGTCGGAAGCGAGGACGAGTTTGGATGAGGTGTGACGTGCGAGGAGAGGGTGTTCGGCGTTGCGGGTGGTGAGGGATTTGGATTTGGGCGAGGCATTCTCGATACGTTCGATGTAGAGGTCGCGCGCGGTGTTCATGTACCGGTCTAGCGGGATGTAGTCCTCGCGGTACTGGAATTCGTAGGGGTGCTTGTCGCCACGGCGGACGTGAAGGCCAATGCTGAGGCCGCCGTCTTTGGCGATGGGACCGAAGAGCGTGTGCGCGCGGTCCAGAACGTATGTTGCATCGTCGGCGCGGAGTTTGAACAGGGCGTCGTAGCCGGCACGGAGGAGAGCGAAGATCCTATGCTGGCGCTGGACATACTGCTTCGTGGGGTCTTCCCATTCTTCGGTGAAGGCATGGCCGAATGTCGAGGTGACTGTTGCGCCGGAGACAACGAGGTGACGTGCGGTGTGCGGGCAGGGCGTCATGTGGGAAGGAGGTGGAGGGAGACAGCCCGCGGCGGGTGGGGGAAGGAAGAAGGTGGAGTATTTGCCATAGGGCCTGATTAATGTTAGTGGTAGACGGGAACTTGAAAAGAGAGTGGCATACCATCGTGTGTCGTCAATGAAGAAGGTTCGGTTTTCTGCAATTGCGAGACCGTACGACATCCATAGACGCATCAACGTGTTACCGAAGCCTGCATCGCTTGTCTCCATGACATATGTGAGAGAATTGTCGCAAATTTGTTGTCCATCCGTGGACTGCTTGCTCGCAATAGCGCTATCGTCGACGAAACCCTTCGGTCTCCCTGTGGGCTTCGTCTGCGGCAGCAATGCCTGTGCCTCCGCATCCCCAATATCAATATAATACTGATCTTTCTGATAATAGCCTAGCATCCTCCTGGCAATGCCGCTTTTCCCCTGGGCCTCCTCACGCAACGTGGTCGGCATCTCCATCGACTGCTCGCAAATATCGCGGTAGTGTTGCGGTTTGAGCGGGAATTCATATTTTGCTGGTATCGACACCGTCCACCTGGATTTGCCCTTCGCATCCTGCACTATCACCGCCGATGGCTCCTCAGGTAAAAGATTCCCTCCCACCATCTCCCACTCTCCTGCATCTTGCTGATAGTCTGTGGATTGTTGCTGGTGATGAGCATACATCTGGCGCAGGACGAGCCAAACGATGATGGCAACACCACAACCACCAATTAGCAATCTTTTGACCAGCCGTGCCTGGCTTGTTGACGGCTGCTTTTTCCCATGTCTCGGGATCAGCGACGGGAGACTAGGACTCGGTGGCGGGCTGGGGCTCAGCAGCCCTCTTCTGGAGGCAACATTGGGACTCAGCAGTGTCGCCGACGTGATGGACGGACTGAGCTGCGAGTACGACGCCGTGGACCCAACAGTCAGATTGTTCGGGTTGCGTCGCGCGTGCATCTTCCTGAAGCTCTTGGTCGCCTGATTGAGCATCCTCTCGACTTCCCCCGCAACTTGAATTCTTCTCTTCTTCTTCAGCTGGATATTGGGGCCGGTGCTGAAGCGGGCCGCTGGCGTCCCAATGACGAGGGGATGCAGGTGTTTGGGACGCTACCTGTCCCTGCAGGTCGTTGCTGAACCGGTTTGTCTTGCGCGGATGGTGGGAAAACGGAGCGAGGCTCGCCTTCGACGCCTCGACTCAAGGAGCGTAAGAAAGGAAAAGAAAGCGGGATGGTACTATGAAAGCGAAAAGGAAGGTAAGAAACGAAGGCGCTGGCCTTGCTCAGCGCGCACTCATCAGCAGATGAAGAGACGTCAAGGCGACACGTCGAAGAAGAGAAGAGATCCGCGAGCAAGACGAAACAAAACGGCACCAGACCTCTAGCCAGGAAAGCTGCTGCTCAAATGAGGCGACGGAGAAAATAGGATTCCCTCGACCTTCCAGAGGCGGGCATGTAATTTGCAAAGGACACGAGCATGAACCCGCTGAAGCTCACGGCGTTTGGAGCACAGACGCGCAACGGCCGAGGAAGCACGCGGCGGGGACCCTAGAAGAAGGCCTTTCCTGCTCTGGTGCTGGAGGCCTCTCGCGCGGTCGGGGACCCGCCCGGCGTGAGCATGACAGCTGCGATGCACATTGGCCCGGAGGCGTGTTTCAGGCCGTCGATCGTGCCAGCCGAGCGGACGGTCCCATACGGCACCGCGGAGGAATTTCTTCATAGCACATTGCGCGGCTCTGAGGATGCTCATCACCTCGTTCCCACTCTCTGCGGCCTGTTGATGGGACGGATGACGACGCAGTCGAACCAGCACACTCATCCATCGCCCGCCGCCCGCGCCTGAAACACGGTGCAACCCCATCCGTTGCGCTCCCTTCGTCCCAAGAAGGCGCTCGCGCGCCTCGTATAAACGCCGCCGGACTCCGGCGCTCACATGACGGCTCGCCTGTAGCAACGGTGCGCTATGCTATGCGGCGGCACTGTCCCTGCCTGCTCCAGCCTGGCATGTCGCGTCGCATAGATGCAGCGCTTGCGCCTTACTCGTCTCACCCGACCCAACGACGTCGAGCAACACACATACATTGCGTCTAAGCAATCTACAAGACACTCTCCAGTGTATAAGTGTACCAACCCAGGCAATGCAGTGAGACCCGCAAATTGGCCCTAGTCCACGAGTAGAAGCTGCGTCAAGTAGCAATGTAAGTGCATTAAGTAGTCTTCAGATGGCCTCGCCTCCGATAGATGGGATGCTAGAATAGCTGAGATGAATACGAGCCGCAAGGAAAATAAGGGGTATCAAATCGAGAATCTCCCACAGCAACGCGTGCGTCGGGTACGCAACGGAAAAAAGGAACGCCCAAAACCCACCTGCGCACTCCGCGCAGTCTAAACCTACTAAGACAGGTGGTGAAGAAACGGCCGCAGAGGAGAAGCTATAAGGCGAAGGTGCCGTTGCCCTCGCTGTCGGTGCCTGCATGTCCAACCCCAGTCCCAAGAAAAAACGCCCTACGCCCTGCTACTGCGAAACAAAAGTATGGATGCCATCGTACACATCTGAACATTACATGCTTTGCTCCGTCATGTCTTGCGACCTGTTCCCTCCTCTGTGCTAGCGAGATGAAAGCGTCGTCCAAGTCGTATGCATGCACTGCACGCCCTTGCGTCCTAAGCGTTGTGATACATCAGCTGGTCTCGCTGACGAGCTCGTTGACAGGCCGAAGGCTGCTTCGGCGCGTGCCGCTCGCACTTGCATCGCCTGGGAGGCTACTGCGTCGTAACCTGTCGGCGCTGGTTCGTACGGAATCAACCTGTTTCGAAATCATTTCGTCGAGCATCCGAGTCACATCGTCCATGTTTCGCTCTGGTTTGACCGAGGCCGAAGTCAAGGAAAACGATCTTGGACTGGTAGTCACTGGCGACCCTTTCGAGAGCACACTACCATTGGTGCCTTCGCTGCGCTGCTGCGACGTTCTTCTGCTCCCAGGCGACCCGTCGCTACCGAGCTCCTGTGCCGCCTCGTTCTTCTTGCGCGCCGAGGTCAAAGCTGCAATCATTCGCTCCTTGTCCTCCAGCTGCGCTCGTAGATTGGATAGTTCGGCATCCTTTTCCGCAATTATGGCTAGCAGACCACCCTCCTCGCTATTCCCGCCCACCTTCTGTGAGAGCGACATGGACACGCGGGAGTGACTGGTTCTCCGGGCCTGCAATAATCGTTTCTCCAGTGTTGCAATGTACCGATTCTTATCAGCGAGATCACTCTGCAGCGACTGGATTTGTGCAGACTGGCTTGCGGTGCCATCGCCGTTATCGCCGAGAGAGTCCTCATCCTCGTCTCCATCAACAGGAACAGCCGAAAGGGTATTTTGGGAGCCTCTTCTCGGAACGTCAAGTGTAGCATGGCTCGCTGACGACCGAATCGACATTGGGCGAAATTCGCTGACCGTGGAGCCTCGTTGAAGGCTCATCGATGAAAACGATCGACTGTTGTTGACGCCCAGTGACTTCGAACTCAGAATCAACCGATTCAAATGTTCAATACGTTCCTTGAGCGCCGTCCTGGCGAGCTGCATCTCCAGCATCTGCTCTTCATGACGTTGCCGATCCTCCAGCTCTCGTGCCTTCTCCTCTTCTTCATCCTTCTCTTGTTCTTCATGTACTGACTGGGTCTCCTTTGCTTTGTTCTGCTCTTCGAGTTGCTTCCTAAGCTCTTGGATTTCTAAGCGATACCGGTCAAGAAGGGCTCGACTTCCTGCATCGCCACCAGCACCGAGAGACTCTTCTGCCTTCTTCGCGTGACTCACAATATTGTTCTTTGCGCGCGAAGCAAACTTCAACGTGCTTAGCGTTTCACCTATGTGCGTGTTGTTTGCGGCGATGCTACCGCTTGCGCCAATCTGAATCGTGCACAGGATACTGACAAGAGAACCTCCAGAGAGAGCACCTTGGAGAAGACGGGTAAGTTTGCTGTCCCGGTACGGCAAGTGCTTCTCTTTGCTCGACTTGTCTTTGTCCGGTGTCGACTTGTCCTTATCACCAGATAACCGCGCGATCACTGTTCCTAGAGTAAGCAAGCTCTTATTGATGTGAGACCCTTCTGTCCGCCTCTCCTTATTGTCAGCGGCCTTTTCAGATCCAGCCAAGTCAATGAGACTTAGTGTAGAAACACGGACACCACCAGGCGTGATTGCCGTGCGCTTGGAATCTTTCAAACTCCCACTAGCACCGCGCTCACGACTTTCTACGACGATTTGAACAACAGCGTGACTTCGCGAACTCCTTGCGTTGAATTGTGTTCCTGCCACTCTACGTGCATTGTCTCCACGGGCAATGACTCTCAGCAGCTGTGTCGGGCTTTGCACAATCTCTTCCTTGAGCGGGGTCGCATAAACACCGCGCTTGCTATCTTCTCTTAGCTTGATCTCCTCCTGGGCTCCAGGTTGACCATTCGGTCCCACAATGGGTCCAGCCAGTAGGTCATGAATCTTTTCGTTGTATATTTCCAAATAGCTGACCCGTAGAAGGAATTCCCGATGTGGTGTCTCGCGGATATAGGAGAAGATATCGGTGATGGCCAATGGAATGACACCAGGGTTCGTAGCAGTTCCTTGCATTGAAAATGTCTTGCCTGTTCCGGTCATGCCATAGGCGAATACGGTGCCGTGATAGCCTTCCATAACCCGACGAACCAGTCGCTTCGCAGCTGCATCGTACACACGGGCATTGTTGTCTTGGGTATCGAACACGTTATCTGCGTCATCACCAATTAGCCGGATCCATAGCCTCATGCACCATGCAGTGTGACTTACCATAGTAGTGGTCCCCACCATCACGACCTCTATATGAGATGAGCGCTTTCTTGCCACTGACTTCCCAGTCCGTCTCTTGCTTGCTGTCTTTGGCGCCAACGTCAGGCCGAACTCGCACACTGACCAAGACGTTGCCTTTGCCATCTTTTTGTGTCGCATTCTCGTCCGCCATAGCATGCGCACCAGCGCGACCTCGTGCGTCGTCGTCCCCGATATCTTCGAACGTTGTTGCGCTTGTTGCATATGATCCTTGTGCGGATGAGTTTCGGCTCTGCGGCGGCGATGGCAGCGTCAAGTGGTTTCCGTTCTCAACTGCGAGCGACTCGCCGCTGCCGTTGAGTAGACTTGGCGGGGAAAGTGGTGACTTCCCTATGAGACTACGGCCGCCAACATTGGAGACTCGCGGAGTGGTCTTTTTCAAACTGGTTCTCCTGGCCGGCGTAATTGGCGGCTTGAAGCCAGGTGCGATCCTCGAATCCACCGTCTCACCGTTGGGCGTCGAGCTGGCGGACAGAGGGCTAGGCGGATGACTTCCTAGTCTGCTTGCATGTTTTGGCGGTTGTGGAAATGCACCGATGCTGACGGTCTTTCGTAGCGACTTCCCGGGGGGCAGAGGACCAGCAGCGGATTCGGTAGCCGTGAGGGTCGGAATGGTCGGGACGTTGGAGGCGGAATTTGTGTGGCCCTTGGTCGGGCGCTGTGGCGAGGAAACAGCTCTGCTGTTGTTGTTGTTGGCACGAGCGGGAAGCAGCGAGCCCGACGGTTGTCGTAGGGCAGGCGCGCCGCCGTTTGAAACGCGCGACTTTGCAACCGGTAGCGAGGGCAGCGGGCCTGTCGGCGGAGCGATTGACGGGCGCGACGGGCGCGGGAGCGTGTGGCTCGTCATACTTGTCTCTTTTGTGTTTGTACGCGGTGAGCTGCGGCGCAGTTCTTGGACTCGCAGAGACGACGCTCAATCTCGACCCTTAATTTGCAGGCCTACGGCGCATTCATATCCCGCGTGCCTGCTCTTCCCTGGGCGACGAGGATTCAGGCGCGTCAACGTTTGGAAAGCCTGCGCGTTGCAGTATTGTCTGGAGTCGACGACGTCGTGGTGTCACTCGGGCGGGGAGGTCCCGGGCTCACGCTGCCGGCACTGCTGGGGGCGCGTCAACAGTCGAAAGCGGCGGGTGGTTGCAGCAGGGACAAGGGTCCGGGCCGCCAAGCTGCACGTTGCTCTACGTGTCGCAGCGGGACAGGCGAGTAGGCACCGACGGAGGGTGTAGACAGCGAGAGAGAGTCGAGGGGGAAGAAGCAACCCAGGGTCCAGCAGCGATGGCAGGAGAGGGCGCTGGCGCAGGGAAAAGGAGCTCGGATGTGGAGCGTTGAAGGCGCGAGCAGGGGGTGTCGCCGTGAAAAGTGGCTCGAGGGATCAACGATGGACGCGAAGTGCGGAGAGCAGAGCGAAGAGGGCCGTGTGCGCTCAGAGGACGCATGCACAGGCGTTCGAGGAAAGCAAATGGCTGCTCGAAAAGGGGCTCGACGACGTGGGGATCGATGGTTCACTCGAAAAGTGGCAGCGGGACCTACCCGAACTGGCATGTTAATGATTCTCGCTCTCTCGCTACAGCTACGCTCCATCCGCTCTTGCAGGAACCATAGAGCTGGTGCCAATCACACGGTAGCGACTCGGCCGGCTATGTACGATTGAAAGCCCGACAGCCACTCGACTCCTCAGGATTCCGCTTCTCCCAGCCAGTGACGGCCTCGTTAGCGATTATTTTCAGACATCCTGCCGATAACCCGGAAAACATGCTGCGTTAATTCGTGATAGAGTGACCCTCATCACCCGCAGACAGTCTAGGAACAGGCATGCATACCCGCCGCTAACTTCTCCCAGGGCTTTTATTGCTCCTATTTCCACCGATCCATGGCTCCGTGCCCAAGCACCACCATCGCTATACGAACGTTGTAGGAGCCATCTCTGTTGAATACGCCTGACAAGCCACACGCCATACTACACCATGATTGGGGTTCACGACAATCTCCGGCACACGCTGCGGTCACCGAACTCAAGAGGATGCGCGACCGGGGTCCAATCAGTGGTGGTATGTGCATCACGCCAAGGCTCGTGATGCCTTCAGGCACAGACGACGTCTGTCGATTGCGCCACGCTCCACACGTGCGGCCTGACTGTCAGTGATGGCGAGCAGCCTTCGGCGCTCACGAGGCATCAATCGTTTGACACTAAAAATGTCCCGGAAACGAGCGACGTCGATCTTTGTATTCGTTTGAGGTTTGGAGTATAGTGCTATATCTCGCTGCGATATTCAAACACTTGCCATGCGGCCGGTGCGCAGCATGTACCTCGACCGTCCAGATGCAGATTCAACGGAGGTCCTCTCATAAACGACCGTGGTCTGTCTTGCGCACCGCATGACAACCAATTCTCGCTGGTCTCGATCTGTTATAGCGTTCACTGGCTGCCGTAGACCAGCGCCATTGCACCGCCAGTGGAGAGCGTACTCTCGTGTCTGTAGATACTCGCATCTGCTGAATGACCTCGCTTGCTTCTAAACACTCCCTGAGCTAACGTGTTCTCGTCCAGCGCTATGGCCCGTGCAGCCGGGTACTCTGCGACTGCGACTAACCGGACAAAGATATTGTGGTTCCGATGATTTGGTTGTAGATAATCTATGCGTAACGTCGGGTCCATGGCAAGCAGGTTTATCTCTGCAGTCGCTAGTCCAGCCTCATCTAATAGGCGACGGAACACAAGACACGCAACCAGTGCGGCTCGTCGACCCATATGTTGTCGACAAACTCCTACAGAGTCCCCCAGTCGAATACTTGTGTACCAAGCCAAGACACTGTCCAGTATTGGCAGCACCAGAGAGTAAGATCGATAGCTAATTCAAGCGTTCCACAGAGTGCTAGGCGAGACACCAGTGCACCGGTAGATTTCCAGTCGAGTTCGCTGGGTTGAAGAAAAGCACTGAGGACACTCCGCGAAGCAGCAAAGTCCGGCCGATGGGCGAGATAATGTGATGCAACTAACCTAAGAGTCACCAACTTGAGTGGCAAAGAAACTAAACTCACGATCTGAGCCTTGCAGATGGAGCTGATCATCGATGACGGCTCTAACGAGAGCTGTGTGACCCGGTGGTACGGCAGCATGCCTGGTGACCGTATCGGTGTCGACGACGCAATGTCTCGTTGAACCGGTGTTGGTGGGCCAGATCCGGCGATCTCGGTATGAGATGAGAGTACATGTGGCGGGAGGCGAACCTCCATCTCTACCAAGTCTCCACGAGTGGTTATACGTATTCTCGGATCCCCATCATTGTGGCTCGGATGTGAGGCGGTGGGTGACAGTGGAGGCGATGAAGGCGGCGAAAACCGTTCTACTTCACTCAACGAGCTGATAGGGACAGTGATCGTCTCAGTCGCTTCACCTTCAGGTTCTATCAAAGACTCTTGCAGCACGCCGGCTATCTGAAGTCTGTTGACGTCGGTTACTTGTCTCCCAAAAACCTCGATAGTGTCGTTGTTCTGGGGGTCATGGGGTTGGGATCGAGAGTACAAGGTGTCCGGATCTCCCCAACCAATGAACTCAAGGCACTTGGCAATGGCTTTCTGAACAGATTTTGGTGACTTTTTTCGGAGGCCCAGTATGGCAGTAGTTCGCTCCCTATTTCCCTCCTCTGGGCTTATCATATCAGGGTTGTTTGGACGAATGACCGAGACATCAATAGGCGAATTGATGACTGCATAGACCCAGCGCTCCAGGAAGTGCTCTAAGCAGACGAATACGAATGGCGATGTCACGAAAGCCAGAAGAAGCTCCGTTGGTGATGCAAGCGCATTGTAGCTGACAGAAAACGGTAACAACGGCGACTGTCTGGAGAACGGTATAAACGATAATAACGGCGGCAATAACGGTCTTGCAGGTACTAAGCCAACGCGTTGTAAATACGAGTAATAAGAAAAGGGGTAGAACAGCAACTCAAGGGAAACCCGGAACCTAAGTTATTAGCTTTTAGTAATCAAGGGATAGTCGGTACATACGTTGCATTCAACACGGATCTCCATCGGCGGTATAGGTATCTAACTCTGAAGTTGCCGTGCTTGATGAGCAGTCGTTCAACGGGTCTTACCATGTGTGCACCGTAGACCGTGGATTGAACACAGAGCTGAGAAAGGAGACGGGATGGAAAGCCACTGTATAGCAGTGTCTTTCCAGCAAGTCGCCTCTCGGAAGCGACGATGCTCGAGAAAGAATGAAGACGAGGATATTGGAAAGTCTACGTGCATTAGGAGTTACCTACGGACATGCCAGGGTGCGTTACTTACAAGGAGCTTTTCTCGCAGCGATCCCACCCACCATGTACACACATTCTCTGTCAAGGTACATGTAATAGCGAGGGAGTGGCCAACCGTGTCCTCATCCTCCAATTCGCGTAGTCGTTCCTCGTAAGAACCAGGAAGCCCTTGTGAGGGAGAGCGGCGTCTCTCGACAACACCAATGGAAGCCAAGACATCGTTCTGCGCCTCCCTAAGGCGCCGGCCATGCTCATGTGCACGCTCTTGCTGTGCTGAAGAAAGCTGCACACATTCCGACGTCGAGGCGGTGGCCTGGACCGGTTCAAAAGCCGACCGTCCCTGCCATTGTAAGCTGTAGTAAGGCTAGCTGCAGGGCGATCAGCTGCATACGAGGGCGATCTTGGTCAAATATGCCTGACGGCCCATGATTTCAGGGCTCCTCGGATCAAAGGCGTAGCATGGGGCCCAATGAATAGGAAAGATTGCCTCAAAGTTACGGGCATGCGTGCGGGTTTAGCTAGTTGACGTCGGCGTCGCGATGGCTAACGCGCCGGCCTTATCGATAAGGGATATCGCGACCGCGAAATTTCCAGCGCCAAGATTTACACCTTCGAATTCACTCCACCTAATACAATGCGCCGATAGTTGTACACATCTTTCTGGACGCAATGGCCCAACGAACCACCGTGAAGACTACATACGACATCGAGCGTACGCTTCAACCAATCTACTCCGGTGGCAGCATTTCGCTTAGTGAGGACGGGCGCATTGTCGCCGCTTGTCTGGGAGAGGATGCGCTGCTCACGGATATCACAAATGGCAAAGAGCTAGGGAGAATAGAAGGAGTGAGTAAAGAGTTATTGTGGGACTTGCGCGGAGCTGACCATCATTACAGGATGGTGAACCCATAACAGCATTAATACGTAAGGCTACACGCTCCGGCAGAGAACTCGCGAACTAATGAACATAGTGACGCCGTCCGCGGAGCATTTGATTGTGTGCTTCCGTTCTACGTCGATGCATATTTATTTGCTATCGCCTTCCGATACCGAAGATGGCAATATCGAAATCGAATTACTCCGTTCACTCCGTCCGCATACCTCGCCTGTTGTTACTTTAGCCGTCGATACAACTGGTACTCTCCTTGCTACTGGCGGTGCGGATGGTATTGTAAAAGTATGGGACATTCGTGCGGGCTACACAACCCACACGTTCCATGGCCGTGGCGGTGTAGTCTCTGCGCTGCATTTCTTTCAGGTCGAGGTCGCAGCAAAAGATGGTACAATTGAGAGCAGCAAAAAGCGCAAGAGAATATCTCAGCAAGAAAATGCCCCCGAAGCAATCAAGGGAGAATCTACCCTGGAGTACAGGCTAGCTTCAGGTGTAGAGGACGGTAAAATCCATATTTGGGATTTACATACGCGAAAGAGTGCTGCTACTTTAGACTCTCACGTCTCTGTGGTGCGATCGCTCGACTTTTGCCCCGAGCAGAAAACACTGGTGTCGGGGAGCAGAGACAAGACGCTCATCATATGGGACGCTCAGAAGTGGAAGGCAAAACGCACAATTGCGGTGCTTGAGACTCTTGAGAGTGCAGGCTTCGTCGCAGGTGGACACATCGCCTACTCCGGTGGAGAGAATGGCCGCATCCGACTTTGGTCCACCGAGACTTCGCAAGAAATCACTCGTGAGCAGGAGCCTGGTATTGAGACCGATGCAATCGTGGATGTTCTCCACTATCCAGATTTGCCGTACCTCATCTCAGTTCATGCAGATCAGGTGCTGAATTTCCACTCGCTCGTCTCTGTTGAGTCACCTCTAGTAGAAGAAATCATCGATCCTCTGCCTGTGTTCCGAAGAGTTTCCGGTACTCACGATGAAGTAATTGATTTGGCATACATTGGGTCGGGGAAATCACTTCTAGCATTGAATACCAATTCTGAAGATGTCCGCATAGTAACTTTGGAAGAAGAGGGATCAAACGAAACAACAGAAGGAAAATATGTCGGGGCTGACGTGGCTCTACTCAAAGGCCACGAGGATTTGATCATCTCTCTTGATGTAGACTGGTCTGGACATTGGCTGGCGACCGGCTCTAAAGACAACACAGCTCGACTTTGGCGCATAGATCCAGAGAACCACTCGTACATTTGCGCAGCAGTCTTGACCGGCCACGCGGAATCCCTAGGCGCCATTGCATTACCGCACGCGGCACCGCCAGAGTCTTCAGCAGCATACATAGACCCGCTAAATAATCCACCTACATACATCATCACAGGATCGCAAGACCGGACAATAAAGCGATGGGATACTAGCAAAGATATGAAGCAGAAGTTGCGTGCAAAATATACCCGGAAGGCCCACGACAAGGATATCAACGCTGTAGATATAGATCCGTCTGGCGCCTTGTTCGCTTCGGCATCACAAGATCGTACAGTGAAGATATACTCGGCAGCTGACGGCGAAGCTGTAGGGGTTCTCCGAGGCCACCGAAGAGGCGTATGGACAGTCAAGTTCCAACCGAAGGAGTCTCAAGTGCCAGGATCCGGAGGCAAGGGGCTGATTGCCACAGGAAGCGCGGACAAGACTGTCAAAGTCTGGAGCTTAGCCGATTACAGCTGTCTCTTAACCCTCGAAGGCCACTCCAACAGCGTCCTGAAGCTTGCCTGGCTTCCCTATCGGCCTGTAGATGCACGCGACAAACGTGGATCACAGGTAGCGTCCGCGGCTGGCGATGGTCTTGTCAAGATCTGGGATTCTGCATCGGGCGAAGGAATGTCCACGCTTGACAACCACACCGACCGCGTCTGGGCCCTCACCGCGCATCCCAGTACCGGTGCACTGATTTCCGGTGGCGCAGACAGTGTCATCACGTTCTGGAAAGATACTACGAGCGCGACACTAGAAGCCGCCACCACAGCAGAGACACAGCGCGTGGAGCTTGATCAGAAACTGCAGAATTACGCTTTCGCAGGAAATTACCGTGAAGCCATAACGCTCGCCCTGCAGATGGATCAACCAGGCCGACTCTTCACGCTCTTCAAATCCGTCGTTGAGTCTGACTTACCTGACGAGGGCAGTCTCACGGGCCTCTCTGCGGTTGACGACGTTGTTGCCACCCTCGCAGATGAGCAACTTTACAAGCTTCTCTTACGCTTACGAGACTGGAACACCAACGTGCGCTCTGCGCCCGTCGCACAAAAGATCCTTTGGGCGGTAGTAAAGTCGTATCCTGCATCACGGCTCGCAGGACTCAAACCTGCGGACAAGGTTGGCGCGAAGGGGAGTTTGAAGGATGTGCTGGATGCAATCAGGGCGTACAGCGAGAGGCATTATAAGAGGGTCGAGGAGTTGGTGGATGAAAGCTATTTGCTGGATTTCACTCTGAGGGAGATGGATGAAGTAGGCGATGTGAAGAGCCTTACAAATGGGACGGCGCAACTAGAGCTTGGTGGGGATGTGCTGATGGTGGAGTAAGCGCAGGTACGAGAGTCTGGTTGAATATACCCAGTTTCGTTTCGCCATTAGTGCTTCGTGTAATGACGGCGTCCTACCAGTCAGGTACCGTTGTGGATGAGAGCTTTCAGCCATGCCTCAGTAAATTCTTGTAGAAGAGGGCTCACATTAGACAGTGCAATAATTTAGACATATCGCTGTATTCAATTGCTGGTACGTGTCTAGATCATAGCCTGAGCCCTAGAGAGCGGAGCCAAGATGCGGGACCTAAACCAGATTAAGAATCTAGCTTTGCATACTAATTCGACTCCCTCCAGAGTCTGTAAAATATCGACTAGAACATGTCTCGCCCTTCCAATCGGCATCCGCGCAATCTGAGAACGATCGGGGTGAGCCAATCGTTCCTGCCAAGGTCGCTTAGCACGTGATGCTACGTCACAGGAAGCGCCCACGGAGGTCCGCGTCAAAGGGGAATAGCCGTTGGATACAGCACACAATGGCGGGAGCGAAACAAGGCTCCCGCAATGTGCCAGGATGGGCGCCTTGTTTCGGGACATCTATGACCTCTGTTAATTACTGCTGGGTTTATGTGTGCATGTTATGGTCGTCGTTGCAAGCATTCCCACTCACTCGCTACTTTCTGAATCCTGAGCTTCGCTACCGTAAGCCCGGCTGTGGTGAACACAACGTGATAACCTGGAAAGAACGTTTTCGGTCCCTAACCAAGGAAAAGAGGAGGATTCAATATGTTCGCTCATCTTCCCTCGGCACTAGTACTCTTCCTTTTGACCCCATCCACTTTCGCCTCCACACTTTCCTTCCATCTACCCCGGGCCAACCAAGCAGCCGCAGACTACACCAAAGACGATCTGTTCAAAAACACGATCTTAAATGTCACAAATACCTACCGCAAACAGCACAATGCGACAAGTCTAAAGTGGAACGACACGCTGGCCGACTATGCGAAGGATTGGAGCGCGAAATGCAATTTCGAGCACTCTGTACGTTACACTCTTACTTCCGGAGAAATTGTTTTGCTGACCGGATGAACAGGGTGGACCGAACGGGGAGAATCTGAGTTCAGGCTATCCGAATGCGAGTCAAAGTATTATTGCGTGGGGCCATGAGAGGGTCGATTATGATTTCAAGAAGGGAGAGTTCACGTGCGTAGTGCCTGCTTGCTTTGATATCTTAGCTTATAGACAGGATAGGCACGAAACAGGCCACTTCTCCCAGCTCGTATGGAAGGCCACGAAGACGGTTGGCTGCGGCCGCACTGAGTGCGACGGCCAGGATAAGGGCAAGGCTCCTGGATGGTAACTAACCCTGTCTTGTCCCTCGTACCCCCTTTCCTATTAGTTTTGCTTTCCATATTTGAGACTCTGGAAATAGCAAGGCTGATGTGAAGCAGGTTCGTCGTCTGCGAATACTACCCTCCGGGCAACGTCATCGGCAGCTTCATCCAGAACGTGCAAGCGCAAGTTCCAGAGGACGAGCAGCCTGAGGGCCCGAGCGATCCTGACGTGCCCGAGGAGGAACCGGATGCGAAGGAGTGTCCGCAGGGTGGGGATTGTAGCGGTGCCACAGCGTTAAGTATGAGTAAATGGGCTTGGAGCGCGGGTGTTGTTGTCTGGGCGGCGATGGGGTTGTTGTAGGCCGGGATGTGTTGTACGCTTGCATGATATTCATGACTTTCATAGCGTTGAAGCGATCACATCACATAGCGATATGTGTTTGCGAACCAGGAAACCTACCCCGCGTGACTACGTCTAAAGAGCATTCACCCTTCGCAGTGATCGCTGATCGTAGGAGGACGAGCGTCGAAGCCTTGCTGGATTGGCTCAGAGGTATTTTTGCAGATGCACATCACCTCTTACGCCCTGAGGATGGAGTATGAGACGCGGTTTGATGTTAGCGCATGATGGTAATATGGATAGATACAAGTTTCGAATGACTTCTCGTGCGTTCGCCTCAGTGAATACTGTTCTCCATCATTAGCAACTGCACCGGACTGGTCCGTCCGTTGTTCAGGACATTCTATTTGAGTATGAGGGCTGCGCTAGAATTAAAAGAACCATACCTTGAGGACTTTGACCCTCTTTTCATTTTCCCTGTAGTAGCATACTGACGTAGCGTACCTCGGTCATGGCGGGCTTTGAGTATTAGGGCTGATTGAATCTCTAGCGTGGCTCAGCTTACGTCCTAGCTTGCGCTTGTTCCCGCAACCCCAGCAACCTACCAAGCTGGTCATCGACATTATGATTTATAATAGTTGCTACGTTCAAAGTTTTGAGCGTGATTACTCAGACCTCTTGCAGTTTATGATTAGCCTACCACGTGCACCCAATCCATCGGGTAACGCTAAATATCAGAGGGCGAGCGGGATTCGCTGTGTCCTTCGACCTCATCACGCTCTCTCGCACGACCATGTCAGCTAAAGCTCTTTCACGGACCCTAACGCAAGGCTTTGACAGTCGTTGCCTAGTTTAGGCTCGCCCATCGGCGAGTTGCCCGGACGGTAAGCTCAGGACGAGTAATCTAATGAAGTAGTTTGCCGGGCGGATGGTGGGCTCATTACAAATGCAGGGTATGCGTGCGATATCGTGATGTCTAGTATCAGTACGCAGAAGTTACCTGGACAGGTATAAATTCTCCGAGCCGCAGCTCGTATGCAATGTCATTACAGCAGCTTCCGCCCTCTCCAAGATGTTCACCCAGATCGCCCCGCCGGCAATTCTGCTGTCTTTGTTGAGTGCTACCTCTACCGCTCACCCACTGAGTGATAGTGCTCCTGCCAGCCAGCCGAAGCCATACACCGTCAATGTCGACGCGGATTTCATTGAAGAGACTCGAGTCAAAGCCAGCCAATTCCGTCAGACAGAACCCATCGAAGCACCAGCATGGTTTGACGGTCCCCCAACTTCAGAGATGAATGCGGTCGCAAAGTATTGGGCAGAAGACTACGACTGGTCGAAAGTACAAGATGGCATCAACAAGAACTTTTCACACTTCTACACCACGGTGCCGTCACCGGGAGGAAACTACGGTAGCAACGAGTCATTGGACCTCCACTTCATCCACCAGCGTAGCAAGAGGGATGATGCGATTCCCATCCTCTTCCTCCATGGCTGGCCTTCTACCAGCCTAGAGTGGGAGAAAGTCATCTTGCCCCTGACGGACCCCAAAGACGATAGCCAGCCGGCCTTCCACGTCGTCGCTCCCGACCTCCCAGGCTACGGCTTCTCTCCCGCACCTAAAGCACCGGGTCTAGGTGGCCCGGAACACGCCACCGTCTTTGCCAGTCTCATGGCTCAACTGGGATACGATCGCTACGTCCTTTACAGTACCGATCTCGGCACCGTCGTTGCCATGAACTACGTCGTCGACTACGCTCCGCGCATCATCAACCACGTGACGGACTTCTACCTGGTCTTTCCCACTGACGACGACAACGCGCGGTACGCCGCGAATCAAACCACCGCCGAGGAAACCGCGTACATCAGCTCCATCAACGGTTACTTGACGAATCACTCTGCGTATGCATCCATTCATTCTACGCTCCCGTTATCGCTGGCCTACGCTCTCAACGACTCCCCCGTCGGTTTCCTCGCCTGGCGCTACGAGCTCGCTTGGTCGGTTTCAGACGTCGACTACACCTTCGACGAGCTCATTACCGACGCCCTACTGCTCTACATCCCCGGCGTGTACGGCAACATCAGGAGCTACAAAGAGCTTTTCGGGCTCGATTCGTTTGCACCGAAGGTCCCGTACACGGTGCCGACGACCGTGCTGCAGTTCGGGGGCAATTCGCACTATGTTGAGTTGGCAAACTTCAATTATGTGCCAAAGGATTGGGTGGAGAGGACGGCCAACGTCACGTACTTCAAGAGACATGAGAAGGGAGGGCATTTCCCGGCTTTGAGTCAGCCGCAGTGGGTAATTGATGACATCAGAGCTGCGCTTGCATAGAGGATCGAGTGTGTGATGCTTTTTGTACGTACGCCTGCAACTCGAGCCTCAAGAAGCACCGTTAGTGTATAATAGACAATACGTCAAATCTTAGTCACCTTTTCAGTATCACTCGAGCATTAACACACAGCCTGAGTGGACCTTCTCCTATTCTTGTACACTCGATGATAAACTAACGAAAACGCTAAAACGCCACAATCATCAACAAACCCATTCAAACCAAACGCTCGCCAACAGCAGCGATGAACCACACCTCATTGACATAAATCATCCATGCCTCCATGCCTCCATGCATTCGTCATCTTCATCCTCGTTCCGTCGCCGGTTCTCCTTACCAGACGAGCAGCAAAAGCATTCAAAAAGGCGTAACTCGAACTCCAAGCGCAAACCCGAAAATGTCAAACAAATAAAAAAAGTGGTATCTGAACTTTTCCCAAACCCACCGCCCCCAAGTACCCGCACGAGTGATCCAGACACCTGACCGATAAGTATGCCAGACAAGATGTTACAAGATCAAGACAGTAAGTGTCCACGGTCAAGGGAGCAGAAGGACAAAGCAAGGGAAACAACAGAAAACGAAACGCTAAAACGTAAATTATCTTGACCGAAAACCAGAAAACATAGAAACAATAGGAATGGACCTGCAATGGGATAACCCACGCCATCCACACCACCCAACGTTTTGAGAGACCCAACCAGAGACGAGACGTGCGAAAGGGATTCTGGAAATACGGACTAGTAATAGTCGTATCTCCTGTACCTTCGGACAATGCGAACGTTTTCGTCTTCGGCTCGGTCCCACTCCACGTCGAGCACTGTGTGAAGGTCAGCAGGCCCTCACATGACAAGACATTCTTCTTCTGCGGAGGCGATATGTTAGCGAAAGGATAAGGGTCCTGATTATGAAGCAGGTTTCTTCGCCTTCTTCACAGACGATGAGCGACCAGAGCCGCCGCCCCCAGCCGCCCACTTCATAAACCCCGATGGCGCGGCTTTCTTCACTCGAGGACGTGATCCGGCAACGCTGGGCGTTGGGTGGATTGGCATGATCTCTATACCTGGTGCGCCCATCGGGGGACCTGGGGGAGGAGGCGGCGGCGGCGGCAGATCGGGCATCATCATCGGTGGAGGCGGAGGGATGACAATGTGAGCGGACTCACGCTTCTTGCCCGATTTCTTGGGCTTCCCGCCCTTCGGAGGAGGACCGTGGTGGGGAGGTGGTGGAAGTACCTCCACAGGCGGAGGCGGTGGTGGCGGGGGTTCAGGCATAGGCCACATGTGCATCGTAATTGCCCAATCGGGCTGCACCATGGTCTCCCATACTTGGGGCAGAATAATTTCGCCATCCGGACCAACAAGGTCATAATGGCCCTCGTGTACGTGGGGACCAATGACATCGACATGAAGGAAGGCCTGTTTGATCAATTCTTCCATTCCCTAGGGTCATGTTAGCTGTAGAACTGGGGCTAGGGGACTTCATATCATACCTTCCATGTTTTGCAAAGGTGCCAAGGGAAGCTGAACTTGCGGCCGACTGCATCCTTGAACTTGATCGGAGGTTTCGGTGCATCTGACGGCTTCAACTTCGCAGCCTCCTCCTCGGCAGCTTTCTTAGCCTTCTCAAGCTCCTCCTGGGCTTTCTTGGCTTCTTCGAGGGCTTTTTCGTGCGCAGCTTTCGTTTCTTCTGCTTCCTTGGCCGCCTTCTTCTCAGCTTCCTCTCGAGCTGCCTTCGCAGCATCTAATAATTTCGCTGCTGCCTCGGCTTGGGCTGCCGCCTCAGCGGCTTCCTTCGCCACCTTTGCGTCCGCTTCGGCCTTGTCGGCTTTGCGGGCTGCTTCTACAGCTTCCTCGCGCTTCAGCTGCTCCTCCTTCTGGGCCAGGATAAGCTTCTCGAGTTTCTCAAGCTTGTCCTCGTCGCCCTTCAATTTGGCCGCAGCGGCAGCAGCAGCAGCTTCCTCGGCGGCCTTCCGCTTAGCTGCCTCCTTCTCGATGCGTGCTTGCTGCTGTTCGATGAGCAGTTGCTCTAGGCGGGAGAATTTTGCATCTTCGGCTTTCTTCTCCTCCATTTCCTGTTTGCCAAGCAAGAGCATCTCAAGTTTGCTGAGCACATGGTTCTCTTGAGGGTCTGGAGGGGGTGGCATGAAGGCTTGAGGAGGAGGAGGGGGCATCACCGCGACAGTCTGGGGCGGCGGTGGAGCGGATGGTGGTGGAGGCGGGGCCTGCACATGTTCCTCATGGTGCGCGGGGGTAGACTTTCCTGACCGAGATCGGTGATGCGGAGGACTGTAATCACGAGGCGGGTGCGGGGGATACATGGGGTGCATGCCGGGCATGCCACCAGGCGCACCGTAGGGAGGCATGCCGTAGGGAGGGTAGTATCCTTGGCCACCGTAGCCATATGGCATCATTGCGCCCATCTCGTTGGGGGCAGGCGGAGGCATAGAGTTGCGATGGCCTCGTCTGCCTCCGTGTGCCGCGTGTCCATGGCCCTCAAAGTAGCCATTGGCTCCCGCGCCAGCGTGAGGTGAGGCGAAAGGGTTGGGGCCTCCACCTCCTGGGGCAAATGGGTTCGCATTGTATCCGTATTGATCGGGACGTCCTCCAAAGGGTACTAGCTGATCAGGCGCGGAAGGCGGTCCAGGTGGACCGCCCTGGAAGGGGTTGTATCGCGGGTCAGACATCATACTGGGCGCATAGCCACTGGGGGTAGGTTGCTGAGGAACGTGCGCCCACTGGTCGTGAGGATGATGCGGAGAGGGCCCCGGCCGTGGAGGGCCATAGGGGTAATCGTCGTGGCTGTCCAGACTTTCCGAATGGACGGATTGAGGCCTTCGCCGCCGCGGCCTCGCGTCGTGTTCTAGGTTGTGCCGGCTGCGGGACCTATGGCGAGCGTCTTCGTGGACAGGCGTGTGCCGTGCAGACTTGCGGCGGGGGCCTTGGGCGGGTCGGGAGGGAGGGGCAGGGGCGGTGACAGTGTGGTGCTTCACTCGCGCTGGACGTGAAGCCGAGTCCGAGGGCTCGATCTCGTCAATGTAGTCCCACTCCTCGTCGTCCTCTTCCTCGGAGTCTGAGTACTCCTGGCTGCCTGACGAGACCTGGACACCCGAGGAATCTTCCTCTTCGTCGGTGAAGGTGTAGTGGTGCTCAGCACCAGTCGAGTTGTTGATGGTGATGTTTCTCCTAAATTGAATCTCGACGTTAGTGTCGCCTCGGTCTTCGCGGGAGGGAGAGAGCGAAACAGTGCGTGCAGGAGAGATCGAAATGGTGGAGGCACTGGTAGTGCGAGAGATGCGGGAGGAGGAAGCAGAAGGGGCTCGACGAGTACGGGCAGGGCGGCGCGAAAGCGACCGCGGGGACGAGTGCGAGGCAGCGCGCTGATGAGGAAGAGCTATGACTAACGGCATGAGGATGGTATTTTTCAGGCGTCACCGTACTCGCGCCTTCTACCAGAGAGAGCGCGGGTGCGGTAACGTTGCGGTGCGGTATAAGGTGTAGAGACGGACCTGTGTCCTGTAGAGGCCTTTGCGCGCCTTGGGCGGGGTGATGTTTGCTGACCTCGCTCGGCCTGGAGTCGGCGGGGAGATGGACGGTGCTCAAGCTTGCGCCGTGTTTGTAAACAGAGGCGGAGGGCCGTCCGGCGCACAGCAGCAAATTGGACAGAGGCGGCGGGCGGCGGACGAGGGCGCGGAGGGAGATGCAGTCTCGGGCACGGGCGGGGTTGGAGGACTTGAAGAGGGCAGCGGCTGCTGTAAGGCTGAGGGGTGTGATTCGATGCTGGGCTAAACCTCGTCGCAGGAGCCGACTGAGGCGTGGACTGGGCTGATCCTGGTCCGAACTCCCTTGCCGCTCGTTTTGGGTGCCCAAGGGAGCTGTTTGAGAGGCGGCAGCTAGGCCCGGAAGGGGGTGCGGTTACTGCGCTGGGGGCCGGAGCAATCGATGACGGCGCAAGCACCAGTGCGGGCGGCGTGGGACGGGACGGTGAGAGAGAGGGAGGGGTGGATGGCCGAACGGCGGGCTGCCAGGCAGGATGACGACGTGCGATCCGAGGCCGCAGATCAGGCGCGGTTTGGCAGGATGTCAAGTGGACGGCGCACCCTTTACGAGCAAGTGGGGCGGTCGCACGGTGCAGTGCAGTGCAGAGCAACGGCAGGCCTCAGTCAGCGGCGGCGATGCTCAGTGGCTCGCTGTGTAGGCAGTGCAGGGCGGCACCGGTTGCTGTGGTGCGGAGAGATATGGACTGGAACAGAGGGGATTGTGGGCTGGAATGGTGCGCGGGCACGCTGCTCATGGAAGTAGCAGTCTTCTGCGCCGGGTTCTGCGGATCAACAACAAGTAACAATGCGTCAAGTTGGAGGCTGAATTTGACATAGCAGGGAGTCTGGCGAAAGACGGGGGATGCACGGGGCGACGAGCGCGGGAGAGTCGAGGAGCCGGCGGGCAGAGAGCGTGCAGGCAACAAGGCGTGGAGAGTATGCAAGAGCGACCTCCTGCTTGCCCGATTTGCCCTTATTTATTGCTGCACACCGGAGCTTGGCCAGCGGAGTCATATTCTGGGCCCAGAAAACCTGGCGACGGCGGCCGTTCCTTCAGTTCCCTTCAGACGTGGTGCGCTCCCATTGCTCGCCCCCGTCCCACTCAGGCCGCGCCTTACCGCCTCCAGCAGCCACTCGAGCCCAAAACACCTGCATCGATGCCGCCTCTTGCAGCAGCGGAGCCTCGACGCATCCGCCATGCAGCCCAACATGGAATTTTAATCAAGTGTGCGCACTCCCCGTGGGCCACGTGTGAGCCGCCTGCCCATACCTCTACCGCTCCGTGGCCTACCACAGCCCGCATCGCCCGTGTTCCCGCCCGCGCTGCTGCATTGGCGTGAATTGGCGTGCTCCGCTCACCGGTTGAACGTCTGCGTCAGAGAACTGGAAATGGGGCTACATTGAAGCTATCCAGAACAGCGTTGTGATTGCCTCTGAGCCGTCCGCGTATGAAACACGCCTCACGGGCTCGTCTTAACCTACACTGCTACTGACGCCCAACACTTCGACGACCACGTTGACAACTGTGCTGATGCTCCAGAGCGCCACCAGGCCCCAGCCAATCGTCTTGTCCATCTTCCACCGTCTCCATGGTACTGCCAACAAAAGCCCGACCAGGGTCACAAGTAAGGTACCCCCAGATATGACCAGCGTGGTGCTGATGTCGATCTGGTACGGCTTGAACCTGATGGGCTTGTCTGGATGCTTTGCGTGGTCATGTCGACCGCCTTTGAGGATGATCCAGCATCCGCTCAGCCCGATACCGAGGAGGATGTTCAGCATCGGGCCTCCAAAGCATGCTGAGAGTGCCATGACCGGGAACCCAAGCCGCGCCACCGTAATGTCAGCCACGAAGTCTCCTAGAGAGTTCCCGACCGCGAAAATCGTCAGTCCCAGAATAGCATCACTCATGTTCAAGATGACCCCAAGCGTCTTGAGCACCCCTACCACTTCGTTGGCGATGGAACTGATCCAAGCAATACTCACTGCAAAACCTAGGAAGCAAAGCACCGAGCGCCATCGTGGTGGTCGTGAGGCTGTCGTCGTCATGAGAAGGAAACCCAACGTGCAGAGTGAGACGAGGAGAGACCACATCGTTGGGCGAATAAGCGCACGTGGGTGCTCGAGCTCCGTATTCGCCCACACTATGAGGACGATGAAAAAGGGTGCTGTAAAGGTTTGAATGATGACGAGCCATCTGTTCCACGTCTTCGGCCCAGACGAGGGTGCTGCAGTCGGAAGTTGCTCGGGCGACTGCATGATAGCTCTTTCGGCCGTGGGTATAATTTGTTGCGGCTGGCTAGACGGATTCGTGACAGTGTTGCCAGCTCTGCCGGTGGCATCAGCTTTTCCAATGGGAATCACGCTGTGGTTCCTGCCACAATTTTCGTTTAAGGGATTCTCGGCATCTAGCCCCGAGACCATGCTGCGATGATGTGCTGACAGACTCCCATTGACTGATGTCAAACCATCAGGAAGACTGAGATTGGTCACAGATGCTGGATCTGCGTCATCTGCGTCATCTCTGTGTTCTACTACCGGCAAGGTTATTGTGAGTAGAAATACACTTGGTGCTGCAACAACGCCGAGCATCTTATCCCATATGTTCTTGTCCCTCCAATTCCACAGGGTAGGGTACAAAGTCGACAGAAGAATGCTAGGTGGCGGTACCACGGTGGATGGCCACCAACGGGGGACTTTGGCACGATCGCTGGTTTCCATGATATGGTCCGCGAAATAATCGGACGAGAGAGAGGCAGCAGAGACGCTGGGAGGTGGCAGACGAAGGCTCGGAGCCCTGGAACTATGAGCGGAGCCTGGGTAGTCTGTGTACGCCGGAAAGGGGATCGGAGGCGAGGCAGAGCCCGGTACAATCAGCTTGGGCTGTGGGCGCGACGGTGCCACAGACTCCACGATAGGTGATGATAATGGGCTTGGAGTGGTGTTCACCGAGCGCACCGTAGATCCGGACCCGTCCCAAGTTGGAGGTGCCAGCAAATTGGGAGTCGGATTTGGAACAGATGTCGGAACTACAGCACTTGGTGCCGATAAATCATATTCTGACGCCGGTGGTGACAACGATATGACTGGGGATGGAGGTGGTTGTAGATCAGCAGCGTTCTGATCTTTGTTATCCTCTGGCGAAGCCGGGCCAAAGTCAAACGTAGGGACCGCTCCGGGACGTAGACTCTCAGGATCGAAGCGGGTGTTATCTACATCGTTGGCAGAAACTGCTCTCAGACGATTAGGCAAATGTCTCTGTACTTCTAAAGTAGGTCTGGTGACTAGGGGAGTTTCTTCGGAAGGTCCTTGTTCAACGTCATATGGTGGTCGTGGTGCAGGATCCGAGGTAGTCGATATGAGGTCCTGCTGTTGTGCGGTAGTATATGTTGGATCGTCGGAGTATCGGCGCAGGTTGATTGGAATCGTCTGTATGTTCCTAGATTTTTGAAGAGATGATAGTACCGCGCGGAATTCGAGTGCACCGACCAAACTAGGCCGGATGGGTGTGTGAGTGTTTCGTCTACGTCCAATCTGTGGTCTACTGACACGCATGTTGTCGTTCAACTCCCCTAACCATCTTTCGCGCATCTCTTCGTTTTCGTCTGCCTCCAAAGAATCCCTACGATCATCACGTTCAAGGGCTGCGAAGTCATCGGCAGATACACCTCGCGACAAGCTAGGCCGACCTGCATTCGTGGGTCCGTCATCTTCGTCATGGTACTCCTGAGGGACTTCTTCTTCTTCACCGCCGGGAACGACGTAGTGGCTTCGCATTGCGGCAGCCCTGAGTCTTCGGGCTTTCCTGCGCCCTAGCCACCAGTGCCACACCATGACGAAACACACGTAAAAGATATAAAAGCCGACCATAGTGCATGATTCCCACAGCATCAGCTTCCCGTCCCAGATGAAGGCCATACTGAAGGTGGCGGCTACAATGAAGAAACCCACATCCCGAACAAAGCTTCGCCTCGCGACTTTGAATGGCCGTACCAAAGCCATCGAACCTGCCACAACAGCAGTGATGAAACCTGCCGCTCCTATCAATTCCCCAATGGCGAGACTGGCGGAGTTGGTGTTGAAGGCGGCAAAGGTAGAGAACACATCCGGACTTCCGTTGCCAAACGCTAAGAAGGTAACTCCTGCCATGCTCTCGCTCATACCCAATAGGTTGGCGATGGTGCTCAGGTTGACGCAAAAGAAGTCGCTCGCAGCGATGCCGATGGTGCTGAAGAGAAGCGCAAGCCATAACACGAGAATAGTGAATGCGACCGGTTTCGCATGCGGAAGGCGACAGTAGTACAGCGTGAGATATGAGAAGATACCGGCCTCTTCGTCTGGACAATTCTCTCGAACGAATGCGCACTTGTCCTTCGCTTGATGTACCATCCGACATTCTTCATCTCGTCTCAGAACATCTCTTTTCGAAAACCCAGTACTGTACGCGAAATCCGTGTTTGGCTTATTCTCACGCCCAGTCTTGACCCAAGCCAGTAAGACCAGTATCGAGACCGCCAATATCGTGAGCGCAAACGGGCGCGCAGAGTAACGGGGGCGCCGGCGCATCGTGAAGTGCTCTGGAGCAGGTGGGAAACTCATTGTCACCTCATCTTACCATAACTTTCGCGGTTGTAGGGTTCGCTGTAGCTTGACGACACCACCTCTGTGGCGATAAGGTCTCGATTACGAGGTTGGTGCAGCCCGCGATGATGTCGTCGCAACGTGCGGATGCCGAGGTGCGCGCTTATGACGACTTGCAGAGGGTTACGCAGACGCAGAGCGCAGGGCGGGAGTGATAAGAATGGAGGTCTGGCTAGTGCGATGGAGGACTCAAGCGCGAACGGCCTGCGAACGACGAGTGCAGCGTTTATATGTAACGCCAGCGGCATACGACGACCAAGAATCAAGCTTCTAGGGAGCTTGCGACGTCGTGCTGAGCCACGTGTGGCGAGTGCTTGTGGCGACGGTGGGGAAGGCGCGACTGGCGCGCACGTGTCTTGGCGTGTTGACGGTGTTTGCGGGTGAGGACGCGGTAAACAATACCACCTGCAGACTATCCACGACACACGCCCGAAATGCCGCGCACCAGCTCGTCATCCAATGCGTCGGCCACGCCGCAGAGATCTTCCACGACCAAGTGCGCTCGCCGTCCTCAAGATGTGTGACGAGAAGGCTAACTCGGTGTGCAGAGTACCGCTGAACGACGACAAGCAAGAGAAAGCGAGCCGTCGCTATGCGCAACTACGGAGAGAGTCGATGCGGGCTTCTGCGACGCCGAACCGAAAGCGGAAGTCGCTGGGAGCCCAGGATAGTCCTCACACACCTGCGATAGAAGAAGACATAGAAATGCCCGATGTCACCGGAACCGCCGTTACGCCCATGAAGCGACCCGTACCATTACTAGCCAACTGGGACCAATGGATCGAATTGGCCACAAACAATGTAGGCAGAGGGTTGTTCCCGTAGACTGGAACGGACGTTGGACTGACCGATGGCAGAAAATCAACGCAAACAACGCATTCAACTTCGCGCTGATCGACTATTTCCACGACATGTCTCTTTTAAAGGAGGGCGACGGCATCAGTTTCCAGAGAGCAAGTGTCACACTGGACGGCTGCGTCAAGATCTACACCAGCAGAGTGGACAGCATCAATACAGATACGAGCAAACTACTCAGCGGTCTAGCAGAAAGCGGAAACAAGAAGAAACGCGGAGGCGACACCGAAGGTTCGGGCGATGAAGACGAGGAGGGCGAAGAAGGCGAAGACGGTCAGAAGAAGAAGAAAAAGCGGGCACCGCGTGCGAAGGAGTCGAACCTGGCGGACTCATTCGAGCAGCTCCAGAACAAGAAAATGGATCTCGATCTATCTGTTGATCCATTGTTCAAAAAAGCCTCTGCAGACTTTGATGAAGGCGGCGCCAAGGGTCTGCTTCTGAATCATTTGTCCATTGATAGCAACGGCAGGATTGTCTTCGACAGCAGCGACGATATCAAGGATGCTACACAACCATCCAGGGAGACACCTGCACCGGAAGGTATGGGAGAGCTGGAAGAGGAAGATGAAGAGACTGAAGAGCCGTCTGAAGATGCTGTTATCGACATTTCGGGACTAGCTGCCATGTACTTTCCCGACCTGTCACGGTTAGACGACCAAGATATTTGCCCTTCCATGAAGACTTTCGAGCTAGGAGACGCCAACGCGTCAATGGATTTGCCATTCCTCAAAGCCCCCGAGGAGGATGAAGAACCGAAGCAGCAGGATGACGATGAAGATGGAAATCAATCCGGTGTCTTTCTTGATGGCGACATTGCCCCAGACTTCGGCGATAACGACGATGTCGGTTTCAACCTTCCTCCAGAAACCGGTTTCGGAGAGGGTGGTGAACTGTGGGCCAATCAAATTGCTCTCGAACCGCAAGCACGCGTTCACAACATACAGGTGGGCGAAGGCGACGACGAAGGCGGTGAAGGAGGCGACGGTGACCTCAATGCCGATGATCCCTACAGCCTGACGCACGCCCAGAAACCGGGACAAGAGCAGGAGAACATCCTAAGTTACTTCGATGAAGCCTTGAAGAAGAATTGGGCTGGCCCTGAGCACTGGCGCATCCGTCGGGTTAAAGATGTTGGCAAAACTACTGTTCCCACAAAACGTAAAGAGAAGGAGCCTTTCAAAATTGATTTTCTTTCTCCGATGAGTCAGGAACTAGCAAACGCACTCTACACTCCAGCTACCTCGGCGGCCAGTATCATGCTGCCCAAAGCGCAATGGAAATCAAAGACACGCAATCTGGCGCCAGATGACAAGCACTTCAACTCACGACAACTATTCAGACTCTTCCTGAAGCCAAATGTTCGACTAGGCGCCCGAAGGGCCAACCGACCAACCTATGTTGACAGGCCCAGCGTAACACCCAGCGACGAGCCTGATGCTGCACAGTGGGCAGCTATAGTAAACGAACAAGCAGCAGCCGACAAAGAATCTGCACCACAGAATGACTATGATGCCGACTTCTTCGAGGATGGTGCCTTGCCTATGCTTGGGGCCATGGATGACGACGGTGAAACGTTTGCTGACGCGCGGGATCACTTCTCGCCGCCTCCCACCAGTGACAACTTGGTGCCCATGTCATCCATGGGTACTGCTATAGCTACTAAGGAGGGTGCATTTGGAGAACAGCTAGTCACTCAAATAGGCAGACCGCGTCCCATAATGCTGAACTATGCGCGTCAGGCAAAGAAGGTGGATGTCAAGCGACTAAAAGAGAACTTGTGGACCGGCATGGGCTTGGAAGACGTATGCTCTATTCTTCTGAATCGACGTCATCTAGTTACTGACTTACTACAGATTGAAGCGCCACCCCCAGCAGACGCGAGGGACGACGTCGCCTCGAAGGCTGTAGACGGTTCCTTGAAGTTCACACAGGTCTTGAATGGTCTCAAAACAGTATACCCAACGAAAGCGCTTTCTGAGATCTCGACGTCATACGGTTTCATCTGTCTACTTCATCTAGCCAACGAGAGAGGTCTCGAGATCAATAACCAAGAGGATTACTTGGACTTGTCCATTAAACGGGACTTTTCGGCCGATCTCAGTGTTGGTAATTAGCTTGTCTCGTCGAAGCGTTTGTATGCTGATATACCATGGGGTTGGCGTTCCTTGGGTGGGGTGGGATTGCATCTACGGGGGTACGGGTTAAAGACATAATGTGGCACGTTCTGGAATGCGAGTACACTTTGAGACCTATGATTGGGTGCATGAGCGGATTGAGTCCTCATCCTTGAGAATATGCGAGCTTTGTGTATCGTTGACCGGCCCCTAGACGGCAGGCTGTATTCGACTCGGGGGTCCGCGGCGCTACGCGGTCCTCCATGGGCGCTAGGCGCTGACATATCTGCAATCATGGTACTTTTCTTACCCCGACAATGAAAGTCGAGCAATTTCAAGGAAATGGTTCACCGGGAGCCACTACTTGCGCTCCTTCGTATTCGTTGATAATTGTCTGCTGACAAAATTCCTGCCGATAGCTCCGTTGGGCTTTGCTCCGTGTCTGTATATAAGAAGGCCTGGCGTGGGAGTGTCCTTGTCTCACACGAGAGGGATTTGCTAAACCGAAGTTATATTGCAGCAGACAATCGAGCGATTATTGAGAAAGATGGTGACCCAATGCTGCATCTCTGGGTTTCAGTGGAATGGCACGCCCACGGGTAGGGAAGACAAGATCGCGGGAAATGATGCCTACATAGTAGGTTCGAACAATACTGCCGCCATCTTAGTCATCGCAGACCTCTTCGGTTGGAGCTTCACCAATACGCGTCTCCTTTGCGATGCTTACTCCGCCGAAGCAAACACCACCGTGTATATGCCAGACTTCTTCGGCGGCCAAGTCATCGATCCCAGCATTATCGCTAATCCGAACCGCTGGAATGAGTTTGATTTGGAGGGTTGGCATAAGAGAAATGCCAAAGATGTGAGATGGCCGGAGATTGTGCGAGTTGCGAAGGCGCTGAAGGAGAGGTATCAGAAGGTGGGCGTGATTGGGTACTGCTATGGGGGGTGGAGTTTGTTTAGGCTGGGGAGTAGGGAGTTTGAGCCGAGGCTTGTGGACTGTATGACATTCCCCGTTTCGATTGAAGCCTAAGTCAGCAAAGGGTTGTTAACCACGGAGAGTTCATTGACGGAGCTTGAGATCTATGGAAGGCAAATTCTAATTGTATGGACAGGTATTTCGACCGCTCATCCTACCTGGCTCACGAAAGAAGAAATGGACAATATCGGGGTTCCAGCGCAGATATGTGCGCCGGAGGTGGATAAAGCGTTTACACCCGAGTTGAAGGCGTATGCGAACGAGGTTATTCCGACGAAGGGCGTGCCATATGACTACCAGTACTTTCCAGGAGTCGAGCACGCTTTTGCCACGCGGGGGAATTTAGATGATAAGAGAGAACAGAGGGCAATGCTCAGAGCGAAGAGGGCGCAGGTTGCTTGGATGAGGGAGTGGCTGCATGGGGAGGAAGAGTGGTAGGTAATGAGAGGCGTCGCTGAGCGGATTGCATCTCACATGGTCTACAAGAAAGATTAATGTGTTATTCGATCTGTGGCTCGACACTATGGACTTGAAATTCACTTTATCGTTTCTACTGTGCATGGTTTCGCGAGGATGAGGAGGTCAGCACCCCATATCACTTACTCAAGAAGAGGCGTTTTTGTCAAGTTGGATTTCATCTTCGCATTGCCAACACATCTGGGAAATGCTACAGAAAAAAAAGGGGATGTCTTGCCAAGGTGCTTGGCCGGCCTAGAGCAAAGGCATAGAATGAAAATGATCTGTCATGATCTGGTCGAGAACGAACTATATCGCGGCGCTCATCTGATGGAAAGGCAGAGTAATACAAATCACGATCCCTATGAGTAGTTTCTGAGGCCCTGAAGTGTTGAGGTCGGCCTAACTTGACAGGCAAAATAAAGGCGGAGTGCAGCTTGTTTCCCACCTCAGAACCACTTGATATCACGGTTGATATTGGAAGCCCCTGTTCTTCCTAGTCGGTCGAATTGCTGCACGCACAGGTCGGCTTCCATTGGTGCACCGCCTCTTAGCGCGCACTTCGGTCTGTTGTTGCCACCATCCACGCCAGGAAGGGAGCACCACGTGAGTACGTACCGCTTTCCTTCAACAACCATTTGCGCGCCTGATGTTCTTGTCAATATGGGCAACGTTCTGCTGCATCTTTCATCATCCACCGATCTCTTTCTCTCCGGGGTCCCACGTGTGCGTTGAACTGACGTGCGTTGGCACCTGCATGGGTGGCGTCAGGAGCTCTTGTTTGCTATCACTGCAGGACGCATACTCAGCATTTGAGAGACTATCACGCCAGTACGAAACTACACGCCTGTTTGTGGCGCAAGAAGAGATATTGAAGAAGACGCACGCAAGCCTTGGTGCGGCTCGACTTGCCATAATGCATCGACTTGTACGCCTAACTACGTGTTCACCCGCAGCCGTCTACGGGCAGCTACAGCAACGGCTGCATCGTCGTCCAGAGTCCCCGCGCTCAGTGCCGCCGATGCGGCCGCATATGGACTTGGCTATCGCATAAGGCAACAGGTCGCAAATCCTTCAGCAATATTTGTAGGACATCCGGATCATCTTGTTACGAGAGAAGGCTGTTGTCGGGATCGGTGAATCCACCGCAAGCCTAGCCGGTGTCGCTCAGCCTTTCACACACACTGCTGCATTTTCTGGCAAGCACGCGGTGCCCAGCTCGCCATGTCTAGGTACGACGGAATTTGGCTTCTAGCTATAGCAAAGCACTACTGTCGCTCTCGCGTCATGTACAGCTTGACCGACATTTCCAATGCACGGCATGTTCCAAAGGTCGTACCGTCACCCTGCTGCCTGCAGACCCCTGACAGCGAGTCCGATGCTCATAGAAGGGGATGCGTGCACTAGTCGCCTTCGTGTACGGGACCTAGTGCTGTCAATCCAGGCCTGTGGGTTCTCTGTCGCCAGCGTACCTAAGGCTCGAGTGCACGAAGGATACAGCGTTGCGGGAAACAATTAAAATATTACTTGTCAACCTCATGTGGCGCAACTAGAAGTAGCCTGTGCGCGTTTGCAAGCGGTGGGGGTCGCGAACTGAGAAGTTTGCTTCCTGCACTGGCAATGCTTATCAGGCCACATCTGGAAAGGTCAGCCCAATCCTGCTCGATTTGGGTGATAGACTGTTCATCAAGGAGCAAGCTTCCCTGATCTACCGGAATGTTCATACCAGGTGTCGAGGCAGGCGTGGACTACTATTTGTTACCCGTCGCAGCTTGGGATAGTTGAGCACGCGGGCTGAAGAACCACAAGATAAAAGATTCGAAGCACTTAGTTCCTTCGCGCCTGCCATTTGTCACGCTTGCAACGTGAGAGTTACATCAGATCCATCGAAAGTCTTCCTCGGACGCGGGGTTATGCAGCCTTGCGATCGCGCCAGGCATTTTATTCAGCCTGCTCAACCTACTAATAAGCGCTCTGCCAGCATGCCCAGCCACAGATCCTATGCAAGACATGCGATTGCTCTACGGAAGTTCGGGAAGCTGCTGACTAGTAGCTTTTCCGGGGTCAATTCTTAGCCAACACACCGGTCCTATCGAGGCAACATCCTTGGTCCGGATGTTTCGCCTCGCCCCGAGGAGGATCCGTCAGTGTTTGCTCCACTTGGTTATGTTGTATTTACGGATTATCTTACTGGTTTCTGTCTTTGCAGCATGCGGTTTTGCCTACATGGATCATACATCTCAGAGAACCCGCGATCATGCCCCATCCGTGCCTCCATCCATTGTCTCACAACTGTTGCATACTACAATATCCGCTCAACGTTTAACATCGCACCATCTTGTGGCAGATCGCTGCTCAGGGCGCACTCCTTGCAATCCGAATTCCCCGGTTGCGCATGTAACCGCGGACAAACAGTAACCGCTCTAGCCCCAGTGATTAAACGGTCAACCGCAGGCTCGCCGGGCTACTTTTGGCAAGTCGTGTTTGCGTACCTACAGTTTGGCTGTGGTGTCCTGATGCATACTGCTTCCACTTCTAAGTGCCAAGATTCCTTAGTATGCAGCATTCTGATAGCGGGTGGCTAGGACTACGAAGACTGATGAACCACAAGCAGGAGGCTGCAGGTACGGCACATCAAATTTCCTTTGTGTGATGTAGCATGCCTCGCTTTGCGTGTAGACTGACTTCCGTTTTACATACAGTGGGACTGGGGTCCTGGCCTGGCACACACTGCAGCTTCCCGGGTGGTCCTGCATACCACCCTTTGCTGACTGGTCCTGCAGCGCAACCAGCCTAGATGTACCTCTAGGCATTACTCCCCCTCCACGTAGCGATACCAAGCCCCGCGACCACGCGTCTTTTGTATCGGCATTTGAAGCATCGAATTCCGCGTTCTTCATTCGGTCGCACTCTCCGCTTCACATAAACGAGTCGGTTCTCTTCAGATCCATGCTATGAGCGAGATCGGTACTGGAGACAAGTACCGACGATAGTGAGACACTGTTTCAACCTCAGCCCGGTGCGTCAAGCTTGTAGGATTATGTTTCTCCCGGCATATTTGGACTAAGACAATCCAGTTTGCAAAAGACATGGAGTTCGAACCGGGATACCGTTATGCTCAGCATGCTAACATTGGCTACCCGCTACAACACTTTCAGCACAACGGACGAAACACAGCTTTTGCAATCTCGAACAGCACGAGGACCAACCCACGGGTTTGTCCCGTGCGTGGTCCGATTGGTGGCGCGAGACTGCACATACGTGGGGATGATAATGAACTTGGGCAGTCGAGACGCCGCGTTGCCGTAGCTGTGAGTCTTTTACTATGACCGCTCGGCGCGAGGGAAAGAAGGCCAGCATGCTCATCGAGGACTAACACGATTCAGTGTGCACGCTGTAGAAAGCGCAAAATTCGCTGTAGCGGCGACCCTGGAGACGGCACCGGCTGTCAAAACTGTCACTCAGCTGGAGTTGATCCTGTGCAATGCCAATTCCATCGTGTAAGACTCCACGAGCAGAAAAGCGTTTTGAAGGTTCGCTGACCGTCCATAGGTCGGTTCCGGCGAGGCAGCGAGTATGCTTGATCTCCATCACAATCTCAACCAGATTGCAAATTCTCATCAGGCGATGCTGCAAATCTACAACACTCCCACGAGCCCTGTTCGATCGCGACCTCTGACTTGTCCCTCTACACTAGACACCAAATCTATGCTTCCTCAGGCCTGGTACAGCTCTCCATTCCATTCCGAAGAGACCTCTCCGGTAGAAACTTATGACCTAGATCATTCCGCTGCCTACCTCCCACCACAGGGCTCAATTCCATACAGCGGTAGCTATGGTTGGAACACAGACACCAAGCCTATTATGAACAGCTACCTAGGTCACGACTCTAACATGTACCGCGCGCATGGTCTGCCGTACGCACAGCACAGCATCCGGAATGCCACGAGCTCTGACGCGCTTTCTCACAGTATGACGTCGCTCCAACTAACACTCCCCGAGAGACCCCATACACGCTCCAGCCTTCCAGCATCGCAGAGACCCCAATTGCCAATCCCACAACCTTCACCTGCTCAGAGCT
The DNA here is from genome assembly GCA_025388405.1 of Paraconiothyrium brasiliense. Classification (NCBI taxonomy): domain Eukaryota; kingdom Fungi; phylum Ascomycota; class Dothideomycetes; order Pleosporales; family Didymosphaeriaceae; genus Paraconiothyrium; species Paraconiothyrium brasiliense. The sequence continues at coordinate 636,957 of JANBXC010000010.1, read as the reverse complement.
CCCGAAACGTTGTTGACCAGCTGCAAGATCAGCGTTTACGCTCAGTACAGGCCAGGGGAGGATCCTCCCTTAGCAGTGCAGGTTTTGTAAAGCCTCCACTTCCCTTCACGAATGACTCTGAGGTCCAAGTCACAACTACAACGGAGGCAATCCCGGTCCAGATCACTTCATCAGTCCCATCGATTACCGCAGACACTATAACGTGCTATCCTAATATTCCGATCACAAGTACTGAGGAGCTTCCAGCCACTGCAGCTCCCCATTTTGACTTCAGCACTTCGCCACTCTTCGATGCTACCCTTGCGTCTGCGCAACCAGCGTACTCAAACTTTCGCGATAGTCAAGACTACAAGCCTATGACCTCTGCGGCAACGAAGAGTTCAACACCGATGTCTCGAAAGATGTCGCACAACAACCTCTATAGCATTGGAAACGGCTCCGATCCTAAGGGTTCTTCGGGTGGCAATGACTCAACGCTGGTCAGTGGTCACCGATACACACCATTAAGCCACACCCAAAGCCAATCCCAGCACCAAGCATCCCTGAAAAGTGCCTCCAAGGCCGCCTTCCCAATGAATCCAACTTCTTCGGCTACGCTCAATCGAAGTTACTGATCAGTCCTCTGATCTTTTCCGATACCATAATGAGCATTTTGATCATGTCTCTTTTCTTGCTACGCCAGACCTGAAGAAGCTCACCGCTATTGGCATTCATGAAACGCGGCCTTCAGCATACCGCGCTTACGACCATCTTTTCTTTCTATGGCATTGCTAACAGCATTTGGGGGCGTACGCATCTATTCTCGTATGAATCATTCGCTGTTTGTTCCCCCTATTTCAAGAAGTTGTCCCTAGATCTGCATAGCTCGGCGTCATTTCTCGGGCTATCTCCCGCTATCGATGGCGTCTCTACTTCTGACTTCGATCATCCTCGGCGCTTTGTTCTTCTTGCTTCTCATCCACTGTCGCTACCTCATACCGTCGCTACCCAAAAGCACTGCTCTGGTGCTATTGCTCCCAGGCGTTGCGAAGGGCGTAATGCTTTCTCTATTTTTGATTGCTTTCGGTTCACATGCATTACTCGTCCTTATAACATATATCGGTATCATGTCCACGTTCGTCCCCTGTATAACCAGAGCTACCATTTCCTCTCCATCATCTGCTTTCGGCGGGAACGCCACAGCATCGCAATACGGACACCACCCGCTGTACACAATCGCGAGATAGACATTCGCGACGCACGGAAAGCTCACTCATGTACTACAGCAAAGCATGTAAGATAGGAAGTTAGTTCACGGGTGACCTGGATTGGCATGAACGCACTCGGGGCACCACAATTCAAAGTAAAAGTGATAACTCTTGCCATCCTCTGACGTCGAAACAGTCTTTCCACGATGCTCGAGCTTGACCCACCGCATCCACAACCAGAGTGTCACAAGAAGTTTGCTTCATCCATGCACTTGCACCCACCTCCCCAATCCAGCTGCCGCCCCGACCACGCTGTTTCAAACGCACAGATCGATATTTCTACATGCACCTTGTCTGCATCCAGAAGCTCGTGCATATCCACCCGCCTGCAGCGCCTAGTGCAGCAGACCCGACCTGCCTACTATACTAGGAGTCCCCATTGTGCCTTTTCTCGTGGGTGGGTGCCTGGTGCTAACTGCAGGGATTATCCAGGATGTTACGGTGAGGGACCTTTCAGGTATAGGGCAGAGAATGGCTGGGGTGTGCAGCACGGGAGTGGGGCGTGGGAAGATTGTGTGACGGCGTGATCGAACGCGTGCGACGTGGGCGGATGGAGGGCAGTGGGCAGCACAGTGGCGGTGAGAGCACAGTCGAGGAGAAAGCATCGGGTTCGGTGAAGTTTTGTGGGGCGGGATGTGAGTTTCTGTAGGCATGGATGTGATTAAGGTGATGGAAGGTGATGGAAGGTGATGAAAAAAGGTTTGTGAACTGGACTGGTCTTTCAGTTCAGGGCTGTGTAGGTATCATCCAGAGCTTGTTGAACAGATCCGCGCCCGGAAGAGGAATTGCTGCGAAGTACATGCAAGCCACACTCCGGTGTAGGACATCGCTGTGCGTATTCCGTGGTCAGCTGATATGGTAACAATTACCATGGCGACAGTGGCCGAGGCATGATCATATTCCACATTCGTTTATGCTCATGCTCGTAAGCCATGCTTCTATAGATAGGGGCAGATGGAAGTCCGAGGCAGGAAATCGCTGTCAAGGAAACGGCGCAGTGGTGCATTCCATTGCTCATTCAGTAACAAAAGTGCGCCGCTATGTTAGAGTGAGCAGGATTCGCGCTTGATAAGTTTGAAGCTTATAGTATGCCAGTGTGTACGCTGTCGAAAGTTGTTGAGCGCCGCGGTAAACGTGCTTAATAGATGCTAATGATGTTTCCAATGGATCATCTACTCATGGCCAAAAAGTACTTCCCAAGGTTGGAATCTACTCAACAAGTCTGCTATAACGTAAAGTCCGTTGCCGTCGTAGTAACCTAAACTACATCTACGAAGTCGTCTGTGCCCTCCTCTCCCAACCAAATTGGTCGAAAATCAAATCGAAGAAAACAGGTGTATCCTTCGGCTCGCCCATAACCGCAAGCCCGCCAAAAAGTTGCGCCTCTTCCGCACTCCCATGCTGTAGCGCTTACCACATATCGTCGATCGATGATAAACAGCATCGCTGACGCCCTGCACACATTAGTCCATTGGTCTATATGAGAACAATTCCTACCCTCGCCCTACCGGTCGTTATACTCACATCATGAAGTAGCGTTCTGATACAAGGCCCATCCATTAATCCCAGCCCTAGCAGGATTCGTCCTCGAGGGCGGTTGACGTCAAATTCATGTCCGAGTTCCATGGCGAGGGGTTTAGCGACGCTGTTCGTTATGAAGTTCACTGATTATGGTGGGAGGAAGAAAGGAAGCCTTTACGCGAATGGATATTCCAACTTCTTCAGTCTTCCAAGCTACTCCCTCTCGAACACCGTGTGGAAGCTACAGCGCCGCACAACAATGCCACTCAACCCTTCCTTGCTTGTGTGCCCAACCTTCAGCGCGAAACTGCCGCCAGGCCGCACTGACATGTTCTATTCTCCTCTGTAACTATCAAGAAACACGGGAAGAAGCCCAATCCAGTATACTTTCCAACGAGCTGGACGGCAATCTCGGACAACTTCTCGTCTGCAGATTCTCAATAATCAAAAGTCCAACACGCATTTGCGCAAAGCCCAGGGTGAAGATGCAGTTGTCGATGCAGTAGCGGCCAAGGCTGGGTGCTATCTGAGTCAATGGAAACTGAACCTCTGGGTTTACTCCTTGGATAGGTGAAGGTAGCCTGGGACATCTGCGGCTTCTTTGTGGAGGCGGGACGTGTAAGGGATATTCACATCTTCTATCGGGTTCTCCACGAATTCTCCGCAGCCTCCATCGCCTGCTTCCCATTCCTCCACGCATCTGACTACTTTCCATTTCTTGGATTGAGGTCGCGAGATATATAATACACAGCCGATGCACGCAAATACTCTGCCGCGCCCTTGTCATCGTTTAATTCTTTGCATCTTCCGCTACGACGATCAGGGCTTTGGCGCGAGGTAAGAATGTGTTGGCATAGACGTCCCATTACAAGGTTCTCTTGCGTCGTTCTAGGCGACGGTTTGGGCGCTGGGCTCGAAGTCTTGGAGGGAGCCGTAGAAGAAGGGGCAGATACCTTTGGCGCAGGCAGCTTCAACCCAAAGGCCACGAATGATTTTTGGTGCAGCAAGTGAGTTTTGATAAGGCTCCCGCCAGAGAACTTGAAAGTAGCATGTTTGAGAGTGAAGAGAAGCTAGGAGGGGTGGAATAGAAATGTACATTTGGGACCCATGTGACATTTGAGCTGAGGACGTCGATTAGAATTGAGTCATACCCTGACAGTGGTTTTCGTCCGGCAATGCATTAGGCACCGAGAAAACACTTTGTAGGCAATGAGTCTTTACGCAGTCGTTCTTCGTTCGCCCAATCTCAACGTGTTGTGACCAAGTCGAGGATCAGCCTCGCGATCGGTCGACAAAATGCTTCAAGATCGCTCCGCCGCCGTTCATGTCCACCAAGAATCAAGCTGTGTGCTGAGCATCTGTGCCTTTGGAAGTGAGCTTTCGCAGCCTGAAGACATTTTGGGATGTATTTTGAGTATCGCAGCCTAGTTTTGGAGGCCGAATGCTAGTTCAGAAGCTCCCCATATCAGCTCGTTCATCTCCATTTGGGACGCTAGCATTGTCAGTACGATAAGCCCAATACCATAGGCCCTTCTGATTCGCACGACTGGTAAGCAGGGCAAATGACAGTACACCACCAACATGCCTGCGTAAGAGCCATTTTAGGAAAAGATCAAACACCAGGACGCCATTTTCTTTTGACTCCATCTTGATAGGTATGCTGTGATCCGGTGTTGCCCTGGATTGAGCAATGCAGCAGGCCGAAATCCCAGCAATAGTCGCCATGGTCTTGGTTAAGCATCAAAGGTAGAAGGGGGGAAGACCGGCAAGTGGGCCCAAGCCTCGTCGCTGCTCCACGAAACCGGAGACTGCCCCACACAGTAGACTACAGCTTCACCGGAAGCGAAAGCTGTCACAGGCTGTATCTCTTCGATGAGCGATTTCTTTCTGAGAGAAGGCTCGCGAGCTGCTGTCCGGCACTAGCAGTGTCAGCTCGTACTCTGAGCCTCATGTTTGAACAAGGGAGAGCGAGGTCAGCTGGCCGCCCTGTCGCATGCTGCTAGCCTCTTAGTACGGCGCCGTGATGTAAGTAGACACGCTTTCAACTCATCCCCAAGTTGAGCCACGATTAGCCGTCGTCGTGTCGCTGATTGTCGGTTTCGCACGCGATGCGCGTCGCGTCAAAGGTGCCAGCGCAGCAGAGGAAGGCTCTGGCGAGCCTGCTGCATCCAAACCACCGATCACGCTTCTTCAGGTTATTCATTGCCATCCGGGGTGCAGCAGTTCGTTGCCTTGTCGGTTGTGCGGACGAATCGATCAGAGGCTCTAACCCTTGTTTTAGAGGCCGGTGTGCAAACTCCCCGGTGAGTCCCTGCAGCTCGGGGCTGTGCGATGACCTCACGCTAAACCACGAACCCACCCACGCTTTTAGAATTCGATAGAATACGTCTCGAAGGCAACAACAGATAGAGAGGGGCCTCGCTACTCTGAAGGGGCTCACATCTCTTGTCGGAACACTCCCATGGCAGTCCTCGCAGCTATTCTTCCGCTTGTGTCCCAGAGCTCTGCACTTGCTCTCGTGCTCTACCGGCTAGCTGCAGCGGACGCGCATGTCGCAAGAGATCTTTTGAAGGCTGCGAAGGCCATTTCGGATCTAGCATTGATAGTAAAGGAGGTTGGAACTATCATCAAGGAGGACGATCGACTGCCTTCGGTGGAAGTATGATTGCTTTTTCCCCTCTGCGCCGCTTGATTGACTGACGCGGTGCCCAGGCGTTCGAGACGATCGAGGATATCCTGGAACAATCTTCTGCCACACTGAACGAAGTCGATCTTCTTGTATCAGGCCAGGGTGGACAGAGAAAGAGGAGGTCTTATGATGAGCAGCGAGAAAGACTTACTTCCACGCTCACCCCGCAATCGGTGGCGAGGTTGCATTACCTCGAAGCTCATCTGGATTCGCTGCGAACCACCTTGTCAGTGATGTTACAGACCCTGCATACAGCACAGAGTATTATGTGGGCAAGGTAGGACACTTTACTTCTGCTCCACTCATGCTGCCACAAGTTCTGACAGTTGCGTAGGGTCAGACCCACAGTCTCACCAATGCAGTGCGCCACTGCGGTGGCGAATGAGAAGCAACAGCTTGAGACGCTCATCATCGACCAACAAATGTCCATAATACAGGCGTCAAAACTCTACGAACGAGCACGACCAGATGCGCGGTTTCTGATGGAGAATGACAGCTCTCTGAGCTTAAGCATCATTGACGAACGTGCGCCTAATCCAGCCAGTCTAGCTAAATATCAGGACAGGTTCATCGCCAGTTTAGATATCCAAAAATCAGACGAACAGCAATGGCTTGCGTCAGTGTGCGGGATTTCAAAATCGCAATTAGATCGATTGTTGGACAGGTGGACTAGGCTGCGCCAGTTCGAGGAAGATTTACTGGATGCGGAGCGCAAGGATCAAGCGCAGAAACGGGAGGCGCAACAGCCATTCGTCGAGTCTGACAGCGACGACGATGAACCGCTGCCAAATTTCGCTAGCAGTGGCAGACCGGACATCATTCCACCACTGTTCTCAGAGTCTTACTCGCTTCCCATCCCAACAACCACACCCCATCAAGATCTTACTTCAGCACCGGTTTCACCACGGACGAGTATCTCCGCCCTACCCGTGGAAGCAGCAGCAGCCGTAGAAGCAAAGGACAAGGACGACGAGCTGGACCTGGAAATACCCTGGACATTGCGCACGCGTAGATACTACTGGAAATACGTCGACGGAAACGTCCAAGAATCGAACACCGACGCACCAACTTCAGAGGCATTCGCACACCGACACAGCTGGACCGAAGTGCAAGCGTCGTGGGTCTGCAAAGAAGCGCTTCAAGAGGCAGGATACTCTCATACTCAAGTGCAGAAGGAAAAACCGGACGGTAGGCGCACCAAGTTCGAAACTTGGTTTTGTATAGACCAACCTTTGACGTTCGACCAAGTACAGCGACTGGTTGAGCGAACAGTGGAACTATATCGTAAGACGCAGCCTCCATCACCCCCAATTGATCCAGAGAGGACGCGACGGACGTCCTTCGAGCGTCGACATCCAAGCTACGTACCGCCCAAATCGACCATCGACCGCGACCGCACACCACTAGCACCGCAGGGCAAACCTCCACCTCCGCCACTGGAGCGATCCGCAACCGCCTACCACATCTCACAACCTCCTCCACTAGATCGCACAAAGTCAATGCCGGGCACACAACGAGCACCATCATTCTACACCACAAATCCACGATCCAGCAACATCCAGACACCACCATCTTCAGCATCTCTTCCCCAGTCCGCGCCCTACCTACCCCAACCCATACCTATTCCAGCCCACCCCAACATGAATCAAGCCTTCGCTCCAGCCTCCCCACTCTCCTCAACACGCACATTCGCGCAACCGATCCCTTACCAGCCGCCACCCCCACCTCCTCGCCACCTACAGCCGCCAATCTACGGACAATCCCCACTGAGGACATCGCTGGATGGAGCAAGATACGATCATTATTCCAGCACGTCTGGAACATCCGATAGCGAGAGTGTGACAAGGAGTCGGAAGGTGAGGGATACGAGTAGGCGGAGGAGAAGAGGCTCGAGGGACAGGTCTGAAAGAGGGGGAGATGGTGGGCGGAAGAAGAAGGGGCATGGGAAGGCTGGGGCGTTGATGGGAGTTGCAGGGTTGACAGCGTTGTTGGATGGGTTGGTTGGCATTTGAGGGTGAGAGGAATGTAACGGCCATTGCTCGACGTTGTATATGTAACGCCTAACGTGTATAGATACATGATTAACGATCACACGTGCTTCTTGATTAACCGAGCCATGTTAAATGTAAATGATGGTATAGAATGAATTGCCTCTGCACACACCATACAATGCCCGAGCTTTTGGTATATGCGTCTATAATGCAGTTGTGTTCCCTGGTAGATAGTTTTTTCCAACCACAATAACGCCATCGCTATGCATGAAAGCTGGTTCGAAGTTCCGTCACTGTCATATGACGCCTTCAACCAGGAACTTACGCCCAGAAACGCGCTCACTTGCTGTCCGGATTATCAGGCAGCCTCTCAATCACGTATTTGCCCTTCGCGACGCTTACGATCGGTACACCGGGGATCTTTCGTAAGCGGCGCTTGAGGTCTCTATCGTTCGTGCCAACCAAGTATATCCGGTGTTTCGTGACCTGGAACAGAGGTTAGCTTGGACATCCACCGCAGCACACCCGCGAAATTTGTACCATATCCACTATGCAGTCATCTGCGTATGTTCCTTTGTGGTCACATTTGATACGATCCCAGCGTTCGTCCCGGGCAATTCGGAGCGCTATCCGGTATTTTGGGCCAAGCTTCTCGAGTTCGGCCATAACGCAGGACGAGATTATTGGTGTCGCTTTGGCGTAGAGTAGATCCATTAAGGATTTTTGGAGCTCTAATTTACCACGAACCGTATGTGACAAAAAATTGGTGTCTTGGGGTAAATTAGCAGCTACAAGAATTTCATAGAGGATCATAGATACTTACCAATGAGAACGCGATATGGCGGACCGAGAGCTGGGAATGATAATCAGCCAACGTCGCGCTGCAGAAAAAAAGCACGAGTAGATGATTACCTTCGTTCCTAGCATATTGTCAGCCTCGTACGTGCACGGAGTTTGCATACTAACGCTTGGAAGAACATGGAGGATGGAGCCTGCGCGATTTCACGTTTCGAGAGTTCCGCATCAGCTTTCTTCTTTGCCTCTAATTCTCCGTTTACTTGGTTTTTCTTTCTATTACGCAAGATGTCAGTCAATATAGGACCAAACGCTGGGGGTATGAACGATTGGCGAAAAGACAAGCGAGGAAGTAATGGTCGAGCGAGGGCAATTCGAGGTAAAGGACGTTCGGACGGAGCATATTCGAGGTACGGAAGGGACGGGGAGTGGCGGGGCGCATACAAACGGGCGTCGCGCGTCCCTGGTTCTGTTAGTAGGAGGGTGATATTTGATATACGGGACTCACCGATGACACGCTTCATCTGCGCGAACTTCCTTGTCTTCTTTGCGACACCCATGGCGGCGATATGGTTGTGTCGTTGAGTTGCTGTCGTACTTATCGTTATCGTTAACTTCTGGTTTTCAAAGACGTTCTTGCCAAGAGTTCGATTTATTTTGGAACGCAGGGTCCAAGCGTCACGAGACGGGCATTCCAATGGTTTGGCAACACAAGTGGCCCACGAGCTTCTACAGCTGAAGCCCTGCATCGTTCACGCAACTTGGCAGGTTATCATTCTCGCACACTGTGCCCAGTCGATTCGCTTCATTCGCATGCTATCCTCCCATCGCTAACAAAACTCGAAATCCGAGTCATTGCTCAGTCACCCTTGTGCCAATTTGGGACGCCACCGGACCCGCGCGCTCAAGCGTCTTCTTCCTTGTTGGCCCCATAGTCACCCACAAGCCTCCTTGAACCCTCCACCCCAAGTTCCCCTGCGAAGGACCCTCTTCTCCGCCTCTCCTTATCTTGTCACTCGTTTCACCCACAGCAACAGTCGTCATCGACAATACCCTTTCCCGTGTTTCCGCCTTTTATTAGCCACGACGGCCTCCTGAGACAACGACGATCAGCCGAGTCGCACCCCTAATCCTGCGGCACTCCGCCAGCCCGATCTCCTTCGTTTTCCCTCCCATATCGTTCACACCACTCGTTGCGATGCGGATCTCGATACGCCTCGCAGGCGTGCTCGCCTTTGCCGCGCCGGCAGTCCTCGCGCAAAACAACCAAAACGACGATAATACGACGACGAACCAGCCGAGTGCCTCCCAGGCAACCGACAAGGAAACACAAACAAGTGCGCCTGCGCAAACAACCGAAGCACCTAAGACGACCGATGCGCCGTCAACCACAGAGGGAGACTCGTCCACAGAAGAATCGGCGTCATCGAGCGAAGCCCCAAAGACCACCGACGCCGGATCTTCCGCCTCCGGTAACTTTGTTTCGACGCTGCCTGTTACCACCAGCACAACTGCTGCACCTACACAAACACAGGACAGTGCTGGAAACTTTCTATCACTTCTTCCCTCGCAGGCTGGTGTTGGTATACCTGACGTAGGGGTTCCGGACACTGCTGGGGCAGCTTTCATGCAGAAGTCGGATCTGCCTGACGGGACGGTTTTCATATGTGTCGGCGCTATCTTGGCCTTTTTCGGATTGGGCGTGCTCGTCTGGCGCGGTTTGGTTGCATGGTCGCTGCACCGTTCTGTTAAGCGCGCTGCTCTGGCTCAGAACCTCGCGGACCTCAAGGATATGTCAGCTGTACCTGGCGGCAGGAAACGAGGGATGTACAATGTGGTTGGTGCAAGCTCTACTATGTCGCTCGATCACCTCTCAGCTGCACCTACGGGAACTTCCAAGCCGCCCAAGCCTTTCGCGTCCACCACGACCAGCACCCCTCCCAAGTCAAACTCCCTATTCTTCTCTCCTACTGCTGGTGGAAGCACTGGTTTACGGGATTCTGTCGCGAACCGGTCGTCACAGTATTTGCCAGCGGGATACTATACTGCTGGTAATGCGCAGGCTGCGCAAGGCTCGCCCATGACCCATGTTGGCGGTGCTGGTGCCGGATCACATTTGTCAACACACTCTTTAGCTATGCCAGGAAACCGTTACAGCGCCCGTTCTGGTATTTCTCCTCCACAGTCTCCTTCTCTTCCCCCATCGCGGGGTTACGACCGTGCCCCGCCTTCTCGCGACGGCCTGTCCATCTACAACAGGAACAGCGTCGCAACCCTTGGTTCTCCAACAGGAAGAGCAGGCGTATACGGAAATGACCATGGAAGCGCAAGTCAGCTCTCCTTGAACGGTTTGAACGTACCAGGTGGATCAACCACCGGAGGGCGGGCGCCGAGCGCCTATCTGGAAGATCTATTTGAGAACCACGGCAACGGACCCAGGGAACGGTTCTAGGGGGACCAAGATCCTATACCTGAGCCTCCGCCACGGACAAAGAGGGTGTGGACGATTGTCGGCGCGCTGAGGAGAAGCGTGTCGGGGAATCTGCTCAGCCTAGTGTGAAGTAGAGGAAAACCCAACCATTTCTTATTCTTATGAGCGGGTGCGTGTTTTGTATCTGCTTGCCGCTACCCGCGGGAGGACCTTGCATAGGATGGTACCTTGTGGTACTTTCTGCTACAAGAGCTGCATGAACCGTTATCGTGGCGGCGTTGTACCGTGCGTTGTTGTATCACCAGAGCACAGTGCCGAGGCGAGACGCTTTGCCCGTCCGACCTTTTTTTGCTTTCTCGATTGCCTTGGCAAGACTTTCACTGCTTCCTCAGCAAGTCATTGGATATTTCTTATTAGGTTTAACTCATGCATGGGCGTTATGAGGTGTTTGGAGAGGCATGATATCGATACGCGGTTTTGATGAGACATTGTATATACAGCCATTGCTGTGCGTGAGGGTAGAGGGGAAGATAGTAATTGTATATTGTTCAAAGAGTGCTCAAGGTTTTTGAGATCCGAATGGTGATATGAGGGGAGGGGCTGGTATTGCTGTTGAGTCTGCCAAGCGCGGAGAACCGACCGGCAGCGACGTGCAGAAGCGTACCGCTTTTGGGCGGCGGGTTGGCGTTACGCGCGAGGGGGGTTTGTTGGCATGTTAACTTCAGAATGATGGGTATCTCCAATGTAGCTTCCAAGAGATGTTCGTCGCTTTACGGAAGCTCACTAGATTTTCTAGGTGGTTCATTGTACACTGTTTGAAGGAGCGTCCATGCATCATTACGATAACCCACATTCTCAGCTCAAGGCGTCACTAAGACAGCGGGCGAAAGCTTAACAGTGGAAGCAGAGTAAGTTGAAAGCTCGAGCAGACTTGACTGGCTGGGTGGAGCGTTGTAGATGGAGTTCGGGGCTAGGGTATGGGTAGTTCTTCCTCTAGATCGCGAAACGTCCAGGGGATCTTGAATTACTTCAGGGACTTGCAGGTTTGCTAATGGGTCGAGGCTCACGGCAAATAGGTGAAGGAGTGGATAGAGTCTGGTGTGTGGGTGGCTTTTGGATGAGCACACCTTCCTACGAGGCATGCAGTACTCGTCACGCTTACAATGAAGCACCCTAAAGAGATAAATATACTAAAATCATTGTGCATGACCCGTACATCAATGCGAAGTCTTGCCATTTGGGGAGGATCTGGTATCTATGAAAGATCCAAGAAAGTATCACTTTCGTGATTATCTCGCGAACTAATATACGAGTAAAGAAGTTCAAATAGTCGCGATTTGAATGGCTGCTGTTGTCCCGAGGTTCAAGTGGTCTGTGCACCCCCCACGCTTTGGGGGGTTTCCGGAGAACTCAACGAAGGTGCACACATCGGACGATGACGAACGCCTGTCTTTGTTGCGTATGTCACACGTTCTGCTCCTTTTGATAGTTGAAGTCAGCGAAAGTTCAGCGCCGACATAAGCTCGGGCCTCTGGCGTTATCAGTGTCACGTATCGCCTGTCATCGGAGCTTACCGCGGTCTGCCGCGCTCCAGAAAGTACGACGATTCGCCTTCCCCCACTTTCGCAAACAACACTTCTACTTTCAAATGGGTCTTCCTGGCCTTGATCTACTTCCGTCTCTTAAGGATTTCGGGTAGCTTGGGGAAGGTGCTCTACGACATGCAACCATGGAAGACACGCGCATCGCTTACGATGCCACCATTGAAGCACTACGCCTACGCGAGTACCCCATGCTCCAAGGTAAGTAGCTTTGATCGTGACTGGAACATCTTTGCTAACTGCTTCCAGATGCCACCTACCTGGACCATGCCGGCACTACACTATACGCCAAATCGCTCATCGAGCGCTTCTCCGCCGATATGATTGCCAATCTTTACGGCAACCCACACTCCGCCTCGAACTCATCACAGTTGACCACGCGCCGCATCGAAGATGTTAGATTACGTCTATTGGGCCTCTTTAAGGCAGACCCGGATGAGTTCGACGTTGTCTTCACCGCCAATGCCACTGCGGGCATTAAGTTGGTGATGGAGGCGTTCCGCGACCACGAAGGAGGCTATTGGTATGGATACCACCGCGATGCACACACATCATTGATTGGAGTCCGCGAAGCCGCCATGCAACACCGCTGTTTCACAACGGATGCTGAGGTAAACCAATGGGTCGAAGAGGACGTTGTGTTGGGCACAAGAGCCGGCCTCTTTGCATATCCGGCACAGTCCAACATGAATGGGCGCAGATTACCCTTGGATTGGGCACGGCGTATACGCTTGAGGAAACAAGGCGAAGTGTACACATTGTTGGACGCGGCTGCCTTGGTGTCAACCTCGCCGCTTGACCTGAGCGATGCCAGCAACGCCCCTGATTTTACAGCCTTGAGCTTATACAAGACCTTTGGGTTTCCGGACCTGGGCGCTCTGATAGTCCGGAAAGCTGCAGGATCCATTTTCGACAAGCGCCGCTACTTTGGTGGAGGCACAGTTGAGATGGTGGTAAGTGATCTCGATCGTTCTAGACATGTGACGCACGCTAATTGCATCCTACCCTCAGGTATGCTTGAAAGAACAGTGGCACGCAAACAAGGAAATACTGCACGAAAGACTAGAAGACGGGACGCTACCAGTTCACAGCATCATGGCTCTTGATGCTGCGATGAGCGTGCACGAAGAATTATACAGCTCGCTTGACGAAGTATCCAAACATACCGCCTTCTTAGCTTCAAAGCTTTACAATGGCTTGACTTCGCTTAAGCACGGAAATGGCTCCAGCGTTTGCCACGTATACAACGATTCTTCGTCTACTTACGGTGATCCGAGAACGCAAGGACCAATTGTAGCATTCAATCTCCGCAATCACTATGGTGGCTGGGTCAGCAACGCAGAGGTGGAGAAGCTCGCGGCTGTCAGAAACTTCCAACTACGCACAGGAGGCCTATGCAATCCAGGCGGAGTAGCAGCCTCGTTAGATCTAGCGCCATGGGAGATGAAGGAAAACTTCTCGGCGGGACAGCGATGTGGTAACGATAACGATATCATTCGTGCCAAACCGACCGGCATGATACGAATTAGCCTCGGGGCTATGAGTACACTGAAAGATGTTTCCTTATTCGTTGACTTCGTATCCGAATTTTTCATTGAAAATACCCCGCCTCTCCCAGTACCGCCAGTTGTTTCATTGGATACAGAGCCACCAACACATAGTCGGTTGCACGTGGAGAGCCTTTCTGTTTACCCTATAAAGAGTTGTGGGGCGTTCGGCGTGCCGCCGGGCGTAGCATGGGGAGTGCGGCGCGAAGGTCTAGCATGGGATCGCGAATGGTGTCTTGTTCATCAGGGGACCGGAGCAGCATTAAGTCAAAAGCGCTACCCCAAGATGGCTCTCATTCGTCCGAGCATTGACCTAGAAGCCGGCGTCCTACGTGTACAGCTCACAGGCATACTGCGCGACACGGCCTTTGCTAACGAGGTAACTGTGCCCCTCTCAGCCGACCCGCGGCTGTTCGCCAAAAGTTCCATGTACAAAGAAGGCAATGCTCAAGTGTGTGGCGATCACATTCAAGCAAAGACATACAGATCACCTCGGATCTCAACTTTCTTCTCCCAAGCCTTGGGAGTGGCTTGTCATCTCGCTCGCTTCCCAGCTGTCGGGAACGGGAGTGGCCCACTGGCCTGCGCCAGACATTCAAAGCCTCATTTGCAGAAGAGCCAGAAGGCTGGCAAGATGCGCGTACCGGGCGCGTTCCCAGAAACAAAACCGTTAATGCCGGGAATAACGGTTTCAAAACCCATTCTTCTGTCAAATGAGAGCCCCATCCTTACAATATCGCGATCAAGCCTCAACCGCCTTAATGAACTGATCAAGGCAGAGGGCGGCAAGGCGGCGCAGTCAGAGGTCTTCCGAGCCAACATAGTGGTTGCTGAGAATCCACACTACCCGCCTGGGGCGGAACAACCATATGCGGAAGACGATTGGCGCTACCTTCAAATCGGCCAACAATACTTTGAATTGCTGGGACCGTGCCGCAGGTGCCAGATGATTTGCGTAGACCAGCAGACGGCGGAGCGGAACCAGGAACCTTTTGTCACTCTCTCCAAGACAAGACGGTTCGATGGCCGTGTTTACTTTGGAGAACACACGAGTCACCTGGCTCAAGACAAGTCGTCTCCATTGGCACAGAATCCAACCATCATGGTAGGTGACACTGTCCGAACATATTTCGAGGAGGAAGTATATTACGACGATAGTCTCCATGCGCTCGTTTCCTGAGAGCGCCAACGCTTCGGTCACTTGGCTGGAGACCTAGTTGTGCGGAACACAGCCCCATGGACCCGGCGGGTCGCTGTAGCCCCATCTTACATGATTAAACCTCCGCGCGTGGGCTTCCATGGCGTGCAGGATCAACACACGATTGGCCCCTGAAAGGTCCAGAGTGTGTTCTGCTCACAGAAGCAAGCCATGCCGTACTTCGATGGGGAAGGCACAGTGCTTCATTCGGTCACGGTATCATGAGGTAGCACTGGACGGTGGAAGGGTCATGTGTTAGCGCCGACGTTTGCAGGTTTCAACCAAAGCGCTCTGCGCAGAGGTCGGACCTGTGAAGATGAGTTAAGCGGGCGTGTTCGGCACCGCTTGGGTTCGGACAGGGGCCAAGCGCTGGTATGGTAAGGCGCGCGCCCAGTTGGCGGGCCTGAGAAAGCTGGAGGATGTGTCCAACGGGTGGTCCGTCGAGGACCAAGCGGCGTGGAGCAGTATCATGTGGAAGCGCGCGACTGCTATACAGACAGAGGCAGCGCCTGCAACCAACATAAAATGACAGATGGTACGCACGAGGCCAGTTGTTCGCACAGAGCCTTCGCCTCTGCTTCCCGACAGGCACTGCATCTCTTGAACAGTCGTTCGGTGCTTCCGTCTCTCAGCCGCCGTCTCATCCTCTTGTCTCCGTTCCACCTCCACTCGTCCCTCTGACAGTCTGACCGGGCGGCCACGTTTGCCTTCCGCAACCACGTTCACAGTCCACAGCCCGGCGGCCGCATCGACCATCCGACAGGGCTGCCCGCCAATCACACGGCGCAGGCAGCAGCTTCGAGAAGAGGAGCTGCAAGGACGGCAGGCAAATCACACACGTCGTTTCAGCGGCGCGCAGCCAATTGCGGCGGGCTGGTGTTGAAGCTGTTCGCCGGCGCTCAGACCAGCAAGCCTGTGCCGGCGCTTGGAGAGGCCGGTCCCATTCGCCACAGTCCCAGCGCGGCGGCTGTTTTGCATCACTCGCGGAGAAGGCCCAAGCGGCGGGCACTTTGAATCAGCAGGGCCCCGCGTCCGACCACGAAGCGCCCGCTTTTTTTAGCAGGCGACGCATTCCTCCAAGGCCCACCAAGCGGCCTCCGCCAGCAGACCCGCATCGACCGCCTAGCCGCTGTACACAATAAACACGCTGCGCACCCCGGCCAAGTACCTTTGCTTGCCCTGCTCTCTTCCACCGACCAGCCTTCTGCAGCTCTCGTAGAAGCAGGCCCAGTGCAGCCCGCTCTCGCTCACTCCCACACCACCAGCCCAGTCTCTCGTTGCCCTCTGGATACACCTCTCCACCATGGCTGCCACTGACTCGAAGCCGGCCTTGTCGGCCCTCAAGACGCCCGTCTCCGCTACCTATCCATCTGAGCTGCGCTCTCCAATGGTGCTCTCGGCAACGACTCCTACTTTTGCAACCCTCAAGAAGGAAGACGCCATCAAGACACCCATTACCCCACCGACAGCCTACCTGGACTTTCTGAAGACGTTGTCGCCTGTCCTCATGAGCCCCATGTCCACTGGTACCAGCGAGAAGTTCGTTTTCCAGGGCAACAGACCAACCTCCATGGCTTCAGTAACCTCATCAGCGTCCAGTGGCTCATTCACAATGACATCCGGTCCTGCAGACAAGTCTTCGGTAACGTCGACGCCAGCGACTTCAAGAGCAAGCAGCTGTAGCAACTGCGACCATATCAAACAGGAGCCAAAGGAGCAGAAAATGGAACCTCCCATGACGGCGCCGCTTCCCAAGGACCAACCAAAAGAGCAGACAGTCACAATTCCTCCCCCGTCACCTTTCAGGCGGCCTTCCTCAGCGCGCACTCCTCGCCTCTACATTCCACAGTCACCCTATCATTCTCCTGCAAATGCTCGCTCACCGGCCAGCGCGAACTCTGCCAATTCCGCGAACTCTCCGTACTCGGCAGTCTCACCACGGACATGGGAGATCGAGAAAAAGACTGGCCGTACAAGGCGCGTCAGCGTACGGGAAGTCGTCACTCGCACAGTGACCTACAGCAGTACGCCAGTGGATACCAAAGCGCCCAGCTTCCCTCAGATCGACCCCGCACCGCGCGGCAAGAGAAGAAAGCTCGAGTAAACAAAGGACGCGACGCTAGTCTCGCGCCTGCGAGTCTGGTGGTTACCCAACCGCCGCCCAGACTTCGTGTACCACTTCACGCTCACATTACTTGGTTCGACTTCCATTAGCGCTATTGCAAAGCGCCTATTATATTGACTACCTCGAGTCCACTGCACATAAGCTTGGTCGATAATGCTATTCGGTCACCCTACCCCACCCCACCAGCTCAGTAATCTTTGGGTCCGGGCGACTCGATCGCAATCACTCCTTCTGCGACTTACTTTCACCCGACTCCCACACGAGCGACACCATATGGTCGCGTCACTTCCACTCGCCTCACCACCATACCACTCCCACTACTACTTCTACTACTACTTTTCTATGTTCAACGCTATTGTTTAGAGACGAGATCATGTTCTCATGACTATCAGTGGTGTCTGGTGCGGAAAATTCTGGGTTATCGGACAACTTTGGATGGAATTATTGTTTCAACGCGGATACCTCTCTGGGTGCGCCGGCGCTAACGGGGACTGGTTGGTGGAGTTTGCAGGTTTGATTGGCTGGAGTTTCACTTTGATGGAAGAAGGCAATGGAGAGTCGGGTAGGCTTGTGGCTTTACGCCCGGCGGGTGTTCGCGGTATAGAGGAGCGCGAACGGCGAGCAGGCAGGGCAAGGCTCCCGGCGCCTACGTCGAGATGATCAGACGAGTCGATGGCTTCTTCGTCCACATTCACAGAGGTGAATGAAACTGATAGTATATCATACCAATCGAGACATTCCTACTCTGCACACATATCCCCGATGACTCTCAGCTAATGTGCTCGCATGAACATTGCTTTTCTAGAACTATAGCCATGACCGATGCATAAGACCCCACGATCGCACCCGTTTTTCATGCATCGAATCGGACGCACCGAGCCCTGAGGCAAACGGTGTCGCCCACTACCCAGCTCTTAGCAGTTCGATATCCTGTACGTAAACGTCTGCCACGCGTTTGCGGATCAGCCGTTCGCAACCACCGTCTCCCGCCATCTTCCCGGTACCCTAAGCACTCCACCTCAGCATCCTCGCCGTCCCTCCCGCCGTCATTTGCCTCGCAGCACCAATCACGCTGGCAAACGCGCACAGAGCGAGAATGCCATTGTCCGAAGCCTCTCAGCACGACCAGCCAATCAGAGGGGCAAACGGGGGATGGTGAGGGATTGCAGCTCGAGCTCACGGGTAGGGAGGCGTCTGTTCACCGGTGAGGGGTTCCAACAGTGCGTAACCTTCCCGCTGGCGAGCGACGAATCAGAAGGGCACGTCGGGCATAGAGCAAGGGTTGTGGCTGAATCGAGGGGCGGTCCCAAGCCTATGGTTAAGCGCCCGCGACGAGGGGGTGGGGGGTGTGGAAATATTGGGACTCGCAGCGTGTGCGCACTTCCTGTCTCGACGCGATGGCCTGATCGAACGAGGTGACGCGGGCGTCCTTGAGCGCGAGAAGCAGACGGCGTTCGAGCGGTGCTGTAGCGGTTTGAGCAGGGCTTTGCTGGGAGTGCGTGCTCGAGATGACGGGTAGGGGGTTCTTCTCGCCGCAGCAGGGCTCCCCCAATCCGTCCTAGCGTTTCCAACGACGTGCATACGGTATTCTATCACGTGCATGGAGCGATAAATCCTCCTGTCCAATCATCACTGCTAGCGCCGTCTTCGCTCCTCGGGCGCTTGTCACGCACATGATGCTCTATCTACTTGTTCTAGGCATCTACGAAGTAGGCAAGGTACTGTGTACACGTCGCCAGCCTATTCCGCTAGTGTATAAGGTTGTCTAAGAGACTTTGGCTATATTGTGGTGTGGTATAGGTAGGGAAATGTATTGGTGCGAGTCGCGTAGGCCACGCTGGGGATATTGGAACGGCTGGATGGGGGATGTGAGTCCGGCTATTGAACACTTCACACCACCTTTAAGGTCACTTGATTTTGAGCCGGATGTGGTTCCGTGTCTAGTTTTGTTAGTTCCGTCAATCTATTGAAGCGGGCACGTGGACATTGATCGCGGAGGAGGCGAGGGATCTATCGACTGTGATTGCGCAACGATTCCGCTAGCTGGATTTGAAGGTGGTCGATATAGGGACCTGTGATTGGCGGAGATTGAAGCGCGCTTGTTTGAAGTCGCTTGGCGGCTGCTTCCAAGGTTCTGACATTGGGAGGTGACTGCGAAACGCAGGTGCAGTAGGGGAAACGGCGGTCTGAAACTAGGGTAGGGCGGTATGCAGCGTGCTGAACGTGCTGGCAATCATCACAAACTGGAGGAGTTGCGTGGAGGGAAGGGTGGCACGGGTGTTGGAACTCTGAATCTCTGACATTTCATTGTTCCGGTCGAGGCGAGTATGGGATCCTAGGGTTGGATTGAGGCGCACTTGGAAGGTGGATCTCGAGTGTGGCCAATGGGTAGACCGACGGATAGACTGGAACTGGATTATCGCAAGGTAGCCTTGCCTATGCCGTGGATGTGACTGCTGCTTGCTGCTCCTTCGCGGCGGTGATACGGCGCCTCTTCACATTCGGGCCGATATTGGGTGCCTTGTGTAGGATCACACTTCCCAGTCGTGTGCACTTGTAAACTACCGACAAGACAATGAGAGTATCTATTGCAGAATGTAGTTTGACCACACCGTGCGTGCTAGCCATCTGAAGTGCGATCAGCGTACTTATCATGCCAAGTATCAGATTCAGAGAATAGAAACTCCATTCCTCGTACAGCTGTTTTCCTCGCGAATCTAACCACAAAGGCATCTACCGTACATCTTGTGTGAATCACGTGATACATGACCTGCCCAGGTGGTATCGAAATCTCCGAGGGCTTCTTCGACTGTCAATACCGAGGTCGGCCGATTTGGTGCAGGTGCTTCATTTGGATTAACGACGTACGTGGGACAGCGCTAGCTACAGCATAATGCGGATTGAGACCGAGTGGTATAGGTAGTGTACGTAATGAATCGAAAGTATGGTGTTGAGGAGAGCGTTTGGAGGATACCTATCTTGCGTGGCCGTGCGTCATCGTCGATCTAGCTTTAAACACAGAACAATCCATCTCAACTTACATATCAGCCATATCCTGATAATTTTGGGTGGCAAGTACCTCCATTGATTCGTCTCGGCGGCTTTCATTCGTCTAGAATCTCATTTTACTACCCGTCGACGCCGAGTGGCAGAATTGTTACTTACCTGGCTCAGTACACTCATCCTCGAACTTCTCATCCTTATACATAAAGTCATGCTACCCGAACCCAAACAGTTCGAATGTAATGAACTCGGCCGCCCACGTAAAAACCCAGAAAACACGTTAGCAGGGTTGTAAATACAGGGACTTCTTGTCGATCGTATACCTGAGAAGTTAAGGTAGCGGTCAGCAATTGGATTCAGGACGAGAGAAACCGGGCCTGTGACCCTTCTGGAGGGCAGAAGCACAAAGTATGGAGTGGATCGCACTGGAATGGCAACATGAGACCTCCCGCCTTACAAAGTTCGACTGAGAGAAATATAATCAAATCATTTGTACCTAACTGGTGGGTAGGGCGCGACAGCATTATATGTAAGCAGCTTCCACGGAGCCGGAAACACGTCAGTAAAAATAGGTAGGTTATATAGAATCAATGGAACATATACGCCTAGTGAATTTGTGGTCGCTGTCTAGCACGATGGTGTCTGACCAGGACAGCTAGGGACGGTGAAACGATCAGGCCGAATTGCTCGCTCAGGCAGCACTAGTCCGCCATCTAAGAATCTACAGTCATGTTTCCAATCTTCACTGAGTTTATCACTACTGTAGTCATCACGTCTGATTATGTTCAGCCCATAGCTTGTCTGATGAAACGGCTAAGTGGCGGACCCCACTCTTGCGGTATCCTTACTCTGGCCACCACTCTTGATCTGCACATTGGTTACAAAATCAAAAGGATGCGACCATCAAGCTTCCTCGGTACCGAGCAAGACCTGGGCGAGAGTCCCTCCGAACTCTGATTTCGAGTGATGCGGCTAGATTCAACTCATCTATGGAACCTTGGTCGCATGGCGTCGATCGGTGTACATGAGGTGATCTTAAGCATAATTTCTTCAGCTCTTGACTGCCACAAACCTACAGATCCAAACAAGGTCTGCATACATGGTTCAGTGCAGCTTCACGTCCCAGACCTTTCTGCTTTTCCACCGAACTGTTAGCTCTCATGGACGTTCAAACACCTCTGACGTTTCAGGCCTTCTTAGAAGAGAAATATCAAATTTACCACGAAGCAACGTCCTATAAATTCTCCTGATTCTAGCCTATATTTCTTTCATGCTAGACATACCCGTTTTGCACTGCCAGTACAACTACCGTCTTCGGCCTTTGTTCACGTCACCAGTTCAGCCCTCTCTATCACACCTGCAGACTCGCAAGCTAAAAATCTTTGCGGTATTTTATAAGCTTCTAGAATCGTAGTTGTACGAAAAACAAACAAGAACCATAATCCTCCTTTGTTCGCACTAGCACCAATGCTTCGCTAACCCACATCCCAGCAACGCGTTACTATTGTTCTCCGTGTCCAACAACACCACTCAATTTTTTGGCGGACCAATCCGAACATTATTTCCAGCCACAAAACAAGGCTCAAATCACGGTTCCCAGATTGATTTATAACGCGTTGACCAGCGCATTATTGAAGTTAACTTGATACAAGTCGTTCACGTTTAACATATACCTTCAAGTCTTCCATACGAGCGTGTCTTCCAAATCGAATAATTTATCACCGCATCGACTCTGCGCATACACGGCTCGAACCTTGCTGTTTTGCAAGCAGCCCTACAAAACCGACATGTCGTCTGCATATCGATCTACCTTCCCACCTACGCCCTTTATAGACGAATACAAGCGCGCAGGCGGCCTGCACAGAACGTGTCTTCTCGCACCACATGGTGACGCTAGACATGAAATATACAAATCGGAGAATCGAGCCATTCCAGCCGCAGCCAATGCGTCTACGAGAACAGGTTCTCAGAACGAGAGGAGAGCAGGTGAAGGTTGGTGCGTGGTCAGTTAGTACAGAAACAAGATATGGGAAGGGGACGTTGAGGACAGAGCTAGCGTAGAATTTCAAGAGGGTAGGACGGAGAGTAATGGTGTAGTATTGATTGCATGCGCGAACACAAAATTCGACAGCAGTGGAGTGAACTCTGTAAAGCGGTACAACAACCCACGAGAAGCACTCAGAGTACTAGGTCAGACAAACCTGCAATGGGAAGTAAGAGATGGGGCAACATGGTTTACGCTGGACGGAGCTCTACGATGAGCTGAATGGCAAGCCCAGCACATTGATACAGAACAAGTCGAAACGAGAGGGTTGGGTATCGAAATACCGAGCGCTTGTAATTTGTGCTATCTACAGAACAGGTGCTAGGGTAAGGTCCTGCAGATCATCAGGCCATAAGACCGAGAATGCAATGGGGTATGTTGAAGATGCCCATCATCATGTCGTGATGATTGTGGGCGTGAGATCTAAGCCATCTAAGCTTCTGTGCCCTTAATGCCTATCGTCATCATTACTTCCATCTTCATATATCCTCGCCATAAGATTCGTTCCTCCCAAAGAATGACCAATGGGGAGTCGCATTTGAGTATAACGCCACACACCGAAAGATGCTACGAGTTCCGCGCTCATTCCGAACCAGTGAACTCCACCATGACGCTCGCCCCCTTCAAGCCGGCCTCCTGAATAGTTGAGTCTAGGACTTCTAGAAGGTTCTTGCCCATGAAGGAGAGATCGAAGTCCGCGCCTTCTTTACCTTCCCAAGGGTGTCCAGATTTAATCCATTCATATATGCGACGGACTGGATCTGCCAAGTTGAAACGTCGAACGATGGGCCGACCCGGGCCGCCACGGAACTGGATGCGAGTAGTGACTGTTGGATCGGTCGATGTAGGCTCAGTGTGCGGTTTGTCCGAGGCAATCTGCGCAAATGGCGAATTCCCGTTCGTCTCCTCCACTGACTCTGCTGGCTCCTCCGCCTTCGCCTTTCCCTTGTTGGCAACGTCACCTTTCGTAAGAGCATCTGGATCTTCGTCCTTTGGGCCTTGATCGTTTTTGCTTAGGCTGTTCTGGAGAGCCATTTCAAGCATCTCTTCCTCGGTCATCCGACCAACGTCCTTCTTTGGCTTTTCGGACTTGCGTGTTGCAACAGGGTTCTTCACGTTCAAATTGAGGCTGTAGCGATCCAAAAACTCATGTAGCTGGGCATGGAAATCGACAGGCTCGGGAATCGGAGGGCCTGACCACACCTTGACTTGCTCACCCGTTCGCGGGTCGACGATAGCAATGTGTGGGTATGCGTCCGCGCTCTCACGATTTTGGAAGTAGTAATTCATATACTCCTGGCCCCGGGGGTCATCCTTGGCGTATTGTATGAAGATGAAGTTCTCCCGAATCGTGTCTTTGATATCATCATTCTTCCATATGTCCCTGTTGAGACGCTGGCAGTCGAAAATGGCAGGATCCTGGACGTTGACAATGAGCCATTTCGACTCTTCTTTTCCCAGGTCGCGCGCTTTATCCCAGGGTTGCTGGAACATGATCTCGAATGGAGGCCTGAACAACTCTGCAAGCATGTTCATCTTCGACGACTGCTCTGAGGCGCCACCAGTGGCAGTGGCCAGCTCGCGTCGTCGAGCGCTTGAATCACCGCTATTATCCCACACTGAAGCCTGCGTGTTACGTTGGTTGAATATACCTGGGCGAGACGCAGGATTTCGCCGGCGGGCGAGCTGTTCTTGAACCATCTGATTGATATCTTCTTCGCTTCCGGGTCCCCAATTGGCGTCGGGACCGACCAATGTCTCTGTCCTCCGTTCCATTGGAGCGCGAACCTCGTCCTGAGCAGCAGCACCGCCACCAGCACCATACATCTCCTCCTGCAGACGACGTGCCATTGCCTCGTCATCTTCAGTATTCGGTTGAGCTCGGGGCGGGGCATTCGATTCGAAAGCCGTGGGCTCGAAGTCGGACATCTCGTCGTCAGAGTCGATCGGAATCGGGTTACTTGCATTGGAGGTAGCGGGTTGAGCAGCTGGTGCTCCGCCAAAGTCGAGGTTGGGGCTGTCGAAGTACAATTGTATGGCTTGTTCGAGGTTGCCTTCAGTCAAGCTCAGGTATTGCGCAGCTTTTGCTGGCTCGCAAGAGGTGATCGCAACGAAGTTGGAAATGTTTTCGTCGTCCATGGCGCCGGTACAGAGAAGGGTGTGTTGTGGACGCGAAGTTGAGAAAGGAAGGTTTGGTCGTAAAACAGAAGTGGCGGCCGATGATGAAGGCTCGACGTTGACGGCGGGGTAGCTCAAATGCCCATGAACACGTCAACGATGGGTTGTTGCGCACTCGTGGCGTGCTGGCGAGCAAGTTCCGTCAGCTGTAAGGGGACGAAGTATATCACAGTGGCAATCTGTCGAAGAGCAGTCGCACAGCAAGGTACTGCGGGTCTCAACTGCTGCCGGAGTTTACGATCGGTTCCGGCAGTCGCGTTGATGAAGGCGAGGGGGAGGGGAGGTCGCGCTGAAGTCCTGCAGAGTAGGGGTCAGTAGATTGAGGTGGACGGCGTCAGGCAACAGAGTGTTATGTGGAGGGCGACTGTCTTGCACCACCGGCGGCATTGTTTGGCCTAGGCAATGAAGCTGTGCGTCACTCATTGGTGGTCTGTGCGCTGTAATCCCGATGCCCGATTCGCGCTTCCGCCGCAAATAGACCCCTGCGTGTCCACCAGTGAATGTCGGCACGCGATGTGGCAACCTGTAGAAGGCAGAAGACGTCTGACAAGTGCTTCATTTCTCAGCAGTAGCTTGCGGGTGTGACTTTTTTTGTCATAGAGGCAGGAAAGCCCCGCCACGCAATCGCCGCTGCCTGTGGCGTACATTTCGCTCGCCTACTTGTGAGCCACACCGGGGATCACCAATACACAAACTCCAGCGCTCAAGATGGCGTCGACACAGTCGCCAGAAGCGCGAGAGTTGGCGCTGGTGGGAAAGGTTGAGATGCGGTGAGGCAATCTTACCCGAAACTCGAATCAAAACATACTGACCACCATCTATCGCTCCAGGATAGCTCTGGCCGACTCGGAACAGAAGCTGCAAGATCTGCTGAAGCTTTATCTGGCTCCTCTACTCCTCAAACTTGGGTCTGATAGCGTTACCGTTAGGAACAAGGTATTCATCAACCGTTACTTCCTTCGTCTTTGAGCCCCGAGCCCTGCTAATCGGGGGAAATTCAGGTTATATCCATCTGCCAACATGTCAACACCCGCATAAAATCGCCGTATGTCTTGGTTGCTTGTTTCAGGATTCCATCCATCTGACTGCGTCCAGGGATATCAAACTTCCAGTAGCCGCTTTGCTCAAGCAATTCAAAGAGAACGGCGACGTGGCCCTGATCCGTCATTTCGATATCCTGTATATACAACAGGGTATATCACGTCTTCCTGTATCCGAAAGGCTCGAGCTTCTTCCCATCCTGCTTCAGGGGATTGCAAACGACTACAACAAGTCCCAACAGCACGCTTCTCAGCTTTTTCATCTAATCTTACGCCTTCTCACACATTTCAAGCTTCCTCTTCGAGGCAGTAAAGAGGATGACGAACTCCGTTCTACCTTGGGCATCCACGCTGATGATGCAAGTTTTCTCTCGCATTGGTTCGGCAAACTCCTGCTTCTCACCGTTACTCGCACAGCCAATCCAGATGTGGCTGCTTCCATGCGGTGCCCCGGTCTCTCTGCCGAAGAGTACAAATTCCTCACCCTACAGGGCAAACCTGACGCGTGGGACCCAAGTACTGATGCAGGCTTGAACTTGACGGAGTCCAAAGCTCTTGTGACACGCTTGTTGGCAAGTGGCTTGTTCACCGAAGATGAAAAATTCTTTCCTGCGCTTTTCGCGTCTGCAGATACCAACTCTCGAATCTCAGAAGTGGGGGAGGATGTATTGAAACGTGTCATTCTTACAAAAGACCTGGAAGATGCAGAAGTTCTCAAGACTTTGCTCGGTCTGTACTTCGGCTCGTGAGTGGCGCCCGTATCTTGAGATCGAGTAAAGATAGTTGTAAGATGGGAACAGATTACTAACGTCATGTAGAGCAGCACCGGAAGGCACATTGGCAGTCAAGGTCCCCCTTCGTATCAGGATCCTGGGAATACTCGCTAAGTCTGTGACGTGTACAACATTTCCGAAAGATATCGCTCGTATCGTGGAGGAGGGATTGCTGTCACCTGAACTGAGCGCGATGAACAAGACCACCGCAGGCAGAGAAGCATCCAAGTATCGCTCAGCGATCTTCGCGCTAGTCAACTTCGTTGCTCGAAGAGGTGCCGCCGAAAATCTTTCAACTGTTGCAGAAGGCCTAGTGGGTAATTTAAGAGCGTTTCTGCAGGACCAAGGCTGGCCGGTACCAGATAGAGATCAGGACATGGAACTTCGTGGATATGGATACGAGACTATCGGGTTGTTGGCCAAAGCGTCACCCAAGACCATCCTCCTTGAGCCTAACTTGGATCTACTCGAATGGCTCTTTCGCTCGTTGAGGGAAGACGCTTCTGGGAAAGAAGTGACAGTCAGCATTGATGAAGCTCTTTCGTCTGTACTTGGTGCGTTCTCGGAATCCCTCAACGACTCAATACGACCAAAGTTTAGGCAAATACTGCTCAAATACTCCGCCACTTTCGACTCAAGCAAGGAGAGGGACGACCAGGTTTTCAGAAGCACTCGATATACAGCTACAAGGTTTGCAAATAGGTGTCTGCCATACGATGATGTCCTTGCCAGATGGATTGATATTCTTGCCGTAAGCGGAGGGAGCAGTGAAAGACATGAGGTCGTAGAAGAGGGACGAAAAGGTGCACTCACAAAGTCCGTACTAAGATCAAGAACTTTGCTAACGACGATTAATAGGTCTCGATCCGTATTGGTTCAACATGTCGAATTCAATACCAGGTATCGATGCTCAAGGGGATAACATCCCTTTCCCGAATTTTGACGAGCTCGTCCAGTTCATTTTCGCTCGACAAGGCGAAGACGACGATGACATGGATGTAGATGATAATGGGAATGCTGTATCACAAGCACATGTGTTCCAACAACGCTTCTCGCATACACTACCCACTGTCATCACGTTTTGTTCTCAAGTCGCAATGCACGCCGCACTCGCAGACAAGGATATACATGAGAAGCTTGCAGAGGATTGGGGTCGTAAGCTTGAAACCCTCATGACTACCGATCTCCGCGCACGTCAAGCATTCCGGGCCTTTGCTGCTATCGATACGCATGCATCGTCACTCGCTATACTTCTAAGAGCAAGTTTCGACCGACTTACACGGGACGAGCTAAGCGATGTCGGCGACATTGGGAGTAGCTTTGTCCGCTTGCTATCCTTATGTCCTGACAGCATCTGGAAGCGTGCACTGTTGTTGCGTGACTTCCGCACGCTAGAGCCTTCCGTACTATCCAACAATGTCAACCGTCGGACGGCAGCCGCTCACGCCTATGGATTGTTGGCTTCACATGAAGATGTTCAAGTGCAGGTCATCAAAGAATCCCATGACTTACTCTATGGAAAGATAGAGACATGGAGAGACGCTGTTGGTGGTCAGATCAACCAGATCAGTGGTGCTATCGCGGCTTTGGGCTACTATCTTAGTCGTGCGCATTGGCGAGACCGGTCATACTCTACTAATGAGGAACCTCTGAAGAAGATCCTCGATGTCGTGTTCAGGATCTTAGCTGAGTCAAAAGACGCTACATTGAAGGCTTCCATTTTCACTTGCATAGATCAGCTCAGTCTGTTTCAAGTCATAAGCCCTTCTAGCATGGCTTCCTACGCAAAATTCCAGGATGTTGCTCAGCAGGTTTACGACTCTGCAAAGGCTGGAACGACAAGCGCAATCCTTGCACTCGGGCATCTGTCTACTACGACCGACGAAACAAGCAACGACGATGAGAAAAGCGATTTCAGGTTCGTCGCTGATAGGATGTACGAGCTACATGAAGTACGGCAACCTGAAGTACAATTTTCGGTTGGTGAAGCATTGAGCTGCTTCGCCTGCGGATGGGAGTCGAAAGCGCTGATAGCGGAGCTCGACATCGAACACACGA
The DNA here is from genome assembly GCA_025388405.1 of Paraconiothyrium brasiliense. Taxonomy (NCBI): domain Eukaryota; kingdom Fungi; phylum Ascomycota; class Dothideomycetes; order Pleosporales; family Didymosphaeriaceae; genus Paraconiothyrium; species Paraconiothyrium brasiliense. The sequence goes on along the minus strand of JANBXC010000010.1, from coordinate 608,716 downwards.
CACAATCGCACGATCCTTGGGATGCATCACCATTGACTCCGTCCGGACCTAAGCGCGAAAAGACGTTGACCGCTGTTCTGGAGAAGACACTGAATGGTTGCAAACAGTCTAAGCCATCTCTCAAGAAGGCTTCCGTGATCTGGCTTTTATGCCTGTTGCAGTACTGCGGACATAAACCTGAAATACAGCAATACCTCCCTCAGTGTCAGTTGGCTTTCAAGTACTGCCTTTCGGACCGGGATGAGGTGGTACAAGAAGCAGCATCGCGAGGTCTGGGCCTTGTATATGAGAAGGGTGATCGCCAACTCAAGGACGACTTGGTGCGTGACCTTGTAGGTTCATTCTCGGACAATAAGGCGAAGATGTCTGGTACCGTGTCGGAAGATACGCAGCTTTTCGAACCGGGTGCTCTTCCTACTGGTGATGGTTCGATCACGACTTATAAGGATATTCTCAATCTTGCTTCGGAGGTCGGCGACTCCAGTCTCGTCTATCGATTCATGTCCCTGGCCTCCAACAACTCCATCTGGTCAAGCCGCGCAGCGTTCGGTCGCTTCGGCCTAAGTAATATCTTCTCGGACTCTAGCGTTGGTGGATACCTGGCTGAGAATCCGAAACTATACCCCAAGCTATATCGCTATAGGTATGTTGGTCTGGGGAAGCGTGGGTGTCAATCCTAATAGTTTACAGGTTTGATCCGAACCCTAACGTTCAACGATCCATGAATGACATCTGGAATGCCCTGGTGAAAGACTCGTCCGCGACCATCGACAAGAACTTTGATGCCATCATGGATGACCTACTTACTAGTATTCTAACAAAAGAGTGGCGTGTGCGTCAAGCATCTTGCGCAGCCATCTCAGACTTAGTGCAAGGAAGAAATATTGATAAGGTGGGTTCGCCAGCTTCGCGAACGAACACTTGGACTAACAGTTACAGTACGAAAAGTACCTTGGCGACATCTGGGATAAATGCTTCAAGGTTCTCGATGATATCAAGGAGTCTGTACGTGCTGCCGCAGCTTCCCTCGCTCGAGTGCTTACGGGCATTTTGACGCGGTCTTTGGAAGCGGGTGACTCCTCGGTCAAGACCGCGAATGCGATGCTCTCACGGGTTCTTCCCTTCCTATTCTCCGGATCTGGTCTCGAATCTAGCGCTGAGGAAGTGCGTATGTTCGCGGTACACACTCTTGTCCAGATCGTCAAGAAGAGCAATGCGAAGACGCTGAACCCACACGTTCCCGAACTAGTAGAAAGGCTTCTGGGACTGTTGAGTTCGTTAGAGCCTGAAGCTGTTAATTATATTCATCTCAACGCCTCAAAGTACAATCTTACTGAGCAGAAGATAGACGACATGCGCCTACAAAGCGTACGTTCATCGCCCCTCACAGAGTCTATAGAGCGATGTCTCGACCTCGCCGACGCAGAGACGATGAAAGTCCTCCTGCCACGCATCGAAGTCGCAATGAAGAACGCAGTCGGCCTCCCTTCCAAAGTAGGGTGCTCCAGGATCCTCGTTACCCTCAGCACACGGCACAATTTCCTCTTCAAACCCTACGCTGACGGTTTTCTAAAAACGATTCAAAAGTATGTGCACGATCGGAACGACACCGTGTCTTCCTCATATGCCGCCGCGGCAGGCTACGTCGCCCGCGTCGCCACCGATAAGCAACTCATCGCCACCATCGCCTTCTGCCAAAAACTTTACTTCAACTCCGAAGAGGACAAGTCTCGCCTCACTGCCGGTGACATCGTCCTGTCCATCTCTAAGAATGCCTCAGACCGCTTCACATCGCTTTCTTCGGAGCTCCTCCCCTTCATCTTCCTCGCGAAACACGACACAAATGAACAGGTCAAGCGACTCTTCGACGACACGTGGTCTGACAATGTTGCGGGATCGCGGGCAGTTCTGCTCTACCTCAAAGAAATCGTCAGCCTTTCAGACAATTACCTTGAGAGTCAGAAATGGGTGCTCAAGCACGCAGCCGCGAAAACTATAGCTGATGCCGTGATGTCGATCACAACAGGCAGCGAAACCCTCGCCAAAGCCAACGCGGAAATTGTGTGGCCATCTCTCGACAAAGCGATGGGTGGGAAAACATGGGATGGCAAAGAGATCGTCCTGGACGCTTTTGTACGGTTCGTTGAGCGGGGACAGAGTCTGTGGAGAGAAGATAAAAAGGTCGCGAAGCAGATTGAGAAAGTTACTATTCGCGAGGCGAAGAGGCAGAACAAGACATATCGCCCGCATGCGCTCGAAGCTTTGGGCAAAATATGCGGTTCACGAACAGATCTAGAACTCTCAAGCACGGTAGTTGAGATTGTACAAAATGTTCTAGAAGAGGTGCTTGGTGGGGATGAAGACGGAGAGAAGATGGACGTTGATGGCGGAGAGCCGATGAAAGATGTGCAACTGTAAGCTATCTCCTCCCTTATGCCGACCCTTCATATCTCCCCCGATACGGCCTTTCATTGACGTATCCACAGGCAAGAAAAAACGCTTTTGGCATGTATATCTGCCCTCACACTCTCGCCAAACACTGCACTCCTCACCCCCCAGGCCCTCAACACACACCTTTCCACCCTCCTTCCCCTCATCGTCAAAGCGAACTCTACGCACGCGAAAGACATCCACGTCACGACTTTCACATCACTTCAGGCTCTCTTTGAGCGTCTGCCTACCGACGTCATGGTCAATGACCAGGCAAAGGAGGCTCTGGAGAAGCTGCTATTCGACCCGAGCTTTGAGGGGCTACCCGAGGCGATGCGGATGAAGCGTGCGGAAGCTTTAGTCATTGTTGCCAAGGTTGGGGGATGTGGGTGGGTTGGGGGGAAGGTTAAACCCGAGGTGGGTGGTGGGGAAAGGAGTGCTGTTGTGAGGGGTGTGTTGGCGAAAGTGGGGAAGCAGTAAAGTAGCGAAGAGGATGGCGTGGCTAGTATGATGTCGGGATAGAAATAGACTTGGTTTACTAATGTGATTTTTGCTAGGAGTGCTGTGGCGCTAATAGCTAGCATTTGGTCTACTTCACTCGAGCAATGGCATTGGCATGACGATTCTGCGTAAGTAGCTTGCGTGTCTTCGTCACGGGTTTAGAGCTGAAAGCGAAAGAGCTTCATGCGAATCGGCGAAGGCAAAATGTGAAGCAAGAAGGAATGATGCATTCTCGTAGAACGTGACTTGAGGCGCATCAGGGCGCTGTCAAGTCGCAACGTTGGCAACTACGTAGTATCGATGACACGCCAGATGGAACACATAGGCGTTGCTGATTGGGCCGTACGGACCAATGCATGACCAGTACCACCTTGCTGCCTCACTTCGCCATCATCAAGCACTCTTCCCACTGCAATCTTTTCGACTAGATGGAACTTACAAAGCTGGGCAGGCCGCGCTGCAGTCATGTCCTAGCGCGGACAGCGTAGGATACCCCATTATGCGCCATTCTAAATGCTCTCCGATACCCTCTCAGACATAACGACCTTCTCCTTCTCATTTGAATGCGCAAAATTCCTGTACCGCTGCTCTTCATCCGTCTTACTTCCCCGCACAACCCGCCTATTCTCCGGATTCAACCCCATCAACAACCTCGGCTCATCAAAAAACAATGCGTCAATTTGCTCGAGCGTCCTCCCGCTCGTCTCGACTCCAAAGAAGTACGTCAGCGGCACAAAACTCGCACAAATAACGGCCCAAACCCAGAAATAGTTCCCCTTGATAGAATCAAGCCCAATCGGCGTGACCATGACCACCACAAAATTGCTAATCCAGTGCGAGAAGACGCCCACAGCGGTAGCTTTGTTTCGCACGCGGAGAGGCTGGATCTCAGAGGAGTAGGACCAGGAGACGGGCAGGATGCCAGAGGTGAAGCAGTCGAGGTAGAGGAAGATGAACGCGACTGCTGCTGCAGCGCTAGAGAAGCTATTTTTGGAGAGGCCCCCGGCGATGATGGCCATACAGATTGCGCAGCCGGCGGAGGAGAGCATGACGGACCAGCGGCGACCGATGCGGTCGATGTAGAAGTACGGGGGCCAGGAGAAGACGGCATATTGGGTGAAGGCGACGGAGGCGAGGATCAGGGCCATGCTGGGTGAGTAGCCCATGTAGTTTTCGAGGATGTAGGCGAGATAGTAGCATAGTGCCTAGATGCGCAGGTAGAGGTTAGTGTATGCTAGAAAAGGGGCCTGGTCTCAAGGTAATCATGTCTTAAGGCATTTCGACTTCATATAGGGGCGTTACGTACGTTGACCCCACTCCATTGATTCATCATGTAAGGGCCCATTCCAAGAACTACGCGATGGAGATTGCGGGTCTTGGATGAGTTGGTGAAGACCTCACCCCACGAGGGCTCTTCTTCGTTCCGTTCGGCTTCGATCGCATCTAGAATTTCTTGGAGCTGACCTAACACTTGTTCATCATCCAAAGGCTTGTCCAGTAGTCGGCTAATGATGCTTTTTGCCTACCGACAGTTCAGCATTGTTAACGAATGCTTGACACAGGGGAACTTACCTCGGCAACTCTACCGCGCTGAGCCAGCCAGCGAGGCGACTCACACAACCAAGGCGACAAGCTCAGCACCAAAATCGAGAACAAGATTTGGCAGGATACCGGAAACCGCCATTGGAGCGAGCTATTCGCGTACAAGCAGGCGAAGCAAAGCCACGATGCGAGCGCAACGCCGATGATGATTAACGCAGACTGAACGACCAAGAGAGCACCACGGTTGTGAGCAGGGAGCGTCTCAGACTGCAAGATCGGAATAGCAACCGTAGAGAAGCCCACACCAATACCGCCTATGATTCTCGAGACGAACATCTGCCAGTACTCGAAAGACGCGGTTTGGATAGAAGCACCGATGATAACGACAACATTCGCAAAGATAATCGATCGTTTTCGTCCAAGCTGCTCGCCGAGCATGAAGGCAAATATGGCTCCCAACGCGCATCCGATGTCATATATCGCGGTGACAAGCCCGGTCATTATAGGGTTCGGGTTGCCTAGCGTGTTCTTGAAGCGTTCTCCACCAAGGATACCACCAAAGAGACCTTGGTCATCTTGATACTCGTCAGCGAATGCCGATGGAAGAAACATGGGTCATAATTACATCCGACCAGCAGGAAGTCAAAGCCAGCGGTCATCAATATGACTGCTATAAGGCGCTTGCCTCTCAATTCAAGAACTCCACCCATGACTGCTGACGATGGACTTCGACAAATGGAATTCAAGCTGTAGGATTCGATAAAACTCGAGTGCTAGAAGTAGGCAGCACGACCCAGAATGAGACATAACCAAAGCCAATATCGTGCATATGTAGTATCGCAACGGCCATTGTACACATTCGACAGATGCACCAGAGCCCAATCGAGGAAGCCGGTGCGAGTCATGAGGTGACGTATCCGGGGAAGATCGTCTTGTGAATTGAAAGAGTGGGTACGTGGAGAACCTTTTGCGGGGATCGTACTTCAGCAATTGTGGAATCGTCTGAGGTTCCAAGGCCATTAGGGACCCCAAGCGGTCGGAATTGCCGTTTAAGCGTCAAGTCAGCCCGTCCCAAGGCGGCTGACTTGCTAGCCTATGATTAGCCAATTCGTTGTGCTTTCACCGGTATACGCAGCTGTCAAGGGTGGATCTCCAAGACGAGAACGCTCGCTACACTTGCCGGAAGTGACACCGAGAAGAATGAAGAGCAAGGTAGAGTGCGCGTAACGTAACCATAATGGTGAGACTGAACCCCACACGACGTCATAGCCGGTGGGAACCATTGGTAAGTACACCTCGGCAATGAGGTATCAAGCCTTTCAAGCGACAATCTTTGCACATGCGCGTACGGGCGTAAAGTGCGCGAGAGGTCGTTGGATTGCATTGCATCGGCGGGAGGCGCAAACTAAGCGTTGACACAACACAGTCATGTGTGGCGAAGACAGCAACCCTGATGCGATACAAGCATTCTGTATCCTCGCCTGGGGTTTGAAAGTGCAACTGAAAATAACATCCATGCCATCTCGAGTGTGCCATAGAGACTGCTTCCTTCATGCAGGAGAAAGGAACAGTCCATGCAGACATTGCATTCCAGGTTGATTGCTGTTTTGACGCACTGATAAACAGCTCCGTTTTCTGAGCGAACGTATTCCAGAAGTTCGATCCGCATCTGCAAGGTGGACGCCCATTGCGGATTCAGAGAGGGTCCATTGTGTACATGGAAGCACCGTGAGAAAGCCGTGGGAGCAGTGATACGTCTAGGAGATTGGGATGAGCTGTGCACGGCTTCTGCTACGCTCCGTACACTCGCGGGCTCCTTCTGTGTTTATCGGGGTATACATACTCGGGAGTCAGGACCTGAGGCTGATCGAGGAATGGCAAAGTGTGGATAGAGACAACGGACTATCAGAATGCAGAACGTTGAGACGCCATTCTCAGGGCTAGCGGGCGAGTGAAGGAATGAGCGCGCCGCAGTGCAGAGAACGGTGGACTTTTGGGCAAGGCACAACTCGACCACAGAGCACAAACTTGAGTTCAATCATTCACATCAACATCTCAAGGATTTGTCGACAAAGATGACATTCGCCAAACGCTCGACGGGCTAGATAACGCCTCACATAGAAACCTTCCCAGGCGGAGATCATATCCTCCATGCCTTTTTGACCCAACCATTACAATAATGTACAATACCAATAATACGGAACGGCCGCTAATCGCTCAAGATGCCATCATCGGGTATCAGATCTATCTCTTCTTGCCCAATTCACTATGATCCCACACGGCCAGGCGTCGGCCAATACTCCCAAAGCACACGCAACTGCAGAACAGCACGCTGCCCACCCATGTCACCACAGCTAGCGTGTCGTAGCTAATTACGCCAACAAACATGTCTTGCTGACCGTGCAATCGCGCGGCCGATGGTACGTGCGTGCCATTGACCGTGGCTGGTAGGGAGGGCGAAGGAAGAATGTCGGGGTCCGAGAGGAAGATGAATGAGGTCAGGATGGATGTTACAAGGAGGGAGTATGAGAAGCCGGGCTTGGTACGGTCGAGAATATACCAAAGAGCGGGGTTGACGAGGGCGAGCGTGAGGGTTAGCTGAAGAGTGGATTGCCAGGGCAGCTTACGCTGTAGTTTGTTAGCTGGATTCCAGGAGTAAGTGTAATTGAATACTGACAATGGCGAATGCTATTGCCAGAAAAGCGCCCACGCTCCGCACTATGTCGTTCCACTGCTCGCTGAAGCTCGTTTCGTTCTCTTGCTCCGATGCACACTCCTCTTCAAGGCCTTTCGATGTCTGTCCGCCCCACGTAAGTTCGACATATGGCAAGCAACTGCCCAGGACAAGGCCGGCGATGCCCCAGCTTGTAAGATACGCCCAGTTCCCTCGGTCTACGCCTTCCACCCTCACGGCGGCCAATTCCCTGGTGTCATGCAGGTGGCTGACAATGACGCCGTAGGTGACGCCAAAGAGGAACAACGCTGCTAGTTTTCCTAGAGACACAGTGTATTTCCATACACCCTTCCTCTGTGGCCTTGGACCGTGTCTGGCAGATGGTGATCGTGGTGCTTCAATATTGCTATTGGCAATTTTCCTACGCGGCTGCATGGTCAGGCCTAGAGCAGGGCTATGTGTGCCACTATCCCATCTGTTTGCGCCTGAGCATTTCCTTCCAGGTGTCTCTGTGCCCGTCCCCCAGGGCGTCTCCGGGACGCTCTGCTCCACTGGTGTGCTGTCATCGTCGTCGTAGATTCCAAAAAGCGTGCTCTTGGTCAAGTTCATGAGACTTTTGTTCCGCGGCGGCGGCGCTCCTTCTGCCTCTGCATCCTCATTGAGATTGAGGCCCGCGTTGTATGTTCGCAGCAGGCGCGCATTGAGCTGCGCAAGGAAATCCGAAGGGCGGTTCTGGGTCTCTGCGATGCCGGGTGGGGTTGACGGGACGAAAGCGTGTGCGGGCGAGTCTGAAGTCTCTGTCTGTGTGGAGAAGTTGCGGCGAGGTATGGGACGATAGATGGGCGGTTGCTGTGTCGAGCTTGTGGTTAAAGGGTCTTCCGCCATGTCGCTTCTGCTAGTTCCGACGTTCCGCGCCGTGCGAGAGCAAAGTGTCGGATATGCTGGAGGATCGCCCAATTACAAGAAGTAGGTTATAAAGATCGGCTGCTGAAGGAAGAAGATGAACAAATACGGAGCGCTGCACCCCCGCTCGCCCCGCGGTCAATTGCTGCTTGGATCGTAGGTGGAATCGATGGTCGCCAAATGACATGGATGAATTCGCCCAGGGTCAGCCGACACGTGAACGGCCAGACTTCACAAAGCTTGACCGCTTGGCGCGTCTGCGAGTGTTTGCGGGCTCACAGCTCGCAGATTGATGGACGGAACACGCGGGTCACAGTGAGGGGGGCATTATATGGTTGACAGGCCAAGCGTTCGCAGACCGTTGAGACGCACGCGCTCTCGTTCACGTTGGTATGCGGAGGCCCGTTGCATGTGAAAGCCCACATGGACGAGCGTGTCGGAGACTCGCCGTTAGTCAGCCCGACCACGTCCCTCGCAACGGACAGCACGGCGAGTCTCTCCAGGCATTGCGGGCGCGCTTGCATTCCGTGTCGATGGCCGAAGCACGTCCACTCGAGGGCTGCACGCGCACGTCTCTTGAGGCCACATGTGCCGTGTCGACGGGCGTGAGAGGATCGGGAAGGTACGACGCCTCCGATATTGCCTTCTCCGCACCAGTTCCCGGTACCTCGCACCATAACACTTTCTTCACGGCCTCCACCACGCAAGACATCCTTTGAAGGTGATTTGCGGCCATCGCTCAATTCCTCGTCCTGCAGCATCTCGACGCGGTTGTGTTCTGCACACCACACCCAAGGCCTCCCACCCGTGTCCGAGAGTGAAACACCAGACGTCATCGTCGCACCTGAAGCTCTGGGGCAGTGTCTCCATCCCCCACAAGCCAATCATAGCGCCGCAGCGTCGACGCGAAACTACTCTAGTAAAGCTCAAGGCTGTTGCCTGAGAGTACAAACAGTTGTTTCAATCACAACCAAACACTCTGCATACTCTACACACCCATCAGACCGAAGATGGCATCCGCAGACGACTTCACGCTCATCGAGAACGAGGGCTCGCATAACCCGCCGCAGTTGTTTCCCGACTATCGGCAATTGCTGAATGGCAAGGGCTTCGATCCCGACGTGCAAGTCGTTACAGCTTTGCGAGAGAAGCACCCGGAGTTGACCGTTACGAGCGTGCCTGGCAACAACGTCAATCTTCTTCAGTTTGCCGCCGCAGGCTATGCCCAAGCCGAACTAGACAATGACACCGAACCTGTCATCCGCTGGACAGGCTTTGTAGGGCCTTCTCACAGAGTGCGTTGTTCCGTGTTGCGCTGTTAACCAACCACGCGAGCGGTTGCTAATCCTTGGGTACTTGTGTAGGGTGGATCTGGCCATCTTACCGACCTAACCTTCTACGGGAAGTACAACTATACCTGGAACAACGAGCATTTCATTCTGTACTCGATCATCTATGGCTTGTCCTCGGTTCAGTATGTTCTGAAAGAACCGCAGGGTAGCGAGACTGCAACCTCGCACTCATCTGTGGTTAATCGGCTTCTGTCCACGATTGGCGCCTGGCTTATCAAGGAAGAGCCAGCCATATACGTTTACGACAGCTTCTGGGAGAGATCGACCAAGCTTTGGAACGAAGTCAAGAAAGCCAAGTGGGAGGATGTCATTCTAGATCCCAAGATGAAGAAGGCTTTGACCGAAGTTGCGAACAAGTTCTTCGATAACGAAGACATCTATCGCGAATATGGCGTGCCATGGAAACGTGGTCTGATTTTCCACGGCCCTGTTGGCAACGGCAAAACTGTCTCCCTGAAAGCTCTCATGCATACGGTCCAGGAGCGCAAACAGCCAGTCGTGACCTTGTACGTGAAGAGTGCACCGTTCCCCTGGAATATCAGGCAGGTCTTTCAGATGGCGAGATCCATGACACCTTGTATGTTGGTGCTGGAGGACATCGACACGATTGTCACCAAGAATACGCGAAGCTACTTCTTCAACGAGGTGGACGGACTGGAGAACAATGATGGCATTCTCATGATCGCGACGACAAATCACCTGGACGAGCTGGATCCGGGGCTCTCCAAGCGACCCTCAAGGTTCGACCGCAAGTATCTGTTCCCGCTGCCGAACAAGGACGAGAGAGCTCAATATGGTATGCGGCTCTGCTGTTCCTGGTTCTGATAGTGAAGCTGACCGTATTAGCTCAATATTGGAGACACAAGCTGAAGAACAAGAAGAGCATTGATTTCCCAAGCAAACTGTGCGAAGCGATTGCGGGCATCACTGATGACTTCTCCTTCGCATATTTGAAGGAAGCTTTCGTAGCGACCCTCCTCGAGTTGGCGCGGGCCCACGACGGCGACGATGAAGACGATGAATCTGTCAATAATGAAGCAAGCGATGAGGACGACCCGCTCGACAAATACGAGTTTTGGCGAGCGTTCAAGTCGCAGGTCAAGATTCTGCGCAATGAGATGGGCGATGATGGGGGTGACGGTGACCAGGGCCCTGATCCCCAACCCCGTATCTATGGTGAGGGAATTTCTGCTCTTGAACACGAAGGAATGACGCCCATGCTTGAAAAGATGAGGCTGCAGGGCAGGGGGAACAAGGCAGCCTCGCCGCAGGGTGCTGACGCAGGGCGACAGTTCGCTTCCGCGGCACGTAGTCCCATGGACGCATTCGCCCCGCTTGCGCGGAACAAGTCTGCGGGCGTGTGGGAGTGGGGCGTGTAGTTCACGCACCCCGATCCGAGGCACAGCGTGGTAGATGGCTGGATGGCGTGCTGTACATGAGCGCTTCTTGCGACAATGTAGATGAGCGAATGATACAAACAGCGGGTACAAGATTCAGTCGAGATATACCAGCCAGCTCTCTCATGAGCTGCTCGAATCCTTGACGGAGGAATCTGAAAGTGACGATGCACACTCCTTGGAGATGACGCGAGGCGGGATGGCTTCGGGGGGCTTGGGGGCTGCGCCACGATGCGGAGGAGGGAGCACAGCGGGTGGGTGCCAGCTTCCAGAAGCCTTCCTCATGTGGATTCGCACGTCTGCTCCGTGGGCAACAAATGCCGCACCGCACCTCTGGCGGCACCCGGGTGGGTGCTTGACAGCGCCCGGCACCAGCGAATGCGCAGCTCCCGCACTGGCGCACGTCCGCGCGGTGATTTGACAGCCGTGGCCGCTAGTTGTGGCCGGTGAACTGGATTAGGCCATCGCAGTCACAGGGCACTGCCGACCACGTCCATGCCCACGACCAGCGGGCGACGGCGCGCACAGCCTGTCGACGTTTACTCAATGCCATGCAGTCATCTTGACAACCTCTCGCAGAACGTGATAAGCCCGCAATTCACCACTGGAGCGGAGCCTTCCTAGGGCAACCGCAAGGCATCTACGCTGCTTCAGCCGCAGGTATCCTAGAGTGACCGGGGCTACGCATCTCTTTGTATATGTTCGACCATTTTCAGCCGTGCAACTCACCATTACAGTCCCCGGTCTCGCCATCTTTTCTTTTGGTCAACGGAGGCGGTTTTGGTTCGCTCTCACACTTTGTTTCTCTGTTTCTTTTGGATGATACCGCACGAGGTGGTGGGTTTCCATCATCTCCCAGGTGCCTAGCCCCCGCTGCCGTCGGTTCAACACGCGACTTACCACACACTTGCTCCGACCTGCATCCTCTGCCTTGGCCATCATAGGCGAGCTCTTTTGGTCCAATTGACATCACGGCGAATCCATCTTCGCCGTGGACGCCACGACCGACCCCGGATTGGATCTGGAGGCTCCTTGCGACCTGCGTTACCCCAAGGTACACGGTCCAGTGGCTGAAGTTCCGGCTTGATATCGTCGGCAGACACTACCTCCGACATGGCCTCGAATGCTCGAAGGATGTCTACCCTCACGCAAAAGCTCTCATCCGAAGAGGGCTGGCAGGATCTCATATCCTGGGACGACGAGTTGTATGACCCGCTGTTCCAAGGCGATGTCGGTATCGCACCCACATCGGTCAACACCGCATATGGCGGTGATTCCTTCTCATCCACTACCCATGCTCCGGAGAGCGTAGTCTCTGAGCAATTCTGCGAGACTTCAACTACGGTGTCGGTCTTTGATGGTCCCTCCTCATTTGATTATGTCACCTCTAGACCGCCCTCGGTCACTGGAGGACCGTCTTCGTTCGATCAGGGCCATTCTTGGTTGAGTGGCTCTCCCTCATACACGACGTCAGCCACTTCACCCCTGGCGGCGCAAGTGGGCATTCCGAATCAGGGTTCCAGAGAGACCTGCGAGTCTATGCTTTCGCCTGGGTACGTTGTGGTTGGACATACTAAGGAGCTCAACACTCTTTGAGTTGCTCGGACTTTGGATTGTTTATCAAGCCCACCTCAGCTCATTCGAACTTCAGCTGACTTGTTGTTTACGACGTTTAGGTACATACCTCCTGCATCACCTTTCTTCGACGCTCACAGCTATGACTCATCCAGCTCTTACCAGACTGCTCCTGGATCTGGGATTTTCAATCCCTATGTAGCAGGCACCTCCCATTCCTTTAGCGGCCTTGACGTATACAACTCACAGGCTTTGGACAACGTTGGTGGTTGGGTTGAGCCATCGGTGGAACCCATCATAGAGGTCCAACAGGAAGACGGTACAGGGGCAATGCCGATACCCATTCCTCAAAGTGGACCCCAGAGATTTAGTAACACCTTCTCGTCACGGCCCTGGAGCGACCACTCATCTTATCAACAACCTCATTTCGATCAAGCACGAGCGATTACTATTCCTCAACCGCATATTCGCGTCTCAGGTTCGCCTTCGGAAACCCGGTCGAGAATGTACATGGAGAGGCATCCATCTTTGAGACATCAATCCCAACATTGGTCTCGGCGAGTGCCGCCTGCACTTTCTGCATCTCCCGAGATCCAACGATCACCGGGCCCTGCTCTCCTTACGCGAAGCTTGTCGAATCCGCGGCGCAGCCGAAACAACAAGATTGCTTCGCCATCACCAACATCGACAAACTTTGGCTGGGTATCTTATCAACCAAATACCCAACATAGACTAGTCCCTTCGGGGGCGGAAGGTAGTCGCCGGCGTCAGAGGGGACGTGTAGGTGCGTTGACTGCTCAACAGCGCAGTCATGCAGCACTAATGCGACTCGTCGGATCTTGTTCGAATTGCAAGAAACGCAAGGAGAAGTGTGACCCTGGCACGCCTTGCAAATCTTGCATCGATCACTTCAAGGGTGACCTCGTCAATCATCCCTGCCGCGACCGGCTGGTTTCAGGACTGGCTCGTGTCTTCCTAGCAGAACGCCATGGCTGGCATCCCAGTGTGAGGCCTGTAGAGGCCTACTTTGGCAACTACCAAGTGCTCCCCGGTTCCTATTCGATTCCTATCACGTTCGGTTTTGGGTCCTTACTCCATATCCCTGTATCCATCATCCATCTTGATGGTCCAAACGGCCGCCTTCTCCACGAACACACCGTGTACTCTTGGCCGCCAAGTGCTTCATCAGCCAAGACTCATACTCACGCGGTGTTGCCTGCCATTTTGTCTCCAGATGCGATGGACAAGCTTGAGGACCTCTTGGATACCCACCTGTCTCTCCTAGTTGATCAGCATTTCCGGTCTTTCCCTCCTTTCTGCTCGCCGCTTAGGGTATTACGGCACGTATACGCGTATTGGCGCTTGCTTCCCGTCACCTCTTCTTACTCGCGGCTACTGCAGCAAGCATTGAAGCTGCTTGTTCTGGTCCATGTTGGTGGAGACATCACTCTCCCCCAACCCGCAAATGATCCTGTCCTTGAGCAGTTGGTTCGCTCAACCATGTCGATTCCGGAAGGAGTGGTTCCCACACCATGCTTTATCCGATCTCAATTTGGTTCCATCATGCCTTCTTTGGCACTCAAACTCATGAGGGAAATCCTGCTGTCCCTCGAGCAACTACTTCTAAACCGCGAAGTCCATGAATGGCCCGTCGCCGTTGCTACGCTCATCGTCGTTCTCATCACCGTGGAGAGCATCCAATATCACTCTGCCAAACTTCCTTACCATCACTCCCACGATACACCGATGGTACGCTCGCAGTCTAAGCAAGAGCGTGACTTCAGAGGCGATGAGGAAGGCGTGCGGCAACTGCTAGAATTCTATTCTGCTTGCTTCTCGGGCTGTCATGCGAGACTGAGTCCGGACTGGCGGGGTGATCCTGAGGCTGGGCTCAGACCTGGTAACTCGAAGAGTACGTCGTTACCTCCTGAGGACAGATTCATTGAGAATATCCGTGAGGCGGTAAGGTGTGCGACGCCGGAATATCTGGAGGCGAAAGCGAGCGAGGAGCGGAGAGGAGACGACATGAGCTACTTCTTCGACCGGCTTGCTGCGAGGTTGCTTATACTCAAGGTGAACGATGGTGGAGCATCCGTGTTGCAGGATGTGACATAGTCGCTCCCCACATTGGCCCTCTCTCTCTACATTTCCTACGTTCAGTGGCGGCATTCTCTTTCTCTTCGTATCTGACATTGTAATGCGGCAACTGTTACGATATACGTCTGACGATGACGACTGAACGACCCGTAACGACTGCCTTCCTTTCCATTCTTATTGTACATATCGCTGTACAATATCGCTTCTAGAGATGCTTTCATGATCGGTGTGGGTGTGGAACCCTTTCATCATTTCACTTCTGGTTCATTTTGCAGGCATACTTTCGCTGCTACATACCACCGGCGTTCAATGCACAGCATGGCGTGTTGTTCCTGTATGGATTCTTGTTCTAGATAGCAAGTGGACTATGATGACATTATGCATTCCATCGCACCCATGCTTCCAAGGTGTGTCCACGCTCAGCCTTCTCCCTTCCTTTCTATGCACGACCCTTCCGTACCTCTCCATGCATCCCGCCCTCCATGCAAATGCACCCACACACGCAGCCAGCCCCTCTAATGCAACGCTGATGACATAAAGATAAGACGAGAAAGAAAAAGTTTCTAGGAAAAGTGAAGGACGTTACGAGAAATCGGGCAGCCCACGACACTGAGCTTGGCTCCGGTAATGCGCCTGGCTGAACATCTCCTGCATGGCGAAATAGTGCGCGACGATGCCGCACAGCACCGCAACGTGCCAGATATTGTGGCTCGCGCCTAGGTAATCGAATTTCCCTGGTAGCCACCTTTCGGGCACCCTCGCCGCGTAGATGACGGCGCCGACGAAATAGATGAGCATGGAGGGCACGGCGGGCATGTAGAACGAGGCGGTGTATTCGAAGCCGTACAAGGAGATGAGCTGGAAGAAAGGCAGGAGGCTGGTGAGGGCGAGGAGGACGTAGAAGGAGACGCGCAGCCAGGCGAGGTCGTTGCGGTTGAAGGTTGGGTTCCAGGGGAGATAGACGCCGCCGAGGGAGAGGAGGGCGGTGAGTGTCATGTAGGCCCAGCGACTGCGTGGTTCACAGTAGAAGGCTGTGTACTCGAAGGTCATGATGGATGCGCCTACCAGCAAGGAGATTCCGGTGTAGTCGATGCAGGCGTAGCGCTCGAGGAGGGTTTGGTGGCTGATGCCGTTCATGGTGTGCATGATGCAAGAGCACAACAGGCACTTGCAAGCTGCAAAGAAGAAGATGGCTGCGATGACGATGTCGGTGGTTGTGCTGGCGTGGAAGTTGATGTGGTGAGGGTAGAAGTAGAAGGCGAGTCCGAGCATCACCATGAAACCCACGAGGTGCGTCCATATATTTGTGGATTCGTTGTGTATTCCGCAGAATATGGAACGGACACAGGCCCAGTGGCCGTCGTAGAAGCGGTAGCCCGTCAATATATGCTCATTTGCCTGCCACGGCTCGGGGAGGTCTTCGTAGCGGATGAGCCCGTGCTCTTTTGCACGAGCGAGAGCGCGGTCCACTGCGAAGTCGATCTTGAGCTCGATGGACTGCCGCGCGCGGTGCGCTTTGTGGAGGCCGGCATCGACAACGCCACGGGCCCAGCCGAGCTCCTGGTTCACGGTTTCGAGCCCGGCATCGCGGAAGGCGTAGGCGCGGGCTTCGAGGTCAGCGACCCATTCTTCAGCTATAAGCATGCCCTCGACCACCTTCTCCGCCAACGTCTCTTTAGATTCGAGCGCATGCTGATAGCGGCCCTCGAGCGTCTCAACGAAAACGGCCGCCTGCCTCCTTCCCACTTCGATGGCGCCGTCAGATATTTTGGAGCATGATTCGCGCACGGCGAGGAGGGTCGAGTATGCGTACTCGACGCCCGTGTCGAGCTTGAGCTGGCCGTACGAGTCTATGCGGTCGAGTCTGCAGTTCAATTCGGCGAGGAAACCACCGAGCAGGGCATGGAAGTTCTCGGAATCGACGCACGGGGTGCCTCCGTGGATCAAGAAGCTCGACGAGGGTCTCCGTGAAGGTCTCGGTGGCGGTTGCAGCTCCCCTGCGTCAAAAGTACCGTAGGCGCGGTTCGCACGCAGCATGGGGGCAGCGTCGCCCTCAGCAGCCATTGCGACAGCAGTGCTCGTGCCGCCGCGGTTGCGGGAGGCAGCGCGGGGCATGGTCGGCCTCGTGTATCTATATGTCTAACTGTGCGGGCCAGAGCGGTGCGGGTGCGCAGCCCATATACGGCGTCGCCCAACGCGTCACGAATGGCTGGTGGTGGTACAAGCCGCGTGGGCCGCCGTATCCGGGCGATTGGCTCTCGCAGATGCGGCGAAGAAGCCCTGTTGTGCGCGTCGAGGCAGCGAAGGCGGCGACTGGGGGATCAGGCGGGGTCGCAATGGGGGTCGCAGGAGGGGAGGGCAGCTGCACGGGGGCTCACGGCGGCGGAGTGAATGCTCGTAGATGACGCACGTGGAGGCGCTGTCTTCGTTGGTGGACGACCTTGGGCGAAAAACGCCTCCGCGGCTCATGCATCAGATGCGCCGGCCCGCGGTAGCATTCAGGTCTTGGCGGGTTTGCCGCCTCATCCGGCGGACCATGGTATTCTGCTGGCAGTCCATCGCACGCGTTTCTTTGTTGTCCGAGCCCAGCACGCAGAGCTTGTCTCGAGAGAGCGGGTGCGGCGACTGCTGCAGGCCGAGACCCTTCAACACCAGCGCCCGCACCACCAATCACTTACCCACGCGTGTACGCATGCTGTCTCAGTACCACGCTGTTGAATACCACCCGGTTGGACCCTGCACACGTTCATCCGAGCTAATTGCGATTCTCTTTGCGTAACCAGAACGTCGCCGCTGCCAAAAGTCGGCAGGGCGTAGGAACCCTCTGCAAACCCCCTTCGGCGTCTTGATGAGCGCCCTTTCCAGATCGCTATCACAACGAACTCTCTTACAATCCTCGCAGCGGGCGAGCACATGCTATGTGCAGCTTCGATATCCGTCACTTACTACCTCCTCATTCTTAAGTCCCTGCGGATTCTGCACGTCCAGCAAGAGCACCGCTCGCTCTCTCCCCGTGCGGGTGATCAACACCTGCTAACATCAGAATGAGGAGGGAAAGGATGATGTTGCCGATGAAAAAACTCATCTTCACTTATCAGTCCAACATCTATGACTCTATCAATCTTAAACAACGATGTTAGGAACGAAGCAGGTCGTGAAGTAATGGGGTAGTGTGGCAGCTAGCTCGCTTGTGCGCGTCCCTTGCCCTTCCCGAGGCCTATTCTCTTAACCACAGTGACCGCAGCACGCATCTTGCTAGAATCATCATCAAAGCATTGACTTGAGATTCTGAGCGTCAATCATACGACTCCACGATAAGAACATCTGGACGTTCCGAAGCCTTCACACCTGCATCATGACCTACCCCGGTGCGAATCTTTGACCCACCAATGTCTGCTGTGTGGAAGGCGGGCCCTTCCGACGAGAGCCACTCTAGTATATACTCCTTACAGCTACGATTCTTTTGAATCGGAGGTGCGCTCGGCGTCGGTAGTCGTGGCGAATAGCTGCGATGTGCGAACACATCCCGGTCATGAGGTGCTTTGCAGCTCCCCGCATCCAGGGAAGCTCTGATAAGGTGCACCTACTATGGTTGTATCTCCGTTCAGCGTGCATTGCAGCAGATTAGTGTCTATCACGACAGGCAACAAGATGGCCTTTAAGAAACGCACATCTCAGGTAATCCTTCCGCATCGCCTTTTCGCGCATTGACTTCCGTTCAAAGCTTGACTTCGACCGCAATCATGGCGCCAACTTTCATCAGAAATGTAAGTCTACCTGCGCTCCATCATGTCTATTCGACTACTGAATATGCTGTTAGTTTCGCTCCTTCATCTGGGACTCCGATACCCACCTCAAGTCTCATGAGGAGCGCAAGCTTCTTCGCAAACTGGACTTCTCCATCCTTACAATAGGTTGCTTGGGGTTCTTCCTCAAGTACCTCGACCAAGGAAACCTCTCCAATGCCTACGTATCAGGAATGCAGGAAGACTTGAAAATGTTGGGCAACGAGTACACATACGCCGTCACCTGCTACACCGTTGCCTACGCTGTCATGCAAATCCCATCGAACATCATCATCCAATACATACGCCCGTCATACTGGCTGGCCGCCATGGAGATTTGCTGGGGAACATTCACCTTCGCACAGGCAGGTGTACGAAATGTCAACATGCTTTACGCGTTTCGCTTCTTGGTTGGCTTCTTTGAAAGCAGCTTTTTTCCATCGTTGCTATTCGTTTTGGGAAGCTGGTACACGAAGACAGAGTTGGCGAAACGAATCGCAATCTTCCATATGACGGCACCAGTGGGAACTGCATTTGGAGGGTACTTGCAAGCTGCTGTATACAAAAGCCTGGACGGACATCACGGGCTAGCTGGGTGGAGATGGCTTTACATTGTCTGTGGCGTAAGACTATCTCACAGTACTCGGCATTGACTCTCGATCACTGATGCACTTGCAGTGTATGACGGTGCCTGTAGGCTTTATGACATGGTTTATTCTACCAGATACACCGTACACGACAAAATCCTGGTTCCTCAGTGAAGAAGAGAAACAGCTAGCAATTGAGCGCGTTCGCGAAGCGGGCAAGGCTGCACCAGTGCCGCTGACAATCGCCACGTTCAAGGTCATCCTCACGCGCTGGCGTTGGTACGCATTCGTTTTTGGCTATGTCCTGTACGGCTCCTCGTGCGGTGCGAGCGACTACTTTGGCATTTGGCTAAAGAGCGAACACTTCACGGTGGTGGATCGTAATCTAATACCGACGGGCTCCAAACTGATATCCGGGTTTTGCGTCGTGCTTTGGGGCTTCCTCTCGGATTATACAGGCAGTCGATTCGCGCTGGTCTTATGCCCGCTCATCTACGGGTTAATACCAAATGGTATACTTGCCTTTTGGCCGGCTAGTCAGGGAGTGAAGATGTTCGCTTTTATGACAACAGGAGTGCAGCTCATGACGGCGATTTTCTATGCTTGGGCGAATGAAGTGTGCGCCGACAATAACGAAGAGCGTGCGATTGTTATAAGCAGTATGAACGGCTTCCAGTATGCTGTGGCCGCATGGCTGCCAATAGTAATATTTCCGCAGACCATGGCTCCGACCTTCAGATACGGTTTCCCGGCAACTTGGGGTTTGGTCATCGCGGCTCTGCTCGCAATCATAGGTATACAAGTGCTACACACGAGGGAACAGCGAAAGAAGCAACACAACGAATCGACTGTCGAGCGTGGAAGCTCTGATGACAGTGGTGAAGAGACTGGCGAAATCGAAAACAAAGCGGGCAATAGCAACAATGATGAGAGCAAGTCGATCTAAGAGCCTCCTCCGGACGTATGCTCGGGAAAAAGCCACTTCCAGAGAATTCGTCTATGACGGACATTTCGAAGGGGACAATGTTTCCTGGCAGGGGCAAGACTTATGGCAGATCAATCGATCCAGGCTTGGGAGGCTTGGTTTCAAAAAACTCGGTATCATCCAATCATTCAGTATGGTTCTCTCTAATCTTTTTCTTGAAAGAGTTGTTTGGTTTGTACTGTCCCTACAACTGCGGTTACTTACATGAGAAACGGTACGGTCGTTGCGATTTACTTCAGATTGGTCACTGCCTGCTGTCATGCGGGCTGATCACTCCGCGGCGTTATGACTGAAGCCAATTCGGCATTGTATCTTTTCGTCACAGCAAAAGAGGCAGAGCGCATAGCATCGTTGTTTCAAGGTGCATATTGAAGGCGCATACGGAAGCGGACCCAGAGACAGACTCCGCGCTTTTCCACATCCAATATGTTACTATACGACGGCAATGCTCTAGTATCAGGATCGTCTAGGTCGCAAAAATAAGCACCTGACTGGTATGCGGTGCATATGCGCCTCCTTACCTAGCTCAAGGAATTCGAGCATTCCGAGATGGCGACACCAACCTAAGACTTGCCCAGCTTCACAATCACCCGGAAGTCAGCCTTTCCCTGTCGGTAAACACGATTTCGTTTTGAGCTTAAGGTATATGTTTTGTGGCTAAGGCGCTCGGTTTCGTCGCTAAGGCGTTCGTTTCGAACACAAGGCGATCACCGCCCCTCGGCGCCCAGCTAGGCATGAAACATTCGACAGGCGAGGCTCACCAACCACTTTGAGACCAGGCAAGTTATTCTAGGAGGTAAGAGAGACGTTTGTGATCAGCGCCACGCTCCGCTTCACCTGATGTGCAGATGTGCATGATCCGCAACTCGGTTCCGCGGCCTAGCATTTCGGACGACTATATATCTAGGCTGCTGTACGTCTCCTCAGGAACATCAGCTTGCAGGTCAATCGCATCGTCTCTACTTAATAATCAAAGCCCTTCGTAAATCCTGTTGTTGACCAACATATAAGTCATTCTTTCTAATCGTTGTCAATAATTCCAATTCCGAACCATCACCTTCACCATGATGTACTCCAGCATTGTTATTGCGGCTCTCGCCCACAGCTCGGCTGTCTTGGCTGCTACTATGCAGGTTACCGTCGGCACGAACAACCAGTTCGTGTTCACTCCTGACACTGTTGTTGCCCAGCCTGGAGACATGATCGCCTTCAACTTCGTCAGCCAGGTAGGCTATCCACAGCACATTCCTAAGACAATCACCAATGACCTCTCCAGAACCACTCAGTTGCCTCATCGAACGCAAACTCCCCTTGCACGCCTGAGAAGAATGCCGTCTTTAGCGACTTCCAGCCAGTCGCTGCACCCGCGGGCGCCAACGCCAACGCCGCCGCCGCCACTGGCAACGGGAAGGGCAAGGCCAAGAAAGGAAAGGCCAAGAGCAATAAGCGCCAGGCCGGCAACACTCCCATGTTCATGGTCCCCGTCACCGACAACCAGCCCATGTACATCTACTGCTCCCAGGCACAGCACTGCCAGCAAGGCATGGTCATGGTCGTCAACCCCCCTGCTGCGGGTATGGGTGTCGCCCAGTACCGTTCGCTCGCTGCTCAGGCAAAGCAGAACAAGAGTCCAAAGGGCGGTATCTCCGGTGGACAAATCGTCAACAATGCTGCAGGCACAAACCCGCCCAACGGTGTCCTCGGTGCAGCAGCCGCGGCAGCGCAAACCAACAATGGAGGAAACGGAAAGGGAAAGGGTAAAGCCAAGGGTAACGGAAAGGGTAACTAAATCGTAATGAATAAGCAAAAGTAGTATTTGATTGGTAGCTAGCGATGGGCATGTATATAGAAAGCTGGAAGCTCTGTATAAATTGATTCGTGTTGGTCAGAGCTTTCTATCATCGTCTGCCTACGAGTATGGATGAGCCCAAGGATCTGGCACCCGCGTCGATCTCCTCCCACAGAGCTTAAAACGCCATCGAAACAACCTTGGCTAAGAAAACATGTGGGGCTGCAGGAACTGCACTGTCGTGTGGCCGAGTCGTGTGGCCGAGTCGTGTGTTAAGATTTGAGTTCAGTGAAACAGCGCTAATGAGTGGAGCGCAACCAACAACTTCCGCTCCTCTACGAGTACGATAGCACCGTGATAGATGGATTTGGGCGTAACCGCTGAACGTTTTATGAGTGAGATCTAATGTGTTTCGCGTGGTATTGTCGCTTTTAGAAGCTAAGCATGGATACATGTGTTGTCTATGTCTTGTGGTAAAATTCAGCTTGATAGTCTTGGACTGTGAATTAACGTCAGGGAAAGAACGTTTCCATTTCGTCCAAGCCGTCTCTATAAGTTCTGTCCGCTCGTTTCACCTCTTCCGACCAAGGAGAGACCAAAGTTGCACAAGCGGCGGCTTCTGAGAATAACATCGACTGAACTAGGGCGATTTGGTTGATATTGATTCATATCAAGTATATCGTCATCTCTACATCTGCCTCGGGGTCACTGACCAATTCAAACTTTCGCAATGCTGGGTACCTGCAAGGCCGAGAGATTCAAGGTTGCGGCACCCCTCCACTATGCCGCATACTTTCTCCACGTGTTGGATGTTCGGATGTTGCTCCAGTCGAGTACTCCTTTTTATAAATGATGGAGATAAGGGAAAATGTTCGATGTACTGATTGGACCTGCCGGGACCACTTCCGTCAACAGTTCCCATAAAGCTTCTGGAGCCACAGAATATAATCTCTTGGAGTCTTTCCAATGGTTTCGAGTGCGTATGCGCATGGTAAGGATATTTGTAGGTCGCTAGGGAGTCATTTTATCTTAATCGAGCTGGAGAATGCCTAGGAAAGATTTGTCAGCAAGCGTTCTACTAGTCCTGGTTGTAACAGGGGGCTTCTTCGCATCAAGGGCTCTGGCAGCTTTCTGGGATATGTGATCTCTACCTTGGAAATATTTTCCATTACCACAGGGAACAGACGCAGGAACGCCTTGTGCCTCGCCCTTCGGATAGGGAGGTTACGAAAGAACGAGATGTTGCATGGCAAAAACCCAAGCAGGCAAGCTGCATGCGGACAAATTCAAGGGTCTGTATTCACTCGTGTATACACTGACGGCACCGCTTTTGTGTTCTAAAGAGGATGCTTGAACATGAGGCTGTAAAAGATGACGAAGACCATATTCGCGCTAGTCTGAAAGAAGATCTTCGCTAGCGACGTGCGTGAACGATATGGTCAGGCTAAATGCCACATGGCTGCGTAGAGCCAGAAAGTCTCTGATACCAGGTCTAGCCTATGATATGTTCATCAAATTTCAAATTTGGACCATGTGGCCCGCTTGAAGCGACCATATTTTGCTGCATGGAACTCTATTTTTGGCGAGGAAGCAATATGGAAGAAAATGCAACCGCATATATGTGGCGATACGTAAGCTCTGGAACTGGCTTCATAGAGTCATGGAACTTTGAGTACGTTGTACGAGAGACGGGGCAGGTAGCCACTTTGCAAGAAATCTTACAGGGCTGGGCTCATGGAGCGTCAGGTATAAAGCCGTGCTTGTGCTCTGGCTGCATCCAAAAACTCATCTTCTCGCGCCCCTCATGGCAACGATCTTTCTTTTCTTCCTTGCATTGCTATCTTGTATGAGATTAGTAACTGCTGCGGCATATCCAGCTGCAACGACCACTCTACCTCCGAAAGGCGCGGCAACCGTTGGTGCTGTTCAGGTTGACGATCCGGATGTTGACAGTGAAGGAAATGGTTGCAGAGCTGGCTCCGTTGGAGTCGCCTTTGCTACGGACAATTCCGCTCTCACGCTTATTTTCGACAACTTCCAGGCCGCCGTCGGACCTGCTGCTGGAACTTTGAAGAAGCGTGCGTTCTGTCGCGTAAACGTAACACTAGCCTCACCGGGCTGGGCGTTTGATGTCAGCTCGGTAGACTTCCGTTCATACGTCAATCTTGCCAAAGGAGTCGATGTTAGTCTCGTGAGCCGATGGAAGTGGATTGATAGCAAAGGTGTGGACATGAAAGGCAAGGTAAGTCGGCCAGTACTTCTGAAAGTAGGAGTAGCAGGGCTTACAGGGATAGGGGAATGTAAAAAAGGTCCTGAACGGGCCATACGAGCAAGACTTCCTTCTGCATAAGGATGGCGAGGTATCAGACAGCCAGCAGTCGGTGTGTTCGAAAGCTTCCGCGATGTTTCAACTGAGCCTTTCAGCCACTCTCTCGGCGACTGCTACGGCGCTACCAGGCCTTATACAAGGCAGTTCCGCCGATGCTGAATTTGGCCAAGTGCTCAATCTCTCGTGGAGGAAGTGTTGACGCAGTCAGCTTTGCAAAGTATGCCGGGTCATTCTTTGCGTTTTCGATATCTTTGATCACATACTGAGAGCTATGCCGGTCTGGAACAAACAATAGATGTGCGTCGTTGTGCTGGGCATTCGTGTACGATGACGTTGAAAGATATTCCCCTGGAAGCGAAGACCATTTTGTACTCCTCCAATAGCATAGGATTGGGATTTCGCAGTAATCGAATCTCCAGATCAATCTTTGTCAATGCCGGACATTTGCGAGAAAGCTCTTGTACTACAACCCCAGGGCTCCAGCCGAGAAGCGTAGTTGTGTCTCCAACACTGGACATGTCGTTGACCTCGACGTGTCTGAGGTGAAGGTGACGAAGCGAGTGTGGTAGATTTGCGGCATGAATCGCTTCGGTAAGACCCATGGAATACACCCTAGTGAACAGAGTATGTAGATCGATTGACAAAGATTCTATTCTCGAAGCCGTGATGTCTTCCAGGACTCCTGAGGCATCATCGCTTAGGTAATTGTAGCCAAACTCGGGATGGCGCGCATCGATCCGACCGTCTTCGATAGTCAATCTGCGCAAGGAACTGCGCAATTGAGGCTTGAAGAAACCCAACAGGTGGTGAGATTGCCTTGGGTAGAAGGTACACTCGTAATGGAAGAGCCGTAGATACGACAATGCAGGCAGGCTCCTTGCCAAAGCATGCAACGAGTTAGACCACAGTCTGTATGGTGCGGAGCAGGTCCTAAAACCCTGATGTATCTCAAGCTCCTTGACGGAATGCGACATCCAACCCCAATCATCTGGGTAAGCTCTGTCATCGCCGTCCAGATCTATGATCTTCATTGAGTGGAGCAACACTCGTCGGAGCTGCGGTAGGCGGAGTATGTAGTTGTATTTATATATATAATCGGCGGCAAACAATTCGAGTGTTCTTATGTTTTCCAGATTAACCGGGATGCCCATTGAATATCCACGATCGTGATATAGACTTGTTTCTACGAGCTTGATGGTCGCGATGCGATGATCGCTTCGGAAACTGGTGAGGTTTACGAACAAAGGGAGCGCTTCAGCCAGAAAATCGCGAAGCTGATTGCTATGCTGTATCGGAGTGGAGCAACGCGCTCGGCATTGAATGAATAGAGACTTGACAGCTGTGGCAAGCTGTACATTCGATTTGAAAGTGTCTAAAAGGACGACTGGTTCATTTGTCATGAGCTCAAGATGGATCGCGCTGTAAAGAACTGGCCTGGCGGCTTCATAGAAGCGTCGTGAAACAAGGCAGCAACTGGCCAGACTAATCGCATCATGAATGCTCCTGCCGTCGTTTGAGCGCGCGACATGAGTAATGACATGATCTATTAGCTCGTTCGGAAGCGATTCCATCGTGAGAAGGCTAATTGCAACGTATTGTATGCTACATGATGATGAGCAAGGTAGTGATGCAGACGACCTCGGATGCGACGCAAGGTGAGGGGCTGGGGGTACTAACCCATACAGACTTAGTGCGGCCATATTATTGCGCCGGCATGACGAGCCCAGCATGCTTTCGAGCGAGATGAGCGCCGGTTGATAAGGCCACTGCCAGACAGGTGGGCCTGCTATACGTTACCCTAATTAGTAGATAGATGGATGCTCTGTAGCTGGGGATTCGACCGTTTTCTGATGCCACTCGTAGATGATCCCCCGTTTCCCCTCACACTACGGCCACGTAGCTACACAACGAGCTCTTTGTGCCCATGGATACAAGATATAATGCTAGACTCTTCACACGTGTGCAGACATATCAACAAGGAAGGCAGCAACGATAAGATTCCGTCGCTACGAGCGTCAACGCAAAGAGTATCGCCCCGCTCCGAGAACCCTGGAGGTTACATTGACTAGGCACCACGCATGAAGATCTGGAGATAGCTCAGCTTGGAGATTGCAACCGGTATCTGAGTCGCAGCATACAAGAGTACGCGGGGTCGCAGAATAGGCATGACGGTTATCCAATGTTTTTCGAGATGCACGGCTTTCTTCGTTTCGGCAGCTCACTGCTGCTCGCTTCGGTCACAGGTACGATTTCAGCCGGTCATAAAATCTCCAGGTTGACTAATTGATACGTACAGTCCAAGCTCGTGGGATTCCAACAGTTGCATTCACAGGTACAGATGGCAAGCTAAGCCTGAGCGGGATCAATAGCATCATTGTGGACAGCCAGTATGCTGAATCCACCAACACCGAAGGAGACACCCTGATACCCCCTTCATTACAAGAATTTGCCGAAACTTTTGCGAAAGACCTCGGCGGCCTGCATATCAACGTCAGCTGTTACACTGGGGCCAATGCATCCCGTGAATCCATATTCCTTACTCTGGGAGATTCCCGAGACTATCTCGACGTTGCTGGACGGGAATCTGCTGAAGGCTACTCACTGTCGGTCTCAGACATAGGTATAAAGATTGTTGGTGCTAGTCCTCTCGGTGCTTGGTGGGGGACGCGGACCGTTCTCCAGCAGGTAAGCCTACCAGATAGTCGCAACCTAGACAGTTTACTAAGTGTATAGCTCATTATAGGGAATGGTTCTATCCCATACGGAAACTTGAGCGACACTCCAGGCTGGGGGACTAGAGGCATGATGCTGGATGCAGCTAGACACTACTACCCCGCGGAGTTTTTGATCGAGATGTGCGCATACATGTCTTTCTTCAAACAGAACACTTTTCAGATTCACTTAAGCGACAACTTGTATAACAATGTCGATATCTACAGCCGGGAGAGATCGTTAGATCTCTATGCTCGTTTTCGCTTGTGGTCGGACGATGAAGCGGTGGCCGGTCTGAATGAACACAAGAACGAGTCCTACACTAGGGAACAGTTTGACGAGATCCAGTCATCATGCGCAGCTCGCGGTGTCACCATTCTCCCAGAGATCGAAGCCCCCGGTCACGCTTTATCTTTTGTACAGTGGAAGCCAGAGCTTGGTTTGGAGAATGATCTCAGTCTTCTCAACATTTCCCATCCAGAGACTATTCCGACAATGAAGACGATATGGAGTACTTTTTTGCCCTGGTTCCATACGAAAATTGTGCACATAGGAGCCGACGAATACACAGCGGAAGTGAACGACTACAACATATTCGTTAACAGCATGGCAGATCATATCCAAAACGAGGCTAACAAGTCTATTCGGATCTGGGGCACGTTCCCACCGAATTACACCGACCCTGGGTATATCAACGTCTATAAGAATGTTTCGGTTCAGCATTGGGAGTTCTTCGAAGACAACCCTCTCTACGATTACATCTTGAACAACTATACAGTCCTCAACTCTGATGACACTTTTTACGTGGTGAACAAATGGTCGGGCAGTTACCCACCGCAAGTGAACGTTTCCGCAACGTTCAAGGGCAATCCGAACACGGGTGGAGGACTTTGGTATCCGTAACTAGACCCAGACATTGACCCGGGCACCTGTTCGCATCAACTAATCATGTATCCAGATACGTCTTTGATGCCCGCAACAGCTCAAATAACCCCTCTCATGATGAGCCGCTCGTGCTTGGGGAGATCGCACCGCTTTGGAACGATTACGGCCCAAACGCCACGGTATATTCGGAAACCTTCTACGCATGGCGAAGAGGAATTCCCGCTTTAGCTGATAAACAATGGGGCGGGAATCTGACTGGGGCCGAATTCGAACCGGTTCTCGAACTCTTAAGAAACCTCATTCCAGCGCAGAATCTCGAACGAACAATCCCTTCCGCTTCATCGTCTATACTGATCTACTCGTTCGATACAGGGTACGCTACTTCATCATCCATATTAGATCAATCGGGCAACGGCTACGATGGCACTAGTGATTGCCATAGGTCCGAAAAAGGCCAACTTCTCGTTGATGCATGCATGCTCACGACGCCGTTGGACTCGAAGGGAAGAGATTACACACTTACATTGTCTCTACTTCTTTCCTCTCTCGACAGCCCTACGAACGCAACGCTCCTTTCGGGCCGTGACTCCACGCTCATGCTAACGCCTAACATTACCTTGTTCCAAGGAGGCAATTACTATCGGCTCAATTCATCCTTGCCTCTGAATCAACGAGTCGATCTAAACATCATCGGACGGGGAAATCAAACATTCGCGAAAGTCAATGGCAAGACGGAAGAGGAATTTTTGACGAAGATGGGCATCAATGGGGAAAGGTTCGAGTGGGGCCCCATGGCAATTGAAGCGCCTGTGCACCAGATCGGAGGCGATAATGCGGGGTGGAGCGGCGAGCTCTTCGCATTGAAGCTCCAAAGCGTAGCGTGATACCTACAATCGGAGGTCTCGCGCACCAAGACGTTGATGCTATTCGTGGATCCTAAAGCCCCCGATGTGTATAGATCGCACATATTGCACATAACCGGTCAACCCGGGAGCTTGAAACAGACTAGGCCAATCAAAGACGCCTGCGACGTTCGAAACACTTTCGATATTATCTAGCCCTACGTGTGCATATTGCAGGATGGGGTGCAGCATAACGAATGTTCCTTTCTGGTTAATCTCAAGATGGAAGACACGCTTTGCTTGTATGTCTTTAACAGCTTTGTATTGACGGCGTCTCTATAAGAGGCACTCCACTTTGTCGAATGTGCTTCTTCCACACGAGTTGATATCCGTCTTTCAAGTAGTGTTATCATTAAGGATGGTCAACTTCAATCTGTCGTTCAGTCTGCTTTCATTGGCGCTCGCGAGTACTTCGCACGCCTCGCCGCTCGCCGCACGTGCCTGCGACCTTCCATCAAAGTACAAATGGACCTCGACTGGATCACTTGCGGAGCCGAAGAACGGGTGAGTTCAAACAAGGCACTCTGATTTCCCTCGTCCTGACCATTACTTTTGTTTTCAAGATGGGTAGCACTAAAAGATTTCACCACCGTTCCTTACAACGGCAAGCACCTCGTATATGCGACAACCCACGACTCGGGTTCAACTTGGGGCTCCATGGCTTTCGGGCTCGTCACAAACTGGTCAGATCTGGCTTCTGCTGCTCAGACCAAGCAGAATGCCGCTGCCGTCGCCCCTACTCTGTTTTACTTCGCCCCGAAGAGCATTTGGGTACTTGCATACCAATGGGGTCCAACCGCGTTTTCATACAAGACTGCTTCTGATCCAACGAATCCCAATGGGTGGTCTGCAGCGCAGACGCTCTTCTCGGGAACGATATCTGGCAGCAGCACTGGACCTATTGATCAGACACTCATTGCCGACAGCAGCAACATGTATCTGTTCTTCGCAGGTGACAATGGCAAGATCTATCGCTCGAGTATGCCTATCGGAAACTTCCCGGGTAGCTTCGGCACTTCGTCGACAGTCGTCCTTAGCGACACGTCTAACAACCTATTTGAGGCAGTCCAGGTTTACACTCTTGCTGGGCTGAACAAGTATATCATGATTGTGGAAGCTATCGGCGCAAATGGACGTTACTTCAGATCTTTCACCGCTACGTCGTTAGGCGGAACATGGACAGCACAGGCTGCTACCGAGAGCAATCCATTCGCGGGCAAGGCGAACAGCGGGGCCACGTGGACTAACGACATCAGCCATGGGGAGCTGGTCAGGAGTGGTAACGATCAGACGTTCACCGTGGACCCGTGCAATTTGCAGCTATTGTATCAAGGGCGCTCACCTACCTCGGGTGGCGACTATGGACTGTTGCCCTACCGACCTGGGGTGTTGACGTTGTCGAAGTGAAAGGAAGTGGAGGTCTGCTCACTATTGAGCCTTTGTAAACTTCCCCTTCGTCAAATAATGCAGGCGTCAAAGCTGTCAGAACCAAGAACGTCCCCGCAATCCATTGTTCGCTATGTGGCTGAGTGCACAATGTTGGCGGCGCTGCTTATATGTATTCGTACCTAGCTACCACTATACTCCCTCCAAACCCTTTCGAGAAAGTTTGAACTCCGCAACTCACTTGATGCAAATTTCAACCCTCAGTATGGCGCCGCCGGCTGGTTCTAAACGTCACCACTGCTCGTTCAAGATGCCCAAAAACACCCAATACGAGTGTCCACGCGCAGGAAACATGTACCAGGAGTCTGGCAACGTGTATTATTGTTCTTTTCATGACCAGTATGCAAAGGACCGCTGCCAGGCTTTCTTTGACTTTGGAGGCTGCGGGATGCAGTGCCCTAACAAGCACACCATGATCGATGATGAGACGGGCAGAAAGTACTGCGACAAGCATGAGCCTCCGAGTGAGAGCCCTGAGGTCGTAGATTGGACGAAGAGGATGACTGAGTGGCTCACTGGAATCGCGAACGCAAAGTCCTCACGCAAGGATGACGTTCATGTTTCTGAGACGGTCACTGACGAAGCGGAAGCAGAAGCGGCAATGGGAAAGCCAGCGCCTCGGCCAGAATCCGAGTTCGCGCCCGTATCTGAGCTAGAGCAAGAAGCCACAGATATAGGTGCTATAGATTCAGTGCCTGAGATCAAGCTTTCCTCGATAGAGCTGCATACAATGCCCAAAGCACAACAACAGCATGTTGACACAGTCAATCAGAAGTAGAAGCAGAAGCCGGATACGGAGCTACAGTTGGAGCAACAGCATAAGCACATTGCCGCACTGTACTTCCAGTGTAACATCTGTCTCGAGAACCACAACGCTGCCGACATGAACAAAGTTGAAGCCTGCGGCCATCAGTACCAGGAATCATGCCTGCAGGATTTCCTTCGACGAAAGGGCGTGCGGAGGTACAATTGCGCAGGCTGTCGATGTTGGCTACAACGCAATCTGGATTATAGACGACAATTCACTTCGCCCTAGCATAATTGATTTCCACAATAAAATCATTGTGTCGAAATAAGACCTATCTAGCCAACGCCATTGATGACGTGTCATTATATAGTAAGCATTACAACGGTGCTCCACCCGATCGACTGCTGTCGTTGATTCTTTCGAGCTTTTTCGCATTCGCTCCAAAGAAAGCCCACTGCCTCTTTACGTCTCCATCTTCATGTCCCATATTTGACGGCACAAGTATTTCTTTGCCATTGTTTCCCTGTGAGTACAATGCTAGTCGAGTCTATCCAAAATTAGCCAACGGTAGCAATTCAACAAGCTTGTACTTATCATGACTTACCTTCCCCAGTGTCAACTTTATCGACCCTTCGAACGCAACATTCGGCCTATACATGCTGAGATCTGATTTTCCTTTGATGAGACTTTGGATGTTTCCTATAACAATTTCGGCCTGGAAGAAGGCTGCACGCGCCATTCTCGGTCCTCCTGTTGCTGCGACGTCCCCCAATGCGAAAATATGAGGGAACCGGTCATCTAGCACTTGAAGTGATGGCTTCACTTGCACTTGGAAAGTTTCTTTTGAGATTGAAACTGAAGATAGTGCGGCGATGATGGCGGAGTTTGGCTGTTGTCCGGTACAAGGGATCTACTCGCAGTTCAGCATCTCGCGTCTTATACTCATCTAGCACAGTTTCCTTACGATAAGATCGTATTGCTTTTGTTCCCCACTCGCGAAGTGCAATACATTGCTCTGTGATGTCATGTTCGGACGTTCTTTCAAGCGTAGTGTGATGTCCATGTCTGTTAGTATTTTCGCAACATGATTCTGGAGTCGTGGGCCGAAAGTGTTCAGCAAATGCGCGCGCGAATGGATAAGCGTGACTTCCTTCTCAGGATAGAAGTCCTTCACATCGCTTGCCAGTTCTACACCCACGGCGCCACCTCCAACAATCGCAATTCTCCCCGCTTCCTGAATCTTGTCTTGCATTCCTCTCAACTCCGCTTGCGCCGTTTCTATTTCAGTTGAAGCAACCTTGCTCGGAAGCTTGGAAGATGTCCCGGTGGCGATGACCAAATATGTGTACTCTAGCTTCTCTCCGCTCTTGAGCTCCACAAAGCGTTCAGTGACTTGCGTCGCGGTATCCTGCACTTGATGGAATATACCCTCTGATGCGCCCTTCGAGAGACCGGTGTAAGGAATAAAAGCATCTTGCTCATATCCCTTCACCACACTGAACCGCGGGAAAGCAAAGACATAATTAAGATGTGAGTTCTTTTCTACCAATACCACCCGATACCCCGTGGGTAGCGTCTCCGTTAGCCTTTTCACAGCTTGATATCCGCCGAAAGAACCGCCGATGACCACCACGTTCTTTACTTGCTCAGTTGGAAGAGCTTTGTAAGTGCGATTGTGAATAATGGCCGACATGCGTTGGCGGAGAACCGTCGCAGCGAGTTTGGGAAGAAATCGAAGAATTTGTAGCACAAGTAGAACATAGTCGGAGATCATTCTGACCCTACGTCGATGGCAAAAATCACGTTGCATGTGAGTGTACTTATGCTGTTGTATGATTTGAAGCACGGACGGCGGATAATCCATGGAGTTCATGTCGGCGCCGACAACCGGAACCGGTCCGGACATATCGGCTTATTCGTCCAGGAACACCGTCAGTCTTTTTGATAAGGCTCGATGAATAGTACATTGTTCGGTATTGACCATTACTCATTGATTGCAAGTAGAGCAAGAAGGTGGGTGGGACGGTGCGAGTGGTCCTAGTATCAGACATTTGTACATTCTGAGGCACTAGCAGTGCCAGTCGCATGCCGCCCAAAGGTCAAGTTCTTCACCTCTCCTAGAGATCTCTTCATACGTAGCTCCACCGTGATCACTTACCGACAACCATTCCCGTCGACACCAGGCCGGTTTCGGTGTCGGCAATGCGAATGTTTTAGTTTGCCGAAATGCTTCGACCGTCTCCCTGTCTGAGCCCACTGCGCCTACGTTCAGCTTAATGCTGCAGCGTATATCTCACATGAAACCAATTGGTAGACTAAACCAACTCCATTCCCACTCCCTGTGCATCTGTTGCATTGTCCTCCGCCTATTGTCTTCGAGATAGTCAAGGTCAAGGCGCATTGATAGTTGGACGGGCATCCTCTGAAATTGAACTTCTCCAAATCCAGGAGAGTGGAGTTCCTTTTCGATCGCATTGAATGAAGGTTGATACTCTTTGGGTAAGAGTCCGTTATGCCCTTTGTTGTTTAAGGAGTGCCAGCGGTCTTGTACTCGTTGCAATACAGGCGAGTATTCAGTTATTGGTCCTTGGTAGTGCTGCATTGTTCGAAGAAGCTGGTGAGCCCTATGGTGGCCGCCTAACCCTCTGTAGTATTGCTCGTGGTAATCGTTCGGAAGTCCTGGATCGTCTCGTTGGTGTATGCCCGGACAATCGCCCTCCTCATGTGCTAGACACGTTGTTACTTGGCCTAACACCATGCTGTAATCCTTCATGTTGTTGACCATGAGATGCATACCTTGAGATAAAGCCTAAGATAACTGATATTTCCAGAACACTGGATACGATTCTGCGTAGATGAGACTGCAGGTCCTGAGCAGAACAACCCCAGGGAACTTCGAGATGACGAGGGTACCATCGTTGCAGGTTTTGTTAGATACTTCGTTGTATAAAGGATAGTGACGGACTTCGAGTGGTAGGAACCGATAGATCGTAAGGCGAATTTCTGCGGGGAGTGCTAGGAATGCAAAGGGTACAGAAGTTGGTTGAACGGAGACTTTACTCTGCCACATAATTAGTTGATAAAACACGCTGGGCGAAATTGGGACTTGCATTAACGCCTTGTTCTCCGATAGATATAGCCTGACTTTGAGTAGCTTGCGCCCCACTCAACTCGCACTCAACATGTCTTCCCTGTAGGTCCACATCCGCTAGCAGCGTAGCAGCATCTGGCGGGCCTTTGGTGTCTAGAGGTGTTCGGTGCCTAAGGTTCTGTAGACCTTCGCTGCCATCTTGCTTCTCTTGAGCTGCGTCCACGCCGCTTCCTTGGCTTGTATTCCTGTTTCGCTTCTTTGTAGTCTTGCGCCTCTTCTTCTTGCTGTACGCGGAGCGCGAAAGGCGAGTGGGTGAGGCCTAATGATTATAAGTGTGTTGTCCGGACTGCATGAGCTGAGCGGTTTACTTACCTCTCCATCACTGCTTTTGAGTAGGTCGAGCGCAATGCGACGCCGGCTAACAGGAGAATCGGACATTGCGACGTCGTAAACCGCGCGATTAAAGCATGCCGCGAAACCATCGTGAGCTACATTTTTCGATTCATTAGTTTCGTAGTCGCTGAAGTCTATGTGGAACACTGCTCTCCCTTTACCTGTATGCCTTGTAATCGCCCTCGAATAATCTGTACATTCGTCCCAGCACCATAGCATTAATCCCAGCAGAGTGGAAGTCTAAGGATTCTCCTACTGTCCATGGATAGATGAACCTGTAGGTAACCTGCAGTGCGAAACATGGTATATTCGTCGTGATAGAGAGAAACCGGGCGAAGTTGATCGTATTGAACTTTTCCTTGAACTCTTGGTCCATGTCCTCTCTTACTCAGCATGTTGTCGTCCTTAAGCCAAATCTTCGCTATTGCATCTTTGTCCGCCTTACTGGGCCCCCACGTAAGTACTAGTGAGCCTTTCCTCATTCCCATGTCCTTCTTCAATCTCTTCTTCATCTCAGCGCCTGTGAGAAGCGGCAGATTACTGTACGTGTTGTAGATTCTATGCAGATGTCTCCTTAGGAAGTCCAAATGGCCTTGTTTTGCAGATGGGAAAGCGTCTTGCATTGCTGTGAACATCTCTCCCGCAGTGAGGCCGTAGTCCCAATTGGCAGTAAACGTCATGCTATCTGGCTCCTGTGCAGGAACAACACCCACTTGGGTAGGTATAGCTGCGAAGGGCTTTACCGGGTTCCAAAATTCAGAGTCAACAGCAAAGATACTGTTTAAGGTAATATGTTGGTTAATAAGCTGTATATAATATTGTAGCTCCTCTAATTGCGATGGATGGATACCGTTTCTACGTCCTCACCTCATTGCATACGGAGATGGAGCTTCATAAGATTTTCTTGCATTGCCGGGGCGCAGGCTGCCTTTTTGCGAAGTGCCTTATCTGCTGAGATGTGCATCATCTAATGTAGAATTAGATGAGCAGGCACTTAGGCAAAAAGCTCTAGCCAGAAACTAACTAGAAGGACTAAGATCTAAATTTAAAAGGACTAAAGGACTAATCAACCAAATAAATGCATTAGTGATAACTGTAAATAGAGGATACTTGCAGTAGTTATGGTTCTGCACCCTGCCTTAGTCAGGGGGGATAGTAGGTGATTAAAACCAAAGGTGTATGCGCTGAGGTGACGATACGGATGAGGATTCATCATAGGCTGAGTAGGCCTGGATATACTTGATCTGATTGCTTGGTTGTGCTTTGTAGGTTGGTTGCTCTGATCCAAACGTAGAATAATCATTTGATTTACTATTCTTTGCTGGTATAATAGACTCACGAAATGCTTCTATGAACCCCCCACTTATAGGGAGCAACTGCTCTTCATCCTGATCCTTCCATATGAGGCGGTACACGACGCAATGGATCCAGTATCCAGGTTGCCAGTCTTTGGTCTTATGGACTTTGTCGTCTTCTTCGTCGATACCATCCTTGGGTCCTGCAAGTTTACCGGGTCGGTTTAGGAAGTACGGCGTGATAGATTCGAGTTGGTCGTGGGCCTGCGAAGATGTTAGCAATGAATGCGAATATAGCTCTTCTAAGGAAGTAGTTACCTCCAGAGCACATTGGCTGAAGACGATTAAACTTATCTACCAGGGCCTGGCAATAGCGGATCCAAGGCGGATGCTTGTATGGGACTTCTCATCGAAGTCATCCTTTCTGGAAGGCTCCCTAAACCCATTAGGTAGGCTTCGCTCCTTTCCGTCTCCTCCGATGATACTTCCTTCTTGACACGTCCAGGAGCTGAAGCGATGCATTGCATACAGTCTGGTCGCTGCGAATATAAGTCTTCAAAGAATATGGACTTGGGATGTCTATATTATCTAAGCACTCTTTGTTGCGTAGCTTCAGCAGATACAGCTTATCTTCTGTTAAAAGCCCTTGTAGCGTATCGAGGAGTTTAGGAACCTCTCTGGATAGTGGCGTGGAGAACCTGTTCGAAGAAACGCGTAATATTGTAATTGGTAGATTGTGAATGTAGGCTAGTGGGTCTGGTTTATCTAAGGATGTAAGTAGCCTTGTCTTAAAGATCTACTCTGCGTTATACCTCTGCATACCTGCAAGGATGTCGTAGCTAGGAAACCCGCGATAGTAAAATGTATCTGGTCCGTCGATAGACGCCTCGACTAAGACCTCGTTTTCTAGTTGCTTTATGTGTTCTTCTGTGATCTCGACCGCGTCTTCTTCTAAGTCGCTACTGGAACTGTTGCTGGTATCTCTTTAACAGGACTAAGTCTACTGCTGCTATCACTCCTCCTATGATTTGTTCTTGTCCACTTTGGTGATACTGGGCTAGGCTTCTGGTTGTCAGTATCCTAAACTACACAATTTAGCCGCTGGCTACTATTGTTTGTAGCTCATGCCCTCTTGGTCTGCTTCTTTGCTTGTAAACTTCTGTGCTTCTTCTTGTCCCGCTTACGAGTAGACTTCGGCTGAAAGTCGTCATTGTCGTCGTTATTCAATAGGCTCACCTCTGTCGGGTCCCTGGTAAAAGACCTGCACGGATATAGCAAGAAGCATGCAACGGAAGTCGTAAGTATATAACATATTTGAGAAATAAATAAACGGATTGCATGGCGTCTTTAATGCCGAATCTAACGGACCACGTCTTCAGGTCGTTGATATCTTTAGCCTATTTAGATTCAATATTGCCTATGTTACGGTTCAACTTGCTTGAAATGTGAGTGTTCTGGTGGCACATTTCCAAACTATCCGACATGGGATGCGCAAGGTTCGGAATAGCGATATGAAGTAAACTAGAAAGGCTCACTCCTGCTGTATATCGATATGGAGCTGAAAGGATTTGCCATGAAACGAGCCTCCGTCTTGTAGAGGCATTATAACATATCGAAAAGTAGAGCTTGACCTAGCTGGAGGCTTATTGTATCTAGACTCCATATGAGTAGAATCCAAGCGGGGTTGCTGTGGCTGGAAAGTTACTGGTTGGACATGAGTGATATTCTCAAAAAACGTCGCGCATGTTTAATGGAAAGCGATGATAGGCGGGACAGAAGAAGACATCATCGCCTGTGTTACTATGCTCTTGGAGATGCTTGCGGTAGACCTCTACGCCAGAGGCTGCGATTCTAGTATCATCTGAGCATAATGGATAGTATGCAGTATTAGAGACATGTTTCGTATAGTGTAAGCATCGTCGAAGCGACAGAAATTCATTATTACTCCGCCATTAGCAGCCAGTTCTGTCCATCAATTATCATACAAGCCATTCTAGCTTACACATCAGAGATCATTCCAACATGCGGTAAACCAGCTCAGTAAAAGGCTCCCACAGCCGCGACAGCCCCGATCAAAGCAACGACATTGTTCATGTGCACCGTCTCGGCACTGCCCGTGAATTGTCCAGTAGGAGCGGAAGCAGTCTGTCTCACCGTCAGTACAAACTCTCACTAGCCGCGTGCACAACTCACAGGGGAGGTTCCATTAGTCGTTGCATTGCCGGTAGCATAAGGGGCGCCGGATACCGTAGGAACAGGAACGACCGCAGCTGTGTCCAATACCGAAGAAACCGCAAAGCTCACCGCAGACTCAACGGCAGAGGTCAAGCTCGCCGCTGCAGACGAGCTTTCAATAGCAGTGCCAGTAGCTTCGGCTCCCGAAGATGATAGCACGTCGGTCACTGCCTCCAGGGTATTCGTCGCGTGGGCAACAGAAGATACTGGCTCGGTGACCGTCTCAGTGGTAGAGGTAGGGGTGGAAGAAGAAGCAGCTGAACTCGCACCAGTGCTGTCACCGGGGTGTTTCGCGTCGCCTACATCATCCTGCTTTCCGCTCTTGGGCTCCGTGTCAAGACCGTCGCACTTGCCTGCCGCGGTGGATAGCGAGCCGCCGTAGTACTTCCAGATATCGACGTTGTCGGGACCGGCGCATTGAAGACAGTTTTTGTAGTCGTACAGAAAGACTTCTTCGGTACAGTAATCACCGCCAGCTTTGGACACGGTGATTGCGGTTCCTAGAGCCCAAGTCAGTGGTAGGCAGATATGTAGAGGAATTGTAGTATATACCGCAATTATCGTGGCAGGCATACTCTGGGGATCCAGGGGCCTGGCGCTTAAGCAGAGCAGCGAATTGTTGCTCTTCAATGATCATAGATGCAGTGCTTGCAGCGATGAAGCCTGCGATGACGATGCGGGAGGTAAACATGGTGATTAATTGCGACCGAACGAGTGTATAAGTAGCAAAATGATTGTGCCTAAAAACTTCAGCAGGTCAAGTTACCTGTGGTAGATATTGGACTTGTGAAAATGCAGGTACACGAAACCAATCGAGAGCGCTGGTCTCCGCATCTTATATGGCTGGGAACCTAACACAAGCTGCAAGTACGAAGCATCGTCCAACATCAGGCGCCGCGCCGCTAGTTTCGATCCTGCAGCAAGTGTACAACCGCATGTACATCCCCAACCTGGAAGCTTCCCTGCCTTGCTACAACAAGTGGACTGATAGCGGCCACAGTCCAACCGGCCGAAAATCGGAGATGGCAAACTTTTATCAGATGGATTGATTAGATGCATCCTCTGAATGAATGTGTGGGTCAGGTGGCACCTACTCTGCACGGCCATTGGCCCTCCAAGCTCTTCGCATGCCTTGGCTATGTGCACTAGCGCCATCAGATAACTCAAAATACCGCCGTAATGTCCAGGCCCGTGTCCCAGTCGTACCACACCTTCCCATTGGATGTATACCGCCAGCCGGACATGCCGATATTGGTAGTCGAGTCCAATCGGTTCGCAGACGGCACGAAGTTTCTGTACGATGCGCTAGAGGACCAATATTGAGAGCTTGGCTATGGCGTGGGCGTACCGAGAAGCAGGATAGCTTTTGCAATGGTAACACCCGTGCCGTTGAGAAGATGCTAGCATATGCAAGTCAGCGCTCGGTACTGCGAGCCCATATCAGTTGCATGTGAGCAGTACCTGATGCTAGAAGAACCCCACCTTGGACGTCTAAACATCGCCACAATAACTGCCCACATCTCAGTGGCATAATGTTCTCCCTTCTCTTGCCAGCCTTCGTGGCCTCTTTTGCGTGTGTGGAAGGTCAGCATGGACTAGGTGTAGAAGGTACAGAGATGGGTCCTGTTGCCTTCCTTTGGCCATCGGACCGTAACTGGACAGCCCAATCAGACAATATCGCACCGTGCGGAAGTGCAGATGGCCCTTCGAACCGCACTGAGTTCCCGCTCACCCAGGGTGCGGTAGCGTTGACGATTGCGGACGAGGCATGGAATGTAGCAATCCGACTAGCGACTGGGAACGGTAAGCTGTGACCTCAGAATATCTGCTACCA
Organism: Paraconiothyrium brasiliense; assembly: GCA_025388405.1. Lineage (NCBI taxonomy): Eukaryota > Fungi > Ascomycota > Dothideomycetes > Pleosporales > Didymosphaeriaceae > Paraconiothyrium > Paraconiothyrium brasiliense. The sequence continues at coordinate 569,229 of JANBXC010000010.1, read as the reverse complement.
CATAAGACATGGAATTGATCTGGATCAGATCCACGAACGCAGTCTGATTTTGTAGACGACCAAGTCGTCTCCAACGTCTCAGAAGTCGATCCCGGTCATCAATGCTACAAGCTCCAGAGCATCGATGGAATCACGGCGGGCACGAACGCAACTATTCAGATAGAATACTCGGCAGAGTTTGAAGGCGAGAACAATGGAAACAATCAGTCGTTTTTCGCTTGCGCGGATATAGTAAATTGATTCCCATCAATGAGGTGTTTGAAAGTGGACTGACGATAACAGACCTTTGTAGCTGCGTCAGATTTTAACATCACAGCCCCCTGCTTCAACGTCACATCGTCGGACTTCGAGTCCCCATCTTCCTCAAGCATTTCCTCTCCTATATCCTCTGCCTCACCCTCATCCACTTCTAAAACCTCCTCATCCGACTCTCAATCAAGTGGAGGCGGCGCCGGAGGTCTTTCGACAGGCGCCAAAGCTGGTATAGCAGTCGGTTCGATCATCGGGGGCTTTGCACTCATAGGTGCGGTAGCGTTGCTGATGTTGCGGCGAGGCAAGACGATGGGGCTCAAGGGCAAGGAGGAATATGAATTGCGGGCGAAGAATTTGGCGAGTCCGGTGCCCGGGCAGGAGACGCCGACACCCGCAACAACATGAGAGTGATTGGCAAGGTATGGCTGATGATGGATTGAGCAAAGAAGCGTACTGGTCAAGAGAGTAATGTAGATAATACTGGATGATGTTGAATGCGATCCCATCTCGGCTTGAAGAGTACATGCAGGAAGAGAGGAACTGACTTTGGTCGACGGCCTACACATGTGCGGTTTCAGCCTCCTTTTCCTTTTTCAGTCCAGTGACAGTTTCAATATGCTCAGTGCTGAGATGCGCCTTCCCCACAAAGACACTTGCCACGACTCCAAGGCCCGCAAAAGCCGCATATGTAATCCACATATTCCTCGTCGCATACGCGAACGCTTCCTTGGCAGCCATTTCCCAGGCCTTGTTATTCAGGGTACTCGGAAGATGCACATTCGCCATTGCGCTCTCGCCCGCTAACTTCTCTAACGCATCCTCCGGCAGACCAGCAGTCTTCAAGAGCCCTGCGCGAGCATCCATAGAGTTCTGGAAAATTGTCCCGCCGATGACAACAGAGACGGTGAGCGACATGTTTCGAATGAAGGAGAGGGTCGAAGTAGCGGTTGCGACGTCTTTCTGCTCGACTTGCGATTGTACTGCGATGAGGGGGGCTTCGAAAAGGACGCCTGAGCCGAGGCCCGCGACAATGAGGAAGCCTACCAAGGGCCCGATAGACGCGTTAGCGTCAAGGGAGATGAGGAGACCGAAGCCGAGACAGAGCAGGACGCTCCCAACCCAGATAATGGGGCGGAAGTGGCCGGTGCGGTGGATTATGACGCCACAGATAACTCCCGCTATGGCGCCCGGTACGATGAAAGGTAGCAGGAGTAGTCCAGATTTCAGAGGGTTTAGTCCAAGGACACTTTGTAGGTACAAAGGCATGTAATACTCGCCGGAAATGAAAACAAAGCCATGGAAGGTGACGACTGCGAGGGCGGCGACGCAGGACCGGTTCTTGAAGAGGTCCATCGGGATCAAAGGGTACTTTGCGATCTTAGCTTCACTGTATACGAAGGCGAGGATCATGAGGCCGCCGACGACGAGAAGCGCAATGACTTTGGCGGAGTCCCATGGGAATATGGCACCGCCGAAATTGAGGCCCAGAAGGACCATAAGAGTAAAGGCCAGGAAGGTGACGATTCCGGTCCAGTCGATCGCCTTCACGCCATCAACGAAAGACGTATGTTCGTGGCGGATGTCGAGGAAAACGATGATAAGTATGGCAGCGATACCGCAAATGGGAAGATTGATGTAAACTGCGGTGGTTAGCGAACAGGACTAATATGCAAAACCGTAGTATAACTGACAACACCATCGCCAGGAAACAAGAGAGGCAAAGACACCACCCAAGATTGGCCCAACACCGCCAGCGATTGCCCAAATGCCCTCAGTGAATCCCATGATAAGTCCGCGAACCCTGGCGATGTCAGTCGATGCTGCTCAATTGAAAGGGAACCTGAAATCCGTAGTAGCCTGGAACTAGAAGAACATACCTCAGACTAAATAGGTCACTGATGCAGACATGCACCAGCAAGATGAGACCACCACCAGCCATACCCTGAAATGCTCTCCCAACAATCAACGCCATCATAGTCTTCGCCGTCGCACAGACCACTGAAGCTGCGAAGAAGATCGCTAACGCTGCGAGAACAATCGGTTTTCGCCCCCAGATATCAGAGAGCTTGGCCCAGATTGGACCTGAGGATGCATTGGCAAGAAGAAAGGCGGCGCCAATCCAGGTGTAGCCAGCGGATGAGTTGAGGTCAGCAGAGATGGTAGGAGCGGCTGTTGCGACGATAGTAGCATCTAGGGCTGCGACGAAAAGGGAGAGCTGAGGCCGCTAATTAGCCTGATGATCGAAGCAGATTGATCTTGGGGTTGATGAGGTTGTACAACATCTGTTCTTGTGAAACTTGGTAACCTACAAAAAGTGCGATCAAAATAGCAGTCATCTGCCACTTCCCTCTCTTCCTGCCATCATTTGACAAGGCAGTAATGTTCCTCTCCAAGTTAGATCCAATTGATACCGCGTCGGGTTCTTGGTACCGCGGAGCCAGGGTTGCCTGGCTTGAAGGCTCGATAACATCTAATTCGGTGTCGTGTTGCATCGCTTCGTGCACGGATCATATACGTCGAAGATGTTTTTACCACAATGTTGCACGAGCAACGACAACAGTTATGTACGTGGGGAATCTATTTGACGTCTTTGACTAGTTTTGCGCCAAGCGAGGAGGAAACGCGATTCGTCAATTGGGGTCAGCGAAGGGCTGAGATCCCCGCATTCACCGCTAGCGCACCTATCATTGTCGGAGATGGCCGCTGATTCATGACTGTTGCGAACATGCTTGCTCGAATAAGGAAGGCCGAGCGCCCTTTGGTGTTGATTTCTGGTGATCTGCCACGAGTGTCGCTATATCGCCCTTTCGCCTCAGAATTCGCACGGGAATAGATTTGACTGAACAAGCTGAGGTAGAGTATCGCGAGCTGCCAGAAGACTCACACAATGCTTGAGACTTCATTAAAGCATCCTTGCTGCTCTACCTACACTGCCGGTCTCGAAGAGCTCGACTAGACCAGCACCAATGCACTCTGCTAAGATCCACTCGAATCGCAAGCCATGGAATTGCTTCCACTTCTTCGTCCGCCCAGGTAGAACGCCGGCGAACTCTCCCCGCGCCTTCTTCTTATCGGCGATGTCTTCTTTACCCGCAATGCCGCCATCCCAGCGCTCCCTCAACACTTCCAACGGTGCTTCTTTGTACTTAGATCTTTTCAGAAGGCTGAGGAAATGTGACCGAGCGTCAATGATTAGTTTTGTATGTAAGCCGGTGTTCGGAAGCGAAAAGTTGTAGTGTGCTATCGACGAGATGGGTTGGCCGGTCCCTCCATGCATGTGCTGCGTTGCTGAAGCTCCACCAACCGCGCCCAGGGACCCCGATGCGTGGCGGGACCCAGCTGTTGACAAGGATGAGAGACTTCCGCTGCCTGGCATTGTGAGGATCGAGGATCTACTGTCTAGTGCGGTAGCAGTGGTTAAGAAACCAGCGGCTGACAGGCTTGAAATCTCGCTTGGTGCGAAACCGGTGCTCGCTATGGTTGTTGACGTTGGGTTGGCTCTCATAGCAGTCAAGTACTTTTCTGGTTGAATGTCAGCAATCGGAATCGACGTGCTCACGACATATTTACCTTGTACATCGGGCGTAAGTGCAGTGTGCGATCTGATCAAGCGTTCCCATTCTTGCACCGACGCGATACCATCTCCTACGGAAGCAAGACCCAAGCCGCGATTAGGGATAGTCACCCTCCGAAGAATGCCGGCCTGAGCAAGCTCAGCAATTTCTCGTTCAGTGTTCGTTGAGGATGCGCACAAAGCGTCGAGATGTGCAAGTGTCACGATTGGCGGCAGCGCTTTTCGATAGTTCAAAGTTTCAGCAATCCGCGTCGAGTTCATCCCAGCATTTGTTCGGGGAATGTCATTGAACATCCTGTTAAGGATGTATTCCATGTACTGAGGCACGTCGCGAAAGTTGAGGTCTGTGACGAGCGAGGCAATCACACCTGTGTCGTCAAGCTTCTCGTCATCGTTGGACAAATCTGCGTTCGCCGATTGGGACGGTTTCCTCCGAGGACTGGCTGAGGAGGGCGATGACACAGAACGGCGAAGACCCAATGCTGCAGCCGCGCTAGGTTTGCGTGGCTTTGTGATACGCGAAGAGCGCGCTGGCGTCGTCTGCATGTCCTGAAAGCTCGGCTACCTCTTCTAGGACGACTTAGGCAGTCGGTTTTGGGTGTCGCAGCAGCGTATGGAGAGGCGATGCGTGGTACGGAGGCAGCAGCGTGACTCAGTCGGGTGGCAGTATCAGCATGAAATGCAAAGAGAAAGAGGTCGACTTTGAGGCACTCATTTCATGACTGGACCGTTGTGCTCTGAATGTGACAAATCAAAGAAGCGATGAGAAACAGTTTTGGCGTCCGAGGGCAAGAGCGATGCGGCTCTTGTAGGTAGAGGCCCCACTTGCCACAGCGCCACAACGACGTTTGTAGAGTAGAAGGTACCTGCCACTATGCAAGGGCACGGTAGGGCGAAGTCGATCGCCTCATGTCTGCAGATAGTTCATGTAGGGCAGATCCAAGGGCGAAAGTTGATCTCTCTTCGAACGCCTGCTCAATTAATAACACGCTCAGTTGCAGTCGTCCGCATCAGAGCAAACGGGTACGCGGCGCGCGCAGACGTCATGGCGTGTCACCGTGGGCGGAAGCTCTGGCAAGCTCGACCCTGACCCAAATTCCAACAAAACGCGCCAGATGACGGACTTCCCGTAGCCCTTCTCCCTCAACCCCGTCCCTCTACTTACCGCCGCCGTCACTCGCTCGCCATGTCGCTGAACGCTGAGCCGTCGCAGCCCGAGGAGCGTGCTGAGCACAACCTCGAGCCCAAGTCGTACGCGGCCGCCGCCGAGGAGGCTCTACAGAACGAGCCCGAGCCCGAGCTTGAGGCACGACCACACGAAAGCCAGACGGATGGCACACTCGACCACGCAAAAGAAGCATTGGACAAGAAGACTCAAGATCATCCCAATGACAACCAGGCCAATGGCATAAAGGTCATCCGCATTGTGCCGGCTGAGGAGTATGAGGGCGAGGGCCAGGACAGCAGCCCAAAGAGCCCTTCGAGACACTCTCATCGCCGCAAGTCATCGCTAAAGTCGAACGGTTCCATCGGCCGCAAGCACGGCGAGCAGTTGCAGTACGAGGCTTTTGAGAAATACAAGAACGGAAATGGGGATGCCTTGACCAGCGTCAAGCCTACCGCCGATTTCGAATTGGAGACGCGGACAGACAAGAAGCCCATGCGCAGAAACTCAGAGCTCAGGTCTGGGCGACAAGCGGGCGAGGGATGGCATAAGAGCAAGTATGTCAAACATCACGTGCCTACTGAAGTGCCCAGGTGGGCACTCGGAGGGTGGCGCTGTCGCGCTCGACGCCAGAACTGGAACCGATGGCACAGTCTGCAGCTTGCGTACATGCTTGGTCAAAGCTAACATCTACAGGATCCGATTTGCCCCGCTCAACGTTCCCTTACAACGCCGCCTACAGACCTTGGCCGTCTTACTTCATACTCTCAGTATCGCCGGCCTTGTATCCATCTTCTTCTTCCTGTGCGCAATTCCCATCCTGTGGCCCATCCTGTTGCCATATCTTATCTACGTTCTCTTCTCAAAGGCTGGCGAATCTGGCGAGCTTTCATTCCGCAGCGATCGCTGGCGTAGGAATAAGATATGGTCACTCTTCGCGTCGTACTTCCCCGCTCGCCTTCACCGCTCCCAAGAGCTGGAATCCACTCGCAAATACATTTTTGGATACCATCCCCACGGCATTATCTCGCATGGTGCCTTCGCCGCCTTTGCGACCGAAGCCCTGGGGTTCTCCCAGCTGTTCCCTGGCATCACAAACACCCTTTTGACGCTTGACGGCAACTTCAAGCTGCCCCTTTACCGTGAATACGCGCTCCGCATGGGCCTGGCCTCCGTGTCACGCGAATCGTGCGAGAACATACTTTCAAAAGGCGGACCGAACAACGAGGGTATGGGACGCGCCATCACCATCGTCATCGGAGGTGCTCGCGAATCACTCGAGTCGAAACCTGGCAGTCTCCGCCTTGTCCTCCGTCGTCGTTTGGGCTTTGTGAAACTCGGCATTCGCAAGGGTGCTGACCTGGTCCCTGTCATTGGGTTCGGCGAGAACGAGATTTACGAACAGTTAGACCCGCATGCACATCCGTATATCAACAAGTTCCAACTCCTAATCAAGAAAATCATGGGCTGGACCGTTCCTCTCTTCCATGCTCGCGGCATCTTCAACTACGATGTCGGTATGATGCCGTACCGACGACCTATGAACATCGTAGTGGGCCGCCCCATCAAGGTCGTGCAGCAGCAGCATCCGGATAAAGAGTATGTGGAAAAGGTGCACGAGGACTACATCACTGAGCTTCTGAGGATGTGGAACGATCACAAAGATCAGTTTGCCAAGGAAAGGACGGAGGAGCTGAAGATTATTGAGTGAGAGGTCTTGCAGAGTCGGCTCGCTGGAGGGCAGTGATTGGCTTAGATAGACTGATTTTCGTACTTCAATTCCTAGCTTGCTTTGTTAGGTGAGTATGTGATTGCTCAATACGTGTTGTGTTGTCATGGTTAAGAGCCTGAGTCTGCCGAATGGGAAGATGCCAATTATCTACTATACACTTCGTCAGCGTTGTGTATCATTACCGGATATGCTATCTCAGCTTGCTTGGAAAGCACATCAGCAAAAGTGGAGCGAGCAAGTACTGTAGAGCGGAGGAGCTAATTTGGCTTCAGGTTACGACTGAAATGTTCGGTGCAAGACATACGCCAGCGCTGGAATACTATTTGCCCTATGTATGTATTCCGACTTGGTGCTTGTCTGAAGACCAGGTGAGCCAAGACCTGCAGAATCGGTTGCTCGGAGGGAGGAGTACAAGTTCAGGTTTAGCGATTATTTAGGGGGGGTGGACCCATGATATGCTCCGAGACGCTACATGCGATGCATGGAGTGTGCAGTGACATAAAGGTAGAATTCGCGTTTCATCGCTTCTGAAAGTCGGACGAGTCCCTGCCGTCTACGACTTTAGCTGATCTGAAGTAGGCCCGGTGTCTTGCATTATTTGGCCTTTCCCAAGCTCGTGCTCGCCTTTCGTCTTCGTGAATTCGTTTTCCAATGTTCTCACCGGCATCTTCCCGAATATGTCTTTCCTCTTCCTGACGATGGCCAGTGCGATCGCTGTCAAGAAATTCAGCAATGTAAACGCTAGTATGACTTTGAACTGCTTGTTGTAGCTCGTTCCAAAGACTCTACCGAGCTCTAGGCGACTTTCCTCCGGCAGCTGAGCGATGAAGGTGCCCGATGCTTTGACACCAGCGATCTGTCCTGGGTTTAGAAATACTGATAGGTCATCTTGCAGCACTGAATTGTGCAAAGCAGAGCAAATGGCGACAGCAACGGCACTAGTGAAAATAAGCACATGCACTGAACTTGTATGATGCACGTATCCGAGCACTTACCCGCCCAGCGTTCGTAGCATATTGAGTATACCAGTCCCTATCGGTACATCTTTCTCTTCAACACTGGTGTACAGCATAATGTAATATGGAGTGCTGGCGAGGCCAAGTCCTATGCCCGTGATGATCTCGTAGCCATATATTGAGTCTGCGATAGCAGCATCAATAGGCAAGCTACTGAGCAGTCCTGTCCCTATGCTGACGATGGCGGTACCAACCAACAAAATGTACTCTGCCGGGATCCTCTTGTTCAGTAAACCACCGAGCATGGCGCCAACAGGTGTAAGAAGCGATACGGGCAAAAGTAGAATACCTGCACGCTCTGCGCTCGCAAAATTTACCCCTTGGTAACGTTGCGGTAGTTGAATGAACATGACCGTGAACGGCATGCCGAGCAGAAACATACTGAAGAGCAACAAGGCTGGCGCAGGATTCGTGACGAATCGTGCTGGAAAAATCACGTCGAGCTTGGTTTTATAAGACGCCCAAGCCTCGTAAAATACGAATAAGATGAGCAGCACAAACGCTGCCACAAGTGTACCGATGATGACTCCGCTGTTCCAGCTGTAGGATACGCCGGCTTCCTGGAGGGCGAAGAGAAGCGGAACAGGCCAGCAAACAGAGAGTATGCCTCCAATCACGTCGAAGCCGCGGAGACGCTCTTTGGTGGACTTGGAATCTTTTAAACCGGGCATGCTGAAGAGCAATATGGCCATTGCGATACCAATTACTGGCCCATTGAGCCAAAATATCCATCTCCAATTTGTATGGTCAGAAATGGCGCCTCCAATGAGGGGTCCAGACAGGTTCGCTAGAGCAAACACAGAGCTGATGATGCCCGAGTAAAAGGCTATCTTTTCCGGCACAATCAGCTTTATGATGGCTACGAATACGAGCGAGTAAAGTGCGGAACCACCGATGCCTTGTAGAGCCCGAAATACTATTCTGAAAGTCGTGAGTAACCGTTCGGGGCTTGATCAGACTTTCGTACAGTTGGTTCATGGTTTGGGCGCCACTGCACGCCATCGAGAAGACGAGGAAAAAGCCGTTGAAGGCAAGCAAGATTGTTCGCAGGCCCCACACGTCGCTCAGCTTTGCCGTGATCATCAGGAAAGAATTATAAGCAAGCAGGTACGCGGTAATTAGCCAAGGTCCTTGATCTAGCGCGTAGAACTCGCTCGAAATCCGGAAAAGGGCAGTGGTTATGATGGTGGTGTCCATCGCAGAGACGAACAAGCAGAGCCATAGCCTGACCTCGTCAGCATTCTTTTCACCTGATCCTTTCCACTTGGACAAGCCATCGGTGAGCTTTGTATGCGTGACATGGCACCAAACACTCGCAAGTTTTCTGCACTCACCCAACGATGATGAGATGGAGCCTAGTGTTGCCGATGCTAGGCACTACCGAAGCCTCCACCACGACCACTGGCGCATCTTCGTGCTCCGCGCCTGATGCCATCTTATGTAATGACCTCTTTCCAGATCGGAAGCTTGTTCAGCTGCTCCGAGTGCGATGTCCTCGACGAGGCGTGGTGCAAGAACACCTGTTCAAACCCCTTACCATCTGGAAGGATCGGACCGGGTTCACCATAAACCCTGCCCCATCGGAAGATGCGCACAGCCACAAGTTGAACGCACAGAACGGACAGATCAGGCAAACCCACCCAAATAAGCTGTTCTGGAAATCCCAGCGTTGAGGTCAATGTCGAGAAACACCCTGCGTCAGATGGGAGAGAACCACACATCGGTGAGGGCTTGGTCCGGAGTAGCGTCAAGTCGGAACACTGTGGACCGCGGTGTAGTGTGCAGAGCGCGTACGTTTCGCGTCGAGTCCCACAAAGACGCGTTTTTTGGCCATGCACGTCCTGCATGAACTTTGCCAGACGCGCAGTTCGAACAAATACTTTTCGTCGACTCTTCGGGGCAATCCATATTGCGGAAAGTTGAGAGTGACTCACAATACCCCGTTGAGGGATTCTTGAGCAGCCCTTGCTTCGCGACCGCGTGCAGCTCAGACAACGTCTCTGACGCCATAGCGAACGGAGACGCGCGCCCTCCTCCGCTTGCATCATACTTTTACATCGTCTGATCGACCTTCACGATTGTGCTTCCTACTGTACTCGCGCTGCGCTGGTAGGTGGCGAAGGAGTTAGCTGTCACAGCGCGCTGCCTCGTCCCTTCCTCACTTCCAACTTTGGAACAACAACAACCGCACCTGCCCGCTTCACCGCTGCTTCATGTTTCCTTTCCTCTTCTCGTCTACGTCTTTTCCACAATCTCACCCTTCGTAGTTCTCTTTTCTGCGTCCGCCATCAGTTTCCTCCCCGTGTCTTTCCGACACACGCAAGCCTGTCGCGTCAGGTAATATATCGCGCCACGCAGGACAAATGGTAAAGAGCGGTATCAACAATGTCCGAATTGCTCGAAAATGCGCTCATTGACCCCGACGACAATGCTGCTTGCCACGCTCTCCACGCTCTCTTATCCACAGAGATTTCCACACAGTCGCCAGCTCTCCCCGCCACGGCAAAGGCGTTCCTTGGGGCTTTTTGCGACGAGGCCGCTTCCGTTATACGTCGAAGATGGACTGGACTCGTTCTAGCGAGGCTGCTTGAGTCTTGTCCTGGTGTGGCGCGACATCTAAGACGAGATCCGGAGGACCTTGTCCGCATAGGCGCAGTCATTCTGGGACTGAACGAAGCCGAAGAGACTAAGATCGTCGCGGGTCTGATAATCCGTGCCGGGCTTTCTCAAGGGATCAAGTTCTCCGATTTTTGGTCCGAGAGAAAGGTCCACGCTACCGCAACCCTCTTTCCCAAAAATGCAGATACGTCCTGGATGAAAGGATTTCAAGATTACATGGACACACTTTCTGCGCTTTCGCTTGGGAACTCTTCACCCCAACTCGTGCTCTTGTATCCAGTAGCTCTCCACGCAGCAGACGGTTTTCAATGGTCGGCGGCCATTGGGAACGTGCCCATATTCTTGATCGAAAATCAGACACTCACCATGATTACGCCGGCATCCGCTCTACACGAGATTAATTTCGTGTATATACCACTGCAGTCTGTCAAGAAGGTCTACTGCCAGCCACCGAGTCCATACAACCATCAAGGCGAAGTCGCACCGGTTGCTCCTTGGGCTGTAGTACTAGAATTCTTGTCAGTTTCCACATCATATCAAGTGAACTGCTCGACACATTCTGGAAGAAGTTTTACTATTCTTATGGAAACAAGTGCTGATGCTAAGGAGTGCATGCGCTGCATCAACGACATCCTCAGGCCAAAGGGAAACCCGAGCGACGTTACAAATGCTTCAGATTCTGCGCTCGAAGGAGACGCGAACGAGGAGAAGGACATTGAAAACGACTTGCCCCCGATCTCACGGGGCAGTATAATAAAGTTCGACAGGTCGCAGCGCAAGGGCAGCATCATCAAGGGTACCCAGCCGATAGATCAGGTGGCACCAAAGGCAGCCCGCGGATATCAAACTGGATCGGTCGAAATCAACCATGGAGCACTCCCTGAGATTAGGAAACCTTTACGGCTGAGCGGAGTCAAGTCTATGATCGAAGCCAAGCACACCGAATTCGAATTTCCTGATCGCTCACCGTCCTTCAAGCGACCAACGAAAGCGAAGACAGAGAAGCTAAGTGCTAATCGAGACGGTCTTGCCACATCGCAGCTCTCAGCGACGAAATCCACGGATAAAAAAGTCAACGCGTCAAAGCCTGTCCACAAGCAAGCTGGACAGCGCCGACAGTCAGATGTCTTTAGCATCCCGCAAGAGAAACTAGATGTGGGTGGCGCTCAGCGAGGTACAAAGCGAACGCGTGCCATGGCGATGACCTACAAGGAAGACACCTCATCCGAAGAAAATAGCTCAGGTTCCGAGTTCATGGACAGTAAGCGGACGAAACGACCTCGTAGACGACCTGCCAAGACGAGGACTAGGAACGAGCGTTTGGCGTCATCACCAACGAGAAGCGTTACAAGCAGCAGGAGATCTAGGCAATCTAAAGTAAACGTGCAACCGCTGCAGCCGCTCAAAGACTCTTTGCTGTTGAATCTACAACCAACAATAAGAGCAAACGAAGGTCAAATTCCCAAAGGTTACAACACACGTAGCGAAATGCGCAACGCACAAAATCCTACTACTAATACTCCGAGAGGTGAGGACCTCAGTTCTGAAGCACACATCTTGAAAAAATTGAACGACTCGGAAAGCGACAGTGAGCTCGGATACATTGATGCTCACAGCTCGGAGATCGATAATGGTGTAGCGTCGAGGAAGCGGACTTCGTGCAGCAGTACGCCGTCAACGCCACGCCCCCAGCGAGCTGCACTGGACCCTGATGGAACGGAGACGAATGCAGATGTGGGCGAGCCTATGTCTGTGAAGCCTCCGCTCACGGTCGCTCCTATAAGAGTACTGGAAGACCCGTCAAGTCCTTGCGACAGTCGAGCGGACAGAAGCATGCAAGCTCCGCCAAAGCCAGTCGTCGAAGAGACCATACTCACAACCTCACCAAAGACAGCTCAACGTTTGGTGCGGTCGCATGGGCACTATGATGAGCGTCAGACCCCCATCCAGCAGCTCGGCAAGCGAAGTCATTCTGATCTGTCCTTTAACTTGGAGATTCTTTCAAGTAACAGCAAGCCAACTCCTGCTTCGCCTAGCGCAGCGTCGACGGCAATCTCTGGACTCGCAGACCGGCATCAGGTTAGAATAGAACAAGCGCACGGAGAGTATAAGATTGAGAAGAGCGATCCGTTCCAGTTGAGCCGTCGAAAAGTCACCAGCTTCACTCGAAGACTCGTCGAAAGTAGGGACGTTTCGCAGGATCCAGAACCCGAAGAACACGCAAAATCCACAGAGGGTAACTCCCAGGGACATCCAATCGAATTGGGTGACAGTCCTAGCAGCCCGTCCAGTGAAGCTCTTCCGCCAATAGAACAAAGTCCTATAACAACAAACGATCATACCGGAGTTACTCAGCCTATCGAATTTCTTCAGATTCAAGCACCGGAACTTACCAGACGCTCACGCAGTCGGGCCATCGAGCCACTTACAGCCACAGTCGCACCGGGAGAAGCATCTCAACATCAGTGCGGACATCAGGACCATCAACGGGGAAATGTACCTCGCTTCGCCGCCGACGCTGAGATGGAGGGCGACACTCTTGTCGAATTTGAAGAGCCACAACAAACTCCGCATGAGGTCTCACACCTCAGGTCCTCCCCTCCACCGATGGATCTTTCACCAAGCAGCCACAGCTCGACATCTGCAGAGCCCGAACCCAGAACGGATCCTCACGTCCCGACATCCGAAGCCGAGGAGATGGAATGGGAGGCTCACCTGCGGCCTTACCAGCTCGACTTGAAAGACCAACTCCTCCGGGTGTCCAACCGTGTCTTGCAGCACATTGTTGGCAATGAGTCTGCTGTCAGCGATATTGCTGACACGTACACTAAAGACGGCCAGCAGTCACTGGATCTACTTTTTGAAAGTCATGAGCAGCAGTTCGATGCCATGCACAAGGACATCAAGCAGAAGAAGGCCAAATTGAACAAGGCGACCGAGAAGGTGCTGTCCAAGCTTCGTAAAGAGCGCAAGCAAGTTGAGGATGACGAGGAGTAAGCGGAACCAGTGGCATTCCTTTCTTTATGTACGATATGATTACGACTGGGCATGGCACTCTAAATGGCGCTTGGTGCAAACGACCTCGAATCCGACCTCATACACGCCTTGTGGCATGGACTCGGACAATAGGGTGATTCCGGAACAAAGGTATATCAGCAGGCAAGGTGCTTATTTGCCATGCAGAATTACGCGGAGGTGCAGACTCACATATATGTAAAGAGCACGACTCGAAGGAGCAATACGCCTTGCACAGTTGTTATACTCTGACAGGTTCATCGCATACTTGTACGATGCAGCAGTCGAGCAAAGAACTCGTTCATCAACGAGGGTGATAGCATAATCTATAGATGTTATGCCAATTGCACTACATTATATTGGTATGCTGCTACACCGGGATCAACTTAATGCAATCCGCGCAGACGGTTCGCACTCCGCCGTAGACATATATATATCTTCATCCTTTTGCCTGGACAACGAGCTGCAATGGGATATCTAATCCTACAGTCTTTCCCATAGCTCCGATCCACATAAGCAAATATCCGAGCGACGTTGCCGGCGTTTCACCAACGCTAGCCTCCATCACCTCTGCTGTGCGGCAGGGGTGGATGAAGAACACGGGTCGGTTGAGGATAGGATGGTCCTAAAGCTCGCCTCAACATCAAGGATATACAAGTATAATAGTAGAGACCTACAGTGATAGTGATGCCACCCAGCACACCCACGTCTTTCGTTTGATCCACGTACTCTGGAACGATGATGTGCTTGTACAGGGTGTTCATCGTAGGTGGGTAGCGGTGCAGTGTGTCTGAGATGTAGAAGTACAGCACTGGCACGCTGTAGATTGGGGAGAGGAGTATATCGTAGTGAATAATTGGGGTATTGTTCTCCTTGTGATCAAGCGCTTCCTCGTCATCTTCTTCGAGTCCGGCGTCGTCATGATCCTGAATTTGGCTTTCGAAAGGGTCTGGAACAGGAAGCTCTTTGTTGATCTGAAGGACACCCTCGTCTGGATCTAAGGTCACTGCCGTCCACTTTGCCTTTCTAGAAGCGTCTGGAAGCAGGTTGAAGCAGTCAACTAAGATCATACAAGCGGTATGGAACTCAGCATCTGAGAGGCGCGGGAAGGACGCTGCAAGGTCCATAGTCAACGCATGCCGAGCCGAGAATTGCAGAGGCGAGTCATACTCCGGAAGGGTGCCTGGTGGCCTGATTGGGTTAGGCGGTGCGGTCTTGGCAGCATGATCACCTGATAGGGCGTTTAGCGTGGCGCGTAGATGCCCGAATAGGCATCAGTCAAGAGAGGCGCTTTACGATACTTCTGCTGGCATGCGCTAATCATTGAAGAGGATCCATTTGAGTTGTGGGAAAATGGCGCCTACGATAATTAGTGAACATGAAGCAGAATAAGCTCCAATCTGGATAAGGAAATGTCTTAAGAATTGCGCCACTGACGATGCGACCAAAATTTGTGACTAAATACCAGAATGACTAGAGCACTTCCTCAACTACCATGACACAGATAGCACCGATGTGTTGGTGAACAAACTCGAGGAAAAAGCGGCCTATCGATCTTAGCTGTACGTCATACCCGGGGTAATCCTGTGTCGTGAGCAGCGGCAGATTCGTGTGGGAGCACGGAGCTGAGAGACCGGCGGGGCCGACAACTCGATACGACATGCGACATGTGAATGCCTGCTTGCAATTGCTGCTAGGGCGGATGATGTGTAATGCCGCCGAACTGTGCTCTGATCCCCGCCAGCGCGGAGCCCTGGCTTGGCACACCGCAGCGTCGAGGCACCACCTGCACCCTACCACCTGCGCCAGTGAGGCAGCCATTGTCGAACTCATCGCTCGCGCACTAATCACCCTCCTCTCCACCCAAGGAGATGCCCTACACGCACTGCACGGCTCCGTAACTGAGCACGACACTGCCTACGCCCCGAATAGCAATCCGCCATGGCTTCGGAGAAAAGCCAGCTCAAGCGAGGCCGCGTACGTTGAGCATCTGCGCATCCACTGGCTAGGCAATTGCAGGCTGACAGCATCCCCCACAGCAATCTCAAGGCGAGCAAGTCGAGCCCAAGAAGCCTCGCCGGTCAGAGCGCAATGCCTCGCCCAGCGACCGCAATCCTCACCTGAAGCAAGGCCCGCTCCCGTCTCCAGTCACACATCAGGCCGATTCAGCCGCGACCGAGGAGTTCAAGGAAGGCACCATCACCCCGCCTAGTAAGGCTTCGAGCGACCAGTCTCAGCGAGGCGGCCTCCGTAGCCCTCCACGGACCGGCGGCGCTAACAGCCTGTCCTCACCGCTGCATGACACCCAGCCCTTCTCACAATTCGTATACCATCCCAACGATCGGTCTTATGCAGTAGACGACGAAGAGGCCGAGGGTGTCTGGGGCTATTTGGTGCCAGTAGATACCCGCTCTGGAGACGTGCTTGTCCTCCGCCGCCGCGCAGCTTGCCCGGTCCCATCGTCAAGAGTTGGGAAGACCTCGGGTAGAGAAACGGTTGCGAAACACAAGTACACGAAGCAAGAGGAGGGCTACGAGCAGGAGAAGGTGGAGCACGGTGTAACTGCTGGAGGTTACCTCATTGGACGGCATCCTGAATGCGGTAGGTGCAGTCTGCATGCTCCGGGAAATAATTCTGACACGGTCCAGATCGGCAATTGCAGTCACCAACCGTATCGAACAGGCATTGTCTGTTGTTTCCTGAGAACAAAGGCGGAGATGCGATTGCTGTCTTGGAGGATCTATCTGGCAATGGCACATTCGTCAACGATACGATAGTCGGCCGGAACAAGAGGCGAGAACTGCAAGAAGGTGACGAGATCAGCATCCTGGACGAAGCCCGCTTCGTCTTCAGATACCCATCGCACCGCGATACGAACGGATTTCGGCAGCAATACGCAATACAAGAGCAGCTAGGAAAGGGTCACTTTGCCTCCGTCTACCTATGCGTGGAAAAATGCAGTGGCATGCGGTATGCCGTGAAGAAATTTGAGAAACGTACGGGGCCTGGCGAGAAATCAAAAGTCGATGGCCTCCAACAAGAGATTGCAGTGCTCATGGGAGTTAGTCACCCCACGTTGCTATGCCTCAAGGACACTTTCGACGAAGCAGACGGGGTGTACCTCGTTCTCGAGCTGGCTCCAGAGGGTGAACTCTTCAATTGGATTGTAATGAAGCAAAAGTTGACCGAGACGGAAGCCCGAAGGGTGTTTGTGCAGCTGTTCCAGGGAGTCAAGTATCTTGTAAGTCCAGCTATCGTTCTGTTTAGGTCTAAGCTTACGTGTGTAGCATGAGCGCAACATTGTCCACCGGGACATCAAACCGGAGAACATTCTGCTCACCGACAAGAACCTGTCCGTCAAACTTGCTGACTTCGGTCTGGCGAAGATCATCGGCGAAGAGTCCTTCACCACGACATTGTGTGGAACACCGTCATGTAGGCTCACACATGCGGATGCAAGTGGTTCGGACTAACGTATGCAGATGTTGCTCCTGAGATCTTGGAGAGCACGAATCACCGACGGTACACACGCGCGGTTGACGTGTGGTCCCTCGGAGTTGTATTGTACATCTGCTTATGCGGCTTTCCTCCTTTCTCCGACGAGTTGTACAGTGCCGAAAACCCGTACACATTATCGCAGCAG
This sequence comes from Paraconiothyrium brasiliense, assembly GCA_025388405.1. Classification (NCBI taxonomy): domain Eukaryota; kingdom Fungi; phylum Ascomycota; class Dothideomycetes; order Pleosporales; family Didymosphaeriaceae; genus Paraconiothyrium; species Paraconiothyrium brasiliense. Next base: position 552,213 of record JANBXC010000010.1, on the reverse strand, counting down.
ATCAAGATGGGTCGATTTGACTATCCCTCACCTTACTGGGATTCGGTCGGCGACCCGGCACTTGACCTGATTGACCGCATGTTGACCGTGGATGTGGACTCTCGTATCACCATCGACCAATGCTTGGAGCATCCATGGACTACTCAGGCGGAGATCAATCCCAACGATAGTACCGATGGGCTTACGGGGGCAATCGCCAATCTCGATTTCGCCAAGCGTAAGATCTACCGCGAGCGCACTCTACTCTCCAGCATCAATGATATCAAGATCAGCCGGGTCATTGAGGGTGGTGAAGGCCAGGGGGCTGTCAAAGTGTATGAGAAAAACAAGGACAAACCAAAGAACGGCGTCAAGGGCCTGGATCGCGCAAACCAGAAAGAAGATACTCCTTCCGCGAATAGGGATCCGGATGAGTTCATTCAGATGGGCGGAAAGGGAGATCAACAGCTCTACGACACGGCAGATCATTCAATCTATGTCGACGACCAGAGCACCGTTGCTGCCGCAACGAACACTTAGCTGATCATGGGAGATACAGTCAGAGCACCTTCCATTGCATTGGCGTCTAGCGGCGTTTCTGCCGCGGTATGGGACATTCTAAAGTGGCATGATCTCTCGCGGTATCGGTTGGTTTGGCGTTTTGAGTTCCTCTTGAGGTTAACATCGCATCAAATGGTCGCGATGCTGACATATTTGGGAAAGAACTGTGTTTTTACACAGGACTAAGGTTGTTATGGGTACAATCTGAGCAGTTTCATGTACATTGTAGCGCGCCTGTGCTCTGTCAGATCATCACTTAGCTGTGAAGGACTACTAATTGAAGGGTTCAAGTTGTATGTCATGTGTAAATGATGCTGCTGGCCAACCTGTACACGAAATTCGAACATAAGAAATGACTCACTAGTAAGCCCTGCAAGGTATGACTAAAGAGTAGCAGGGGGGGGGGGGGGCGGATGTTCACGAAGTGCGGTGGGCACAGCCAAATAGGCATGGTCGGTCAGAGAAGGATGCATATGAACTGTAGCTTAGCATAAACTGTATGACTTGTGTAATACTTCCTTGAGGTTTAAAGAGGCCCAGAGCATACATTCGGTGCTAATAAGTCTTGCGTCATTCAGGTCTTCTTCTGATCGTAAGTCACCCCAAGGAGCATTAATAGCTGAGGTAGAACTGATAGAGCACAAGTAAAGGTATCTGATATAGAAAGAACTGATCATTGAAGTTGTGATACAGGAGGTAAGCCGGCTATCATCTTGATTAGATTTGACCAATATTTACAAGTCGACTTTCGAATGCAACTAATCTGTGTCACACCTAGCCCTGGCATCGCACGGCACTCGAAATTCTGACCCAACCCTCCATGTATGCAGTAGCGCTCACCGGGTGGGTAAATTAGCCTCGCCTATTATTGGTGTCGTGGACATCCGGAGCTGCGGAGGTGATGCCTCCATAGACGTTGCCGCTATTAGCAGGAGTCTGCACAGCAGAACCGCCGTTGGGATCAGGATAGTCCTGATTCGAAGTACGTTAGCAAGGAGACCGAAGTTTTCAGCCTCCGACAACACAGATCTTGTACGTACATCTGGACCAAGGCCGTGATGGCACCGTGCGCTGTGAATTGTGTTGTCCCAATCGGCATCCAATTGATCCATCCGAAATAGACCCTTCCACCAATATGGTCCACCGTGGCAATCAGGCAACCTTCGCGAAGTCAATCAAAGGCCTATGAGATCAGTTATATGTGACTCACTTGTAGTTGAGGCAGTAGTAGACAAGGCCTTGCTGGTTCTTGTAGGACACAAGCGACTGTAACACCGTAAGCTTGCATCGCTGGCACGAGAACCGAGCCACTATGTTGCTCGTTCCGGGGTACCATAGGGTGGTGAAGCTTTTGGTGAGTTACTGTAAATTGATGAGTTTCCACTTACAGTGATACCGCCCTTCTGGTCTACATCCGTAAAGGTCACACATGTCGCGTACTTGACCATCACTCGATCAATGTAGTAGAAGTAGCCTCCTTCGTTGGGCTCGGTAAAGAGTTCAAGCTAAACGATCAGTAACACTCTGTTGGTAACCGGGTTAGACTATTCACCATGTTGTAGTTTGGCAGATCATCTCTGCGAATGCTGCCGCTGTTGGCGGGGCGCTGAGCCGTCATGTTGACGAATGCGGGAGGAGGAGTGTCTTCGACTGGCCGGGCGGTACTGAAGACGGCCAGAGCGAGGGCGACAGCAAGGTAGAGATTCCACATGACTGCTTCAAGGTGTTGCTGTTGCTGTTGATCGACACAAAGTTAGAACTGAAGCAGAAGGGATTGAGGGTGGGTGGCTCGAGATATTCATGCCAGAGCAGGGGGCCAGGCAAACGCCCAGTGTCAGCTGCGTAGAGGTGCGGGAGATGCGGGAGGGCGCGTTTGTACGGTAGGACGGCTAGAGGGATCACCTGCAACATATCACTCAGATACGAGTGATAGGGCCATTTATCGTGACCGGACAAGATATTGATTCTTCTAGCGGTGTTCGGCGTTCTAGGCGATTACGAATCGGTTTCCCATGGTCAACAATACAGCTGTGCGCTTTGGAACGCAGATGTGCCTTTGTTGCATGCCTTTACCTTGTAAGCTTTGCTTCTCGAGCTTCCCACTGCCCTCACCGGTGGCTGGGCCCACGACTCGACCTCACAAACTGCAAAGAAAGCGCAGACTCTTCCCCGCACGGTCGCTCTGAGATGACTTCCAGACCGACCAATAGAATTACTGAAGATGCAAACGTCTGGTCAGGGTCTGCGCGGAATGGTAATCGTACCGGGCAAGCAGGCCAGGTGGCCGTTTTTTCCTCGTTGCAGACGTCACTCGTACAGAGAGTGAAAGGTATCCCAGACGCTATGGCGAGTTTTAGGCAACCAAGATGGAAAAAGAAGTTGCATGTTGAACCTGATGGACTCGGATTTAGAGCTGACGTTGCGATTGTCTGCAATGCACTTCGGCTGACAGATGCTTGATACGCAGCAGAACCGGGCTGAGGGGCTCTCTACGCTGAATCCGTTCACGATAGTTCCCGTATGCTTCAACGAGGACCGTTAGGCGGTGAACAAGGACAAAGACTGATGGAACTTGCAGCGGAATTCCGTCAGGGTTAGCGAGATTGGGCAAGATGTACTGTCGACCATGCTGGTGCCACCAATCGCGTGACCCGGATTGTGCGTACGATATTCGTGGGCATCGAGGCGGAGCATGGCCACATCGTGGTGTGATGGATGGCCTCCACGGATGTCGAACGCCCGGTAGGCCGCCAAGAATGCCACCGCCCACTCGGCACTCGCAAATCGCCTTCCGCGTTGGCCCACACGGCAGGTACGACAGACCGGCAGGGGCCTGGTGGCCCGAGCGCAGTTCGTCCCCAGGGAAATTTGACGACTACAAGATCGCAGCATTCGCCCCTTCTCACGCACCAAGGCCTCCTGCGCTGCCATTCTCGCCGTCATGGGAGTTCTCGAACACGTCGCGGGCCCATTGGGTAGCTTCACCTCGAATGCGCCCACGCCCATCCTCGCCGTCGCCTGCTTCGTCTCCTTTATCGTGCTCGCCGTTGTTGTGAACGTCCTGAGCCAGGTGCTCCTGAAGAACCCCAACGAACCGCCCATGGTCTTCCACTGGTTCCCGTGGATCGGTAGCACCGTCACTTATGGCATGGACCCATACAAGTTCTTCTTCGCGAATAAGCAAAAGGTGCGGGGGTACTCACAGTCGTGGCAACATTTGGTATGCTAACCGTCATGTAGCATGGCGACGTTTTCACATTTGTCCTGCTCGGCAGGAAGATGACTGTGTGTTTGGATACCAAGGGCAACAACTTCATCTTGAACGGCAAGGCCAAGGACGTCAACGCAGAAGAGATCTACAACCCCTTGACTGGGCCAGTATTCGGCAAGGATGTCGTTTACGACTGCCCGAACTCGAAGCTTATGGAGCAGAAGAAGGTGGGCAAGCACCTTTAGGAACGCAGTCACATGCACTGACAGCATTCGGCAGTTCGTCAAGTTCGGTCTCACGTCTGAGGCGCTGCGCTCCTACGTTGAGCTCATCACCCACGAAGTAGAAGACTTCGTCAAGCGTCACAAGGCCTTCAAGGGTCACAAGGGCACTTTTGACGTTCCCAAAGTCATGGCAGAGCTCACCATCTATACCGCTTCGCGTTCACTCCAAGGAGAAGAAGTCCGCAACATGTTCGACTCCCGATTCGCCGCTCTCTTCCACGATCTCGATCTTGGTTTCTCCCCGCTAAACTTCCAGCTGTCATGGTTCCCGCTCCCGCATAACCGGAAGCGCGACGCCGCCCACAACGCCATGGTAAACGTATACTCCGAAATCGTTCGCAAGAGGCGCGCCGGCGAAGTTAAGCGTGGAAACAGCCACGATATGGTCTGGCATCTTATGGAATGCCAATACAAGGATGGCACTCCTGTTCCCGATCACGAAATCGCTGGCATTATGATCGCACTCCTCATGGCGGGTCAGCACTCCTCTGCCTCGACTATCTCTTGGATGATGTTGCGCCTGGCCACCAAGCCTGAGATCGTAGAAGAGCTCCTTGAAGAGCAGAAGCGCATTTTGGGCGAAGACCTCCCCGCTTTCACCAATGAAGATCTTCCCAAACTCGCTCTCCACGCCCAGGTCGTCAAGGAAACTCTTCGCTTACACTCTCCAATCCACTCCATCATGCGCAAAGTAAAGCAGCCTCTCGTCGTCGAAGGCACTAATTACGTCATCCCCACCTCCCACACTCTCATGTCCTCTCCTGGTGTCTCCGCCCAGATGGACTCGCATTTCCCCAACCCCTCTGTCTGGGACCCGCACCGCTGGGATGCACTGAATTTCGAAGACGACGACGAGAAGATCGACTACGGGTTCGGTATGATCTCCAAGGGCGGTAAATCGCCTTATCTCCCCTTCGGCGCAGGCAGACATAGGTGCGTGGGTGAACAATTTGCGTACGTGCAGTTGCAGACCATCTTGGCCGCCATAGTACGCGAATTCAAGATCAGGAATGTTGGCGGTAGCAAGGATATCGTCGGAACGGACTACACATCGTTGTTCACGAAGCCGTTGTCACCTGCCGTTGTCGAGTGGGAGAGGCGGGGGGCTGAGTTGTAATGGTTGTAACATCGAAAGGGGTTGTATATGAAAGAACCAAAAGATTCGTTTCTGGATTCATCTAGATGGATTTGAGGTCCGTCCGATGCTATAGAATATTGTGAGTATAATATTGGAATACGTAGTAATGAATGTCTAGTGCAAATTCAGCGACTCCCCAGACGAAGCCATTGTAAAAAGGGCGTCAAGAAATCAGCGTTATGCAAGTGAAGTGCAGTGGTAAATGATTTCATCTAGATGCAGATAACTATCCATCCGATGCAGAGATTCCTGTACTTCTTGAATTTGAGCAAACTCTGTGTAATCAAAAGTACACCATAACTCATGCCAATAACTTTTTAGACTCGGCCATCATCTGTTCATGGCAATTGGTCGACGGTCTCCTCTGTGCCATTTACACCGTTCTTGCCCCATTGCTGCGGCCTCTCGACCTTGAGTCGCCAGCCTTGCCTGTCCTCAATCTTGCCGAGCTGGATGCCCTTCAAAGTAGAGAGGAGCTTAACGCATGCGGGGCCTGGTTCCTCAGCGGCGTCCTTGTACGAGATCTTCTCGCCCTTCGACTCCAGGGTGATGGACCTAATGGGAACAAGAGCCGCTGCAGTACCTGCGGCGAGGACCTCGTCGAAGGTGTTGAGTTCCTCGTAGGGGATCTACGAAGTGTCAGTTCCAGGTCTAAGGGAGAATGAAATAAGTGTACCTCGCGCGACTCAGTCTCCCATCCAAAGCTTTCCGCAATCCTCAAAATCGAATCCCCTGTCACACTCTTGATAACACTTTTACTATTCGAAGCAACAAGCTTATACTTGTCTCCATTCTTCTTCACGCCAATGAACGCACTCGTCGAAAACTCATCGATGACAGTGCGCGTCTTGCTGTCAAGATGCAGGGTGATGCCGTACCCGGCCTTATGTGCCTTCTCGCTCCACCGCAGCACAGGCGCGTAGTTGCCTCCGATCTTCGCGGAGCCAGTGCCCTCGGGCGCTGCGCGGTCGAATTGCTCGAGGATCAGCGCGTCGACGGGGTGGGTACCGTGGTAGACACCGGTGGGAATTACGAAGACGACGAAGGTGTATTGCTCCGGGGGATTCAGGCCTAGTTGTGCGGAACTGCCGAACAGCAACGGGCGGACGTACATAGCGGCGCCGGTCTCGTGGGGGGGTACGTACGCGGCGTTCATGCCTACGGCGAGCTTGCAGCATTCGAGAAAGTGCTCCGTAGGAACCTCAGGCATTGATACGAAGGAGGCGGAGTGTTGCATTCGCTCGGCGTTCTTCTGAGGCCGGAAGATACTGATGTTGCCATCCGGGCCGCGGAATGCTTTGAGTCCTTCGTAGCATTGTTGGCCGTAGTTCAGGGCGGGGGCCATGCCGTGGATGCGGAGGAAGGGGTCCTCGACGAAGGCGGGGGTAGTCCATTGGCCGGTTTTGACGGAGAAGTGGGATTCGACGTGGCCGGCGACTGAGGACGCTTAGCTGCTATATCGAAGCATGGGATACTTGTAAGAGACCGCGAGATAAAGGAGCAATTCATGAAAACGGAACAATGGCAACAATATGGTCACATCATGCCCAGCCACAATCCGTCTCTTTCTGGTACTTTAACCCCAAGTCTGTTGACGAAAGGACAATAGAAAGGGACATAACGGCAAGACAATGGGCTGAAAACACGAAGAAGTTCTCACGAATCATGTCTTACCTTCCCGGATCTTGAAGCCTACATTGCTCCAATCTACAAAGTAGTTAGTCGCGTGCTATGACGCAGACGTCAACCCATTTGAAGGATTTGCAAGACTGCAGACATACCAATGGTGTTTACGGGAGGTGGAGGGTAGTCAGACATAGCGGTAGTATATGGGTAAGACTGAACAGAACGTTGGAATTGGGTATGGAGTCAGTCCCACACCGAAGCTAGAATTTCGTAGCTTAGTATTTGAGGCTCATGAGTGGCGCGCTGCGATATCGGTGCGAGCGGACCGGCTCGGTATCATCCTGCGCGACGCGGCGCGTGGAGCAACTAGCACTCTATGGCTGCTGTCGTCAGCCTGTCGCGATGACAGTTGCTCCCACAAGTCGTGTTCCATGTATGTCTGTACGAAAAGCGAGGTTGTCCTTCCACGTCTAAGAGGATGTGTCCGATGCGCTAACCGCGTGGATATCGGTGTTGGGCAAGAGCAAGCGAGCGGACCTCGATGCTCTTCGGGCTTTTGGGAGCTCTCAATAGGGCTTGGCACGTTGGGATAATCCGAAACTCCATCAAAGTCGCCAGTTACTCAGACCACCGACTCTCTACGATATACATGCGACGTTCGACCGCGACTTTATCGAATCCTACCGTCTTGATCCTATTTCTCTACAGCTAACCATGGCGCCGCCCGCCATACGGAGCCGCTTCGTGCTACTGGCCTTGTTCGGCGTGGCACTCTTCACATTCCTCATCCTGGGAGGCCACCGCTCCGTAGACGGACAACCTTCGCGGATACAACAAGCAAAGTCAAACAAACACGAAGGAGTTTCAAGCAGCGCAGTGCTCACAGGACATGCAATAGCTCCAAAACTGGGCAACGCAACGGCGAAGTACGACTGGCAAACATGTTTCTCTTTGCATGACCAGATCACACAACTGACCACGGTTCCAGGGCCGAGCTAGGTCGCGCAGCATGGAAAGTGCTCCACACGACGTTCGCACGCTTCCCCGAGAAGCCGTCCGAAGAAGAAAAAGAAGCCTTGCGATCATACGTACACCTGTTCCAGCGCCTATACCCCTGGTACGCCACTCAGTCGTATCCCTACGGCGTAGCCGCAGCTGAATGCAGGATACAATGAGCTAACTGAACATGCAGCGGAGAGTGCGCCGAGCACTTCGGAAAGGTATTAGCCAAATACCCTCCCCAGGTCTCGTCGAGGTCGGCGGCTGCCATGTGGGGTTGCATGGTACACAACATTGTCAACAAGCGGCTCAAGAAGCCCGAGTTCAACTGCGAGAACATCGGAGACGCGTACGACTGCGGATGCGGTGATGACGAGAAAAAGGAGAAAGACGCGGTGCCGGCATGAGCAGTACACTCAGATGAGAATATAGAGACGTATGGCGGGCCGGGTGATACCAAGCTCCAAGATACATGGTACACATGTGGGCGACGTAGAGACACCTGTCCTATGACCGTATCCCGGATAGCGCTATTGGGACCGACATGGGCGAAGGTGAAGGAGGCGCAGATCGAGACAAGGCACCCCAGGACCGCAAGCAAGCATGAGCGAGTCTCCGTTCGGTCAGCGATACTCAAAGATGGGAAGATTGGGGCGCAAGGTCACCATCACAAGTCGCTACGGACGCTAGCACTACAAACAGAGGGTCATGTCTCACGAACTGGTGTTCAATTGCCCCATTGAAGCCGACCAATACGGCTAAGCACCGCTGGATAGGATCCAGTAGGGTGAGTGAGCGGCCCAGGGAGTTGGGCCTCCGACGCTCCCGCACGCAGGTCACGTCAGCCGGGGGTTTCACAGGAGCATGTCGCGAGGCGCTTTGGCGGAAAGAGGCGCGTAGATAGTGCCGGACTCGACGCGGCAAATAGAGACTCGACGTGGAACGCCTTGCCAAGCGCGCTCACGACGGAGGCGGCGCCGCAGGACGGGTACCTGGTCATAGCAAGAAAAGGGCACAATACAGCTCTCTACGTGCGACACGGGGCATTCTGCCAGATGGGCGCATCACGACGCCGCGTCATTCGTGAAATTGGCACGGCAGCGGCGCACTATCGCGGGCAGTCGACCAGCGTGATGAGGATCGGCCACACCACCAGCGTTGTACGTGACGTGCGCGCGCAGTCGTGTGGCTTGCGCTGGTTCATCGCGTGATTATATTTGGCAGCGTCAAGCATGCATTGCATTTGGGCGGCAGTGTGCTGCAGGGGGCCCACTACGTCCGACGCTTGCGCTAAGGGCAGCAAAATACTCCCGCGCCTTCGCGTTTGATGTGAGCCAACACCAGCTGCGCTGAAACAAGAACCCCCGCCGCACTCGATCCATTGCCCATCATGCCCGCGCTGCTCTAGCTCACCGACTCTTCTTCATCTACCAACGACGGCCCGCCAGCGGTACACCGCTCTTCCAAATCCCACCATGGTGTCCTTCTCCTGCGAGGTATGTTCTGTTTACACCCCTCGCACCATGCCGCCAATGGGCGCCCCTCCGCCCCTGGCCTGCTGCGTGACTCCCGCTGACCGCCGACTGCATGCGCATAGGGCTGTGGGGATGTTCTCACCAAGAAGAAACTCGATCCCCATCGCAATCAATGCTATGGCGCCTCCTACACCTGCCTGGACTGCATGGTGCACTTTGAAGGGACCAGCTACAGAGCCCACACCGTACGTCTGCCACCTTCTCACCCCTCCCCCTATCCCCTCACCGGTGACGCGTTCCATCACTCCTCGCCGGCAACCCTCGTGGAAGCTTGCCATGTTTGTGCGCGCGCGCAGAAAAGTTTGATTCGTTGCGCATTGAGCATGGCTAACCAATGGCTTGCAGGCGTGTATCACCGAAGACCAAAAGTACCAGGGCAAGCTCTACCGCGACCCCAAGCAGAACAAGAAGCAGTCCCAGCACCAGAAGAAGGACAGCGTCCAGCAGACCTCGCAAGCCCTCGTCCCGCGCAACGCCTACGTAGAAGATGTAGCTGATGCAGACAACGGTGCCGTGGCAATCGTCGATGCCCCACCACGCGCACCCACCCCACCACCCGCCGCGCACTCTCTAGGTTATAACGAGCAAGCTGCCATCGAGGGGGTCAATGTCTTTGACTTTCTGGACACATCCGAGACCCCTGCGCGAGCAAGAACACGCCCGGCTGACGAGTCGCGCATGATCGAAGATAGCATGCCGCCCGCCTACCAAGAGAAGGAACCCAAGATAACAGTGACGGATGTCATGAAGTTCCAGGTCCCAGAAGACGACGAGTTCGCCGGGAATAACTTCGTCTATGGCGACGAGCCTGTGCGACCTAGCAACGAACGCTTTGACTCTTCATACAACATGCGTGAGCAAGACCCGCAGTACAGCTACACCACACCCGCACCCAAATCCAAGCATAGCCGAACAAAGTCGCGCGAAAAGAATCTCGACACGACGATAAGCAAGTCTGAACGCAAGCGCAAGCGCAACTCGCCTGCCGGGCTTGACATGTCGCTGGTCCGCGCGCAAGAAGAGAGGGACACCATGATGGCAGAAGCACCACCGATCCTCCACTCCGGATTGACTGGTGGCCTTAACCGTCTGCTTCACTCTTCACAGTTTCCCCCCACTCCTGATCACTCTGGTGATTGGGTGGAGAACTCGCCTCTAAGCCCCATGAAGCGGGCGAAGCAAGGGGCCTCGAAAGCATTCCTCCGCGCACAGAAAGACTTTGAAGTTCAACAAGAGAAGGATCGCAAAGCTGAAATCAAGGAAGAGCGCGCCCGTGAGAAGGAAGAGCGAAAGGAGCGCGAGCGTGGCCGTGAACGCGAGCGCAAAGACCGCAAGGAAATCAAAGCCAGCACCGCCCTCGTCAAGATCCGACCCAAGATGAAGCGCCGTGACGACTCCGAACGCTCCAGCCACAAGCATCGCGAGGGCGAGCGACGCCGTCGCCGTGAGACAGACTCCTCAGGCTCGCCACCTCGCCCACGCAAGACTGTCAAAGCGATCGAATACCGCCGCTCCGAATCGCAATCCTCTGACGTGGACAATGACAGGCAGCTGATTGTCCGTCCTAATGGAGATGTTGTACCAGTCAAGACGGAGCACGAGGCGCGCGCCGAGCTCTTCATGTCGTTCGTTAGCAAGGGGCCTGAGTCTGAGCGCGGCATGAGCGTCAACAAAACGCTGAAACGTTATCATCGCGAGCGTCACGACTACGATCACCACGTATCGAAGGTCGATGAGGAGAAAGAACTGTGGAAGAGTTTGCGTCTCAAGCGGAATGACCGTGGCGAGATTGTACTTTTCTTTGCACCGCCGGATGCAGAGGCCGCATGACTAGAAAATCTGGATATCATCATGAAGATGGAGGCGTGGAGTTGCAGCGATCCGAGTCCGGAACAGGCGAGTTTTGATTTGCCGCCTTCGTCGGCGTGACTGCAGGAGCTCGGCAGGAGCACATGAAGGTGGACGCGGACGGACGTGGTAGGATGATGGTGGCTGTGGAGGAGATACCCCATACCCCTTTTCTCACTTTCCGACATATCTACTCACACTTTCTTGGTTGATACCCGACACATTGTCAACATACTTGCCATTTCTCGGGTGGATTGGTGTGTGCATTGGAGATTTTGTTGTGCATTTTACTGTCTTGCATACGTTCTGTACTACTCCACTCTCCGCAACACCTTTCTTTTGTCAGATCTCGTACGTTGAGACGGCGTATTCTCTTCGAGGTCTGCGCAACTACTGCACTAATGCTCCTGGGCTGGGCCCGCCTTTGTCGGATTTCTTTTTTGTTGAAGGATAGAGGCTCGGCTCATGCTACGTTATTTTTCGTTCTCTCGAAACCTTTCCATGCTGTATTGGTGACTGATGGTGAAGCAAAGACGCGCAGAGTGTCCGCAAAGCGCAAATCGAGGCCAGGGTCGGCAGCATGGCGCTAATTGGGGCAATGACGAAACAGAGCCACCCCTGCACCTGCCGGAATCCTGCAGGGCAGTCGCGTCCGTTGCCCCGCGGCTGATGTCGTGTCCCGCAGTCGCCGTCGTCACTCTTGCTGGAATTTTGGTGTCCATCCAAACAAAGAACCCTACCTCATTCGCTGTGCCACCGGTACACTACAGAGCCTGTTGCCTTTCCTCCTTCAATTGCCAACCGTTTGCATTCCCCTGCTTTGTCTACATTGCTCTTTATTGCGCTGTGGACCGTTGCAAGGTAGACGTACGCAGACGCAAGCCCGCGACGTTATGCACCTCTCCAACATGGTGGAAAGCGCGAAAAGGGCTATAAGCCCAGGCAGAAGGAGTCACAGTCCTAATCCTGGCAGAGGATTCAAGAACTGGCGAGGCGACACTACACACTATTTCATGTGTGAGTGCATCCCCAAGGCTGTCATGTGGAAGCTGACCAGGTTAAGATCATGATTCGCAAAGTAAGCAACTTCGCACGCACCGAACCTTCTTCGAAACTTGGGGTAATTGACGCCTTCAGTAACGCGCAACGACATGAATACGTTGGCCGATCCGCAGGGATGGCTGGAAGATAACGTAAGCACTGTATCATCTACTAGCACGTGTCGCCACTGACAGAGATAGACGATCAACTTCTGGATGCAGTACGCCATGTCTGTTCTCACCGGCTACGGATCATTATTTTAACACACCGACACAGGTATCTCGAAAATGAAGAATTGCACAAGTTTCCAAAGGCCAAAATCCAACTCTTCGCCCCAAGTATGGCCACTTTCTTGAAGCACAACGATACGTCCGTATGCAGAGATGTACTTGGCCAAATGCCAGACTTGGCGGAAAATCGAACGACACACATCTTCATCCCCGTAAATAGCGATGAAAAGACCGACCACGACCTTGACTCATATCGTCCCTCCGACCTCTCGGCAGGAACACACTGGTCCTTGCTTGTCATCTCCTTGATCGATAATGTCGCTTTTCACTACGACAGCCTCGATGGCGTTAACAAAAAGGATGCCAAGCAGCTGCTCGCGGGAATCGAAGCAGCTCTTCCTGTGCCAAGAACCCTACGATATGTGGATATGCACGACTCGCCACAGCAACCTGACGGGTGGAACTGCGGAATCTTCGCCATCGTTATTATGAAACACCTGTTGCTTAAGCGACTGCTCAAGGCGGATGCAAACCAGAAGATTACCATGAGTACGTTAGATCCAGATACGACGTGGTGTATTTTGGAAGATGATTGCCAAGGCACCCTCGAAGTACATCAATGGCTTGTAGGTTTGGGCTAATTGGGCATCATTTAGGTATGGCGGACCAGGATATTGACTATGAAGGTGCACGCAAGATGATTCGTGCCTTGATCGAAGAGCGGAGGGAGGAAGCTCTCTCGAGAAAGTGAGTGCCCAACCCTGAAATATCTTCGTTTATCCGCTACCGTTGATTTTATTCAATGCGTGTGTTGACTTGTGCATCTCAGGAGTGTCACCTCGGAAGGTGTGCCGATAATACCATTCAAATCGGCAGACATGAAAAAAGATAAACGGACGTCCTCATGAAAACCTGGAGACCCACCAATCCTATCCAAACTAATTTGTGAACGATTTACTCCCCGGTGGCTTCCGGCGTCATGTCTGGCATTCGGACGCGAGCGGCCCGTCCTATCGTCTGCAGAGGCGCACATCTTTCTACGCATCTCTCCTTTGCCGGCACATCGGCTGGCCAGGGTTTGGAAGGCCGACATATGCGCTGTTCTCTGCTCCAATTGTAATTGGGAAATCAGTCACTGAAAACGAAATCAATCGCAGCGAGCATTGTATTGCATCCGTCCAGCGCAAACCACGCCCCAATGCCACATTGAGAATCCTTCCGGTAGCTCAGTACTGGCTGGAAAATATCAGAAAAGAGGTAAATTCATTCGCTTTTCTGCTTTTAGATGTGAAGAGAATACAAGTATAACTCTTGCTCAGCGCTTGTTCGATTGTCTTAAATAAATATCATCTCTGGAGAGCAAAAATTCATTTTGTTATGATCTTGACATCTTCCCATTTCACTGTTCGTGCGGCAATGCTTTGGCTTGAGCGGACTAGCTCAACATGGGCGTGTAAAAGATAGTTGTTTTTGCCATTGTATACAAGTTGTTCGCCTTTTGAAGTACCATGATACAGTGTAATCGTATAAAGTTAAGCGACGATACTCTCCTCCACGTATCCACGAAACGTGGTCACCGTCACATCGTATAGTCAACCCCCAACGCCACTCAAAACACACCATACGCCCCAACAAACCACCAAATGGGAAAAGGTATCCAAGCAGACCGAAACACCATACTAAGATTACACAACAGTGTAACCTACCGCCTATTTGGCTGCGTCCCCAACAACCTCTCCAAATCCGCAACCCCCGCCGCCCTCCGCCTTTTGCCGCCCTCCTTCTCCGCAAACGCTAGTCCCATCAATTTCCTCTTATCCTCCTGGATTCCCAGCACGCGCTCCTCGATACTGCCCTCGACCACCAGCCTGAAAACCTTCGTCTCCCGCTTCTGCCCCAACCGGTGGACGCGGTCGACAGCCTGGTCTTCTATCGCAGGCGCCCACCAGCTGTCCGAGAGAACGACCTGATTTGCGGCGACGAGGTTCAGGCCGACGGAGCAGACAGAGAGCGAAGCGAGCATGATGGTGCATTTCGGTGATGTGTCAAAGGTGTCGAGGGCGGCGTCGCGCGCGGTTGCGGGCATGCTCCCGTCGATGCGGGTGTATGTCATGCCAACAGCGCGGAGGTGTGGTTCCAGTAGGGTGAGGAAGGTAGTCCACTGGCTGAAGATGATCGTTTTGTTTGCGGGGTCCTGCGCGCTGGCTTTGAGGATGCTCATTAATGCAATTACTTTGCTGGATGCGTTGCTCTCAAGGGAATCCTTGTCTGCGAGTTGGTCCTGCGTTGGGGGCGGAGGGGCGGCGAGGTCTTTCGCGGGCTTCACAGTTGTGGCGGGGAGGCTGTCGAGCTCTGCACGACACATCGGGCACTTGTGCTGGGTTTCTATGACGCGCTCGATGCAGGCGGTGCAGAAGATGTGTGCGCATTTGGTGATGACGGGGTCTTTGTAAGAGTCTAGGCAGATGGGACAGTCTTCCTGGGAGTCGATGGAGAGCTGGAGAATTTTCTGGAGGGCGAACTTATTCTCCTCGGTGAGGTCGACGATGCCTTCTGCCTCCAACTGTTGCATGATGGAATCAATGCGTTCTTCGCTGATCATCTTCCAGTGATTGCAGAGCTGGCGCATGCGGAGAAGAACTTCGAGCAGGTGACGGTATGTGTCGGATGCGCTGCCTCCCGCTTTCTTGCGGTATAGATCGAGTGTACCCTTCGCTTGGGCTTCGAAAGCGTCGTACTTTTCCTGCTCGTGAGGTAGGAGAGTGACCTTGTGAACGTACTCTGCAAGGTCAGGTAGACGCAGGTCAATGAACGACATTTCCTTCTTGCGACGGAGACAGATATCCGCCATGAGCATCTGGAGCACCCGACTTCCATAAGCGTCTCCTGCCATAACTGGACGCATGATAGCGGCATGGAAAATTTCCAAACTGTCTAGGCCACCAGAGAGACGTAGGAAACGGACCAAGGACAACAAGTCCTTGAGATTGTTGATGATAGGTGTGCCTGTCAATGCCCACCGCGACTGAGCCATGAGATTGGTCGCTGCGATTGTCTTCTTTGCTTTTGGATTTCGGATATTATGGCCTTCGTCAAGGATGACCCTACGCCATTTGACGGAGAATACGCCTGCTTTTCGCGGAAGCGTTGTGGACTTTTGGGAATGCCACTCCGATGACACACTATCGTAAGTGCTAATGACTACGTCGAAGTTTTCAATCGATTTAGGCGTGATGGGCTCTTTCCGGTTACCATGGTAGAACATGACGCTAAGAGCGTATTCCTTTTTGATATGCTTCTTGATTTGTGTGCTCCAATTGCTCATCACACTGACAGGTGCAAGGATGAGCGTTGCATTACATGCATCTTTTGCTCGACGACCAAGCTGGCGGTCAGCCACGATCAGCGAGATGATTTGGATTGTCTTTCCTAGGCCCATGTCATCAGCCAGGATACCTCCACTGGATAAACTTGGTTTAGTGACTGAGAAATTGGTTGCAAGATTGGTGAATGCATCGCGAATCGTTGAATGTGGTTGCCACAGTTGAACAACATCTTTAGTGCCCTCTGCAGGTAGCACAGGGCTCTCCTTTTGAAGTAACCAATGTAAGCCTTGAAGTTGGAAGTCGTGTAGCTCAGTGGAAAGTGCTTTAGGTTGAGCAGCCTTTGGCATTGCGGTCTGTATCTGTTAGCATACTATAGTTGTTAGAGCGTGCACAGCTTACTAGATCCGATTCTTTAATGCCGAATTCCTCAACGAACTGCTCAGCGTTCCTGGGATTGAAACTCTCGCTACCTCCGATGATATCTTCTAAGGTTGGTCCTGGCCCGACACCCTGCGAAGACCCAGCTGCATATTCTGCGAGTCCATCTCCGTGTTGTTGATCTCCACCGACGCCCACAACGGCACCACCCTGCTTCTTCGCCCTTTTGGCAGCCTGCGCAGCGATCTTCTGTCTCTCTTTCTGTCGCTGCGTTTCCGCTTTTTGTCGTTGCGTCGCATCCTTCCAACTTGAGGTAGGAAGGCCGGCACTTCTCATGTCATCAACAAGCATTTGACGAGTGTTGGGATCACTAGGACCATAGATGCGAAGCATAAGGGGACATTCAAAATATTCTTTACGTCTGGAAATTGTAGCTTCGATAATCAAGCTACGGCGGTCCATGAACGGAGCAAGCTTCGCAGCTTGAGTTCTCGGTAGGTGCCCTATCTGTTCACGATTCACGTTGAGTACTTGGATCGCATTACCTAAGGCCATCAGCATTCGGGTTTCGGTCTTCTTACGAACAGCGCGAACACTCACGATCATACTGGTTGTTTGGCTCACGCCGAGGAATGGCGATTTCTCCCACCGTGGCATGTCCATTATAGTACCTGACGCCCACGATTTTGGTGCTGATGGCGCCATACAATACGTAGCTCTGCCAAACCCCAAGGTACAAAGTTAGTGTATGTCTCAAACAAGTGGGGATAGTACACTGCTTCGCGTCTTGGCTAAGCGAGGGAAAGATTATCTTCTCATGTTAAGTAGTAAAGATGGTCTTTTTCTCGCTTGGCAAGAAAGAACGCATCCCCTTTGTACCCGGGGGACTTGCCATGTCTGTCTCGCCGAAGCTTTGGCTAGAGTCCTGTACCTCCTGCGATCCATCGTCTTGGTCATCTTCATCGTCAATGACGAAAGGGTCGTACTGGGAAGAGCCAGGTGCTGCGTGCGCGTGTTGAGAATTGTAGTTGATACGCGCTGACTTGGATGGGCGCGGCTGTGATGAGGCTTGCGATGGCACATGGCCTCGCGAAGAGGACGCGTTTGGGGGCACTTGTGGCGCTCTGTCGCCGCCGTTGTCGTTGTAGTAGGGTCGCTTCTGTCTTGCCATTGTAGCTGCTTCAGAGGCGTAGCAACGAGCGGAGGAGCGGGTGAGCGGGGAGGGCGACTATTGTCTGATGTAGGGATGGGGCGTCCCGGAAAACTGGGTCGCGGGTGCGGAGACTTTCAACGGTGAGCTTTCTAAAACGCGCTAAGACGCGAGATCCGGTGATCTCCCTAGCGATCAACATCGAGACTTGGCGTGGAGACAATGATATGAGAACAGGAAATATTTACTTTTGATAGGTATCTAGTCTATGTATTGAGCATTTCAGTCATGCGCATTGAAGTTAGCCCACCGCAAGCAAGTTGCCGACATTCGCCCTGATCATCTCCACCTAAGACGACGAATCTTTATCCTGCCTCTCGTATTCCCAAGCGTCCTGGAAGACATCGATCAAGCAACTAGCGGACCAAGCCTGCGTCGGACAGCTATCGCCGCAGAACGCTCCATCCTTCTGACTCAGCTCTGTGAGCCCCGCCCATGGACTCTCTTCGATCTGCTGCATCATACCCGCCATTCTCCTGGTGACCTGCTGATAACTCTCGACGCGCTCCTCGGGTGTGTTCTTCCGCTGCAAATCAAACTTCAACAGGGCCCGGCAGTGAAAGCCCAGAGGCCAGCCCCATTCAGGACCCTGGTGATAGTTACGACCCTTGGAGGTGTGGAAGTCGGTTGAATCCTCGCTGTTGATGTAGAAGGGGCGGTAATTGTAGTCGGAAGGGTCAAGTGTTTTCATGCCGACTGGACCGAGGAGGTTCTTGTCCGCAATTTCGAGAGCGTAGAGGGCGTGTTCAGGGTCAAAAAGTTGGGGCGCTACCGTCATGGCTATGCTATAGTTCGGACGAAGCTGGTAATCCTCGTACTCCTTGCCACCGCGGTAAGTGTCTTTGTAGATACCACGGCGGTTGATGATCTTGGGGTTTACATCGTAATTGGCGTCTTCTTCAGGCGTGCGTGGAATGTAGAAAGTGCGCTCGAAGTTGGCCTTGATCTTGTCGGCCCATGCTCGGAACGAGATGGCTTTCTTGCCGCCTTCGAGGGTCACGCCTTCGTACTTGTATTTGCCTTGGTCCCGCAAGTCGGCCACCCAGTTGAGACAACTGTACAAAAGACCTATGATCTCCACAGGGGCACCATCACGTGGTGTGCCAGGCACACCTTTGCTTCCTGCCTTCTCACTCTCACCCATCTTGTCCATCCACGTGCCGCAGTTCCATTGGTTGCCACCAAAGATCAGACCGGTCTCCCAATCAGGCTGCACTTTGATGTTGAAACCTTCGTCTCTCATTTGACTGTCGATGTTCGGTCCAGCATCGTACTCTCGGAAGTCTAGGCCTGTGGCGTGGCGTTGCAGTATCTCCTGGATCACATCTTCGATTGTGGACGACTGGGAATAGGCCCGCTCGTCATCGTATGGAAACCAAGTATCGTCGTAAGGAAGGAAGCGTCTCGGCGCCTTGTCCTGGAGCAGATCCAGCCCACTTGGGACAATTTTGGTGTAATCTTGTACATTCTGCGTGAACCACCAAACTGAGTCCCTGGAGTTGTAACGGGGTAGCTTGCCACTGCTCAGAAGATTGGGAATCATGCCATGTTTGACAACGCTCGCGAAAGCCAAGATGTGTTCTCTGGCATCATCGTAACGCCCGGTGCCCATAAGAAGACCACGAGCAGAGATACAGATGTCACGACCCCAGCAACGAGCCCAATCGTACGCAAAATGAGGGAGACCAGCGGCCATGCTAGGTACACTTTTCTCAGGCCAAAGCGAAGTAGTGTTCATGAGGCCGGTCATCTGGTAACTGACCAACGAGAGGCTGCGCAGGAAAGCTGGGCCATTGCGAACGTTTTCGCCCATGAGTTCGACGGCTCGGTCTACGGCGGCGTTGTACGCGGTCTGGATGACCATAGCGAACGACCTTGGTAAAAGGAAGCTAGGGATCTGGCGGATTCTATCGCAACGTTCCTCAAGCCACTTGGCGGGTCCTGCGATACCATGGTACTGCTCTTTTTCCGCGAGCCGCTTTAGACGGCCGACGCAGTAATCTAGCGCCCATTGGCCCTCTCGAAGGTGATTACAGATTGGGTGGCCGAGGTTGTTCTCGTCGACAACAGGGCGCAACACACTCCACCACCCCTGAAGACCGGCATACACCAACTGTCCATGTCCAGGGACACTGTAGGTGCCATCTCGGTTGTCGGAAGCGTCCCGCTCCTCTTGATCACAACGGTACAGAATATGGTTTAGATCTGCCAGGTTACATCTACTGAAAGCCTCTCGAGCACCAGAGGTGACAAACTTGTCAAGGCCTTCGTCATGCTCTGCAGAAGGGACCGAGGTCTCAAAAAGTGCGATACTTCCAGGTGGAAAGCTGTCAGGGATACGGATTGTAGTTGTGTCGCCAGCGGATTCGATAACAACGCCTTGAATATCTTTGGTTCGGCTGGGCAGACCACGCAGCACCTTGTCATTGATGACAGTCTTTCGCGTTTCGGCGCTGTTATCAACTTCAAGGTTCCAGGCGCCAATCAGCTTCGCCTGAGTCCCTGGAAGGTTGGTGGGCCCAAATCCTCCATTTCCATTGCCGTATCCAGGGAACGCAGTGTGAGCAATTAAGAAGTAGCCTTTTCTTGTTCGAGGGTTGACGCGGTGAACTGTGATGTACTCATTATCGTGATGGATGTAAGTCTCGGTGTACTCCTTCTTGCCCATGTCCACATGGATCTGATTTAGGATCTTCCGGAGGCCGCCGATACCGCCCTCGCCTGCCTGTGCCTTGATCCGGCCGCTAGTAGAGTTAGTTGATGTGTAAAGCCTCTTTTCATGGACCAGCTCGATGAGCTCAGGGTAGACTTCGTCAAAACCGAAGACACTACCCGTTGCGCATGAACACATGGCCACCAAGGCGGCACTGGGTAACGTATCGCGGGCATCACGCTTCTGCGCAGGCGTCTCGTTGTCGTGCGTGCAGTCCATGAACAAGGCGTGTACTGGACTCTTCTTGATCTTTTTCACAACACGCCGAGCGCCATCTGGCGTAATCGTTGTTGCGGATGGATCAGCATTCATGACCTCATCCGTATCGAAGCTGCCAATAGGCACGCCACCATGGCGATGCACCAATCGGCTGAGTTCTTGTGTACTCCATGCTTGCATGCATTCGCGGATGAGTGCATGTATACCAAGCTCTTTTACGAATTTGAAGTCCATCTCTTCAGATCCAGAGAACAACTCGGCAACGCAGAACAGGTCGGGATTGACTGTACGGGCTTGATCGAGCATATAGCTGGCGAGATGGATCGGCGTCGAGTGGCAGTTGTCGATTCTAAAACCCTGGAAGTACTTGGCCATCAATCTTGTATATTTGGCCATGTGCTCCCAAAGGTAAGGATTGTCTTCCGGTCCGTTACCATAACGAAGCTTCACGCAGTCGCCCCACACGATAACCTCTCGCCTCAGATATGCTCTGGACTTGGGACCAGCATTGTCTCTCATCGCATCCGCAGCCCAGACCCAACCATTATTGACAAGGGCCAGTGCTTCCGGGTTGTGCTTCTTGGTAGTCTCGTTGAGAGGTAGCCGCGTGAAATATGGCTCAATGAGTGGGCTACTGTCGGTAATTTCGCCCATTTTCGGACCATGGTCATCCAAGCGGCAATACTTGATGCGGTTAAAAAGCTGCTCCATAATCTCAGCGGCATCCGCGTCGTACTCGCGATAGAAATGGAGATTGAGTTCATCGATGATTTGACGAATGGCTTCATTTGCCGCACTTTCGTCTGGAGCATCGCTGTTCCTGGTATCATACCGACCGAATAAGGCAGTGAGGAGTGAGGCGCCAATGTCTGCATCAACAGAACGGCGGTAGCGTTCGCCAAGTCTATCACCACCTTGCAAGGCATAATCAATGATCCAATCAGCCTTCTGCTTCAGCGACCAAGCTTTTACGGCTTCAAGCCCCCGTAGACCAGCCTGTCTAAAGCTGTCATCCGGGAATTTGACTTGCCCTGCGGTCCATGACTGCACCACGGATTTTGCGGCACTCTCCTTGTCGACAACGTAGTACTGCCAGAGCTTAGTCTCTCCAAGCACGCGTGTCTTCACACTGTCCATGATCCGTAATAAGTCATCTTGACTACTGATCTTCGTTGGCAGGCCCAGTGAACGCAGGTCACGGCTGAATTCGAGGAGCGCTGTGTCGAGGTCAAGTGCAGGTCGAAGCCAGGGCGCCGTATCCACGTTGTATCCAGACTCAGGATGCTCCTCTAGCCACTTGCTGTTGTTGGCAGTGTGATTCCAGACCACATCAGTCATAGCTAGCAGGTTGTAGTCCTCATGCATCTTCCGCACGAGAGACGCAATATCCTTCTCACCATTGGGAAATATGGCGGGGTCAAAATGGTGCTGGTCGTAAATGCTGTAGGGCGAATTCGAATCTCCTCGAATGTTTAACGGCGTGAAGTGTACCATGTTGTATCCACGCTGGCTGATGCCGCGCAAGTGGTTGTTCCAGTCGGTAGGATAGCTGCCCATGAACTTGGAGAGGCAGGTGAATAGCGAGATAGACTCAATGGGCACTTGTTCGCCACGCAGCGTAAGCCGTGGGCAGACATCGATGTAGTATGTTGGTGTGCGGGTAGGTCTGGTCGGAGCAACGTCGGTGAAAGACCACTGCGGCAGCGGTGTGTAAGTGGTGTAAAAGGAATAGGCATTGGCCTCGTAGACGGGTATGTCATGCTTGATAGTACCATTGAAGTCTGGGTTCAGTCTGCACTTCGTGTCAGCGCAAGGCCGGTGGGTGGAATGCAGATGACTGCTCACTTGTATTCGCGATAGTGATCGCGCCTGAACTTCTCGCCTTTGGCGGGAATGTTTACCCACAGACTGCCCTCGCGGCATATCGAGCTTGTTCCCTGGATCTCGAAGCAGACATGGTATGGGTTGTCCTTGTTCGGTGGGGGCAGCAGTATGTACTGGCCGTCCACTTTCGGGGCACCGTTGTCGGCCAAGGGCAGCAGGTAGACATCCTGCGTTCTTGGTGTCGTAGCCATCGCTGTGTGTGCAATTAAGGCGTGTTAACGTCAGGTGGTGCGGTGGGCTGGCTAGTAAACAATGGCAAATGTTGGCAAAAATGCTGCAACAAGCGGTGAAAAAATAGGTGCGCGGCGTAGGGGGGAGGGTGATGGGGGAGAGGAGGGATCGGCCCGGCGATGGAGGATACACACAGCGTCGCGAAGGCGGCAGGAAGGATGAGGGCGCAATTGCCCTTTCTCTCTGGAGTGGGAGAGAGCGCAGAGGTGCGGGCGATATCGATCGGCAGCCGATGCAAGCAACGCTCCAAACGCGCTGTCAGCCGCTGGCGGTTCCTGAGCATACGTCATGCCGCCAAGTTGGAGCGTCCCGCGGTCTCGAATCTCTCCGCCTTGGTTTCGCGTAGCGCGGAGAGGCGCACGCTCCAATAGATGCACAATGGGGCTAATGCACGGCCAGTGCACGCTTAGTTCGACGGAAATCCTCTTCGCCCACCTCTACGCTATACCAATATATCGTACAAGCCCCTCTCCATCTCCGCTAGTGCTCTGTCAAACCATCGAACCATCAAAGCATCGGGACTTGAAAAGTGGACCTAATAATGACGCCAAAATGCAACTCGCATGCAGCCTTACTCCACCGCTCAGTGCTAATTGATCAAACGACTTCAAGTGCTGCCACGAAGCCCAAAAGGATTCGAGCACGGGTATCGCGACGTCGCGGCAGCCAAGACAGAACCCAAAACATGCAGTAGGTACGAAAAGGAAAAGCAAAATCGAGACTGTACCCTCGTTCATCATTCATGCAACGCACAGGAGCACTTTCCGTAGAAAACCATGGTCCGCGTTTCAAGTCCTTCCGTTATCGTCCATTAGGTCCATTAAAGTCTATTGAGAATGGGGAACTGGGCGGGTTGCTAAGATCGAGGCGGAACTGGCTCTCCGAGGGGCCTCTGCTGTGCTGCGCCTGAGTGGGCGTTGCGCCTATATCCTCGTTGTCTTCCGCGTCGGCTCTGACTGAGGGCGGTGCTCTTTTTGGAGTCGCGCGCGCGTTGAACGCTTCGCGGCTGTCGGACGAGGAAATCGCTCGGTCCGCCGAGAGGTCCCTTTCATGCGCACCTCCACGCTTGGAGCTACCAGACTTCTCCGAAGAAAGCAAAGACGTGTTCGGTGGAGTAGCACGCCCGGAAGCCAGACTTCGATCTGAAGATACTCCTCGCGAAGAGGGAGCTTTTCGGTCCCTCGACTCGTTCCGTGCTGAAGAGGATTTGAAATTATCTCCTAGAAATCCGGATGATTGTGAGCCTTTTGTCTTGCTGGAGCCGTGTCCATTACGAGATGGAGTGGGTTGGGGCCTTGTCTGGCTCTCTACGGTATCCAGCAGCTTCACCTCTTCAACAAGATATTCTTTCTCAGTCCAGCACCCCTGCCAGCAATTGCGCCAGTCTAGAATCAGGAATTGAAAGCAGAACGCATCGATCTTGATCGCCGGCTGGAAGCATATGCACAAATTGTTGTAGTTCATCTTGTTGAATTCCGAGCACGAGTGGAGCAGGCTGATGTGGCAGGTGATGGCAAACAGGAGGTAATAGTTGAATGGCGGCAGCTTCGATAATTCGTCTTTCAGAAGCTGGGGTGTACTTTTTGCACCTTGACACTCTTGTTGGATCCGCGATTGAATAGCCTTGGGAAAGATTTCGTCAGGCAATTGTCGCAGCCAATTTTTGAACAAGGAGCCAATAACATTCGGGTCGTTTAGGTTTTCATCAGCGATGAGGTCGATATCTCGATCTATCGAAGGTAAGCCACACGCTGAGCATGATATAAGGGTACACGCACCTTGATCGAACTTCTGCTCATAGTATCTGATTTGATGAGCAGCGCCAGGAACACGATAGAGACCTTCCTCTTCGCATCCTTTCATGTTCAAATAGCTGTGACACTAGTTAATTGACGTGATCTCAGAAGCAAGCAACAGGAACATACTCAATACAACGCCACGGTAGTGCTGGCATCCAGAATTCTGTCTTGTCCTTGGAGTTTTCCAAACGACTCGAGATTCTAGTCAACCTTGTCTGTTCTACCAATGGCGTGTGGATGATCTTGAACTGATATTGTTCTTTCGGTATTTGGAGCTCCCTTTCGTGGTTGCTCGAGCTCCGTCCCAACTTCCCAAAGAGACCCTTGCGAGCGGAATTGAGTTTCTCGCCAACTTTCATGGCGCCTGAACCCATGTTGGACATCAACTGTGCTCCACGACTCTCATTGAACGAGCCCGAGGCCACCGAGCTCTGTTCCCCTCTGTCTCTTCGCGCATCGTCTGGATCACGTGGTGCGAGCTGAGAGGCATCGTGGGGGTCTGCAGAATGCGTTCGTAATTTGCCAAAGGCCATGTTCGAACGCCATGACTTGTCCTTGTCCATCGGCGCACTTTTCAGAGGTACAGCATCACCATTCTGCGTCCAAGATGCAGTCGCATCTGGTGACAACTTGGCAGGCTGGACTTTGTTGAGTTTCGTTCGTCCCGACCCTTCATCGGTTTTGATCGACCTTGATCGTCCAAGCATACCACCCTGTTTCTTCGCTTTCGATTTCTCGCGTTTTGAGTTCAAAGTGTCTGGGCCGACCTCTGCTGCCTCGGATGACTTGCTGGAACCGCTTGGTTGCTCGAATGCAATGTTTTCGGATCGATTATCTGTTGCTATTAGTTGGCAATCCTAAGTAAGAACACAATACCATGCCAATAAGTCGAGTCTCGCATGGCACCCGGGGAATCTAAACGGAAGTCACACAGAACCGAACATTCGGTCTGGTACTGTAGGTCACTTACCATCAGAATTCGGTGTTTGAACCGGACGACTCAGGTCTGGCGTCGAATTACCGCTACGGCCGTTCACATAGATTGCAGCTTGACCCTCTCGTGGTTCGGGCAATGAGCGACCCGCGTTTTCGGGACTTGTTAAGCGCGATGAAGATCGCGTGGCGGAGAAGTTGGAAAAGATACTCTTGGAATCCTTTCGAGGCTTAGGTGAGGCGGGTGACGCAGGCATGTCGTGGTAAGGGGCCGTCGGTGTTGTACCATTGTGGCCGTTGCCATTTGTGTCCGGCGACGACGGGCTTATAGGGCTAAGCGGAGAGTTTACGTTTTCCTTTCCGCCTTTGGACCGCATGGCGAGGGACAAAGAAGACGATTTGGGCATTTTTCGAAGTGATTTCCGTGGCGGGCTCCAAGACTGGGTATGTCTTAGTACAGCTGTGGCATAAAGCAATTCCAATCTCCTGCTTCGCGGACGAAATATGTGGAGGCGGGCTAATTACCTCGGTATATGGCGCCTCGACTTTGGAGTAAGTGAAATAGTTGGTCGGGTCAGGCGAGCGGTACGTGGGGTGAGGAGGAGACGGCTTTACGAGCACGGGAACATGCGGCTGGTGAAGTATGCGGTATTCGAGAGTGGGTGTACGGTTAGGGGGACTGTAATCGCGCATGATTGTCAGCGTGTGTAGAAAACGGGCAGTAGTTCCGGGCTGGGGAGTATTAGAGGCCAGAAGGAGGTAGCACGAACCGTGGCAACCGTGCGGTGGTGGAGAAGTACTCTTTGCACCGCCGTCTGCAGGAGCACACAAATGCGTGCGCAGCGAGGGGCGAGTGTGATGCTGCGTAGAGCAGGGACAACGGCAGGCCTGCGGGATCCCGCTGTCGATCCGGACGCGGCGTTTGTGCGACCAACGAGTGCGTACAGCCTACGGTTACGGTGCTGTTGACTCAAAGGGCGATTCGGTGGGTTGGCGCGAGGTTCAGGGCTGCGTGCTTGCTACTGTCAGTACGAGAAGCCATAGCCGACCTGCGGTACCACATTGACCTGCCACGGTGTTGAAACAAAGGAGGGGGCAGTCCTAACGCTGGGTCGGGCAAGCACTCACCTGCGCCAGAACAAGGGAGTACGACCTGAGAAAGACAAAGAGGCGTGCACCATCAACGTGGGCTGCGTACAAGGAGGTCCAGGTCGGCGACTGCGCTGCCAGTAAATGAGTGCTGCTGGGGGCCCGTCGGCGGGACGCGTTTGGCAGCAGGCGGTGCGGCAGGGCGCGGTGAAGGGGGTCGTCGAACGTCGAGGCTCTGGCGACTGGCGACTGGCAAAAACAGTCAGAGGCTCACGGCAGGGAGACGTCTGGATAGGTCCCGTGGCCTGCGGGACGAGAGAAGCGCAGCAGCGACAGCGACGTGTGAGGATGCTGGAGGACGCTCGGGCCCAGGGCCGTTTGCGCCAGGCACAGGCACAAAGGTCGCGCTTCTACAAAGTATACTACGGCGCACTAGTTGGGGGCCAGCGACAGCAACGGACGGGTGGGTGGGTAGAGGGATGGGTGGATGGATGCGCGACGGGGCTCCTGACGCACAGAGACAGCGCGTCGACGGTGCAGCAGGAGAATTGGCTGCATGCGGCGGCAGTCTCAGTCCCAGGCGCCCGCTTACACGCAGCGTGTGAGCGGGCGCCTGAGCAGGGCCAAGCCTCTGCGAGGATGGTTTCAGGCCCCGGCATCCGCGGACGCCAACAGCCTCGCCGGCGGGCCCATGGCGATGGTCTTTCTGCGCCGGGCTCCGCTCCACACACAACCGCAGAACATCACCCGCTGCCCGTCCCAGCGCCAGGGCCATGTCTCTTGTCTCTGGGCCTGGTCGAGGCATGGCCTCCCTGCCTGCCGAGACGCGCTTGTATGTCGACAAGCACGTCAGCTACATCCAGAGTCTCGATACTGTGCGTCTGCCTTCAGCGTTTGCTGTGTGCACAGGATAGCACTGACTGCCACAGCGCAAGGACGAACTCGAGTACTGGCTCACCGAGCACCTCAGGCTCAACGGCCTGTACTGGGGCATGACCGCCCTGCATCTGCTCGGGCATCCTGAAGCCCTACCGCGCGACGGCGTTCTCAACTTCGTCTTCTCCTGTCTGCACGAGAGCGGCGGCTTTGGTGCTGCACCGGGACACGATGCGCACATGCTGTACACTTGCAGCGCCGTGCAGATCATCGCGACGCTGGACGCTTTTGACCAGCTTGAAGCGCACATGGAGCATGGGCGCCGCAAAATTGGCCAGTGTATGTTTGTACTAGTAGCTTGACATCGCTCTGCTCACGGTATGTAGGGATTGCCAGTCTCCAGGACCCGGAAACTGGCACATTTGCTGGCGATGAGTGGGGCGAGAAGGACACGAGATTCATATTCAACGCCTTTTTATCCCTGTCTCTCATGGGACTGCTCGATCTGGTCAACGTGGATAAAGCAGTCCAGCACATCAATTCCTGTGTCAACTTTGACGGCGCGTACGGAACCAGTCCGGGCGCTGAGTCCCATTCGGGCCAAGTCTACACATGCGTGGGCGCGTTGACCATTGCGGACAGACTCGACCTGGTCAATCAAGAAAGGTTGGGAGCGTGGCTGAGCGAACGGCAGCTCAAGAATGGTGGATTGAACGGGAGACCGGAGAAGACAGAGGATGTGTGCTACAGCTGGTGGGTGATGAGTAGTCTCGCTATGATCAACAAATTGCATTGGATAGACGGCGAGAAGTTGACCGCATTCATACTCGGTTGCCAGGTGGGTAAGACACTATACGTTCATGGCGCAGCTAACAAACACAGGACCCTGACTTGGGAGGTCTGTCCGACCGACCTGGCGACATGGTAGATGTGTTCCACACGCATTTCGGCATAGCGGGACTCAGTCTGCTCAGGTACCCTGGGCTTGCGGAGGTAGATCCTGTGTAGTAGGTCTCTCGGCCAGTTGCCCATTCTATGAAGCTAACGTAGGTGCAGTTGCATGCCCCGGGATGTTGTGCAGCGATGCCTAGGCAAATAAACGAGGCGAGGAAGTCTCTGAATAGCCGTGATGTCTGGTGACCCATGCCTGGTGACCCATGAAGTGAGAGAGCCATGTGGACCGATAGACAACTCCGTGAGTGTTGAGCGTGCGGGCCAGGACGCGCCTCCAACGACTCGAGAGCTTGAGCGTCCGAGCGAACATTGTCCACGTGCTCACGCGCCATCTTGGTGCATCGAAGCTGCACTTGTTCTTCTGTCATTCTTCATACGCTTCGTCCCATAACGACAGAATACTGTCCCTCTCACTACGTTTCCTATCCCGAAGAGTTGGGCACTGGGTCAAGCACACCGACTGTTGCCGTTCTTGCTAGTTCTCCCACGTGGTACGGGCTGGAAAACGGCATCCACCGTCCCTCACCCTTCTCCTCTTGCTTTCCATTGCTTGCCTCTTTCCTGCATTGTTCCCAGAACCCATCTGTGCCTACTTCCAATCCTCGGGCCTCATCCCTCGCGTAAATGGTGCAGCTACAGCCACGGCAGTGACCAGGAAGCCTAGCTAGTCTTATCATCCTGCTCCGTCATCACCTCTTCTCCTTCTCAAACATCCACCCGCTCCTTTCAAGTCGCTCTCTTTCGTCACCAACTACGCTGCAGGGACAGCACTTTCACTTTTCACTTCATTGTGCTGCGTTTTGAGCGTCTGCGTTCCACAGTGGCGGCCATGGCCTCCGCCAACATTCCCCTTCACTGCAGCATTTGCCCCAAGCGTCCTAACTTCAGCGATGTATCTCATTTGCTCACCCACATTGCCAGCAAGGGCCACCTTTCCAATTACTACAAGATCAAGGTTCGTTCCGGCAACGACGACGCTGCACGCCGTCTAGTCGAGTCTTACGACCGATGGTATGCCGAATGGAACGTCGAGGATCTGATGTCGGACCGGATGACACAAAAGGACAAACGCCGCTCGCGGACGAGGCCTGTTGGTACGTATTTGACCGCACTGCCTGCTTCACTCCGAAACGTACACAAGTACTGATTTCAATCGCAGCCCGCCAGACGCCCGCGCCGAAAATCGAGGCGCCGGTTGCCCGACCTGCTCGTCCTCGCGCTGCCGTGGGTAATCTACTCGACCCTCGCCTGTCCGAGCAGCAATTGATCAAACTCGAGCACGTCGTTACGCCCACGTCGACGCCCCGTCCAGGGCCTGTTCTACGGCAGCGACCGCCTCGCGTGTTTGGTGCTCATATGCAGTATTGGTCCGGCACAGATTCACGTGCGTGTTGTCCCCAGATGGACAAGGCCTGATCTAACGTTGCTCAGGTGCAAGCTCCCGCAGCTATACGAACGACTACGACACATCCAGCGAATATTCGGACCCGAGCGAGCGCCACCGATACCACAACGCAGTCCGTGAGGATTCGTACGCCATTGGTGACGACCCCGCCGATACAGCCTCAGCAGACACCATGGCGGTTAGCGAGAGCACCAAGCTCAAGGGCGTCTATTGGCCAGGCATGGACATCTTCGATTCGGCCACACCTGAGATGCGTCGCAAGCGTAACCAGAAGAAGGACAGCTCTGTCGTTGAACAGTTGGAGACTAACTCACAAGAAGTGGAGCCTACTGAGCTCATCTTTACGCCCACGGGCTCCTTCAAGCGCCAGCGAAGGATTTCAAGCTCTGTTTATGATGATGAAGACGATGAGATGATCAAAGCCGAGAGCCCAACACCTTCGTTGGCGCGACCGGCCCTAGTTGATCTGGACATCAACGCGTCCCGCCGGCAGCGCCGCGTTACTCTCGTTCAACCATCTCGTGTTGGTCGCGGAAGCCACGAGGACGAGCACGCTCGGTCTGGTCGCGGGAACAGCTATGAAGATCGCGCTCCCAAGCGAAAGCGGAGGTTCGAGGTCTTCCAAGATGACGAGGTACCTTTCGGCCAGCCTGCGCCTTTTCACACTCTGACTGCTGGCTTCCACCACCAACTTTCCCCAACACCAGCTCCAATTGTATCTCCGTACAAGAGTTTCAACCGCCATCCGTTCCAATTCGAACACAGGACTGAGAACAAAGAGAATATGCCACCTTCGTTCCACCATGCGTCAGCATACGAGCATCACCACGCCCATCAACCTGCTGCCTACCATTACCAGGCCTTCACTTACGGGCTCACGCAAGAGCATCCTGCCGTACAATACCACAATCAGCTTTACATGCCGATGCATGGCTACCACCCGAGCCAGGATGACGACGATAATCGCACCCTCACGGCCCCGCCGTCGCCATCCACAGCTTAACCGACACCGCTGGCTAGCCATACGGCCTTTCAGAGCTACACTCATCCTTACGCTACGAAAGGGCGGTACCTTAGCGACTTTCGTTGCTGGCTAGTTTGGCACCGCTCTCAGCACCCAACTGTCGACTCTCGCTTCTTGTTTTGGTTTTACGTTTCATGTTCAGTAAGCGAGAGCGACAAGCATGTGTGCAAATTGTTTCCTTCTATTTCAGGCTTATGGTTTCACGGCTTATGGCATCATGTACAGATAGTATGGTTCACGTTCATGGCATCTCTTACTGTTTGGGCATTCTATAGCAGTCGCTTTTGACTGCATTCTTCTTCGAGGGTTCCTGACCTTAGGTTTGGCATGCTTTCTTTACCCAGGTTTGTTTGTGAGCATGGATGGAGACAAGGCTGATGGGCTTGTACAATTTCGACTGCAACGGCATGCTTAATGAAGGTGTTTCGGTATATGTTTCGTCCAATTCCGTGGTGCGTATGATACTGAATAGCTGGCAAGATACCTGGTGCAGGCTACAAGCAAACCGAGGCAAAGCTACAGAAGACGTCAACACCCAGCCACAGGACAAGTTTATCAGCAGAATCGGCCCGTGTCGTGAATATATATTTGGGCTAACATACTCTATGTATCTAAAGCTGAACTCAGCGACTGTACAGCGTCCAGACTGCGGTCACTTTTTACCTTGACTGACTCCTTCCGCGCCGACAAGCAGTTCTTCTTCCCCCTCTCGATATGCACACCCTGTTGTTCTCACCATTGCACTTCGACGTCCCATCTACCTCATTTTCTTGTCTCCTTGACAATCAAGCATGAGGTCCGCTTCAATACCGTTGATAACACGGTAGCACCAGCGCAGTCCGGCCCCCGCGGCCCACATGGCGACTCCACTTGCGGCGAAGAGACCAATGCGCTGATGCGTGTTGAGAAGGGAAAAAATCGGATAGGGGTAGAAGCCTGCGAGTAAGTGATCAGTCGGAGTATGGGGTAGGGGGTTAGAGGTTGTCGAGGGGCATTGGTCGGCTCGGTGCGGTGCCAGTCAGCTGGAGGAGATTATAGGGACACGTGAAGAACTTCTAAGAGTTTGGTGTGCAATAGTTTTGGAAAATGGCGTGCTTAGTCGGAAACTAGAGGTAGACGCACCGTTTCGCGAGTAGCACAGTTCGATCCAAAACCAGTAGAGGAAAGCGATCACGGTGGAGGAGATCAAGGAGAGAAGGGAGGCGCGCGGGTTGATGGGGCTGCTAGGCCAGGGAGGCGAGAGGAGGAGGCCGTCCAGCGAGAGCAATAGAGATGGGAAGACTGTGTGGACAAATTAGCCATAGGGTTCCGATCCATAACACAAGAGGAATTCCATACGGTGAAAGCCTAAATCAGCTATTATAGGTGGCGTAGGCAGATCAGGCGGGATGACAAGCTTCGGGTCAATCTGTCTATATTCAGTACCCGCATATGTGTTAACAGCAGGGACGAGGTGCGTACGGCTCGCAGCCCCCAGTAAAGTATGCTAATAAGAATCTCTATCGGCGCGGCGACGAGTGCAAGGTAGTTCTTGATGGTGAACAATCGTTGTGAGCCTGTTGTGTCTGCGAGCAGGCCGGTGCCGAAACATGTTGTTGAGATTGAGAGACCAAGAACGGTGAGATATTGGAGGTGCCAACCGAATGAGTCATTCTGTGAGAGGAGTTAGTAGGCATGGGGAGTAGACTTCGGCGGTGAATCTTGGCTTAATGGTTTTAGAGACTTGCACAAAAATGACGACTGAAGATGACGACTCATGAGGCTGGGTAAGGTATGATTTAGTATGGTGTACGATGAGTGGGACCGGCAATGATCAAATCATAGAAAGAGAGAATTAAAACTAGGGTCTCAAGAAGAACCGGATGGGGCAGAGGAATGGGAGGGGGTTAGAAAGTCGGGCTCATAGGCCTCCATAAAGGGACAATTCAAGCATGTTTCTCTTACAATGATATTAGGGTTGTCAACGAGGCTGCGATAATCTTAGCGTCTGCGCTTGCTCGGGCCTACGGAAAGGATTCTCATACAATTTGAACGAGCGGTAGAAGCTTATGAGGCCGACAACCTAGTCATCAAGCATCAGATCGGATCGCGTGATAGCTACGCGTAATGAAACATACGTGTGTTGCGCCTGATACTCCTGTGCCGGGTGCGTTGAACCTTTGCAACGGGTGCCGCCGTTTCAGCTCGGCAGCTACTCGAGATGCACTCATTGTGTCAAGGCGCCACAAAACAAAGCAACAAGTAAGAAACAATGTTAGCGAGCGGACTCTACATATGTACTCTCAGAGGGGGAACGGGGACGATAAATATTCCTACATATGACCAAGTGCAGGTGCAACCTAGCGCACGTGGGGTGGCGTGTGCACTTATCTTAGTAAGCCCATTGGGTGCTCATAGCACCACAGTACGAGTATTTCCGTCAGCTTGGCACGTGAACTGCATCGCTACACGACCCCGCCAGTCGTATTTCCCAACGAAACCCAGGTATCCTTAAGGACACCTCTTACGCGCATCTGCTGACGTCCAATCTTCTGTGATGGAGAATCATCGGGATATCATCGCTTCCTCTACGGCTCGGCTCTCGGCCTTACGCCCAATAGGCAGTCTGATGGGTGAACTTCGGTCACGCTTGATATCGGGCTAGCCATATCGGATCGCCGCATCCAATCGTGTATACCTTGCGCACTCCACAGCTAGGGACGTCGCGGAGTTGCGGGCCAGACGGCCGGGGCTATCGAAGTGTCGATGGTGTATAAAGGCTATTGGCAACCGACGCCAGTCTCAAGCAGGTTGCGGATACCCCTCACTACAGTGCTCAAGCCCCTTGCCTGTGGTTTTGAGTCACATCAGATTGTCTTTCCGTATCGTCTGTTGCATCTGCGGATAGCCAAGATGAATGCGAACGTTGAGGATATTCTCCACACCCTGACTCTGCAAGAAAAGGTGTCTCTTCTTGCTGGAAAGGATTTTTGGCAGACTGTACCAGTTGCGGAGAAGGGTGTGCCGGCAATAAAGGTACATTAGCTGATTATCAAGGCAGGATTGCAGTTTGACATCACCAGGTATCTGACGGCCCCAATGGTGCCCGGGGCGAGACGTTCAGTGGCGGAACACGAGCGGCATGCTTTCCAGCCTCGTGCTGTTCGGCATCCACTTGGGACCCCGAACTTATCAGACAAGTCGGCAATGCCCTTGCCGAGGAGACACAAAGTAAGGGTGCTCGAGTGCTGTACGTTCGCCAACATGTCATATTTGTGGTGAGATCTAACTTCACCAAGGCTTGGGCCCACCATGTGTAACCACAGACACCCGCTCGGGGGAAGAAATTTCGAAAGCTTTTCCGAGGACCCCCTTCTTACCGGCAAACTTGCTGCGCAATATGTGATCGGGCTGCAAGAGAAGGGAGTAGCCGGTACATGCAAACATTTCGCTGCGAACGAGCAAGAAACCGACCGTTTGACTGTGAACGAAGTCATATCAGAGCGCGCTTTGCGAGAGATTTACTTGAAGCCCTTCGAGATTGCCGTCAAGGAAGCTAATCCCTGGGCCTTCATGACCTCATACAACCAGGTCAACGGTACTCACGCAGATGCTAGCAAGTTTCTCCTGGAAAAAGTTCTTCGAGGGGAGTGGGGCTGGAAAGGTCTGGTGATGAGTGACTGGGGAGGTACCAACTCCACGGCGGACTCGCTCAACGCCGGGCTTGACCTCGAGATGCCAGGTCCTACGCGTCATCGAACGTACAAAGGTGTGAAAGATGCTATCAAGGACGGCGAAGTGACTGAGGAAACGATCAACGACCGCGTGAGAAACGTTCTGGACTTGATCTGGAAGATCGGGGCTTTCAAGGACCCCAAGATTCCCCCTGAGCGATCCGAGGATAGACCAGAGCACCGAAAACTCATTCGGAATGTTGGCGGACAAGGACTCGTTCTTCTCAGGAACGAGAACGGCGTGCTTCCTCTGAAGAAAGACCAGGTGAAGGGCAAGAAGATTGCGATGCTCGGTCTTGCGAAAGAGGCTTTGATCCATGGCGGCGGAAGCGCTTCCTTACACTCTCATTACCGAATCTCACCCTGGGAGGGCATGCACAACACCTATGGCGATGACGTAGAATTCAAGTTTGCGCAAGGTAAGTTAATTCATACGTCTGTGGAAGTCATGGTCTGACAATTTCTGAGGTGCTCATACTTATCGTCTCTTGCCCCCTCTGGCAGCAGGCTGTACGGACTCAGAGGGAAGGCCTGGATGGACTCTCGAAGCTTTCGAGGCCGGCAAAGGTGGCAGACCAACCTTGACACTGCACGGTCATAAGGAGGCCGCTTTTACTGGCCTGTTCAACGATGATGTGAAGTGGAAGGATCTTGTGTTAACGACCACCTTTGTTCCCAAGCAAACCGGCGAACACTACATAGCAGGCTCTGGAATTGGACCTAGTCGTGTGAAGATCAACAACAAAATGGTGTTTGAGCAAAAGCAGAGCACGAACGATAGCATGGGATTCTTGTTTGGAGGAAATCCAGAGACTGAATTCACCTACTCCTTCACAGCAGGCCAGCCATACAACATTCGCATCGAATCCGAAGCGCCGGGCAAAGAGGGATCTGATTTCGGGGGAATTTTGGCTGGCATGCCAGGCTTCCGAATGGGCTTTATGTACGCAACAGAACACGACAAAGATCTCATCTCTCAAGCAGTGGACGTCGCCAAAGAGTGCGATTATGCGATCGTGTTCACGGGCCACACTCCTGTGTGGGAAACAGAAGGTCAAGATCAAGCATCTTTTCATCTTCCAAACAAGGACCGCTCTCAGGACAAGCTTGTGGAAGCTGTTGCGGCTGCTAATGCAAAGACGATTGTCGTAAATTCTACTGGGGTAGTTGTTGATATGCCTTGGCTTTCAAAGGTCTCTGCTGTGGTGCAAGCGTGGTTCCCGGGACAAGAGGCTGGAAACGCAATCGCAGATGTTCTCTCTGGTGCCATCAACCCATCCGGTAGACTTCCTGTGTCCTGGCCTAAGCGAATTGAGGACTCACCCGCCTACGGCAATTTTCCAGGCGAGAAGAAGGATGGCCAACTTACGGTCAAGTATGAAGAGGGCGTCTTCGTTGGATATCGCCATTATGACCGCATCTCGCAAGACAAGGTTCTATTTCCTTTTGGTTTCGGTCTCTCTTACACCACTTTCAGCCTCAAGGATGCCAGGGTTTCGCAAGCGTCAAACGGCACATTCACAGCTGAAGTTGTTGTTTTCAACACTGGAAAACAAGCCGGCGCCACCGTTGCACAACTCTACGTTGGCAGGTCCAAGAAATCTTCCGAACATCCACTCAAGACATTGGTTGCATTCAGAAAAGTATTCTTAGAAGCCGGAAGGGAGGAGCAGGTTACGCTCACAATAGAGCTGAAGGACTTCGCCTACTTCGACCAGACGAGCTACAAGTGGAAGGTCGACAACGGGAGGTATGACTTCTCATTTGGCCAGTCGACACAGCACATCGACATTGTTGTCAATGTGGACATTGAGGGAGCTAGCCGAGATTTGAAGCTGTAGATGCTTGTAGCTGGACTGATAACAATCATTATACTTTGATGACGAAAGCTATCAGATCTTTCGTGATTGCGCGGTTCCAAATCGTGAATAAAGGAGACTACCGCATGTTAGCAGACATTATTCTTATGCACCTTTCTCAGCTTCCACGTCTAGCGCTCATTGTATGTTCGGGATAAAAAGCATGACGCCCGTTTCAGCTTAGGCGCATGGCCCGTGCACCTGGTAGTTCTTCCGCCGGAAGTGGGCGAAGCACAGATCAGCAAGTCATCGCTCCGTCTACTCAGCCGTTCACGCAAGTACATTATACGTTCGGTAAGGAGACATCATTACTCAGCACGAGCAGTGACTTACGCTTGTCATGCACGAGTTGGTATACCGTGTTTTCGAAGTACTGTTGTTCCCCAGTTGAGCAGCAATTCGACACGCAAGGATGCCAAATGTCGGTAAGCCTTCAAAAGGCTGCAAGCATTGTCGAGATAGGAAAGTCAAAGTAAGGAAAGTACAATTCTCTCCGTGTAATCTCTAATCGTTTGCAGTGCGATCTTAGAAGGCCGTCATGTTCCCAATGCATCAGGGCTGGAAAGGAATGCCATGGCTATCGAGACCCACTCTCGATGATGTTCAAGAATGAGAGTAGTGTGGTCATGAACAAAGCACAAAAGAGGTATGAAGTGCTTTCGAAGAAGAAGCAGGAAAAGAAGGCAACCGCCAGAAGACTTCCGGTGCGGGTAACGTCTGAAAACTCTCCAAGCGGTTGTTCATCGTCTTCAGAATCGCTGCGAGCCATTTCGGCGGTGACGCGATCAGAAAGTCCTGCTAGGTCAATAAACCCCTCGATCGAACACCAAGCGCTTGCATTCTTTGCCGCCAACAACCTATTGCAACCACTTATCGCTGGGCGAAGCAACTACCAATGGCTCTTCCACATGCTGAGTGGACCAGAGGTTGATGCGACTCTACAAAGCAGCGCGCATGCTGCGAGCCTAGCAACACTTGCTACGGCAAACAAGTCAGAATCCCTGATGAGGAAAGCCCAGGAGCATTATGCGCGCGCGCTGACATTGACCAATGAAGCATTGGGCGATGCAATTAAGGTCTATGAAGACAGCACAATTGTGTCCGTAATTCTCCTCGGTGTGTATGAGAACTTCGTTTTCGAAAAGCACTCGCTGCGGGCATGGATGCAGCACCTTAAAGGCGCAGAGACTCTTTTCGCACTCCGTGGCGAAACCCAGTTCAGGAATGACCTCGCTAGGCAAATCTTCATGCAATTTTACAGGCTCACCATGACCAAAGGCGTTGAGCTTGGGACGCCTATACCGGACAAGATTGCACGATTATATAGGTTTCTGACCTCTTTGAATGACTACACTATGCATGGTACGTACCCGAATCCGCAAAAGTTTTGCCGAGCTTTGGAGCCCTTGTACAGGTTCAACTTTGGCTCTTGTGCATATGCTTCTAGTGTATGGAACTCGACTGACCTAAAAAGGGGTCGAACACCAGGTTGAGGTACTAGAGAAGGCGATTACGCTCATGCAAGATGAAGGTGGCGATCCCGTATCCAGGGTGGCTGACGTGTTGAAACTCGACACTGAACTAGACCTCATCAAGTTCATGCTTCAGACTCTATGGAGATACGAGATTGTGCAGTTGAAAAAGCCCGCAGAACACGTCTTTGGAAACGTTTACCACATCTACACGAATCCCTGGGTCATCAACATGTGGAATATCCTCAGAACATGTCGCATACGTCTCTTCAAGTTTGTGCGCGCCCAGGTCAACAAGGGTCTGCAGTCTTCTCCTCCCCTCTTTTCGTACGAAGAAGCATGTGCTCATATCAGCAAGTGCAAAGATGTAATCAGCTCACAGATGCTGGCTATATGCGCATCAACGCCTCAGCTCACGGGGCAGGTCGCTTTTCCGCACCAAGTCAAGCGTGATGTGAATCTGCTTGAAAAGGGCCTTAAGGCAGTAAATCTGCGCAACAGAATGTTTACAATACATCCTCGAGGAACCTTTTTGGAGCCTTTCAAATCGACCGGACTGGACCATCTGATCGGGCCACTTTATGAAATAGGACGAAGCGACTATGGTCCACGATTGACACGATGGGCTATTGACCAGCTCTACTTCATGGCTCGAAAGATTGGGACAAGGCAAGCGATATCGCTGGCGGAGGAGCTGGAAGGGAAGCTGAAGGATGAATCTAATTTTATGGTCTGGAATGATCCCTGTCCGACCTCCGCGCAGCTGGCCGCGCTAGCGAAATAAGGAGAATCGGAGTGCGTAGCTTGGGGATTCGACTATTTCCCCGCACTAGGCGGAGATAATAGGCGTAACGTCATCACTCTTGCCGAGTGAGTATGGCTTAGTGCGTCGCGGAAGTGGGGATCGAAAACAAATATGGCCCTCGGAGCGTCTCCTCCTTGGGGTTCAAATACATCACAGCGCGCTTGGACACGGTCCGTACTAATTCCCGTCAACTACTAGATAACTTGAGGGCACAAGAAGAGCGCCGCACACAAAGC
Source organism: Paraconiothyrium brasiliense (assembly GCA_025388405.1). Taxonomy (NCBI): domain Eukaryota; kingdom Fungi; phylum Ascomycota; class Dothideomycetes; order Pleosporales; family Didymosphaeriaceae; genus Paraconiothyrium; species Paraconiothyrium brasiliense. The sequence goes on along the minus strand of JANBXC010000010.1, from coordinate 513,635 downwards.
ATAAAACATTTTTGCTAAGCTCATAAGAATTATTTGAAAGACCAACATGGCTTCTCAAGAGATACCAGAAAAGATGCAAGCTGCACAAGTTGTAGAGGTACGCCCACCCCTCTAAAGTTCGTCTTCAATTTGCACATCAACGATTGTTAAAGATTGAGGTGTCCCGCACCCCCAAAGACTCAGATTTGCAACGTGGATCAAGACGACAACAACCTCTAACTTCCACAGTTCGACAAACCCTATAGAATAAACAACGTCCCAGTCCCCACTGAACTCGCCCCCGAAGACCTTCTCATCCGCGTCGCCGTCGCCTCCCTCTGCCACACTGACTTTATGGTCCAACACGGAATCATGGGCACAGAGCTGCCCTGCACCGGTTCACACGAAGGCTCCGGCACCGTTGTTGCGGTCGGCTCCTCAGTCAAGAACTTTAAGCCCAGTGATCGCGTAATGGGTGGCATAATCTACCACCCCTGCGGAGTGTGCGGCGACTGTCGTGGACCTGAGTCTTCGACTCAATACTGCGCAAATGCCGCTTACTGCGGTGTCAAAGGCGCAGATGGATATTTCGCGGAGTATGCCAGGATCGATAGCCGGTGGGCTGCTATATTACCTGATCAAGTGTCTTTTGAAACGGCTGCCCCGCTAGCATGCGCGGGTTGCACCGTGTACAAAGGCGTGGTGCTTGCGGGGCTTGGAAAAGGTGAGTGGATCGCCCTTGTGGGATCTGGAGGGGGCCTGGGCCACCTAGGCGTACAATTTGCTAAAGCGCTTGGCTTGAATGTTGTGGGTGTCGATGCGCGGGACGAGGGGCTGGAATTGACGCGGAAAGGAGGGGCGGATGTTGTCATTGATGCGCGGGAGGGCGACAAAGCACTGGTGAAGGAGGTCAAGAAAGTAACGAATGGCGAGGGGGTAGCTGCTACAGTCAATGTCAGCGACGCCAAGACGGCAGCGGCTACGAGCTGCGCGATCACGCGTATGCATGGGACGGTCGTTCAGGTTGCACAGGTATGTGTATCTTTTCTCCTCATCATTTTCAGTACTGTATAGTGTCCCTGAGGCAAATGAGCTCAGAACACTCCTCCCGAAATTTCCCCTTCAGCATGCTCTAACGTTTCTTTCCGGGACCGAACGTAACAATCAACAGCCCGACAACGTGTCAATCCCCTTCCAAGAGTTGATTTTCCGAGACATCAAACTTCGTGGCTCCTTGATCTGCTCGGCGCAAGAGGCCAACGACATGCTCCAACTCGTCGCTAAGCACGGCATCTCTGTCAATGCGAATACTTTCAAGGGTCTTGGTGAGATGAACAAGCTGATTGAGTTAGCTGAGAGCGGGAGGATGAAAGGCAAAGGCATTGTGATCATGGATCAGGCGCAGATTGACGCGGAGGGCAAAGGGGTCGTATGAATGTGAGGTTGAGGGCCGTGGTAGTAGCGACGGAGTTAACCGCGGAGTGTCGATGCAATCATTTCTTCGATGAGGTTCCTGTTCATATGCAGTGCTAAATACGGGTATCATACCGCCTCAATTCCCTTCCGTTGCGAATTCCGTTGTCGACTAGTCCATGCAGTTGCTTATTCTTACATCTTCGTTCGCTCTGCATCATGAATTCGGTTGTACAACACCTACTTCCACGAGCTCGACCTCCAGCGTATCCATGTCTACCAGCACAATGTGCCCGGTTCTGCTGAATCTCGGCACTCCCACAATCAACACCTGCTGCCCCGCCGGACCTTCCACAACCTTTGTCTGGAACTTCTCCCTATTGCCCGCAAAATAGATATGGGGACATTCCCTCAGTATCAGAGGATCGTCGTCCTGGAACGGATAGCACCATAGTGTATCGGGCGCTGTGGGCGCTATACAACGCCATCTCAGCATCATCTCCATGACCTCAAGCGGCTGGACACCATCCACGTATTTCAATAAATCATCCACTGTCTGACCACCGGTGCCCAATACTCTCCAGCCCTCTATGTCGGCTTCCCACGGGTTCGTTACGGAATCAAGGCCCTGAAGTGACTCGTTCGATATTGCGGGGGGATTTGCGTACGCTCTGCAAAGTGGGAAGAGCGCTGGGTGAAGGGGCTGTTGTGGGAGAGCTACGTTGGCGGGGTCGGTTTCCCCAGGGAGGAGGGTGACAGGTAGGGTTGAGAGAATTTCAGCGAGGAAGGCGTCGAATTTCTCGGCAGGGGTGGCGTTGTAGGAGGAGGCATCGTAGCCATAGTTTCTTTTTGCGCCTTTCTTTACGTTAAACTCTTCTCTTGAAAGGATTGGAGAAGCGTTGGAGAGCGAGTTGCCCGCTATAACCAGTCGGCTTATTTGTGATGCACTGCCCTGGCCTGAAGGCCCTGATGCTTCACCCGTGAGGTACTCCATCAGCAAATCTAAAGTAAGGTCGTCATCTTCTGTGCCGGTTATATCGAGGCCGGAAACCAGGGCTAATTTTCCCGACTTTCCGCGTTTAGGGGACGGCTGCTTTGCGACTGTGAGAGACGCATCTTCGGCCTCCCAGCGCTGCGGTTGTCGTGGGAGGTCGGCGTATTGTGTTGCAATGACCTGGAAGGAGCCATCGGCTTGTTCGGTGCCAAGTGCAGCGAGGATACAGCCTGTTACGTAGTGTGAGTTCAAGGAGTCGCCGGTGACGCGGAGGCGTCCTGATTCGTCTTCGAGCATCATATCATCTGTGCCGGATGGGCTTACGTAGGTCTCGCGGGGTGGAGGAGCGGCGATCCAGTGCTGCGTGGCGTGGCTGTCAGTGTTGCGTGAAGCGAAGAGCTAAGTAGCATCATACGTACCTCTTTCGATATGTCGTCGAGCACGTTGGGCTTCAGCGTCATCTCCATGTACACAGTCCCCACGACCCAGCACAGCTCGCCTTGACGCACGTCGAGCACTCGCTCAACAAACTTTGCTTTGTCGCCAGCTAACTGATCAAAGGTTAGCTTTTAGCCTCGTTTCGCCGATCTGCGACGCTGTCTGTACATCCAGCTTCCGTGTATGCGATGTCGTACCTCGAAATCATCCCACGCCTCATGCGCCTTCTGCTTCACAGCCTTCTTCAATTGTGCTAACCGCAGAAAGTACATGTCAGCGAACTGATGCTGGTAGTGTTTTTCGGACCCTTTCGGCAACTCGAAAGTATGTAAGGGCCTGTAAGCGGATGCATATCGAGACGATGCGGACGCGGGGTCTTCGCTGCGAAGTGATTAGCATGTATGCGCAACTTCCTTACTGCATCAGACGTACAAGGGCTCCCCTCTTAGCAGATCACCATCGTTTGGAACCATTTTGTAATGTGAAAATATTAGAGAGTGGAAGTCGTTGATTCGTGATGCTGTGGTTGTGCCCCATTGCGATTCAGAAAGTTGGGGAACGCGAAAGTCGCGTTCGTGACGCGCTTACCCTTTTAGGCATCGCAAGAGCGTCTCATTCCTATGGTATTGCCAACGTCATTCGCAACAACAGTTAGGGACGAACGCTTGCAGCAAACACATTTCATCACAATGCTCGTACTACACATGGACAGGCTCTTCCGTATAGTCTACCTTAGCATCATCAATGGTGTTTCACGCTCCAGTCACGTAAAGATGCAAGATAAAACGGCAGTAACAGTGATAACCATCTCCCCCGCATGAGCCTTTTGGAGAACATAATGGACCTCCATGACCGGTTACATGTCTTTCTAAAAGATTGTGTGTCTTCGAACCGATCCACGAGTCGATCGTAAGATACTCGTGTTGCTTCGATGACTGCTGGAAGAGGGCAATGTTGCTATTCTGGTAGCACCAAGTTCGAAGTCGTCTCGCTACGATGAGGCTATGGAACAAACTACGCTAGTCTATCCTGGTATGAATTGGCGCTGCCTCCGCCGTACTATTTACCGACTTCTTCGTTTGCACTCACCCATTCGCGCCCCCCTTCGAAAGTATCCGTACGGAATGGCCATTACCAGGACGATTAATCGATATCTCCACCTTTGTCTACGGAAGCCACTACGAAGCTTGCGGTCTACCAACATGTGCGATCTGGACTCCGACGACCGGTTCGCACGGGCAGCGAAGCTGATGAAACTGCGGCCTGGTCACGGGACCCAACCACTCCTCGGCGAGGACCGACATATCGATCTCGGTAGATACAAGGATCTTCAATCTACGATCATAAGCTCCTAATCTATCACATATGTACCATCAGGTGCCTACCCTCGGCAGGAAGAAACCTGCAAACTTACATTCACCTATCCAATGTTGTTAAAGCCAGTCACCACCAACAGATCATCCCATAGGGCCTCGCTGACTCGAGACGCTTTCTCAATTGTTCGCTATTGCAAGATGACATCAAGGTCTAGATCGCGCAACAATGAATGTCCACTTTATATAAGAGCCACAAAGCTTAGAGCAGCTCAAAGCGAACGCCATGATCCAGTCTGCTTTCTGTGGACTTCCGCATAGCTTCGAACTCTTTGAATGCTTGGCCTACACACAGGCAATTTCGATCCTCATTGTCGAAGTCGTTGTCTTCAAATTCACGGACAAAGGCTCTTCTCGTCTTATTGTTTCCTTGGCCAGAAGGAGACACGAGATCGCAATCACCTTATCTAGGGACTTATTTCCGCCTTCACTCTTCTCATGTCTTTCGACCCTTCCTAAGTCTATATAGGTCAATTTCTCATTTCTCAAATCTATCGTCCACGGATTTGGTCATTCTTAGCCTTTTGAACGCTCGCTACTGCATTCACGATGATCAGTAGCATTGCTATTGCGCTTCTTGCTGTGCAGAACGTCGCCTGTGCTGCAATCAAGCGCGAACAGCAACCAACCACATGCACGAAAATCCAGGCTTCTAGCAGCGGCGTCGCCTACCAAGTTAACGGACCATCCAACACGCGTGAGGCTGGCATATCGAGCCCAACTCCTGTCGTTACTTCCTATGAGCCCATTGTTCCGATTTCAAGTATAATTGGGTCTTCCTACGATGCCATTATTCCTGGCCCCTCGACCGCGCCCTGCACAATATCTGCAGTAAGCGGAGCCACTTTCATTTTGGAGAAGACTTCGTCGAGTGTTATTGCAACATCTAGCTCACCTCCACCTCTATCCACGTACGAAGTCATTGTTCCAAGCAACACTACCCCCCTTTCAAGCTTTACCCCTGTTACTAGCTCTTTCCACAGCTCTACTATGAGTAGCACGCTGTCTAGTAGCAGCTTGATTTTTAGTCCGAGCGTAATCCTCCTAAGTACGGCTGATTATTCTGCGCTTGTCTCCTCAACCATTGCCCCTTCAAAATCTACCTTCTCTAGCATGTCTTCCTCAACGTCAGACTCTTCTGGCGCCATTTGTCTCGGTAACACTCCCTCTTCGTCTGGGTCGACCCTCGCTCCCCAATTCAGCGATCATCCTGTCGGCCAGTCGAGCTTTATCACTATTCAACGTGATACCTCGCCGACCGCTCGGTCATTCTTCAGTGGCAGCACCGGGTGTGATACATCTACTACTGAAACCGTCTATGTCACGGCTCCGACTCCCACAAAGCCTACGGAAGGGCTAACGACTATTCACACGACTAGTGTTCAAACTGTGACTTTGCCTGCTTCTTCCTCTACCATGTCACAGTCGGTGATTGTGCCCAATCCTGATCCTGGGTCTTCTGAATATCCTGTGGCCTCTGGCTCTCGCTTCGCTATTCTTGAGTCTAACATAGTCCTGAGTGTGAGTTCCAGCTTGGATCCTATTCCTGAGTCGAGTGGGTACCTGGTAGGTTTACAGACCTCTGCTTCTGTCGCTGCCCCAGTCGCTCCTTCCTGGCCAGCTGTTATACCTTCCATTCTGTCGGGGCCCAGCTACCCTGCCACTATACCTGTACAGCCGACTCCTTCTTTCTACAGGGGTGCCCCTCCATTCTCTTACGCAGGGAACAACAGCACAGGCGACTACCCTACTGCAACGGCGCCTTCAGCATCTTTAACAATGCTCTTCACAGGCTATGGTCCAGTCGTACCCAGCTCGTCTAGCATCACTCCTAACGCTGTTCTGATTACTACTCCGGTCTCCTCAATGGTAACAAACAATAGCCCAGTGACGCCTAAGTCCTATTCAACCGTCGCACCCAGCTCCAGAGCGCTCTCAAATTCGACACAGGTTCAGCGAACCGCGACGCCGACCATGACGACCATGACCACTACCACTGCGCCTAGTATTCTCGTCGCCCCCAGCGAGAATCTCTCCGCCGCCACCACTGGCGGGTATGTTGCGAGCATATATAAGCGGGACGCAACTACAGTCAACATCAACATTCCAGTTGCGCAGTCTCTGGTGAGCACCAATTTTAAGCCCGCTACTACACCCAAAACATCTTCCAAGCCTAGTTCTCGCATGCTTGAGCCAAACATTAACGCGCCCAAGCCTACTTCAGTACTGAAGCCTAATCTTTCGTCGAAGCCTTCCACAGACGATAACGTCAAGACTATTGTGGTGTCGCAAGATCCGCGCTGTCCGTACCCGTACCCAAGCATTCGTTGTGGTAACCCGATCACGACAGTTACGACGGTGAAGAAGGCTACACCAACGTCAACGCAGAGCGCTAAGAGAGCTGGGTCTGCCACCCTGTGCCCTTACCCTTACCCTGGTGGCAAAGGAGAAGCTTGCCCATGAACATGGCCTGATACTGTTATTTTTGCTGATTTTGTCTACGTGTGTCTAGCGTTGGGAAAGGGCTGTCATGGAAGCAGACGCTTGTCGTTGTTCTGAGTGGAGACGCCGTTGCTCCTAAAACGACGATTCCTGCTTTACTCGCGCCTGATCCAGCCATGGGCTTCTGCGATGGCGGTATCTGGGCGGGCTGTAGGTAGTGTGTGTGGAGATGGACGGACAGGCACATTGAATTTCCGTCGTTGTTTTCTTGGACCGGTATCCAAACTACCTCTGTTCATGCCAACCTTAAAATGCCACATAGTCGCAAAGGCACTGTTATGACTGCGTTATAGAATGCTACAATATAGATCAAACAGTTATACCCATATCACCGCAAATGAAGATTGGGGAAGACCAATGTCAGCAGTAATCTCGAGATATCCTCTGAATGGTCAAGTTCAACAAGCAGACAAAGGATGAGGCTCATGTGACTGACCAGGATCCATGGATTATCTCAGTCCGCCCCGATGCGCTATCTGTGGAACTACAATCCATGAAGCGTGCATCAAGAAAGCCGCTGTGCCCAACAGACGGCTGATGAAGGTCGTAAATCTGTGCTGGTCCCAGATATCGAGACTTATGTGGTGCCTGACGCGGGTCATTGGGTGCAGGTTACCAGAGCTCGTGTGTACTTGCCATTCCGAAGGGCTTATACAGCTGAGATAGGCGAACTTTTGGCGCGTGAGGAGATTCGGTGTTATAGAATGTCATTCAACAGGCCCATGATGTGGATTGGGTGAGCTGGCCAGGTGAACACGAGACAGGGTATCCAGCTACATTAGGAATCGGAAGTCGATCTGGCCTACAAATTCTGGTGGATAAAGCAGCATCATCCAAATGAGATCCATCACCTAAGGTCCTCCCATATTGTATTACCCGCTAAAGCGTTTGTATGATCTTTTGAAATAACAATATGTAATCCTCACCCCCAACCCGGCCATGTGAAAAGGCTTCGACCAGGCGTTACCGGACGGCTGCGAGGATTCCGCGAGTGTTCATGATTGTGCAGATCGATATCGTGCCGCTACTGTTGCGGTTTGAATTTCTTACCTGCAGCTTCGGCAATCAGCCGTTGTTGAACATTGTAAGCAGCCTGTGCATAAGCAACAAGATCCTGCTCCTTGCCCTTTCCATCTGGGCCTCCATCGAAAACCTCGTAGCTGAACCACCCTCGGAAACCGGTGCGCAAGACCGCAGTCACAACATCGACGACGGGTAAGTGTCCTCCGTTGTACGGCAGCGGCCTGAGATCATGACTCCATCTGCCGCGAGGTCTGCGAAACCCGAAGGTACAATGTCAGTGTATATCTCATAGAAGTTGGGATGGGGTAAAAAGAGTGGATCCCCATTGTAACCGGGAAACTTGCCTCAGGCCCTGTTCATCCGTTTCTTTGCTCAATGGCTCTGGCGTTTGATACGCATCGCTAATCTGTAGGAGATAGATCTTGTCTTTGGGAATGGTCTTGGAAAGTCCCTCCAGGCTGGCTGAAAATCTGTGGATGAGCTCGATCTTAGAGATATCTTCGAGAAGGCCTGATTCTGTGGTTGGATCCGCCCACTCCCCACCAGCAGTCTGGAACGTATCGAGGCAAAGACCGATATTGTCGCGATCTACTTCATTGACGATTCGCCACACGTCCTTCCAGTCCGGCGCATGGGAGCTCCAGCACCAGTTTTCGTACGCAACCTTACATCCGTGAGGCTTGAGCATGTCGCAGAGCTCTCGTAGATCAGGCACGACCTTGGCTAAATCAAGATTCTCAAGCGGTGTATCGGTGCTACCGACTTGTAGCATATCTGTCCCGACAGCCTGCATTATGCGCACCCAACCGCGTGCTCGCTCCCACGCATCCTTCCGGCCGTCGCTACCTTCTTTCCAACCCTCAAAATTTGCGAAGGGCTGCAGCATCATGATGCCGAGTTTGCGCTTGTCACATTCTTTCTTGATGGCCTCGGCAACCTTTACGAGCTCATCGTAGTGCTTTGGGTCGGGTGAATGACCGAGAACTATCTGGCCGTAGGAGAGGATATCGGGGAAGGAAAGTTCGATGGCGGAGAAGTTTGCGAGGGAGATGGCGTCGAGGCGGTCGAGGAGGGGAGGTGGTGAAGAAGGGGAGCCTAGAGAGCACGAGGCGTAGCTTAGGGGGATTGTAGTGAGGGAGGCGTAGTCAAGAGACATGGTGGAACCTGACGAAGCGCGAGACTCGGGCTATGAGAGTCTACTGGACTTGGATTCACGACTGTCGCTTCGAAGATAGTGAAAGCTGGAGTTGACGATGAGAGGGCAAATTGGAAGCTCTGGTGGGGTTCGGAAGCACATCGGTTTCGTCGGAAATGCCATCGCAGTGACGTATGATGTGGGTTGGTAATATAGCTCATGACCGCCATGCAACATCTAGGGCTCATCCATCACGCATTGCGACTGGTGTGAAGGTGGAAGCAACATGGCTGCAACCGCACATGAGCATTACTTGGGAAACAAAACATTTCTTCCAGCCCTCTCAGGAACGGTGCCGTGCCCGGAGTAGTGCAGTGTGTACGAGTAAGGGTATCTACACTAATCCCCCATCGGGGATAGCGCGCAGGCTGAGTAATGCGTCTGCAATGGTTCTGCGATTGGCTCCTTGGATAAAGGATATTCCAGACGAGCGCGACCATGGGCATGTACCCACTGCAGCGCGAACTGCTAGCTACGCCTGTACTCCGGTGCTGTGTCGTCTCCTGAACTCCTCACTCACACTTGTCGTGGTATCGAAAGACAATGGCACGAGACCGTTCAACACATGTGCTTCCACGGATGGTGTTGGCGAGATCCGAAACCGGTCCGGCTACAGCCAATCAGCGTCGTGGTGACTCCGCCGTCGCACTTTATCGATAACGCGGCTGGCTTTTTGTGTGTCCGACTCATAAAGAAGCTGGCTCAATTCCTCACAATTCGCCTCTGCGCCCACAGGATACCCCGGAGACGCTTTGGTTCTGTTTCTGTTCCTTTTCCGTCCTGATTTTGAGCGTGCAAACGACCGCAACCATGTCTACTGTGAGTGCGAACTGCCCCACTGCGTCATCGCCGCTCAAAGCGGGTCTGATCATATTCAGTTCTACATTGAGAACAAGTCGGTCGGGGACTCCAAAAACTCGGAGGATTGGCGCATCCGAGGCTACAATCCGCTCACTCCTCCCGATCTGCTTCAACACGAGATTGCGCAAACTCCAAAGTCCAAGGAGACCACCGTCCAGGCTCGCAATGAAGCCGCAGACATCGTACACGGCCGCGATGCGCAACGGCGATTGATGGTCGTTGTCGGCCCTTGCTCGATCCACGACCCCAAGGCTGCTTTGGAATACTGCGACCGCCTGCTCAAGTTGAAGGAGAAGTACAAGGACGACTTGCTCATCGTTATGCGCGCATACTTGGAAAAGCCCCGAACAACTGTGGGCTGGAAGGGTCTCATCAATGACCCGGACATCGACAATTCGTTCAAAATCAACAAAGGTTTGCGCGTCTCGAGGCAATTGTTTGTAGACCTCACGGACAAGGGCATGCCAATTGCTAGTGAGATGTTGGATACCATCTCCCCCCAATTCTTGGCCGACATGCTCAGCGTGGGAGCCATTGGCGCCAGAACCACCGAGTCGCAGCTCCACCGTGAGTTGGCCTCCGGACTATCTTTCCCTATAGGCTTCAAAAACGGCACAGACGGCACTTTGGATGTCGCAGTTGATGCGCTGGGCTCCGTCAAGCATCCCCACCACTTCCTTTCAGTCACCAAACCCGGTGTTGTTGCCATCGTCGGTACGACAGGCAACGATGATGCCTTCGTCATCATGCGTGGTGGTAAGAAGGGGACTAACTACGACTCCGCAAGCATCAAAGAGGCGCGCGAGAAGCTGGAGTCTAAAAATCTTAACCCGCGGTTGATGATCGATTGTAGCCACGGCAACTCGGAGAAAAAGCACAAGAACCAGATCAACGTCGCTCACAACATCGCTGAGCAAATCGCAGCCGGAGAGACCGCCATTGCGAGTGTTATGATTGAGAGCAATATCAACGAGGGTAAGTTGCTTTAGGTCAGAGCACCTAAGCCGTTCACTAACGTTCACTCCAGGCAACCAGAGCGTGCCCAAAGAGGGCAGGGAGGGTTTGAAGTACGGTGTGAGCATTACGGACGCTTGCATAAGTTGGGAAGATACCGAGGGCGTTCTCGAAGAGCTCGCATCTGCTGTCGCGAAGAGGAGAGCGCAACTCGGTGTGAACGGCGCTCACTGATGCATCTGTTTTGAGGTGGTTTAGTAGCAGTGTATTGGGTGTCGGCGTGTCCGAAATAGAGAAAAGTTGCGATCAAGCCTTTCGCACAAAGTACCTTGCATGCCCCTCAATTCTTCCGTTGTCTCGTAAGACGTAGGCGCACGCTGACCCGCGGCACTCGCACAAACGATGCCAAATGCAGTGCATCGGAGGTTTCAACTGTCGGCTGTTGTGCGAGTGTTGCTGCTACTGCAGTGATCGTGGTCGTTTTCACGCGTGTATATTGCAGGTGCATCCAGCCAACAGGAAACACCGACGATTTGTGACTTGCAGGCCCAACTGTTCTTTCTCACCGGAACCTGTCCACGTGCCTGTGTCCCCTCAGGGCTAACACATCGCGCGAGTGACTAATTTGGCTGCATTTGATCACACAGATTCTTTCGCGCAGACCTTCCATCTCTCGGCGATTGGTGAAGAACTGTGGCACGGTTAATCGCCACACAACGCACGCTTGGGTGCGGGAGTGCGAAGTCGCTGTCCTCCGATCTAAAGCACCTCACAAGGCTGGGACGATCTAATGTCATTTGCCACCGACGTCCTCAAGCCGGGGGGGTACGCGAGCGCATCTTCAAACCCTGTCGATGATTACCAGATTGGGCATGCGCGATCGGTCTTTGTCGACCTGACCGCGCGATACGCTTGCACTAGAGTATTCCGTGTGCTTTCGGCGTCAGCGAAGAGCACGTCTTCAGGATGGTGTCAGTCTTCCTTGATTTCCAGAGCCTAAGGTATCCTAGGGACCACCCCTTATCCGCTTTGCAGCAGTTCCAGAACGTCTGCGCGAGATCAACGAGAGCATCCGGATGTGGGCAACGCAAGTGTGGCGCAGTCAAGTCGGTGCGCCACAGCTCCGGGGGTTGTTCGTCGGGTTCGTCCAGGCTCATCTCGACTACTGCACCTGCGGCATGTTGGCCAAGGCAGCCTTGTAGTGGACCCAATCGGCTTGCTCTGACATGTACCGTCTAGACATCGAATGACCCCTGGCAGCTCTAGAGTAAACACACCGCAATCTTTTGGCTCACTGTGCCCCGGAGCTCAACATATCGTACTTACCAAACGTCTGTCTTCGCGGCTCAGCATACAGACGAATCTCGTTCGTCATCTGCAAAGATCATCTCAGCCAACATTTCATGGTTTTATGGTTCCAAGACTTCTAGCATTCCGGTGAAGGGAGGGCGTGATAATCATGTGGCTGCCACGCGCAACTACGCTCCGCTGCGGCGTTTCGACTCCTGTTCAACTAGCCCGTCTGTTGTAATCTTGTTCACTAAGCCTTTCTTTCGAGAGGTGTTAGTAAACGAAATGCAGCTGCTGGTCACTACGTGCTCGGCTGTCTAGATCCAAAAGGAGTCAGCGCTGAATGCGGTGCACCAGGCAAACGTCTTAGCCCTGCGGTCATTAGCCCTGCATCCATACGGGCCTTCCGTCGGCCTCGCCTGATCTTCGCAATAGCCCAGTGGAATATCTGCCTCGATGCAACTCATGCCGGTAGCCCGGCGTTACGGGCCGTTTTTCACTCATAATCAGTCAATTCTTCGCTCCATGTGGATGAAGCTAGGCCTATGCCACCCGTCCCGTCAATGATGGTGTCAGTGGCCCGCTTCTCTTCTACAGGTCAGCATCCATGCACTCGACGGCCGTATCAACCCATAACACAGGCTCCTGGGATTTCAAGCCACACTGATATGCCGTTGCCTCCAGGATGCCCAGATGATCTCAAGCAGATATGATCTTCTGGTCGCCTGCGCCACAGATGGACAATCGGGGCAACGAGAGAACGGCAGACCTAGGTGCGGCCTGCATTACGCCGTGTTAGAGTCGCTTGTACTTCAATGCCACACTTCGATATCACATGGAGCGATCAGAGGGCACCATCTCGCCGGTACCTTGCTTCCTAGCACAAGTCGATGTCCACGGTATTGGGCTGAGAGGCGTAGCCAGCAAATTGCCCTGCCTGCCGCACCTCAATGATTGGTAGACACTCTGCCCTGGGTCACAGCTTCGGCCGCGTTATTTCGGAACCTGACGAGACGCTTGTTCCTCGCTTCGTGCGCCTCTTGTATCCAAGTTGGAGCTATCTCGTCTCAAGTTGCGCTGCGAGGGCTCGGCATACGAGTCATTTGCCTATTCTAGGTGAAGGGATGGGAACATCATGGATACTGCTGTTGTTGCTGTAGTAGCATCGCCTCGGCTTGCGCTAATCGATCGTGGTAGGCTACAGCCGCACTGGCTCTGTAAGTCTGAGGCCGCCGTCTATGCACGCGGCCGCACTGTACACATATTGAGACCGTCTGTTATTGTCTCCCTCCGAGGCTCAAGACAGTCCGCCCTGTGGTGTTGCCATTTCACCCGCGGTGTGGCGCTGATGCGGGTCCCAGTGAACGGATCCATACATTCGCGTGGGAAACAACCCGGCCTCCTCATCCATGCACAGGCCTTCCTTTCTTGACCTCTCAAGCCTCCAAAGTATGCAAAAGAGCTCCTTGTTCCGATATATCGCTCCTTCCCCATATATCATCGCGACTGGTCGCAGGCAGAAACTTTCCTGATCGCTTCGTTGCAATCGGTCTTGGCTCATGACGCTGCGTACATCAACTCACTCCTTTTGATGTTCGTGTTCCTACTCGCAAAATTTAGCACCATTGGCCTTTGCGACCTTCTTACTTACTGTCCGAAGTCCCTTGACTCACATGCTTTTACTCGGCTCTCCGTCCTACAACGACCGACGTCATGTCTCCAAGATCATTAGACTCTGCTTTCGACTTGGACAGATTCCAAGTCCGCACCCAACATACCGCTCGGGATCCATCGCCCGATGCGCAGGCGAATGCACGTGCCGAGACCGACTTCGCGGCTGTGGGGGCGGCGTTCTGGGATCGAAGGGAATCTGAGCCCCGCCCTCACTCTCTTGACCTCAGCGAGGGAGAAGATACTACCCAAGATCCCCTTCAGATCATGAAGCGAGCCGAACTGTTGTCCAATGCAGACGCCGTCGTGACCGAATACATGGTGCCTAGCAGATCGCCTGCAACTCCAACTCCGACCCAACCTCATCGCGGGTCGTACATACAGATTTTCGACCTGGCTCAAGTTCGTAAAATAAGGGAGGGGAAGGGCCAGAGGGTACGAAGACAGAAGCAAGGTACGTTCCTTTTTCTTGACGTCGCATCACTACCCCTAAGTCCGCCACCTTTCCGTCCTGGCTTTTGCACTCTCATGCAATCGGACGGACCCTGGAGAATCCGAGTCAAGTTGCTCCGATTGACGGTGCTCCACCATGATACATCGGAGAATATACGATGTTGACTCGGGTCCTCTGGGCAAGGGCGTTTTCAGTGATGATCCTTTCGACCCCCCCTGAACATTCATTTTCTGGCTACGTGGCGATTTTCGAACGCTACATTCACGGCCTCTTGCGCTGGTCAGTCTAATACCGACTTATGGCGTACCCGCTGACAAAATTAGCCACAGGATCCCGTAGTTCGGTTGGCACGGCAGATCGAAGACATCGAACATCCGACACTTCAAACGATGACAGCGCTGGCGACGAGATTGATGGCGACGATGAAATCGATGAAGGAGGCCGTAGCGTCACTCCTACGCCGTACTTGCCGCAAAGCTATACTCCATCACACCATTCGCAACAGACAGATGAAGAGCACAGGGATGGCCAGGGACCACTCTCGCCAAATCCTTGGTCGCCCAACTTCCTTTATGACGTGGGACAACCAGAAAGAACGAAGGCGCTCGAGGGTGCCGACGCACATTTCCCGGCTAATTAACAGCCGTGGGCAGAACGAGCGTACCGCGAAGCTGCACGTTCTGCGAGGAAGGATTCTGTGTCGTGATCCAAGAACGACCGATGATCTCCTAAACCATAGTTCACTTCTCATTCTTCCAGCTTTCAGCCATTCTTTCATCTCTGGTATTCTCCCCTCTCCACTCCTTGGCTTACTCGACCACCCTGCAGCGCGGGAGCATTCTCTGCGCCTTCTCTTTCTTTGCATTTTGCCAACCCTTGCCTCGCTGTTGTCTTATCTCATAGTGAACCTCGCTCATATCTTCTAATATACTGTTATGTCGTTGCGTGTTTCTCATGTTTACTCTGTTGTCGTAAGGCTTTCTTCATCTGAATGCATGTCTTAGTCGTCGTGTAGAGCAAGATACATACACCCTTCCTCCCCTGTGGACGGCTGATACAGCTTTGCCGCCAGCCAATCGACCAATCTTCGCGTCCCTGTAGCGCACCGCTCGCAACAGATGCGTACAGAGGCCCACTGCGGTCCGAAGACGGGCGGCGACACCTACACATATACGAGTGTACCGCAGGAGGCTCTCGAAGTGCGATGCGTTGGCAATATGTACGTTGGCGGGGCGTGCAGACACGGTGCCGCTGGCCCGAAGAAGCTGCTCCTGCGCCGCCGTAGCGACCCGCCTTCACATGCATGCCGTCTCGCATGGTCATCTTCATGGCACCACGGACACGTATAGAAACGCGCATTCGACGTTGCGATTAACTCTCAGTGGATGCCACTAGCTTCACTCGGCACGAGGGCTTTCCGCAAGCACGGTCCTTGCTTGCGGGTAGGGCTGCGTTGGTGCCACCGCACACGCCAGCTCGAGAAGATCAAGATCTCATCACTTCGAACGTGCATTTCATCCATGTCATCACGCGAGTGAGCGGACGAGCACAGTGCGGAAGCTGGGATATCATGGCAAGATTATCGGGCTTGCAGAGGGATGTCTTGAGCCTGTATCGGCAGTGCTTGAGGGCCGCGAGGGCGAAACCTGCTGTGAGTGTTCCAGACGATATGCTAGGTGTACTCGTAGTCGATTGTGCGTTGGGGCCAATGTGTGCTCATGTGTTTTATAGGCAAATCGCGAACATTTTAGGGTTCTGGCTCGGTAAGTTGTTCTCTTCTTGGGTCGCCAATGTATTGGCACGAGAGTGATGGTGCTGACTGTAAGTAGAACTGAGTTCCACAAGCATCGCGCCGTGGACAGGAAGGACTTTGGCACCATCGAGTATTTGCTAAGGAGAGGAAGGAGACAATTGGAGATGTATGAAGAGGCGGGTGTTAGGGATGTGCAGGGCTAGGATCTGATAAAGATCCGCGCTCGGGGTTGAAGTCGAGTTCCACAGCTGGGAGACCTGTTCAGAAGGGGAGAAATTAACAAGAAGATTTGGACATGTTTTGCTCGGCGGCCAGATTACTGACTGTGGATAACCAGGTGCTTGACAGGTCAACGCGTGCGCTATGGATTCGCGCAGAAAAGACGCCTTCACGATCCACTTGCGAAAGGTGTGTAGGATACCTATGTATTATCAACGCAAGGGGACGCAATGTACGCTTTTGTTAAACGACTTGTCGTGTGTTACATGATGTTGCCTTACGAGCCACCTGAGGTCATTTGTTGCGTTTTGTAATGGCAGAATTGTGAATGAGATCCGGCTGCTTGTGATATACGGCCTAGGTCTTGCGATCGTGCCGTTATTGTGTTAGGTGGTAGTGGACTTCTCAATCGTACTCGGTGACGCAAGCTTTCTACAATTTCCTACGTGTGCTGCCTATGTCTGTTTTCCCCTTGTATCTAGGTATAAGAGTAAAAAGATCGCGTTCACGTCATTCGCTGATCCTGCGCAGCCCTTGGCGAATCGCAGTCTCAATCAGGCGAAGTATGTAAGGCTAGAGTTGCCAACCTTCCTACCAATCTTCGCTTGTATACTACTGGCATTATGCCCAAAGGCGTGCGGAGGGACCTCGTGAGCATTTTGCAACACAGGCAGAAGTGGATAGAGGGAGCACTTGGGAAGCATTAGCATGAGGGCGAGGAATCGCAGTCCGTTTTGAACATGTACATGTGTACATGTCAACTGGCATGCCTCCTGCCTGCGACGAGTACGGATGGATATAAGCAAGTCACGCGCGAGGCGCAGCGAGACAGGACGGCATGCACTTGAGCCTCAGCGCAGAATTGGCCCGAAAACAGTTCAAAGCGCGCCATTTTGCGAAGCATGATGGCCATGCGCGCGACACATGACGCCAGTTTGGAGGCAGTATTAGCAAGCAGGTGTACCGACGCGCTGTGAGACGGACTACCTGCCCTCCGGAGGTGGTGAGGGGCTGTGGCGATCAGGTGGCTTTCGGTCTCTCTCCTGTCTGCGCGGAGAGTAGTTTGGGCGGCTGGCTGGACCTGTTTGATATTGCTCCACGCCGCCGTTATCGAGTTGCATGCAGGGCACGGCGACCGACAGCCGGCCGCAGGAGGGAGGGCGGGGGAGGGGATGCGTCTGCCCTGGAGCGGGTTCCGGCGCGATTGGCGCAGTCGTGCTGTGCTCACGTCTGGAGACAGGACGAAGCGGTCGGCTAGGGCGCATCCAAGGGCAGCGGCTGGCTGGGTCTTTTGATGCGTGTTTGGGAAATGACAGGCGGGCGCACGTCGTCATGAGAAGTCATATGACCGTCCCGATTGAGGGGCCCCCGCCACGCGCAGTGAGGAGGCCCACGGGTGCGCTGCATCGCGACCATGGGCAGCAGCACCGCCCGCGACGGCGACTCGGCGTGACGCCTGCAGCGGGCGCGCAGCCAGCCTCGTGGATGGGCGACGGGGCAGGCTGCGCTCGGCGGAGACGTGTGCTGTATGTCCTGTGTATGCTCATGGTGCATGCTGCTGCTCGCGTACACTGTAGGCATCTGTTCCTTATCATTATCGGCGCGCCCCGGCTAGCCGTCTTCGGCATCGGCGGCCTCTTAGCTATCCCAGTGTGACTCGCAGTGCTCACCCAACAACGCGCCCGGCGCTGCTTGTCGTCGTCCACTGCGAACCCTATTTCCTCTTCGCTTCTTTCCTATCTTTCCTACATCGTTGCGCCTGTGGAAGCCCTAGTCGCCCCGCCCCGCGACCTTCCTCCTACCTGCTTGCAGCGCCTCGGCGAGCTGTTCCGCTACAGCTGCCTGCCACCCTCGCTCGCCATCCTCTGCACCTATCACACCTTGGGCCTGCGCCTGTGCCTGGAACCTCAGGCCTTCACTTCCATCGCCGTCTTCTCCCTCGAGCCTCGCAGCAGCCTGCTTCCTCCCACCTCCCACCACCCTACGTCGTGCTTCCTACGGTCCATCCGACTTCCTTGCCCTGTGTACGACAGTGCTACTACCACCACACAACCGCCGTGACCTCGACCCTCCTTCCTCCTCGCCACTGCAACTTCATGTGCAACGTCCTTGCACCGAACCTATATCCGCATCTTCGACGGTAGTTAACGCGAGTCGGATACTGCAAGAGAGGGCTCGAGACCACGCTGGTCGCCCAGCGACGCCATCATGGCAACTCCTTCCCACAACCAGCTGCGCTCACGCAGGCCAGCTGCTGCGAGCCAGTCCTCTTCCTCGTCCGACATGATTGGCGACTTCAAACGGCTTGAACACATCGGCAAAGGCAGCTTTGCGGAGGTCTATCGCGGCATTCATGTCGTACGAAACCCCTCTTTCATATCGTCCCTTGGTGCAAGGCATGTGGAGCGTCTGCCTGATCGTTTTCCTTGTAACTTTGAAATGACAAAGTGCTGACCACACTTATTTTATAGGAAAAGCGTCAATCCGTCGCCATCAAGTCTGTCAACATGAGCAAGCTGAATAAGAAGCTCAAGGACAACCTCGCATCCGAGATCTCCATTCTGCGCAGCCTGCTTCATCCACACGTCGTTGCCTTGATCGATTGCCATGAGACGCCCTCGCGCATGCATATAATAATGGAATTCTGTGAGCTGGGGGACCTATCATCTTTCATCAAGAAACGTGCCGATCTTGTTAATCACCCATCGACCCAGCGCATGATTGAAAAATATCCGAATCCTGAAGTGGGAGGGCTGAACGAAGTAATCGTTCGACACTTTGCGAAACAAACGGCCAGTGCCCTGGAGTTTCTCCGGTCTAAGAACTACATCCATCGTGATCTGAAACCGCAAAATCTACTTCTAAATCCGTCATCCATGTTCTACTCCCAAAGTGGCATACTCGATCGCATGCCTCTGGCCGCCTCCGCCAATTCGTTGATCCCTGCCGCTGGTGTAGAATCTCTTCCCATGCTCAAGATCGCTGATTTCGGATTCGCCAGAATACTACCAAACACTTCCCTCGCTGAGACGCTCTGCGGCTCGCCGCTTTACATGGCACCGGAAATTCTGCGATACGAGAAATACGATGCAAAGGCTGATCTGTGGTCTGTAGGCACGGTTCTCTTTGAGATGATGTGTGCGCGGCCACCATTCCGGGCAAACAACCACGTCGAGCTTCTCAAAAAAATCGAAGATCGGAAAGACCAAATCCGATTTTCAGAAGGTCTTGTCGCTAGTAGGGCAATGAAAAACCTCATCCGCGCCTTGCTGAAGCGCCAACCTCTGGAGCGCATGTCCTACGAAAGCTTTTTCTCCGATCCGGTCATTCGTGATGAGATTCCTGGTTTAATCGATGAAGATCTCCCGCAATCGGCGTCGCAATCTATCGCGCCAGAGCCGATCGCAGAACCTAAGCGAGCGCCAAAGATGCCTACTGAATTGGATCGACGAGCTTCAGAAAGTCCGTATTCACAATCACCCAGAGGTACCAACTATGGCAGTACACCACCGTCGCGACCTACCTCTCGGCCAACTTCTGGTCAGTTCGCGGCGGCTCCGCTCCGGCCTACTTCAGCCGCTCGTCGATTGAGCAACACTCCGCAATCGCCGGTTGAACAACATCCCTCGCAACGCGAACAACGACGACCTAGTCTCACCAATGCTGCTACTGCGCCGGTCCGTCCGGCCACTCTTCATGACCAAGTTGTTGACCCCTCATACACGGGAACCAGGCGCCGCGTTTCCCGCGACGAGGTCCTGCCTCCGCCCTCCGGTCTGAAGGAGCACCTCGAACGTGAGCGTATGCCGCAGCGACCCGAAGTCGCTATGAGGGAAGCAGCAGAGCGGGCTGCTCAAGATACTGCTATTGACGAAGGATTCGTTTTCGTCGAGAAACGACGAGTGGAAATCGATGCACTGGCGGACGAGATAGCAGCAAGCCCGCAAACGACAAGGGATCGCAACATTACTAGAGAGACCGCAATGAAACGGCGAGCGACGACTCAAGGCTCGCCGACATCCACCACGGGCGCGACCGTTCCATCGAGAGCAATTCAGATTCAGCAAAAGCAGACTGCCGTGCATCAACGGACTGGCTCGTATGAACGTCGCTACCGGCCAAGCTTCGAAACTGCGACCTCGGCACTTTCCAAGGCTATGAATATGGTGAATATACGAGGCCTTGGACTTTCACCACCGCTAATGAAAGGTGCGTCTCCGCCTCAAGGCTACGCTGGTTTCCCGATATATCCTACAGCTCAAAGCAGTCTCCTATTAGTAGGAGAAAGCGGAAAAGTCGCAGATAAAAGTGAAGATGCATCAATAATCAAGAGGATTGAGCAACTTGCTCAGCTTAGCCACGTCGTATATGGTTTCGCAGAAGTAAAGTACAAGCAATTAGTACCGGTTGCGCCGAGTGATCAGGGCCTAGGCATTGGAGCAAAGGGCGTCAGACGGCCGAACAACGAAGAAATTGAAGATGATGAGGACGATGGCCTGACTCCAGACACCATCCTGGTCATCTCTGAAGAAGCTTTAGTCCTCTACGTCAAGGCCCTCGGAGTGCTCAACAAAGCCATGGACATCACCGCAAGCTACTGGAACCGGACTGGCCGTGGCCCATCTTCCGAAGGCGCCAGCTGTGCGGCCATGAACACCGAACGCTTCCAGGATGTGGTCAAGTGGCTTCGCGATCGATTCAATGAGTGCTGTATTAAGTCAGAAATTGTTGCGCGCAAGCTTAAGCAGGCACAAATTCTGCTTCCGTCCGACCATCCGAGCCATCCTAATAATCGATCAACGGCATCTGGTTCTGCGACTACGGTCGGCTCTGCTGACAACATCCTTTTGACGACGGGCGTAACAGCAGAGAAATTAATGTACGACCGTGCCCTTGAAATGAGTCGAACTGCTGCTGTAAACGAGCTTGTAGGAGTTGATCTTCCGGGCTGCGACTTGAATTATTGGACCGCCATTTTGATGCTGGAGGCGATTCTCGAAGACGAGGACGAGTCTTCGAGCCAGAAGCTCGGTAGTGAAGAGATTGACGGCCTTGAGAACGATGACCGACAAGCTATTCAGAAACGTAAGTTTAATTCCAATGGAATCCTTACACATGGCGCTAACTTTGAAACAGTATTAGAAGGCATGAAGGCTCGGCACACGGCACTGAAGAAGAAGCTGCAGCTGCAAAAGGCGCAAAAACGCGCATCCATCACCAGTGCGCCTGCACCTCATACCGGTACCCGCAGCTCGCCCTCCTCTCAAGGCACCGCACGATGATATACATTCGCATGGAAGACGTACGTTGTTGAATACTGTTTCGCATCTCTGCATTTAGCATTTTGTCTCGCAAGCTTCGCATTATCAGGCGTTTGGGTTGGCGCACCAGGCGTCTATCTCCCCTTCTTCCTTTCCTACGCACACGAGCGTGCGTTATACCATCCTTTAGCATAGTACGTTTTTTGCTTCCTCAATCGACCGGTGCGTGGGCGTACGCAACACCAGACTGTCTTGTCGCGCGCATGATACCCATCATGGCGTCCTGGGCTTCATCTTTTGTACTTCCACTTCTGCTGCTTTTCTTTGGCTTGCGCTTTACACAAGGAGGGTGGGGTGGCGTACACAGGGTAGTATATCGTGGCTCGGCATGGGTTCGGGGGCTGGCTGGCTGGCTGGCATCGGATCATGCCGGATTGAATTAGATTGACACCTCAGGGGCTTTTGCTTGGATTAGTGTTGGGATGGGGAGGGAAGAGATTATACCGACCTAGTAGCTGCTTAGTGGATATGCAATTATGAATAGCGAAAGCTTGGATAGACTGGAAGACGTCTCTTTCTTCCTGTCACCGGTTGCGTTATACTGTGTTGAACCGCGAGGGAGTAAGGGGAGATGATTCTACATGTGGCCTGGGCGGTGAAAGGCGACATAAGAGTGAAGGTGTAGCGGCGGAAAGTTCAATTGCAAGCTTGGGATTCGAGCCTCATCAGTGTCTTATAGGCGCTTTCCGTTTCAGTATCCTAGCGACAGTTCGTCTGCTACAAACGCCATTAATGAACAAATCGCGTCTTTGTCTATTAATCCATGGACGTTGGATGTATGCTTTGCGTTCCTGGGTCATCGTCGAACTTTCGGAGCGGGTGCGTCCAACCAGTGAGTCTTGATACTCCTTGTTCACTTGGCCACAGTCTCATGTATGAAAGTGCGATCCCACCACTTTAGAATACTCAGAGAGGTCTTTCAACACCCTGCATTGCTGGTTTCGAGTGGCTTTACCCATCACATTCGATGACGCGGATGTATGACTTATGAAAAGGAGCTATTGTATATTGTATATGCTATTGGTTATGAAGAACTACCTCAGACGCAGTCGCTGATTACATAGATGCTAAATGCAAATGCCGTTGGCTCTTTGGCCATTCTATTTCTATTTACGCCCGCTGAAATGCTCAAATCCAATCCCTAATTATTCTTGCTCGAGTTCTTGTTGTAAAACTCTTCCTAAAATGCGACCTGAAATCTCGGGTTCGTGCGGATACTCTCGCCTTTGAAGCGGAAGAACAACGGTACAGGGATCAAAGCAAGCGCAATGAAGCCCAGCAACGAGTTACCCCATCCAAGGCCTAGCGCATCGAACATATCGAGGCCAGCGAGCGGGAGGAAGGCGCCGAAAATAGATCGGAGGACCGTGTTGGCCGCGATCGCGGAGGCGGCGTGCACAGTGAAGGCATCTACCAAATATGTCTGGATAGTCATCATACCAGTAAGGTTTCCGAGACCGACGAACGCCGTCCCTATGATGGGCACAATCCAATGCACACCTTTGTCCGTCGTCCAGCCGTAAATGAAGACACCGATGGGAAGAAGGATGGCGCCGGGAACAGTGAGAGGAAGCTCGAGACGATTTTCGGGTTTGGCACCACCGCTTGCTTGGGCCTTGCGAATATAGACGTCTGACATCTTGCCAACGTACCCCATACCTAGAATGAGGCCGACGCCCATGCCCAGGTAGGCGAGACCAACAGAGCTGGACGAGAAGTGGTACGTGCCCTCGAAGACGAAGGTCATGGTGGTGAAGAAGAGGTACATGATGCCGTAATTGATAGAGACATAAACTGACATGAGGAGTACGATGGGCGAGAAAATCAGCATCTTAATCGGACGGACGATGGAGCGGGCGAAGATCTCGCGAGGCGGTAGCCCACCGTCGAGTTTCGAACGGAGGTTCATATTTCCGGTTTCTTTTTGGAGACGCTTGGTCTTGCGTGCAAGCAGGGTAGGGTGGTAGGTCTCGCGGCCGAATAAGTACAGGCAGATTGCGAAGAAGCCGGCGAAGATGGCGATGATCCAGAAGACCCATCGCCAGCCTTTGGCTTTGACCAAGAATCCGCCAGCAACGGGGCCCAGGACAGGGCCTAGCAGCGGACCCATGGACCATATGGCCATTGCTCCTGCGCGTTGCTCTTGTGGGAAGATGTCGGCGATGGTTCCACCTCCGATCGTTAAGGGGGCAGCACCAGCCATTCCTGCTAGTATTCGAAACGCGATAAGCATACCCATGCTGTTGCTCAAAGCACACGCAATAGTAAAGATCACGAAGAAGACCTATTGCGCGTCCACAAAGTCAGTGTGAGGCAGAACAGTAGGGATTGGTGACTTGTGTATATCTCAGCCAGACAAAAAGAATGTCTTTCCTCTGCCGTTGTGATACATCAACTTCGTACTCGGTGGTTTACTGACATTGCAAACGTTGTACGTGGTGAAACGGCCGTACATCTCGGACATGGGAGCAATAATCAGTGGTCCGATAGCGAAACCGAGAATGTAGATGGAGACGACGAGTCCGGCGAGGATATTCGAAGTTACGCCAAAGGTTGCCATTACTTGGGGAACACCGGGAGCGAAGAATGAGGATGCGAGGGGCCTACGAGCGTGAGCAGTGAAAGAGGAGCGGTCTCGGTGAAACACACGTGACCAGTGTAACCATTCCCAGGATACCTGGTACGAAGTCAGCGTAAATTATGAAAGCGAGAATGAGTATTTCTTTACACACCGATCAGGGCCCATTTTTTGCTAGCCGGCCAGTTCAAGGGGTTTTCAGGATCGTCTGGTCCATCCCAATCTACTAAATCAGGATCTTGTTGTTCTGTTTCTGTCCCGGGATCACCTCCTAACGTCCTCTCATCGCTGTTGGTAGATATTGCTGCGCTTTGAACACCCTTCTCTATGTCCAGCTGTGACGATGCATTTACTCGATCTGAGTGAACATCCGCATCATGGCCTTTCTCGTATGCATCGGCAGTCTTGTCATCTAGGCCTTGGGTTTCTCTCGCCGGATCGAAGAAAGTGACCGGAGTTGCCATGTTGGGTACGTGCTGCAAGGCCATCAGCATTTGTTGTGTGGACCCTCAGTCTTTGTGCAATAGACGCGACGGGATCTCATATGAGTTCAGTGGCTTGCAAAGAGATGTGCTTACTAGACGTGCAAGGAAGTAGCTGGTTGATTGGTGAGTAGAGCCGATGCTCGCGCGCAAAGTCCCGTATAGGATAAGGTGCTATTGATCGACGAAAGCCTTTGAAAAGTAACCGTCAATGTTGCTCGTAGAACATTATAAGCTTCGACAAACAAGTGTACAAAGAAGGGGACGCTGTGGGATGCTATACAGCCGGGACTAGGCTGACGTTCTGTGCGGTTCTTTTAAGCAATCCCGGCTGCGGGAGGGCTGCTGGTCCGTTCCTGTAACCGATGCTCCTTCTGCCCTTCGCGAACCACCAAGCGTTCTCGCGATCCCTGATGGGCCATCGATCTAGGGGCCCTGTTTGGGGTGTCGCGTGTTTTGATTGGCGTTGCCTCGCGTACACATACGCCAGGCTGGCTAAGCGTGCGCCCCGCGGACAAGGGCGCGGAAATACGCCGAATACGGCGGAGGGTCGGACGGTGGAGGAACGGAGCGGAGGGTGGCGCTACTGGCATCATGGTAGGTTTCCTCCAGGTGGAGGAGGTGCAAAGCGTGGCATGAGCAATAAGTAGCGCCCTTTCGCCCTCTGTTTGATGCTCTCATACGTGTCCCGCACATGGCAGCGACATTTCATGTACGTGGGCTGCGGTGAGAGGTTGCCGTTCTGCCGTTGCGCTCTTCAAAGCGGAATCTATTGCGAGGCTCGACGTAGCAGGCTGACTGGCGCGACATGTGGTGAGGGTGTAGGTACTCTTAGCGCGGCGCCGTGCAGACATCTCCAAAGCGTCCCGTGGTCCCGGTCGCTGACCCCGCAAATAGCCATCATATTGTAGGTAACCCATCATAAACGTAGACAATTCAAGACCAGTCAGGCAGCATTGTAGGCGAGGGAGGACTTCTTGAAACCGATTCCTATACTCGTGCCTATGCTAGGGTTCAAGACAGTTACAGCTTCTTTTTTGTACAAGAGAACAGAACCCTGATGGGCCCTCCCTAATTTCAACTTGGTCGTCTGCCAGAGACGTGGGCGATAAAAGGGACAGAAACCAAGTCTCCGGATCATAGAGGTGATAGGGGAATCCAGGTAGACAAGTGCATTGGCGGACACGCGAGCTTTATGAGTCAGCCGGGGATATGTTTGAAGAGTGTCGTAGACTTCGCTAGGATCTGTAGGTTACAGGCAAGATACGAGTGGCACCTGTGTATGTAAATGCTTCGAATGAATTTGGAGCTTGAGACCGAATGGTATTTCAGAAGCCAATATAATGCTTACTACCGCGCCTCTGCCATGAAGAAGATTCCCATAGAATGCATAAGACCGGGCCACGCCTGGGCCTTTTCCGTGTCGGTATCGTCGCTCATATCCACTGTATCGTCACCATCGCGCCAACCATTTACCGCAACCTCCTGGCCTCACGCTCAGACTCGAGCAAGCAGAGAATGTCGTTCTCGCGGACTGCCGACGGTTAGTCCTCAAAGTGCACCCCCAAAATCCGATGGATGCGTACCTGGGCCCTTGACGTTGCGGATGATGCTTCGGGTAGTGTCGTCCATGAACTCGACGCGGCACTGGGTGACGCCACCACGGGAGCCTGCGCAAGTCAGAATTCCATTGTTCGTATCTCCTTGCCATCAATGTGCATCCGCAGACAACGTACCGGTGCGGCCGAGAACGCGGGTGACCTTGACGAGCTTGACGGGGACCTTGGCGGTATCCATGATGATAGACTGCGCGGGTCAGCACTTGCGCTACGGGGCGGCGTGTCTCCAAGGCGATCGTACTGTGAGAAGTCGTGCGACTGGTGGTTTGTCGGGGGTCCGGGTGTGGTGTTGAGCGTGCAGGTGACTTTCCAGCGACGGCGAGGTTCCAAGTCAAAATGAAAGTGCGCGAAGCGAACTGCCCCGGCTCACCGCCCGAGATGCAGCTAGTCCGAAAGCGGACCCTAGCGCACTTTGGCGGGGCAGGAGCGAGGCTGCACGCATGCGTCGTCATGATTGGCGCGCGCTCGCCAGTTTTCAAAGTCTACGCGATACCGGAGGTCCATTCCAGCACGCGTTGTGCAGAGCGGGCTATTCACTGGTGCGTCGAGCTCCTGTTTCTGCGCTTTAGCACTGCGCCTGTAGCCTGTACCGCCGAGCCCCTGCATCCCGTCCGGCATTGGCCTTTCGGTCCCTGAGAAAAACCCTCCTTGACGCTACGGAGTCATTCAAGTGACGCCAAATCTGTACACACCAAAACGACAAATCTGCGTATCGGTCCCACGCACGCCCGCACTTTGCATCCACCCTACCCATCTTCAAGACTCCTGGATCCAATCACATCTCCTTACGTGGGCACTCGTTGCAAGTCTGCATCCCCAGCACTTCGGGCTAGCAGACCTTGACGCCGACGCACCCCAGATTGAAGCACGGAATAAGAACCATGGAGTTCGTCAGTTCGTACGTCGCTCCCTCTTCCACACTCGCTCCTCCACTATGCCTTCCGCGGATCCTACAAACGGTGTCAATGGCATCGTCGGCCAGGACCGTCCGGCTATGCGCCAGCGCATGGGGAGCAGGAGTCTTCCGTTCATGACTGACATACTGGGAAACAGCCTGAACGACCGGCTGTTGTTTGCGGTTCCAAAGAGTACGTATCCCCTAAACACCAGACAACCACGCGACTTCAACGTTGTGTTACCTCAAGGATGCGCAACACATGAGCAAATAATCTGCGCGTCGCAGTGTTCGAGAGCCATCGAACATGCTATCATCGACCTGCATAGTGGAGATAGTGGGGGAGCACAAACCGTTGCGCTTGCTCGTAGGGACCAAGAGTATTGTTCTGACTCGTGCTAGAGGGCCGACTCAATCAAGCTTGCTTGGACCTGCTTCACGGCTCCGACATTCAATTCCACCGTCACTCTCGCCTCGATATTGCGCTCGTTAAGAACCTTCCGCTTGCTCTTATCTTCTTGCCCGCCGCAGATATCCCGACGTTCGTAGGAGAAGGTAGGGTCGATCTTGGTATCACTGGGAGAGATCAGGTTGCAGAACATGAGTGCGCCGAGCCACCTACGGCTACTACTGGCGTTGTAGAGGTTATGGACCTTGACTTTGGCAGATGCAAGCTGCAGGTCCAGGTGCCACAGAAGGGCGACATGACGAAGCCAGAAGATCTGATTGGAAAGAACGTTGTCACAAGCTTTACAAACCTCACGGAGCAATACTTCAGGAAACTGGAGGCACAGCAGGCTGGAGATTCAACCAACGGCGAGGCGAATGGGGAGAAGACCAAGCTAAAGACAAAGATAAAGTACGTTGGTGGAAGCGTCGAGGCTGCCTGCGCCCTTGGTGTCGCAGACGGCATTGTCGATCTCGTTGAGTCTGGAGAGACGATGCGCGCTGCTGGTCTTCATGCCATCTCTACTGTCGTGGACACGAGCGCCATCTTGATCAAGTCAAAACACCCATCAGACACCAAGCTCGTGGACCTCATCACTGCCAGAATAAAGGGTGTCATCACTGCCCAAAGATATGTTCTCTGCACTTACAACGTCGAGCGAAGCAAGCTCGATGTTACTTCTAAGATCACTCCGGGCAAGCGTGCGCCAACGGTCAATTCCCTCGAGGAGGATGGCTGGGTCGCAGTCTCGGTCATGGTAGAGCGATCACAGATTGCAATTGTCATGGACAAACTCACCGAGGCTGGCGCTTGCGATATCCTGGTAACCAAGATCGAAAATGCTCGCGCCCAGTAGAATGGGAGAAGGCGAAGGTCGCGGCTGTGGTTAGGCTTCTCTGTCTTGGCCAACGTTTTGGCCAAGCTTTGGACAACGGAAACAATACGCAATGGGGCTTAAGAAGCATTTGCCAGTTGACATTGAAATAGATCATTTCTTGGCATATCATGACTTTACGAGAGGAGATATGGAATACACTTGCTATCATTGCAGAAGACAAAATAATCATTAGAATACCAATATGCGTCCACTCCGCGTTGCTTGACGTCTGGACGCAAATCGCAACCTTACATGACGCACTAATTGGGGTTACCAGGCACGAAGCACTTCCTGTCGCGACTCGGAAAGCTGTCAAGCAGCCACGTGGAACGTCTGACCGGCTGCACGTGATAAAATGATGCGATGACTCGAACAGCGTCCCCCACCCACAAAGCCACGACTACACGACCAAGCTGGGGTACGCCAGATGGCTCCTCCATCCGAGAATTGAGCGCAGGCGATGATCTAGTCGATCCCGGGACCGCGAAGCAACGTCCGGGGAGACGAGTGACACAGAAGGCGGCGATGACTCGCTACAATTCCACACGCAAGGGCTGGAACGGGTCTGTTCGCCATCTTAGACTATGTCAGATCGGCACTCCTAGATCGACGGGAGGATTAGAGACCTCGATCGTCCCCGAAACCCAGATCAGTCAAAAATGAAACCAGTGAGCTGATGTACTACTCGTGGAAAACTATTCTGTATAACAGCGTCCCCCACCCCGCAATCTTATCGACTTCGTGTATCAAGATTAAAAGGTTCCACTGCCCAAGAGTCGGCTGGAGCCACCACAGGACGCAGTGCAAACCCTCAAGATGTCGCAGGGCGATCTTGATAGGGATACCGGACGCACTCGACATCTCACTGCCGGGGCGAGAATGGAAGTGGATTTACTCTTGTGCTACAAAAGATGATGGTGCGGACTGGTCTTTGATATGCAGCATGTTTTCCTCGGAATGACAATACATTCATCCGGAGTAGACTTGTCATTACTTGTTCGGAGGGCGGCACACTGGCTTATCAAAAAGTAAATTGCTATGCAGGAGAACGCCAAACAGGTCAAAGCCGTGGTAGTGGCAATCGTGATAGACTTTCGGGCCACTCGATGCGCAGCCGTGTCAATGGCCAGGATTTCGGTACCGTTGGAAAGCTGCAAATGCTGCTGTACGACCATACTTCACCATCACAGTCCGGCGCGTAAACGCTGTGCGACTACAAAAATTTTGAATCCTTCTGCCGGATGACACGATTCAGTCAACGCGTACTCGACGCGAAAAGTCGCAGTTTAACTTTTACACGTTCCACTGCTCCCTTATCAAATCAACATTTATGTGCCCTCGTTCTTTACCTTCATATCCTCCTACTGCTGTAATTGCAGAGGTCCTGGGTTCGTAGAAGATGGTTCGAAGATGCAAACCCTCTGTACCCATCAATGTGCCGAAGACTCCTATGCTTCTGGGAACCTTGAAAGAGCACATGTCAGTTAGAAAAACTAGGACAAGGGACATGGGTTCGAACCCGAAATCTGCGCTGCCCAAGAAGCCAGCACCAGAGAAGACCACGCCGAAAGTCCCATCATCGGCTGGAAAAGTGAGCAAAGCGTTTCGTATGGCCCAAGTAGTAACTGACCGACTTCAACAGGCCGATCTCGTTCAAAACCTTCCTACGAGTAGAGCCGACGTCCCTTCCGATAGGTCCCTGCTGGCTGAGCGACGCAAGCAGCAAGAGTGGCAGAAAAAGGAACTGGCTCGTCAGAACAGGGCTGTGGAGCGCCGGGCCAAAAAAATCGCCAATGGCTTCTTGTACAAAGGCAGGTGGATCGAGCCTGTGGTCAAGAAGCCTCTGATTTTGAAAATCGATGACGAGAGCGCGGGTAGCCAAGAGTGTCCGGTCGTGATAGAGGACGAGGAGGTGACGGCCCGTAAGAGACGTTCGAGCCCAATGGTGGTGATACCTATGAAGAGTCGCGAATATCGAAAGCAATTCCGAGACCTGGAAGAGTACGAGGACGAAGTTCCTCCTCTCGCCCACGCTGCTACTACTGCCGACGTTGTTACGGCTGCCACCTTTCCTGGCCCGGTACGTACGTTGACCATCTGTTTATTCGATCTGCTGACAATTTTTAAGAGACCTTGCCCTGAGAGTACCACTGTTCAATTGCCATCGGCAACCCTTACCTTTTTTGGAGATACGAAAGGTGCTACACATTCTACCATACGTGATCAACGTATCGGCCTGGATATCTCTACTCCTGATGTTAATACTCAAGCGGTGCGTTATTCGACCATGAGGTCTTCCATTTGCTAATGATCCGAAGAGTTCTTTTAACGTTAGAATACCATCAGCAACCCTCACATTCTTCGGAGACAAGAATCGCAGTACACATCACACCATGCGCAATGGAAACTTTGGTCCGGATATCACAACGAGTTTCGATCGTCAATATCCGCGAATTGCAGAAATGTTCGAAACCCACATGTTGGACGCACAAGACGATGCCGGATCGCTGTGCGACTTCGTGGTCGATGACAATGAGGAACTGGAGTGGATTTGAAAGGTAGACTCGGTATAAGCGTCACGAGGAAGTCCTGGTGCTTAGTACAATAAACCATGGCAACTTTACTAGTAGTGGGGTCGGTGTGATTCAAGTCATGTTTTTAATGAGGTGGTCTAAAGATCTAAAAAAAACACTCAGATGGCGAGAACAAGACACAAGCACGATATCCCGATCAGATAGTCAAGAAATCAATAGGCACTTTCATGATGATGCGCCAGTTCGACAAGTATTCAACCATCGCAATTACTATTTATCCAGAGTGTCGGACACGTTGCTACAATTGTCATGACATATCTTTAAGTACCTTTTGGCGCGATGTGGGTGGAGTATTTATACAGTACATTTCATTGAACACCAGAGAGGCTTCTAAGACAGGACAGTCCTTCGCTCCTGCTCGTTTTGGGCGCAAGTGGGAGGGGCTGCGCCGAATGCTGAGCGTGAGTGCTTCCAAGGGCGGTTGGAGAAGGTCAGTCATGGTCTCGAGTACTCAAAAAGAATGCTGATTTTTCAACGGTATGATTCTTTCCAGCTTTCTGCGATACAGTGAGAACGCTCGCAGCGTCAACGGAGTGTTGTTCGCAACGTACGCTGTCCGAAGACCGCATCATATTTTTTTGGGTGGAGAGGGGATCCTGCCTATTGGGGGAAAATGAGTAGAAAGTCTGTACTGATTACCGTGCAAATATGCCGTATTCGTAAGATTCGCAACGCTCTGCATGTGCTCTGCTGCCAGCTGAATATGCACAGGTATTCATTAGGTTTCTGAGCGGGCGTTTGAACGGGTGTTTGAGTACCTGTGTTTCCGTCCTGTTCGAGTCGCTTGTTAGTTGTCAACACTGGAGTGCTGGACGGCTCCGAAGATTTGCTCTAATGCATCAGTGACATGGCAATCAGACCCTGGCGTATGCTCCGAGAGATTTGAACTTTGTATCTTTAAACCGGCCTGCGGACCGAACAGCAGCTTCTCTACGTGCCTTGGAGAGAACTAGCGAATTCTCGTTCCTCGGCCATTGACCTTCCTTAGGTTGGCGAGCCGAGGCGGGCGGGAGCGTTCTTAATATTATATTTACGCCGTCAATTCTGTCTACGCTTGCTTAGAGAAGCTTGAATGTAAAATACGGACAGCACGAAACTTGTGCGCTTGCCTGCAAAACACGCCGGGTGGCATAATGCTCGGGCGTGGATAGCGGAGCTGGCATGAACTGTACATTCGTCGTGACTTTCCATTTTAAGTGGAAGAGATGTGACACGGTGCCCGACTTTCAAGAGGTATTTTATGATGACTTATACACACTGAGACTTATCGGTATCTTACAAGTATACAGCTCTGGGAACCTTCTTACACAATTTCAGCCAATATATTACCATAGGAGTACACGGAACACATAGGTAGGGTAAGAAGCGGTTGAAAAGCAATGTAGGCTAACATTTAGCCTCTTATAGTATATATCAGTTGATATCTCGTGAAAGAGATACCTATAGCCATGGAAGATTAGATTCTTCGTAGATGACGTGCTAGTAAGAGATTAAAAAATAATGATGATGGTCGGGGAAGGAGCTTCAATAACCGATAAGAGCAGAATTAGCTATCTTTAGAGGTATCTGATTGGTATCTGATCAGCTTAACGGCTGAGCTCTCGTTACAGACAAACGATCTATAACTGGAAGACAATCTTAGCGTTACATTGAGTGATACTTCAAAGCATTGATTGAGTATGAATACATACTTTTGGAAAACTTGAGCCTAAAAGAGTCTGGCGCATCAGACTTTACGCCATCGAAACGACCTGTTGCCACGTGCGCGAACGACTCGCTACCTACCTTCATGGTAGGTACCATGCCATGGGTACCATAGGTATGGTACCTATGGTATCAAGCCGGGAACGAATAAACCACTTGGACAGCTTCCACATGTCAGACCAAAAATCAACAACTGTTGGTTAAATTATCGTACTGAGATGCTTGGAGCCTGGTATGGGGGCTGATCGTGATCACGTGACTATGCTGTTCGCCACATCAGTCCACTGCAAACTCCATGTGGACATCAAATTGGTCCTGGACACGCTGTCATCTTCGATCTTCAGATAAACAACGATCTCCATGTTCCATCTCCATCGTATCACGTCGCTTCCGTTCCACCTTCGGTAGTGTCCTTCAGAAGGCACTTGCTCGACCCTTCTAGAATCGTTCCGAAGCTTCTCCGAACATCCTCACTTTTCCATCACACCACTTGACGAAAACACCAGAAATCTTGAGTTTCACCAAGAAGCATCATGTAGCGTCATAATGACACCTCAAATACCCCGACTACGAATATATAAACCTCTCGACCATCCTCCGGAAGCTTACCATCTGAACAACAAACACAAAGCAACCAAAACGAGTCTTATATGCAATCACTGCGCACCACCATCCGCCGAGTGCCAACCCAGCTCAATCGCATTCACAACCGAACTCTCACAACCACCACACCTACGATGTCTCTCTTCCCGCGCTTTACTCAGGAGTTTGCTCCCCTCTTCCGCCTCATGGACGACTACGACCGTCACGTCGTCCGCCCGGATTTCGAACGCCAATTCCGGTCCGTCAAAGCTTTTACTCCCAAGTTTGACGTCAAGGAGGTCGCAGAGGCATATGAGTTGCATGGAGAGTTCCCGGGCATCGACCAGAAGGACATCAACATCGAGTGGACCGATGCCAACACGCTTACCGTATCCGGACGTCACGAAACAGTAAGGGAGGAGGGCGAGCGCCCAACTGCCGCTGTCGACGGCTCTGGTGCAGAGGCTAAGAAGATTGAAGGAGCCTCTGCAAAGGACAAGCAGCCTTTCGTCGAGGAGGGTGACCAGCAGGTTGCCAAGCAGGGCAGCCAGGAGATCATGAAGAACGAAGAGGCGCCGAAGCACAAGTACTGGGTTAGCGAGCGCTCGGTGGGCGAGTTCCACCGCAGCTTCAGCTTCCCTCAGCGCGTGGATCAGGAGGCTGTCAAGGCGAGCCTGAAGAACGGTATTCTTTCTATCGTCGTGCCCAAGGCGAAGGCTCCTCAGCCGAGGAGAGTCAACATCGAATAAGAGACCGCTCGACACAATTAATAATCATAATGAGGAAGAAAGCAAATGAGTCTTCCTACCTTGTAAGCACCGAAAGACTTCTCGACGAATAATGATCTACCTAGCGATTTCTTATCACAACTTAGCCATGATTCAGCACGGTCATGGAGTTCTTTTTCTTATTTCTGGGATAAACTGTAAGGAGTTTCAATCCACTGTTTGAAAGTAATGGAGCGGTTGGGGATGGATAAGCTTTGAGCCTTTGTAGATACTCTACCAATCAAAGTTGTTCACTCACAGTTGTTGATTCACAGATGCTCTCAAATGTCCGCCATGTGATGCCTTGGAAACGATGTTCATACCAAAACATGAGCTTCCTATAGCTTGCCCACGATCGCACTACTGCTTAACCTGTGTAGGACCAACCTTGAGCCTTCCCTGACCTCTCGCACTATGTCTCCAGCAGGTTTGATCTCCTTCACCAACCCCACGCCAGTCCCCGCATAAGTTGTCATTCGCGCTGCAGCTCCCCAACCAGCTTCGCCCTTCTTTATCTCTTCCTCGTACAGCTTCTTATTCTCTTCTTCGTCCATGCCAGCCATCGCATCCACATAGCTCTGGTTGATAACGCCTCGGGCATTGTGTGTCCCCGCCCATCCTGTGGTACCCCTTAATTTATCGTACACTTTCGTCCTCACGGTCGACTGCCCTCCATCGCTTACACGAAGTATCTCGCTTTTGTACCCGTTGGAGACGTTGGCTTCAGGGCTGGCTAAAAGCCGCGTACCTAATACAATACCTGAGGCACCAAGCGCGAAAGCAGCAGCAGCACCGCGAGCTTCTACTATTCCGCCTGCCGCTACAAGAACGGGAGGAGGGATCCCCTCTTGTCTGCACGTGCGATGAACGCTGTCGGTCACTTCTGGGAAAAGTGTTGTGAGACTCGCGCCTCGAACTAGGCCGTGGCCTCCAGCATCGGTACCTTGAACAACAAACACATCAGGTCTTGCGGCCAGTAATATTTTACTGGCTTCCTGCACGCTGCCGATTTGCACCCATATCTTGGTCTGAGGAGACACTTTCCGGGTTTGATTAGTCCAATCGCACAATGAGGAGATGGAGGTAGGCGCAAAGAACCACGCCGCT
Source organism: Paraconiothyrium brasiliense (assembly GCA_025388405.1). Classification (NCBI taxonomy): domain Eukaryota; kingdom Fungi; phylum Ascomycota; class Dothideomycetes; order Pleosporales; family Didymosphaeriaceae; genus Paraconiothyrium; species Paraconiothyrium brasiliense. Next base: position 478,542 of record JANBXC010000010.1, on the reverse strand, counting down.
GCTGGCCTGAATTGCTCAATGAGGGGCACGGCTGTGCCAAGGTCGGCTCCCCAGTTGATAAACCCTATACCAATGGGCAGGACGCCGTTGCTCGTCTTGATGTTAGCATCGTAGAAGAGTTCGGCTGCGGCTAGCAGGTCTGAAGATAAAGTCGAAGTGTCTGTTCCGGCGCCGATGAAGCCTAAGCCGCCTGGAAAACGTTACAATGAATAGTGTGACATTACTGTGGGACAGGACCAGGCTAGGTCTCGGCAAGGGAAGAGAAAGAGCATCGATGTAATGTACCTGCTTTTGAAATCTCGACGGCCATGTCTGCCAATGCTATGAGGCGCATTGGCGCACCTACTACAAGGGGCGTATTTGTCCATGGATAATCATCCTTGAGTTGTTGCATGCCTTCCATTATTGAGATACCGTGCGGCCGAATATCTCTTTCGAGTCGTCGTCGACCACCCGATCAATGATTTTAGAATCAAGAACGAGTCGTCCGCAATCATTTAGCGTTGGCGAGGGTGGAGGTGTAATTGTCTCCGGATGATCTGCTAAGTGTCGTTATAACAGAGGTGAATGTTGATGCTGCTCCTCGGCTCACTTCGGCTTGCCCAAAGTGGGCGGAAGGCGTTCGCCCGGAAGACACTCCGGATTCCTCTTGATTTGGTTGGCGCATTAGGCCTACTGTGCGTCTGACTGGCACCCGTTTGATGGGTTCGGAGCGTATTATTATAAACAATGCTGCGTTTCTACAAACTTACATACATAGTCCTTCCATGGTGTTGTACAAGATACGCGTTCTGAAGTCGATGTGTCCGGATTGTACATGTTATATCCTCAACCGTACACTTGCTCTCTCCAGCTCTCCGATGTTCCCCATCCCCGCCAGACTCCACTTCTCAGTCACGAAGCCATCGTCGACCTTTGCGCGAAGCATACCGCTCTCCGCGTAGTACTCCATGATTGACCGTGCCTCGTCCTTGCTCAAACCACCGACGTTTACAACATCCAAATGCTTCACACCATCCTTTGTCGTGGGGCTGTGCAGATCCTTCAAAGCCTCCATAACGCGTGCATCGATATTCTTGTACGGGTTCCATCGGGAAAGCGCGTTGGGGTCTACTTGTCTTGCTTCAGCTACCTGAACTGAGAAGTCGAGCGCAGGGGTAGCGGGAGCGTTCGACTGTGATGTTGCGGCAAGGACCACACCACCGTTAGGAAGAGACTTGGCACCAGAGAGGTGGTCAATAAAGTGTCTGATGATCGTCAAGTCGAAAGAATGGATTGGGTTCACCTCGGCGTTAAGGTAATCGGACTCTTTCATCATATGGGCAGTTCCGTCGATGGCGAGCATGATGGGTGGTCGACCAGGCTGGGTGAGTTCCTCCCATAGTGCCGTGAAGACTGGCCATGAGACTTCCGGATTGACTACCCCAATCTCAATGAGCTGCTTTAGGGTAGCGTTCTTGGGGAGCGCTAGAGGAAGCTTAGGACTGGTGGTGACCTTGATATTCTCCAGATTGGGGTTTGCTTTCAAGATCTGGCTCAGCAGATTCGCAGTGTATGTATCTTGGGTGTATTGCGTGGGCTGAGAGTCGGGGAGCGGCGCGTATTCGGTGTGCGCATTTATGATGTCTTGGGCTTTCAGGTATTAGCAGCACGCTCAAAAAATCATTTGGCATTTCACACACCTTCAGGTAGGTTGACGACTACCCACTCCCTGAGGAAAGCCATGCTCAATCCTTGAAGCAGGAGTGTGCTCTTGCCGCTCAGTCTCTCGCCGCTCAAGATCCTCCGTACCGTTCTCTTCTGGTCTTCAGCCGCTCTCATAACCTTTGCAAGCTCAATTGTCTCCTTTCGCACCAACGTTGCCGGTCTCCTGAACAGACTCCATCCCTGTGTCGTCTTGAAAGCTCCCGCGGCTCGGAGTGCGTCAACGGTCGTCTCAGGTATTCCTAACACCCTGCCTTGATTGGCCTCGTTGAGTGCGTCGATTTTGCTCATATCTTTAAGCGACGCGACCTCCAATGCATTGTCGTTGGTGAGGACGATGCGCTTTCTTGCAGCTTTCCGCTCCCCTTGCGCCGGGCGTTTTCCCGTATCCTGCGTCGAATTCCTGCCCTTTTTGACATTCAGCGTCCTGGTACCCTTCTTAGCAGGCGCCGCCATTCCCTTCTTCTTGGGCGATGGATTTGCATATCGCGCGGCGGACGTGGAAAAGTATGCGATCTGAGGGTGGACCAGGGTTCGCGAGGCCATCGAGACGCGGGCTGCGGTGTCAAGGGACAGTTGGGAAAAGCTCCGCAGGCATATGGACGGAGGCATGGTGGAAGTTGAGGCGCGCGGCCTCTACAATGGCGAGCTGGAAAGAGTGCTGGAGGCTCGATGGAAATCGCTGCTATGCCATCCACGGAGGTCCGCCGTTGTGAAAGCGCAACCGCTAGAGCCCAATGAGGCTAGCGACCCGCCCTCCGCCAAAAAATAATCTGAGCAGTCGGCCTTGTGCCTCCCGCCTTCGCAGCGTTGGGTGACAGCTTATCTAACGATTTCCACAATGTCTGACACGGAGATGGACGGTGGCGTTTCGCTGGGAGCGCAGCTTGTGGGTCACAAATCAACAGACGCAATGGACATCGCATCGCCACCGAAAGCAGCCATGAGCATGACAGACTCGACTGTCGCAACAAGAAGGTACTTTCTTGCCAGCCCCGGCATACCCAGCAGCACCCTCACTGACGTTGTGCAGACCAGTCACCGTCGATAAGCCCACGCCTTACACTTTCGACCTTGGAAACCTACTTGCGAACGACCCAAATCCCGTTGCGCGTGACGCCGACGAAGAAGCTCTCGCCTCCAACGCTCGTGATGCCGCGCAAGCCCTCATAAACCAGCTGCTCACCACCTGCGAGATAAAGTCATCTGCTGATGGCGTCCACCTGATCCTTCCCCCTAGCACCACTCCGCTGCCCCGCGAAAAGCCCATTCCTGCCGAGAAACCCCCTACTAAATGGGAGCTCTTCGCTAAGAAGAAGGGTATTACCAAAAACAAGAATGACAAGACCAAGCTGGTTTACGACGAGGCGAGCGGTGAGTGGGTTCCTAGGTGGGGCTACAAGGGCAAGAACAAGGAGGGGGACAACGAGTGGCTCGTTGAGGTTGATGAGAAGAAGGAGAAGGAGACTGGAGAGGCGCATGATGCGAGGGCTGAGGGAAGGGCTGCAAGGAAGGACAAGATCAGAAGGAACGAGAGGAAGCAGCGCGCTAATGAGCGCAACGCTAGGAAAACTGGTTAGAGAGTTGGGATGTATGAGGCTTGAGAACATCAACATAGCCAGCGAAAGCTTCTTACCATGCATTGGGTGGCGTTAGGGATTTTGGGCGGCTATATGATATCGGCGTATATGGCTTGACATGGCGACCTGGCAGCGAGTGGTAGGAAGTATGAAAATGTGAGATTATCAGGTTCAGGTTCAGGTGGTACCGAGCGATCGTACCCTATAATCCGGCAAGCAATATCACTCTGACTAGAGCTCACTAAATGAATTCGCATCTTCTCGATCTACACGTCAATGCGTATCCAATCTGCTTATCCGTCGTTCGTGGTTGCCACTCCTTCAATTAGGTTCCCTAGAATTAGAGTTTGAGCTTTTCATTTCCGTAGAACTTGGCTTCGTCGGTGATGCAAGTAAAAGCCTTCAGCATTCTGTATTTCTCATAATGCGGAAGTCCGTCATGCGCTCCATTAGCGAACCGACGGCGCCCCTTGTCCGTCCCACACTCCAACACAAAATTACCCCACCGAAGCCGCACCCATATCCAAAGTCTGCCATTTGAAGAAGTTGCAAATAATCTCTCAGTCTGGAAGCGGGAATAAATCTGGCTATTTATATTTCACTGATCAAAGTTTGCACATCAATTCACTACACCTTGTAGTGGATCGTGCCCCAACCTTTGCAAAGGTTGTGTAGTGTAGCGGTTATCACTCCGGATTCTGATCATCTCAGGACCTTCCGGCAACCCCGGTTCGATTCCGGGCACGACCTCTTCTTTTGTCGTTGTATTCTAACCGAGAGAAATGTGTGGGCAATATAATTGACCATCATTTTTTGCTGAAAATGATGCGTTGAGGCTGTACATCTGAGGACGCTTCCATGGCATTCCCACATCTACTGGTTGACTGCCCTCACCGACGCGACGAGGATATCCAAAGCCGCCTCTTGTTCAAGTCTCCCAGACCGTGACCTGGCTACAGCTCCTACAGCAGTCCGTTATGGATGTCCCTATTCGTCCATTGACTGAAAGAAGCCTTACATCTTCTAGACATGTCATGACGCTGATCGCCTGGTCCTAAACTTTTTGGAGAGGCCAGAATCGTACTATCCATGACACTGAGGTGAGCCATAGCCTCACTGGTAGCCGAGGACATGCGGGCTGCTGCGAATAGGAGTCAAATTTTCGAGCTTTTCAAGTGTGAATGTTATTCGTATACGCGGTCTCGAAGTTGCGGATTGTGTCTCTATGGGGCAGGTTCGGTACACGAGTAAATAGTGTGTAATGCCTGAGGCGGAACATTATGTGAGGGATGGAGGAATGATTTGTCTGCGAAGATAGAGCATAACCTTGTCGCGCTCTTTCATTATAAAAGAACAATTGAGTGAGCTAAATACGGTAAGAGGGAGCAAACCTAGAGCATTACATGTATCCGTGAAAGTAAAGCCGGCATCCAGCAGTGAATAGCTAGCTCTCCCGAGGTCTTACGAGTGGCACGTGAATGAATAGGGGGCCGTTGTATCGTGCTTCTCGTACGTCCAGCTCTGCACTTTGCTGCTCATGAGCTTTGCTATCTTGATTCTACCCACGACATGCCTCTAATCAGGTTCTGCAGAGGGTCCGTCGCAAAGCTTTTCGTGATGTAAATTGTAGGAGGGAAGAGTGGGTCGGCGACCTGCCATGACAGTGAGCTCATGGCCACTTCCCTGCACTACCCAGTCCTCTGCATTTCAACTGGGGTTCCAGGTGACCAGCACCGTGGCGATGGTACCACTTGAAAATAGTCCGTGACTCATGCACATTTCTGGCCTCATTTCAACAAAGCAGTCAAGAAGGTGGGACTACGTCCCAACCCGGGCAGGATAAGGCCGGTAAGCGCACGACGGGACCATGGAAACCAGTTTCCCCAGAGCCTGACAGTCTCGTTTGTAGCATCCTCTCGTCCAGGACCATCCGGTTTCTGTGCTGAAGGTCAGGCTCACGAAGGACCGCTCGCAGCAAAGGTCTGATGAGAGCAAGTTGGAATCACAGAAGGCGACATGAAGAGGCGGCCTCGCATCGTGCGTTCTTTTGCTCACCTGACTGACCAGCCGGGGAAAGGAAGGACTCGCAAGAGGCTGCCTCGATGACGACGTTGCTATTCTCCCTGGGGGTGGGAAGAAAGGACGGGCGCGCCCGATCGAACCCCAGCATCGCCCCTACATGCTCTTTTCCAGTTTGTTGAGGTGGTGTAGGAACGGCGTGTCGCGATGGTGCCGTGTTCCACCTTCGCAGCCCCCGATTGGTGCCAGCCGAAATGGCGATCGCGGCCCGTCTCCACCCCCAGATTCATAACCGCCCAGCTGGAAACGGCAACAGAAGCATCCAGCTCTCAAGATGGCTGCCCTCCACCTCCTTTAGCTTCGCTATGTAAACACCCTATCGCATCACTACTTCGACCATAGCTCAATGTATATACGCGACAATGGGACTCGGCATACTCGAGGACTACAAGCTGGAGCACGTCCCTGGTACGCAATCAGGGGTCCTGACGGCAACCTGCGGGGCAGCTAACACTACATGGTAGGGACGGCGAACGTACTCGAAGATGAGCGAAGGAGACAAGAGGACCAAGCGCAAGCTCGCGATGCGAATCTCAAGTATGATAAGACGGGCAAGATACTGCTCGTCCCACAGCCAAGCGACGACCCCAACGATCCGCTTGTACGCGCTCACTGCCCAGAGACCCATGATACGTATCATGGATGCTAACTGATTGCATGCAGAACTGGCCACTATGGCAGCGCGACGTCATTGTGTGCATACTCTCACTCGTCTCTGTGATCGCAGCAACACTTTCCCCTCTGCTCGCCGCAGACACCGTCTCCCTCGCCATTTACTTTCAACGCTCCTTCACCGATATGGCTCTCCTGACGGGCTACCACCTCCTCGGCGTCGGGCTCGCAGGCTTCCTTTTCGTTCCTTCCGCACGGATTTGGGGAAAGCGACACGTCTACCTGCTTGGGGCCATCACCGTTGTGTATAGCAGCGCATGGGGTGGCGCGAACGGGAAGAACTACAAGTCTCTTCTATGGGCACGAATCTTTCAAGGCATAGGGCTTGCGCCTTTTGAAGCCCTGGTCAATGCCAGTGTGGGTGACTTGTACTTTGTGCACGAGAGAGGCCTGAGGATGGCACTGAGTAATCTTGCTTTGTTCGGAGGCGCCTTCCTCACCCCCGTGTTGGTGGGAAAGATTGCGGCCGAGATAGGATATGAGTGGACATTTTATTTCGTCGCAATCTTCACTGCGGTACTTTTCCCTTTGTTGTTCTTCTTTTGTCCTGAGACGACATACCGAAGAGAGCAGCGGTTCGATATCGATACAATAGGGAATTTAGTGGAGCAAACACGGCCGACGGCGTCGAAGGAATTGGTAGTGGACTTGTCAGCGGGAACATCCGGTGAGCTGGAGAGCACTGGCAATGGTGCGAACATTGAGGGGACCAGGGGACATCCTCCTCACCTTCGAAATAAGGTCTCGTGGAAGAGGAGTTTGTTGCCCTTCAACGGCCGCCACACTGATGAACGCTACCTACACCTCCTTCTGCGTCCCTTCCCGCTCTTTTTTCATCCTGGTATTCTCTGGGCTTGTCTTATCCAAGGCGCTCTGATAGGATGGACTGTGATGATTGGAGTTGTTCTCGCAGCTATCATGTTAGGTCCCCCGCTCTGGTTCGGCGAAGAGAAGACAGGTTACATGTACACAGGTGCATTCGTCGGAGCCATCATTGGCTTCATCCTCTGCGGCCTTGTATCAGACTGGTCAGCTGGATTCCTCACGCGTCTCAACCACGGCAAATACGAACCTGAATTTCGGATGTTCCTTGTACTCCCACAACTTGTGCTTGGTTGTGCAGGGCTCTATGGATTCGGCTTCACCAGTGGCGACCCATACAAGTACGGCTGGTTCTGGCCGGACTTCTTCTTCGCGCTGGAGGTGGCCGGTATGGTTTGTGGTGCTGTGGCGAGTGCGCTATATATTGTCGACGCGCATCGTAAGCTGAAGTCGATTCCTCTTCTCGAGGCTTGAAATCTGACTATTTCTAGGTGACATGTCTGTCGAAGGCTTCACTTGCCTGCTCGTCTTCAAGAATATTTTCTCGTTTGCGCTCACGTTCAAAGGGTTCGAATGGATTCAGAGAGGGAAGGTTCAGCCTGTCTTCACAGCAATAGCCAGCGTCCAGGTGGCAATTTGCATGTTGACTATACCCCTTTGTAAGTTTTCCTCACTTAGGCAGTATCAGAATGCTGATACAGGACACAGATATCTTCGGCAAGAAGAGCCGCTCTTTCTTCCATCGCAACAACATCTACTTCAAGCTCACAGATGCTATTGCGGACAGAGTCATGGTTCCTCTGGATTGGATTGGGAGTAAGGTATTTTTTTGGGATTCTAATGCTGTTGGGAGGACGCTTAGAGCTTGAATATCTCAACACAATGCGGAGACTATCTTTACCTAATGATGTAGTAATTTCTGGTAGTGTAGCTCATCTTGCTTTAGCCAGTGTATCCTCTTTGGTGGTACAGTGCGGACAGTATACATGATGCTTCCAGAGGAGTCTCTTAGGCCTCCCCTTCACCTTGCTTCTTCCCCTCTAGCCCCTTTAGCCCCCCGCATGGCTTTCTCGGCCGCCTTGCCGACAGCTCTAAACCCAAAAGTCCAAGTTTTGATTCGAACGCTCCAAATGAAGAAGTACACCAAAGCCCAGTTGCTGACGCAGAACGCAAGGAAGATACCGAAGTCGCGCCACTTGTCACTAGCCTTGATGTTGAGTGTGGCCAAGTAGTCGTCTCCCGAAGAGTATGGGCAGTACATGCACCCAGATGTGGCATTAGGGTTCAATAGATAACCCGGCGATTGTCCACCCGCGTACGAGCTACACGTCTGCCCGGTCGGCACATCAAAAACCGCGGTTTCGCTCGACTGGCACTCAACCGGAATCCCGTGCAGAGTCGCTGACAACACGCCGCCAATCCAGTACGTACTCGGGTTTACGTAGTACATCCAGTACTTCCAGAACACTGCAAGCTGGGAGTACGGCCTCACGACGCCGTTGAAAAGCGAGAACATGACGAAGAAAAACGGAAGTATATTCGAAATCACAGTGAAGCTGGGCGCGAAAGCGCAAATCCATTGACCCCACGACGAGATGAATAGGAAGAACAGCATTGTCATGAGGAAGACGTAACCGGCGGTCGAGCTGTCTGTGGGAAGTCCAGCGTTATAATACCACAGGAGAAAATAGAGAACCGATGAGACGATCGCAATGGGAATCTCGGCAACGACTTGGGCAGTCGTGAAGGCGACCCAGCCGTAGATGCGAGAGGGCAGCTCGCGCGTTTGCCAGAGCGCCATATTTGTGTAGAACTTCGGCACGACGGCGTTCACGATGGTGGGTGGAATGAGGAGAATTAGAAACGAGGAGAAAAGGCGGTTCTGCATGTCGCCGATGGTGTTGCCCAAGCGGTAATAGGTAAAGCCGTTTGCAATTGCACAAATCACGGCGACGAATAGCTTGCCATAGAGGTAGGAAGGGTCGCGCCAGTATTGTGTCAAGACACGCTTCGTAAGCATTTGAGTCTGAAGCCGAACCGATGCCGCGAATTCTGTCGCATCTTGCTTATTTTTGTAGGTCTTCTGGCCGCGCTCGCTCTTGATACGGTTGATTTCCTGGAGCATCTCCTGATTATGGGTGGACTTAGCCCACTCGTCGTTCCAATTGATTTTAGTACCGTCTTTACGTCTGACCGGTTTTGCAGCGGTCTCAAGAATGAACTCAGCAACGTTCTTATTCGGAGGGCATTGAACACCTCGATCCGAGAAGTACTTGATAACGTCTCTCCCATTAGTCCCGACAGGGCCGAAATAGAAAGTGTTTCCGCCCGGATTGAGCGCGAGGATCATATCGAACTGCTGGATGAGGACAGAATCCGGCTGATGTATGGTGCAAAGTACGGCCTGACCGGCAGAAGAAAGTTTTTTGAGAAACCGCACGATACTAAAGGCCGAGTTCGAGTCCAAACCGGAGGTGGGTTCGTCTAGGAACAGGAGTAAAGATGGCTTAGCTGCCAGTTCGACTCCGATAGTCAACCGCTTCTTTTGTTCTACGCCCAAACTAGAGACAAGAGCATCCTGACTTTGCTGAAGTTCAAGTAGATCAATGATCTTATCCACGTATTCGAGTTTCTCTTTTTTGGAGATATTGCGGTTTTGACGCAAGATGGCGGAAAACTCTAGTGCTTCTCGGACAGTTGCCGTGCCATCGTGAATATCTTGCTGTTCGCAAAACCCTGTGCCACGCTGGAAGTCGGCATCCAAAGGCTTTCCATCTACGAGAAACTCACCCGAAACAGCACCCAATTTCTGTCGTTGCGAAAGAGTGTTGAGCAGCGTGGTTTTTCCGGCTCCCGAAGCACCAACGAGTGCGACCATTAGGCCGGGCTTCGCGTACCCATTGATATTATTAAGGAGCTTCCTCTCACCTCCTTGGTATGGAACAGTGTATTCGACGTTCTGCCATGTGAAGATGCTCTCGCTGCTGGAAATCTGCTCTAGCGCTTCTTCCCGCTGTTCATCAGTTGTCTCGCCATGCAGGCCACTCCCAGAGTTCTCGCCCGCAACGACCTTTTCCTCGTCGGCAGGAGCCTCATTGACAGCTCTTTTCGCGCGACCCGACTTCTTAAAGATCAGGGCGCCGCCCCCGCCTGAAGTAAAAGAAAATGTTTCAGTGGCCCAGACAGTGACAAGCACGTAAAGGACCGCAAAGGCGATGACCACGGCCCAATTCCTCCACAAATTGCTCCTCGAATAACTGAAACTTGTCGCCAGATATGCTGATCCAGAAATGGTCCGTGAGTTGGGCTGGGCGCCGTTCAGCGAACAGTCTTGGTACATAGGATTCACGTCAGGCCCTTGAGGAACGAGCTGGGATGGCGAGCAGTCCATGACTCGATCAGAGAACTCGTTGGATATGACTCCTTCGAAAGCATATGAAATGGGATTGATCCAGTATAGCCATCCGAACCAGATGTACTGATGGAGCAATTGTGGTTTAGGAATAACATAACCCGTGTAAATGATAAGGAGGTTCAATGCAATCCCAGAGAATCGCACAGCGTCATCGATCGTTGGTGACAGCGAAGCGAACATCCGATATAACGATGTGATACAAATAGTGTTTGTATAGACAAATAACAGATAGACCCAAAATTTCGATACGTCGACATCGAGCTGGGCTAAGAAGTACATGATGAGGACGAAGGGTACGACTTGGAAGAGCAGCAAGGGAAAATCCTGCAAAACACGTGCCAGTGCAACGGCGGAAGGACGGTAGAACGCATAGTCGTTATGACGCTTGACGATCGCTCGACCAGAGACAGCTTTCATGAGCTCCGAGAGTTGCAACCAGCCCAGGAAGAGGATGGAGAAGAAGAGTGCACCCCCTCTACTGAAAGCGCCCGAGGTATCCAGGGGTTCGCCGTAGAACAAGCTGCCCACAATGAGACCGTTGCTGATGATGATAAAGAACTTTGTGACAAGTGTGGTTTTATCGCCCCAGGTCAACCATATTTCTCTTTGCGTACAAGCCAGCACCTGACGGAAGAAGCTGACCGTGTATGGCGATTTCTTAGACACTTTCTTGCTCTTGCCCTCGTGGACAGCGCCCTCAAATTCACGCGCGTCAGCATAGTCTGACCGCTGGAGTTCTGCTTCGTAAGTATCGACTTCCCGCAAAATCCGCTTGTAGCTCTCTGATCGTCTGAATGCTGTTTCGAGATCCTCCGGTGTCTTTGGCACGCTGTCTTCGTACCCTTCGCGGAACTGCCTTTCGGCCGGATCAGTGACTGCGGTCAAAAAACCCGCAGTAGTTTGCCGCTCCGGAGCCTTGAAACCAAGATTGATAAAGTAATTCCTCGCCTCGCTTGCCGGACCTTGATAGATACACCGACCCTGATCGATCACCATGACTTTGTCCATCAAATCGTAAATTCCTTCACCTGCCTGATACAATGTTACGAAAGTAGTTCGGTTACTGATGTCGGTCATTATGCGCAGCGACTTTGCGTAATCGAGCGCAGTGGAAGCATCCAGACCTCGAGTGGAATTGTCCCAGCAGACTACTGTTGATTTGGTAGCCAGAGTCTCAGCAATGGAAACGCGTTTGCGTTCTCCTCCACTCACACCTCGCACGAACTCATCACCAACAGGCGTATACTTGGTGTGTGATATACCGAAGATCTTTAATAACGCTTCCAGAATGACCGGTATGTTTTCCTTCTCCTTCTTCTTCGTCTTATTCAGGAGTGCGAAGTATAGCGTCTGCCATACGTTTAGCTCAGCGAAATGCACATCATCCTCTGCATTGTAGTTGACTTCTCCACGGAACTTCTTGCCCTGCTCCTCGGCAGGTATGCCACCGTACGAGACATCTCCTTCTACTGAGGCATAGCTGTCCCTGTCGTTTGCGATCGCTTTGAGGAAGGTAGAGCATCCAGACCCAGGTCGGCCAAGAACAAGCATCATCTCTCCATCCTTGACAACACCTGAGAAGTCGTTTATCAAAATTCGGGTCTGAGAGTGGCGAGATGATTTCAGTCCGGGTATAAATCGAGATATAAGTTTGTATAGATCAGGTCCGAAGGTTCCAATGATAGCGTCAGGCAATGTCCTTACGACAGTCGATGTGCTACCGATACCCCGTACCGTGAGGTTCTTCCAAACCACCCCTACTTTCTTCGCAGACTGTCCGTTCTTGCGTTTTTCGAAATGCCCCTCCTTCATGAAAGCCCCCAGCTCGAAATCATCCTCTTCCTCATCGTCCGCAGCACCGGAATCACCACGTTCCTCGTCAATGTTGCTTTCCGTCGGCGCCATGGACTGTCGTCGATGCAGTCCGCTTCTCCCACTCCGTTGGCTCATCTGACTGAGCGTCTTCACTAAACCGTCCGGACGTTCTGAAGTTCGTGACCGAGTCAGTCTCTCTCGCAGGATCGCAAACTCCTCGGCGGCCATCTGTGTGTTGATGTCTCCCGCATCACGTTCTCCCCAGGTTCCCCCAACAGTTGATGGATGCCCATGCTCAACGGGTTGACTAATGTCACTGCCTTCCGGCGGTGTCTCGACCTCGTCTAGACGATCCGGAAGATGTTGCGCTTCGTTGTGCCAAGGATTCCTCCGACTGTCCTCGGTGTTGGTCCTGGTAAGACCCGCCCCCCACATGTTGATTTTCAGGAGAGTGGGAGCAAAGGTGAGATTGACTAACGACTAGCAGGAAATGTACGTCGGATGATATAGAGGGGTATAAAATATAAGGTTTCAATAGGTGAACAGACACAAGGAAAAATGAAGCATGGGCAATTGAAGACGAAAGTCTGCTTGTGGAGACACGGTGGATCAGGGTGAGTAATGTGCATGTTGACAAATGCTCCCCGGAGTCAAACGGATTTATGCGATTGTGAGGACGTCATGGTAGAATTGGCATGAGAGGTGGGTCTCAGCCCTGTGCTTTCGCGCTTGCAGCATGAGCGATGCGATCCGCGGATAGTCGGCCGCCACCTGGAACTCTAAATCCGGCGTGTCAGTCGGAACGAGCTCCTCCACTCGCGGCCATATGAGAGGGTGACAAAGGGGCATTTTGCTGAGTCGTATTAGTGCGTTGTGAGAAGATTTTGTTGCAGGCCGGTGCTGAGGAGCCGTTGGGTCCTTATCGATAGCCATTCACTATTCCCGTCCACTGCGATTGGGCAGGCACCTGGACATTGTCTTACCTGTTCGTTCTGACTCTCTTCTGACCTTGCTGAACAATCGGTAGATAGCCAAGGATGAGATACCAGAACATGACTCGAGCCTGCAACTGTACTATGTTTATGGAAAGGCCAACATGTCCTCGCAAGGCTTTACAGTGTTATCGCCGCACGTTGAGTCCGAAGCATGTGTGGGTGGCCTTGCGCCTGGCACAGGACCGAACATCATCGGATATGATCAGGTCTAGTCACTTAAAAAATATTGTTATCGCGTGAGTGATTTATCGGTGCTGGAGATCTGCCAGACATTTCTCTACCATCATGCCTATTGCGGCGCATTGTCAACAGCCTGCACAATGGCACCATTCTTGCCCTGATCTAGGTCGTCCAGAGTCTTCATGTCCTTGTCATCAAGCTCAAAGCCATACACGTCCGCATTCTTTTCGATTCTCTCCGGCGTGTCGCTTTTCGGGAGCGGCACCCAGCCCTTCTCAAGACAGTAGCGGATGAGTACCTGGTTCGGCGACGTCTTGTGCTTCTTTGCAATGCCGTTGAGGGTCTTATCGTCCGCCTTCTGATTCCGAACGATTGGGCAGTACGCTTCGACGATAATGTTGTTTTTCCTGCAGTATGCAACCGCCTCACGTTGCTGGCACCAAGGGTGAAGCTTTGAACAATTAGTGCACCTCCCCGCAAAACGCTATATCCGCACTACATACCTCGATCTGATTGACAGCGGGAGGCCACACCTTCCCAATCTGTCTAATCTCCTCGATGTGCCCAACACCATAGTTACTGACCCCGATGTCCCTGACCTTGCCGTTTCCTTTGGCCTTCTCCAACGCCTGCCACATCAGTCGCCTACTCTCCTTTCCTGCATTGGGACTGTGTATCAGAAACAGATCCACATAGCCATCTTCACCGTCCAGCTTCTTGACGCTGTCCTCAATGGATTGGTACGTTGACTCGACGTCTTTGCCCGGAGAGAGGATCTTGCTTTACACCTGTCAGGTCAGTTTTTCACAAAGAGGGTTGTCAATGGATGCTACCTAGTGATGAAGAGCTCAGAGCGGGGCACGTTGGAGTCGCGAACGGCCTTGCCGACTTCGGATTCGTTGGCGTAATATTGTGCGGTGTCGATGTGGCGATAGCCAGCTTTGATGGCTGTGACGCACGACTTCACGCACGTCGACGGCGGAGATTGGTAGACGCCGAACCCAATCTGAGGGATTCTGTATTTGGAGTTTGGGAGTGACAGGGTGGATGTGAGGCTTGAGTTTGGAGCCATGGTGGATGACTGTGTGTTGTTGAACCACTGTTCGAGCGCTCAATCGAAGACGTATAGACTAGGGAGCGCAGCAAGTCTGATCTCGAGAAGGAAGTAAAGAAGAGGTTGCTGGGAGCTCCAAGAAGTTGTTGATCTCGAACTCGAACGCGCCATTGTTCGATTAGCTATTCCCTTGTGTGGTGATGTCAGAATGCTGCAGCCGGGGTGGATTTGAAGAGCGAATGCGGTTAGCAAATAGACGTTAGGCTCGAATATGCTGCTGCGTGTGGCCGTCGCGATGCAAGGACCCCTAGTTTCCGTCACTCTACGTAGGGGAGAAGGTAGCCAGCAATTGTGTGTTCGGGTCGATATGCACATGCTGCTTCAGACGAAAGCTTTGGAGCGTTCCCCAACATGGCCCCGCGCTAGTCGTTCCTGCCATCCCTGCTGCAGAGCAGGAGCGGGAGCGGGGCGGCTGCTCTCACATTTGGGCAAACACAACTTTTTCTTCGGCACCAGAAAGCCTTCTCGCAACCTTCGCTGTCGGAAGCGAGCATGGTACTCCAGGCCATCAAGTATTCCAGGGGTCAGCTGGAGATCCTCGACCAGTTGAAGCTGCCCCATGCAGAAGAATATGATCATCTCTACTCAAGCAGCGATGCGTGGCATGCGATCAAGGAGATGCGGACGCGAGGTGCGCCGGCCATCGCCATCGTAGCGGCATTGGCACTGGCGGTCGAGTTGACCAACATGAAGCTATCTTCGGCCGCCGAGGAAGTCAAGGTCTTTATCAACGAAAAGCTGGACTACCTCGTTACAAGCAGACCGACTGCTGTTAATCTAGCAGATGCAGCGCGCAAGTTGAGGAAGACGACAGGAGAAGCTGCAGAGAAGGAAGGAGCAACTGGCGATGCAGTGCGAGAAGCGTACGTGTCGGCAGCAGAGCAGATGTTGATCGATGATGTGAGGGACAATGAGAATATTGGACGCCACGGCGCAGACTGGCTAGTAAAGAATACGACAGCTGCGAAGCAAGGTCCGATCAGCATGTTGACACATTGCAACACTGGGTAAGCCATCTGCGCATTCTCTTGGCCTTTACTGATCAAGCAGTTCTCTTGCTACCGCTGGATATGGCACTGCCCTCGGAGTAATCCGGTCATTACACGCTCAGGGCAACTTGAAACATGCCTTCTGCTCTGAGACCAGGCCCTACAACCAAGGATCCCGTCTGACAGCCTTCGAGCTTGTGCACGACAAGATACCAGCCACGTTAGTGACAGATTCCATGGCCGCAGCGTTACTTCGCCTAAAGGGACAAACGGAGAACATTGCCGGCATCGTCGTGGGCGCAGACCGGGTCGCTGCGAATGGTGATACTGCAAACAAAATTGGAACGTATTCGTTGGCCATACTTGCAAAGCACCATGGCGTAAAGTTTCTAGTTGCTGCGCCGCGAACTACCATTGACCTCGACACCCAATCTGGTGCTGATATTGTTATTGAAGAGAGACCAGGCAAAGAGGTACTTCTTGTGAAAGGGCCCAGGCATGACGGAGTCAATTTGGACCTTGCGGTCGTCGAGACGGTCAGCATTGCTGCACATGGAATTGGAGTTTGGAACCCAGCCTTCGATGTAACGCCGGCTGAGTTGATTGATGGCATCGTTACAGAAGTGGGAGTAGTGGAGAAGGACAGCGACGGCGTTTTCCATTTGGATAAGGTGTTTGAAGTGGATGCTTCGAATATCAAACCGTCGACTGTTGGAGGGATATAGATAATTTAGCCCGTACCTCTGCCCACTTCGGGAATGACCGCTACATAGCTTCACAGTTCGATGCATCCACCCATGTTATACCTTCAGGCAGTTTCCTCCACATGAGATCCCTCTGATCCTCAACGCTGTGGCAACGACCTTGTGACGGGCCTCGTGTGTCTCGTACTGAGCCGTTAAAAGCGAGGGGCTTCAAGCTGCTGGTCTGCTCTCATCGTTCGAAGACGAGTCAGCGGCCGATGGCTTAGGTCGTGCTTTGCGGTCTTTCTCATCTTCTTCAGCCTTTGCGAGCATTTCCTCAATCTTCTTTTCCAGTGCGTCGAGGTGGTTCTCTAGAGCAGTGGCTGCGCCTTCCCCACGAGCGAGCTCCTTGAAGGCCTGAGCTCGTCAACAAGCATCTCTCACACGAGTGCTCAATTCAGACCTGCGCAAAATCTGGCTCGACATGCTCACTGGCGTCGCCGTTGTGTTGGCCTGACATGTTGTGGAAGTGTGGAGGTGGAAGAGGCGCGCGTCCTGGGGCGCTGAGTTGAGCTCGAGCCAATGGAGAGATGACGAAGCTCTAGCGTGAACCTGCACGACGTGGAAGCACGGCACAGAGAGCGCGACCCGTCCTCTTCCACCCCCAACTGTTCCCTCGACCTCCGATCTCTAATCCCACTTCGAGCCCACCCATGCGAGACGCCCACTGAGCTTCATCGCCGCGCTCGCTCCTCCACACTATGTTCTCTGGGTCCAACTCGTACTTAGGGGGTGGGAACAGCGCCCGACCTGGGCAGCAGCCCCAGTATGGCCAGCAGCAATCGTTCCAGCAGCCTGGTGGCTTCCAGGGTGCACTTGGACCTCAGCCGACTGGCTTTGCTGGGGGCCAGCTACAGCCGCAGTTTACGGGCTTTCCTGGCCAGCCTCAGGGCTTCCAGCAGCAGCAGCAACCGCAGTTTACGGGCTATCCAGGCCAGCAGGGACAGCAATTCCAGCAAGCTCCGCAGCAGCAGCCTTTCCAAACTGGCGCACCGCCTGCGTCGCAAGCTCCTTCCCTCCAGCCGCAGCGACCGCAACCCACGGGCATGACTTCTTCGCAGATGGCCGATTCGTTCAGATCTCCGGGCGCGCCGCAGCAAGCCCCGCCTCCGGTCCCTGCGAAGTCGAGCAAAATTCCGAACATCAGATTGTCTTTCATAACGGCGCAAGACCAGGCCAAGTTTGAGCAGCTGTTTAAGTCTGCCGTGGGAAGCGCGCAAGCTCTGTCGGGAGACCAAGCACGCGATTTGTTGATGCGGTCGAAGCTTCCAGGAGACGCTCTTTCGCACATTTGGTAAGTTTTGAGATACATTCGCATTGGGCAAATGCTGAATAATACAGGACTCTTTCCGATACCACCAAGTCGGGCCAGCTTCTTTTTCCCGAATTCGCTCTTGCTATGTATTTATGTAATTTGAAGTTGACAGGCAAGGATCTTCCAAACTCTTTGCCGGAACGTGTCAAGAATGAGGTGTCGAGCATGGTAGACATTATCTCATTCGGCGTGGTGGATGAGCAACCAGGACGCTCAACACCTGCGAGCAACGCGCCCAAGTTCGACGAGCCGCTGAACCAGAGCTCGCAGAACGTACCCACGATCCAGCAGCCACAGCCACAACAGTCCAACAGCCAGCTTTTGAGTTCGTTCGTGCCTCAGCCGACCGGATTCGGTGGGCCTCAGGGAGGCCTACAACCTCAGGCGACAGGTTTTGGGCAGAACCTCGGAAGCGGATACACAGGCCCTCGCCCACCCATGCCCCCAATGCCTACAGGATTTGGCGGAGGGCTAAATCCGCAGCCAACGGGCTTAGTTCCTCAACCGACAGGATTTGCTCCCTTAAACGCACAGCCTACAGGAGCTCCGGGTCAATGGGGCCTAGTCAATAATCCTACTACGGGCTTGCCAAACATCGAGGCACTTGCCCAGCGGATGATGCCGCAGACGGGTCGTGAAGGGAGCGGCAGTTACACCACCACCGGCCTAAGTGGCAATGCCACCATCCCATGGGCTATCACGAAGGGCGAGAAGAAGCTCTATGATGATACTTTTAGGGCTTGGGACGGCCTCGGCAAGGGCTATATTAGTGGCGAGCAGGCGCTTGAGATCTTCGGTCAAAGCGGACTGGCCAAACCCGACCTGGAGCGTATTTGGACACTGGCTGACTCCGCTGATCGTGGTCGCCTGAATCTAGATGAGTTTGCCGTTGCCATGCATTTGATTTACCGGAAACTCAACGGATATCCCGTACCCAACCGTCTGCCTCCGGAATTAATACCACCTTCGACCCGTAATATAAACGCTTCTATTGGCGCTATGAAGTCGCTGCTTTCCCGCGATGCAGAGGAAAGAAAGAACACTGGCGCTTTTCTACAACCTCAGAAGACTGGTGTCAGCTACCTGAAATCTCACTCCTTCCGAGCTGGAAGCCCAGCTACAGGCGGTCGCAAGGATGCCACTGTCTTCCGTAATAATGATGATAACATGGGATACCGTTCCAGTGCACGACACCGTGTCGGTGCTGGTGGTCGCTCTCCTTCCCCAGCCACGCCATCTTCACCTGGTTCGGATCGTTCAGATCCAGAATACTCTCTAGATCAACTCAGGAAGCTAGTGAGGGAGAAGCAAATTCTCTTGGATGCGATCGATATCCGCGACGAGAATGCAACTGATGAGGATGATGCGCTCGACCGTCGAGATCGACGAGAGGCAGATGACTTGTATCGTCGTATTCGCAGGGTACAGGAAGATATCGACGCACACCCGCAAGCCGCCCTTAGGGGAAATGATTCCGACGCTGAGCGCCGTGCTCTCAAGCGACAGCTTCAAAACTTGACTGATCGCTTACCTGAGCTTGCTTCGAACGTACGTCGGACGGAGCGTGAAATTGCAGATGCTCAATTGGAGCTCTTCAGGCTCAAAGACGCGAAAGCGCATCCAGGCTCCGTCTCGGCTATTGTTGGCACTGGTCCAGGTGGTTCGATAACCGAATCAGATCGGTTGAAAGCTCGTGCCAAAGCTATGATGCAAGCGCGCTCTGCCGCTCTCACCGGCAAAATTGTGCCAACTACTGGAGACGACACAGGTGCGGCTGCCGAGCGCTTGGAGAAAGAGAGCTCCCGAGTTCGATCTGAGCGTGAAAACAACGAGCGAATGATTCGTGATGTAGAAGACAGCGTCAGGGAATACACCAAAGGGTTGGAAGCTGGCCTCAAGGAGGGAGGACACGACAACACTAGCGAACATGAACGTCGCCGTTGGGAAGATGCGTTGGGTGTAGAGGATGAGGTCAAGGATTTCATTTTCGATCTTCAACGAAGCAGCCGTTCTGCGCGTGTTAGAAAAGAGGATGCCCCCCGTCCCCAGACGATTTCGCGCGGCGAAGAGAATATAGAGCCTGCATCGTCCTCTCGCTACGAGAGCCCAGCACGCAGTGTAGAGCCAACTCCGCGACCATCTTCAACTACATCTGGTGGCGGTTCGTACTCGTCGTACAAAACGCCCGAAGAACGTGCTGCCTTCATTAAACAACAAGCCGAGGCGCGCATGGCCGAAAGATTGGCGGCTCTTGGATTACGCCCTCCGGTCAAGGGAGGAGAAAGTGCACAGCAACGCCAGGAACGGGAGAAGCAAGAAATGGAAGAGAAACGCCGCAAAGCTGAAGAGGAAGACGCGAAGCGCGAAGAAGAACGACAGAAACGCCTGCAGGATGAGTCGATTGCGCCCCCAGTTGCGGCGAAGGCTAGCGGCAAGAAGCCCCCGCCGCCGCCTGCGTCAAGGAAACAAAAGCCTGACCAGCATGAGGCGGAGGTGAAGAGGGTTGAGCATGACATGGCTGAAAAAGCTTTGCGTGAGCAGCAGGAGGCTGAGGAGGCCGAACGCAAACGCATGGAGTACGTACTCTCCGATAATACTGTATGTGGACGCTAACTATCACAGGGAAGAGGAGCGCCGGCAAGAGAACGAATTGGCCCAGCAAGAAGAGGAGGCTGAAGCCAGATTACGCGCAATGCAAGAACAAGTCGAGCAAGGCAAGCTCAAGAAGGCGGAGCAGAAGAAGCAGAAAGAGGCATCCAAACGTGAAGCCAAGGAAAAGGAAGCGCAGCTTGCAGCACAACGTCGAAAGCTGGAAGAAATTCGGGAACGTGAGCGCCAATTGCAACTGCAACTGCAAAACCTCGATGATGATGAGTCTTCGTCGGATGACGAAGGTCCTCAAAACATCACCCCCAATGACACCACGCCGACCGCTAGCCAAGAACTTCGCCGCGACACTGCTTCACCGTCGGCACCACCGCCAGCTCCCCCGATGCCACAGATAGTCCCGCCGGCACCGCAACAAACGAGCACCCCGCCCTCTTCTATGGCTAGCCCGCCAACGTCGTCGCTGACAAGTCCACACCCTGCACATGGTGACAGCGAAACAAAGAACCCTTTCTTGAAGAAGATGCAGTTGTCCAATCAAGATAATCACACCTCTACGCCTCCACCTCTCCCTAGCAACACCAGCGAAGTGTCTACGAATCCATTCCATCGTCTGACCCAGGAAAATGCTAACAAGGCGGCGTTCAGCGAACCCACTGCCCCCGCACGCACGCGCGGACGTCAAGAGGAGGATGATTGGTCTGTCGTCGATTCTGATGATTCCTCCGACGATGAAGATGAAGCGCCGCAGGGAGGTGCCAAGCAGCTGGCTTCTTTGCTGTTCGGCACTATGGCGCCTCCACGCCCACTCTCTTCGATGGACAACAAAAGTGACCGCGCAGAAAGTCCGGCAGTAACTTCACCTGCCGGTATCCCGCCACCTCCGCCCATGCCAACTGGAGGTGCACCCCCACCGCCACCGGGACCGCCACCACCCCCTGCTGGAGGACCACCTCCTCCACCTGGTATGCCGCCGGTGCGGCCCCCGGCTGGCGCGGCCGATCGAGGTGCCTTGCTGGGTCAAATTCAGGCTGGCAAAGGCTTAAGGAAGGTTGAGACGAAGGACAGGAGCCAGGCACCTACAGCCGGGAGAGTCTTGTAGATTGGGATTTAGGTAATGATGTGAGGTTGATTGTACAGATAATGTCGTTGTGCTGTGAATGGATTGGCTCGAATGCATCTTGTACATATCATTACAGCAATCCTGAATATGCTTCGTCTGACTACTATCAACGCATGAGCGTGCTGGGGAGATCCACGCATTTATACGTGAATGGCCGCCAACCGCTTGGCCGATTTGACAATTAGGACTTCTAGACTTGCGCCTCCAGGGTTTTCACAGACACAGAGATATTTGAGTCCCCATCGCGTTGGACTCGTCACAATGGCGACGTTTGGCTGGGTGAGAGAAGGTTGACTGTTCTTCAAGCTTCGGCGAACAATGGTCCGGTGGTCTGTGCGGGTTTGACAATAGGACCGCAGGCGTCGATCCTCACACCTTCGTTTCCTCTGTGCTCGCCGCCTGCTCTTACAACAAGCGTCCCCTCCATCCATAACTGTGTTCGAACTACGCCGCCACGAGTCCCAGTCCCATATATCCACCATCTTCCATTCATCCCAGCGGACGCCCCAGTCGATTCGACGCATACGACATCTTTAACACAACCTCAGCGAGCAGGATCTCGCAAGATAACGTGATAGAGTAGGAGTTCCGTCGCAAAGATGAACGCGCCCGATAGGTACGTTCATCCTTCCGCTACTCATGCGCTTCTAGCATTCGGTTGTCGGCGATGAGTGTGGCAGTTGCAGTCCGCGCAGCGTTTGGAATACACAGCGCGGTTTCCCTCGAGCGCACAAAAAGCTGGCTGTGTCAGTGACGAGTGCGACCCCGTTTTCAACCACGGCGCTGCGTCGCACGGACAACTAGCAATGGCAAGCGCTCCGCATAGCAACGCAGCGAGTGTCAAAGCACGCAGCTTCATGCGCCGCTCGACGAACATCCACCGCCCTACGCTTGACCTACGCGCGCGCACATCAAGCTCAACCGCACACTACCAAACAAGATCAGCAATCATGGAAGGCCGTAAGATCTTGCGCACTGCCAAACTCATCAACGACAACCCGAACGCGCAGAAGCGCGTCCCGTACCACTACGTCAGCCACAAGACTGCTGCTGAAGAAAACCTCCCTGGCAGGTTCGAGCTCTTCATTCTCGACGAGGGCCAGCAAAAGATCGAAGTGCGTGAGGAAACCAGTACGTGGCCCGCAAGGCACATCTTTCAGCTTTCAGCAAACTAAGTGTTCCCACAGAGGTCCCTAATACCACAGTCTTCACCTTCAACAAAGAAGATCACACGCTCGGCAACCTAATCTCCCAGCGCCTCCTCAAATACGATTACATCACCTTTTCCGCATACAAGGTCCCACACCCGCTTTTCGCAACCTTCGAACTCCGCGTCACTACCGACGGCAGCATCACGCCCAAGGATGCAGTTGTGCGCTGCTGCAAGGATGTCATCCAGGATTTAAGCAAGGTCTCGCTGAGCTTCCAGGGCGAGTGGCTCAACCAGAAGATCATTGAGGAGGGTCAGCGGGATGCTGAGGTCCGGGATCAAGGCAACTACTGAGTCGCTTCTGATGGAGTAATGAGTATGCATCTTCGGCGTTTTGGATGATCGCATGGAATATGGAAGGCGTATGGTATTGGTCTGGATTGTTAGACCAATCATTGGCTGATGGATTCAAGGCGCTAGGTTTAGATCATGATATTTCACTCTGAGGCGGACGCAGTTGTTGCACCTGGCAATGTGACTTCTAGCACGGTGGGTATACCTAAAGTCAATGGCACGATTGAGGTACAACTTCGTACCCAGAGGTTCAGCACTGCGTCACCAAGGGTTGCCAACATAGGCACTCCGTCAAGAGAAATCAATCCTTCAATCTCGGACTGACCGAATGGCAACGATCGCTCTGGGATATTCGTAGACACTTCTGCCGAGAATTTGCCATTGTCCTCATGAGCATTCTGGCACGACAGTGGGCATTCGCCGCAACGTGCAGTTCAGCGTTCCCTTTTGTGGTTGTTACTATACCCCATGACTGGTCCAGAGCTGCTTGCTGGCTAGATACCACTACGGGGCCTCCCAAAACGAAACCTTGCATAATCATTCTTCCCATTCGCTATGTTTGGTCTTTCGCTTGACGTTGTGTAGAGTCCAGTCCAAACTAAAGCCCTCCCCAATCACGTCGTACGAATAGAGACAAGATACTACTCAAGGCGGGGCAATGCTCACGAACTGCGAATGTGACCAAGTCGCGGACTGAAATTGCTAAAGACACGTGCGTCGTATCTACAATGCACTACAATACTTATAGGCCCTTTCCACCCTTAAAGCTCATCTGATAAGCAAGCGCCCAGCCCTGACCGGAGCTTTCAAAGGTATTGGTTCAGCGACAGCCACCTCCTTTGCCCGTGCTGGCGCATCGCATATTGACTTAGTGCTCCCGCACACTCTCCGGCCTCGAGGTAGCCACCTCCTCTATTCTATTTGCTACCAGAGGCGCTGAAGAACCCGCCTTAATGGTCCTAGCAATCCCTTAGATGCAACAGACCCCGACGCAGTTTCGGCCGCCGCTTCTTCAAACCACTGGGGAGTGGGGTTATGTTGGGACACTGGTCAAAAACGCCGGCATTAAGGAAGAATAGGTGTCCATCGTCCCGAGCGATCTCATAGGATGGTGGAACAGCTTCGTCATCAACAAGGAACATTTGAAGGATCCTATGCGTCCACGCGCGCCCGCGCTTCCAATGCTCCGCAACGCCCCGACATCCTCGCCCAAGTTATAATGATGCTGACCTTGCTGGGCAAATTGCTCCTACAGAATGGCGGCGCAGCTTACGAAGTTGCCAAACAGGTGCCGTGTCGATTCACGGAATTTGAGAATATGAAACACTGTGACGCGGGTATCTTGAGCTACTTTGATCAGCCTGGGTGTGCCCGAACGGGCATGGGTTAAGTTTATCGGAAACATATCACGGGAAGGATGTAACTGAAGGCGTTTGTTGAACGTTAGGATATTCGTTGAGGTACAACAGGGGTAGGTTCTTGACCAGGATTACAAGAGGCGTGGCACCCGAATTCTCGGGCGCTCGAACATCATACAACCGTCGTTGAGTCGTGTCTAGATGAGAGATATTGCTGGGCCAGTGAGGTTTGCCGTCGGTAGTCGGACATAAAGATTCCTCGGAACAGCAGTTATGCCTCACCGCCGCATGGGAGAAAATGCAAGAGTGGGAAAGTGATTTTGAGTCACAAGCCTCTTGATATTCCAGGATGTGTTTCTGAGAGGTCAACAATCACATACTGAGTAGTCACTGAGCAGTAACATACAACCGCATACAACAAAGGATTGTCATGAACTTGCCTCTGTATTACATAGTAAGGCGAAAACAGACCTGATACATCACCCAACCGCACGCTGCGCCATCGGCACCAATTCATCTACGTATTCGCAATAAGCGGCGGAAAAAGAAACAACACCAGAGTAACGACAACGGGCATAATGCTCGCCAGCGTATCCAGAGTCTTCTCGAGAAGGTCGGCGTGCTCCGGACTACAAATCAGATGCATCAGCAGACAGCATGGATCGAATAGTGAATTTGCATGACCCACTCCTTCATGAGACGCCTTGTGGCCTGGAATATGACGTATTCCTTAATGACGATGCATATGATGAGCATGCCGGCCGAGGCGAGGTAGACGAGGGGAACGACTTTGTAAGGATTGTTGTACAACGCATCGCTGATGCAGAAGTCGATGAAGCCGACGATGTTCCGAATGTGGCCTTTCTTGAAGACCTCTGGCGGTATTGGATCCTCGTCGTGATAAAGGCCGTGCTCGACGGCGTAGGCCTCCATGTCGTTTATGACCTGCTGGCCTAGATTGTGTGAGTTTAACTGAGGACGCATATCGTGAAAGCACATACGGAGAAGGCCGTAGAGTGGGCTATTGACGAGTTTCTTCTGCTCTTCGGTGTAAAGGTCTTCAGCGGTTGCAATGATGTTAGAGGAAGGCGCATCGGACATTGTGGATCTGTGAAGGTTTGCTGTGGCGTACAGGTTGTATTGTGTTGAAGTGAAGTGTAGTGAGTTAGATGGCATATGTGAAGAAATGGAACAAATTGGCCGGCATGCCTTCGGACCTGCGGAAGGTGGCAAGTGCAGCAAGAGGCAAAGGCGCAATGGAAAGAGGAAGGAGCCACCATCCTCACGAATAAACTCTCTACGAAGAAGCAGCTACTTCTAAATGCATCTTTTTTCCAAAGGCTCTTAGATCGTAAGCTCCGATGTGGGCTCCCGTTGATTACGTTCAATGGTTATCTTGCTCTCTTTCAACCAGGTCGGGACTTGTGTTGTATGACCCAGGCTTGCCCGGCATCCTGCCCGTTTCTAAGCGCTCTGGGCTAATAACGTCTCCAGCCATGGCATGCTACCAATACCGTTGCAGAGGTATCATAATTCATCAAACATTCCCACTCCACTTCGTTCCCCCAATCACCGCTCCGCCTTGCCGTCTCGGTCGAGCAGCTCCCGGACAGCTATGACTTCGGCCTCATCATACCCGCTCCGGCCTTGCGTGCTTGCGCTGTATTGCCGTACGATTTGGCCAAGTTTGGCGGTTGCAATCTCTTCCAACTTCTTCACCGACTGTGGCCTTGGCGGCACAACATCGTCCTCCTCAGCGTTTCGTTTCGACCCGGATGACTCCGAGAGCAAGGGAAGTAGCTTCTGAGATACGAGCTTCAGGCCGTAGTAGCCGCGAAGGTACGAGTCATTTAGTTCCACAGAGCGGGCGAAGTGTCGCAAAGCTAGGGTCAATGCCGGGACAGAGGTTGACCCGGAAAGGTAATGAAGGGTAGCTACTTGTGCGTGCGCCTGTCGACAACATTAGTTGGCGCTAGTCGTGGGGAATCAAAAGAGAGCAGACATACACTCCAAGCATTCGGCATGATCAGTAGGACCTCCTCCAAGCAGAAGATGGCCTGACCCAATGCGCCTGTGCTCGCATACAGCTCGCTCAACTCGGCCCATGCTTCCGCGTCGGTCGGGCTGTTCTCCACCAACACTGTCAACGCCGTAATGGCATCTGCCGTCCGCCCCAAGCTCTTGAGCACCGCAACCCTCCTCTTCCTCACGCTCATGTTTGTGGGATCTTCCTTGAGTACCTTCTCATAGTCGTTGAATATTTTCTCCAGACCCTTCTCGTCTGGTGCGAGAGCCTCTTCGTACAGGCCCTTCAGCGCGATCATGCGCTCGTTGTCAGCGCCGAAGCGTGTGGTCAAGCGATCGAGGATCTGGCGCGCTGATGCATCGTCGCCTGTGCGCAATGCGGCCAACAGCAGATTCTCGTGTATCGCCCACGTCTCAGGCGTCTCCCGACTGAACAGGAGCGACAGCGGCCACGGTAACGAGGAAGTCGGCGCGGAGGCCAGGATCAGAGGTGCCTTTTGAGAAAGTTGCAGGGCTGTTTCTGGAGAGATCCGGGAAGGTGGGGTCAAAAGGTTCGCGTGCACCATGTTGCGGGTAATGTGCGAGGCAGACGTATATCAGTCGATGGCCGTTTCTGAGAAGCAATGTCGCGCTGGAATGTAATGCGGAGAGCGCACGCTAGTGCACAGCGGACGGGAGCTCGAGCGTGCAGGGATGATGCTGAGCGTCGGCGAAAGTGCGGCTCCGGCGGGCACCAAGCTGCACCATCAGGCACGTCCGCGCTGCAACACACGCAACATCTGCAATCCACGGCGTCAGACCTGCCCAAGAGCTCACTGAGCTTCCGCCCATTGCCGCTATCAGACCACCTCATGCCGGCATATCTTCGCTGATCATGCCTGCTGGCACACGACGCTCCCGCCAACCTACCCCTCCACGACCGCTCAGAAACCCTGGTGGACAGCGAAGGGACGTCACCTGAGCAGTGCAAACATGTACGGGATGGATTGCGTTCTGTGGTATAATTGTGTAGGAGTTAAGTGTGTCTAGGTTCGAAAAATCGCTGTACGACCTCATTCGAGGCTTGCGCAACCACAAAGGCACCGAGAAAGAATATATCGATGAATCGATCAAGGAATGTCGCAAGGAAATCCGGTCCACCGATATGGACCTGAAGTCCACCGCTCTTATGAAGCTTACGTACCTCGAGATGTTTGGCCACGACATGTCCTGGGCCTCCTTCAATGTCTTGGAAGTAATGTCCTCGCCAAAATGGAGACACAAGCGGACAGGATACCTAGCCGCAGTGCAGAGCTACCGGAGAGATACAGATGTGCTACTACTGGCGGAGAACCAGCTCAAGAAGGATATTTCGAGCCCCACGCCTTCTGTTATCTCTCTGCCATTGGTCGCTATTCCGCACGTCATCAATCCGAGCATGGCGAGCTCTGTGCTGTCCGATTTGCTACCCCGCCTAACGCACTCGCACCCTTCAATAAGGAAGAAGACGGTCGTGACGCTATATCGACTAGCGCTTGTATACCCGGAAACATTGCGACCTGCGTGGCCCAAGATAAAGGAGAGGCTGCAGGACGACCATGAAGATCCAAGTGTTACAGCTGCCATTGTTAACGTCATATGTGAACTAGGATGGCGAAGACCACAGGATTTCCTACCGCTCGCGCCACGACTGTTCGACTTGCTTGTCGAGGGGGGAAACAACTGGATGGCCATTAAGCTCATCAAGCTCGTCAGTCAATTGCTCCCGAAGACAAGCCATCACTGACAGCCTCAGTTCGCGACTCTGACCCCTCTGGAACCTAGACTGATTAAAAAGCTGCTTCCCCCGCTGACCAAGATCATTCGAGAAACCTCCGCCATGTCCCTGCTGTACGAATGTATTAGTGGAATCATTCAGGGTGGCATCCTTGAAGCCGTAGAGGGTACGACCGAGGGCGAAGAGGTTGCAAGACTATGCGTTGGAAAGCTTAGGGGAATGATGGTCATTGAAGGCGATGCGAACTGTAAGCTATTTTCCACTTCGAGTACCTTGCCACATCTCATCTTCCTACAGTAAAATACGTTGCATTGTTAGCGTTTGAGAAGATCGTCCAATCACACCCTTATCTGGTCTCGCAGCAACAGGACGTGATTCTCGAGTGTATCGATGATCCTGACATATCAATAAGAATGCGCGCTCTGGACCTTGTAGTTGGCATGGTCAACAGCGAAAATCTTACAGCCATCGTTGGACGCCTCATGCGACAGCTTCGCAACGCGCCAGTCGCATCCTCCGCAGATAATCCGGCAAATGATCGCGCCCGAGCAACCGGTGTCACACCATATGCAGAGTCAGATGATTCGGACGCTGAAGAATCTCTTCGACAGCATGAACAACGGTCGGATCAACCGCCGCCCCTTCCTGAGGACTACCGTACAAATGTCATCCGCAGGATCCTTGATATGTGCTCGCGTGACACCTATTCTAATATCACCGATTTCGAATGGTATATAGATGTACTAGTCCAGCTGGTGCGCGTTTCGCCTGCAACGAAATCCACTGCGTCGGGAGAGGAAAGCGATCTTGATCAGTCAGATGACGTGGGCCGTGGTATCGGACGAGAACTACAGAACGTAGCTATACGAGTCAAGAGCGTGCGACCAGAGGCAGTTGACGCGGCGCAGTCGCTGATATTCGTCGACCTCCGCGACCAAATGTTCCCTTCTTCCGGCAACGGCGGACAAGGTGTGCTTGAATACGCTGGCTGGCTCGTGGGAGAATTCGCCTCCTACCTGACCAAGGTTGAGCCTGTCCTATGTTCTCTACTACATCCGACCTCGTTGCAGCTATCCTCAAAAACACTCGCGGTGTATCTACAAGCTTTCCCTAAAGTCTTCGCCAAATTGGCAAGCAATGAACAAGTGTCATGGACACCGGAACGAAAGACTCTGATGTCTCTCCTCATGGCCCGGATCATACACTTCCTGGAGCCATTGTCCACCCACCCGGACCTGGAGGTTCAAGAACGCGCAGTAGAATATCTTGAGCTAATGCGTCTCGCCTCCGAGGCTGCTTCTGGGACTGAGACTGGTATAGATCACGGCGAATTCACCGAGCCTCCCCTCCTGCTAACCCAAGCCATACCCGCTCTCTTCTCAGGAGCTGAACTCAATCCTGTCGCACCAGGCGCTCAGCGTAAAGTTTCCGTGCCCGACGATTTAGACCTGGACACACCTATCAATCCCAATTTGCAATACCTCCTGTCTCAAGCAGAACTAGAAGGCTTCGAAGCAGACGAAGACCATGTTTACGCGGCGTACACTGAAACCCCGGTGTCCTACACCGAAGCGCAAGCCCCGGTTGCGATCTCGGCTTCAGAGCGTCTCGATGCACCACAGAAGGAACCTACGTCCTATCAGAAAGCCACAGAAGACGAATATCTCGATCCTGACATCATCGCTCGACGGAAAGCAGAACGCAAAGAACGCTATAAGGACGACCCATTTTACATCGATCCCGAAGGCGATCGGGGCAGTGGGACAGCTACTCCGCTCGGCAGAATTGTTCGGGAAAACAATACGGAGCTCGACATTGATTCAATCCCTATCATGGACCTCGAGCTCGAGAAGCGCGGATCGTCGCCTAGCAGAGAAGAGATTGCACGAGCCCGCAGTCCTCGTCGCGCGCCTCGTCGCATAGAAATCATGGGCGATGAAACACTCGGCTCGAACGACGCGCCTTCGACTTCTTCGTCGCGCGAAGACCTCTTCTCCCCACGTTTTGCATCTGCCCAAGCTCGAGGGAAGAAGAGCGTGTTGGAAGTTGACTCTTCAGGCCTTGGCTCTCTCTCTCTTGATGACGACGATAGCTCAGGCAGAAAACTCACGCGCTTCGAGATGGAACGCAAGGAGCAGGAAGAAGCCGAAATGAAGCGTGCGCTTGCCGAGGTTGAACGGTTGAGGCTTGAGATGCAACGCGCCAGTGAACGACTAGAGGTCAAGGGGGAGACTGTAGTGAAGAAGAGAAAGAAGAAGGTCAGGAAAGCTGAGGTAGAGGGTGCGTTGTCTCTGGAGCCTACTGGCGATGCTGAAGGCGCAGGTGCAAACGGAGAGGGAGAGGGTGAAGTTGCGCCTGTCAAGAAGAAGAAAAAGAAGGTCAAAGCTGGAGGCGGCGATGCTGCTGAGGACAAGGAGGCAGAGGGCGTGGTCAAGAAAAAGAAAAAGAAGCGGAGAGTTGTTAGTATGGACGAGGTGGAGCCAGTGGTTGCTCAAGAGTAGTCGAGCACGATTTAAGGCATCTGATCGTGCTTGTGCCTTGCTGTTCACTCCCGCACAACGCTATAAGAATTTAATTGAGTGTATTGCATTCGGTGTCCGTCACCTTCTGCCAACAACTGAACAAGTCTGAATAGACCGCGACAGACAGCTGCTACGTGCATATGCTGATTCCACGCTATGAACGCCGTTTTCCCTAGAAGCTCGAAATCGAATACGAAGAAACCCTGCGCTTTGTTGTCGAAGCGGCGTACGCCTCCTTCGCTCCCGTCTCGTTCTTAGCCATGATGCGCCCTTGCTCGTTCGTACGGCTTAGAAGAAAAGCTTCAGGAGCTCGAAGATCGCACCGCCAGCCAACACAAAGCCTAGCACGACTGTCCGTATGTTAGCCGTTCGTTCTGACTTTCCGCACCCCTATCCTCCACTTTAACGTCGGATTTTCCACACGACCTTTCCCCAGAACGTGAACTTCCTTCAACTTCCAAAAAATAAAAGGTGTAACGGAGCGCTGGCGAAAGACGTACTTATCCATCCTTTGCTAATGGGCGACTTGAAATCCTGTTTCGTGCGCTTGACCCTGTCGTCAACAGGCTTGCCCATCTTGCTCTCTTCGCGGCGGGCGTAGCGTGCGTTCGCGGCGCGTTGTTGGGGTGTTTGCGCCTGTACATCGTCCGTCAGTAGTTGTTGCTCAACAAGCCGAGTAGGTAGATTGTGGAGTGTACCATTGGGGTAATCGTCGAGGTGCCTAGACACAGAGAGACTGTCGGATTCGAAAAGCAGTTGGTCAGGGGCTATGGGAGAGGCGAGGCGAGTTGTGTGCGAGTGCCGCGTGTGTGGGAGCAGCGGGTGTAGTAAAGAACGGTGGTGATGCAAGGTGTCTCTATCGGAAATGTGCGCACGGACGGACCCTTGCGGAGCGGAGGTGAACTTCGGGGGTTTGCCGTTTGCCGACTGCGTTTCCTTCCGTGGCGTGGGAGCTACGGCCATCGAATCTACGCGCTGTCGCATTGCCTTTATTCATCACCGTAGGAGGAGTTGATACGTCTGCAACCAATTTACGACTATCATTGAGCTTCGACATCGAACAATACGAATCTGCACCTCACCTGGCGCGGTTGAAAGAGCGGGTAGCTGGCAGCAAAGTCGGTGTCTGAAGCTTTGACGGATTACTATAAAGGCGCAGCGCATTGCAATACCTAGAGTGACTCAATCGCTGTTCGCTGAAAGCTCAGGAAGCTCAGTTGGCAAACACACATGGTCTTCTAACCTTCGTCAGTCCTCCGCGACGGTTCGATCGGTTCATTAACCTGGACAACCCCGCTAACACAACCTCAAGCAACAACTCACTTTCACGATGAACGCACAACGCCTCTTCCGAACATTTCCACCACGGATAGCGCAACGTCTCCACCCTATAAGGCGGTACACCACCAAGCCTACAGATCCCGCTTCACCGCAACCCCATCCACCAGCACAATCGCCAAACCCAAACCAAGCGCCTCCCTCTCTCAAGAAAGCTCCCTCGCGCGTAGGAACTTTCTACCGCAACAACACCTATCCCGTCTTGAAGTCCTTCCTCATCGCCCTTTTTACATACCAGCTCGCCTACTACGTTTGGCTCAAGCTTGAGGTCATGGATGAAAAGAGTGAACAACAGGGGACGATTAGAGGTTTGGAAGAAGAGGTCAAGAAAGCGGTTGCTCAAGAAAAGACAAATGTGTCAGATGCAGGGAAGGTGACCGAGAGGGGGGATATCAAAACAGAAGAGAAAAAGATAAAGGGATGGTTATGGTGAATGGGAGGATTTAGCGAGTGTGTTGATATGTAACCTATCTGTGGGACCAACGAGTTGTACAGTATTAGTATGTCGTTCTAAGGAAATACGTACTTTCTGTATCGGCAGGCCTCGATAAACGTATCCTCTTGAATGATTTTGAGATGTGCTTGCTGAAAGGCGACCACGGAGCTGCTTGAGAAGATCCCGTACTGCTTAGATTTTGTCCCACATCCTCTGATCTAGGGCACACGATTAAGCCGTGTCTACCAAATCTGAGCGTTGCTTAGCTGTGACGAGGGATTGGAGGCTTTAGCGGCTGCCGAACCATTGCGGTAGGAATGCTGCATGATATGTCCATCTCTAACAAACGCGTGGAACAGTATCATACATCAGTGAGGCGATCCAGCGAGCGCGAAATATGAACAGTCGGAGATCGATGAAAGAATCGCTTGTCCTACCTTCATATGCTCGAACGGAAGGCTCCAGTACGACGTGTCTCCTGTATCGTTTTGACGAACGTTCTTGTCACTCCATATTTCGCGAGATTACCTTGTCGCCCAGAACAACCACTGGTTGTAGGTAATGTTCACGCTCTCAAGGGGGTAAGTGACTAAAACCACATTTTCCTCATCTGATGCTCGGCTTTATGATAAGGGTGCGCGCTCGACCTTGATGTACTCGTTACCAGCCTTGTCAACATGAAGCGTTGCGTCAAGTTTATAAAGGCAATACGGGCTTGTCATGCTGCTATATTGACTTGAGGCTATTCAGAAAATGCTGCCAGGCTAAATTTTTGGGAAAAAGAACAGGCGAATTAGGAACCGCTGGCCATTTCACTCTGCCGTCCCAAACCCTCTACAAGCGTAGCAAGCTTCAGTACCAGGTCGTGATGGAGAGAGATCCGGAGAAGATGTTTGGATCAACATGTCCTAGGAGGCACTACACTTGAAGCGATAATAGTGTGACAAAGAGGATGTGGTACCGAGCGGATTGGAAAACCTCCAAAGATTCCCTCACGTCCAAAGAAAGACCTGGTTACTTGCAGTCCGGGCGACCCACTCAACGCTGTACTGCCGATGGCGCTCGCCATTCTATTCACACGCTTGACATAACGAACATGAGACCAAAGTACACATCCTTGCCGGACCGAAGTGAAGTATATTAGAATTACGAGGGTTACTGCCGAACCCAACCAGACCCCCCAACCATCCACCATGACCCATCAGATGCATATGCTTACAAAACCCAAGGACAACCTTCATTACATGGCTACTGTGCGGTCGCATTTTCGATTCCGCACATGACAAACAATCTTCAAGCCCTCCTCACGGGACAAACGATATCCCTTCAGAATACCAGGATCCAGTTCCCACGTCCATCACAGGTCCACTCCCGGGCGCCCTGTCCCTCAAACCACAAAGCCTGCATCGCCCGCCACACTCTCTCCTACACGCTCTGCCCTTCGTAGATAATCCGAATCCCAAAGGACCATAGCATATCGGGATACGTGAACGATTCGCAGCCGCAAATACAGGAACCAGGATGCAATCTGAAGCGAAAAATTCCCAGCTCTGGTGTAAAGATTGGTGAAGTATGGAGGTGAGATGATGATCGCTCTCTAAATTGTTGGCCCTGTCATTGTCCACCCTTACCAGCTAAAAGTGGACGTGAATTGTCTGAAGCGAGTTGTGACCGAGCCGATGAAGTAGATTCAGGCACACCTTCATCGACATCAGGTCGGGCATGTGCAGCAATTCCCGCCCTACTCCCCCAAAACTTGCGGTTTACCCCGACCAGTGCTGCCTCGCGAGACTTCGAGAAGAAGGCAAAATGAGTCGAAGTAGCCGTGCGCGTTCTCCAGTGGGTCAAGATCCAGGAAAAGCAACTTTTGTTCTCTCCCCCACATTCAAAATGTAGGAAATGTTAAAAGGATGATTAACGCTCAGTGTGCATAGCAAACTCCAGAAATGCCCATAACATGATACAATGAATGAAAGGAAAACATCGCAAATGCTCAGGAAAATGCAAGACCAAATGACGCTGAAGATCAGAATGGCTAAAGCGTACTAAAGCCCCTCCATTCCGCGGACAAGCTCGTGCAATGAATCATCGGCGCCTCCTCTTGCTCCGCCATTTACATCAAATTTCTTCTTCCTGGCGGCCATCTTGCCCCACCCGTCGTCGTCATCTTCTTGCACCACCGGGGATTTGTTCTTGAGAATGCCCTTGACCATAACAGGGTTTTGATTTACACCGCCAGACGCTTGCAAAGTCATTGAGGAACTGGACTTGGCATCAGTGTGGGTTGCAACGGGACGATAGCGTGCTGAGAGACCGATATTCGACCGCTCCGATGGTGCTATCGATGGCGTGTAGCCATTAAGTTGCGGCGGCGGTGTCATGGAGCCACCAATGGGTGTTGAGAAGGGCCGCGGGGGTTGCGGTGTCTGTTGGTTACCGACTGGCATTATAGACATCGGTCGTTGTGCAGAAGGAACATTGAGGAGGCTCGGCGCGGCGAAAGACATGCGTGGGTCGTGTTGCGGCGGCATCATCTGTTGGTTGGGGAAAGCCATTGACATGCGTGGGTCTGACATGTTGCTTGGGAATGCCATCGACATGCGCGGATCTTGAGCGTGCTGCATCTGCATTTGTTGGATCTGCATCTGTTGTGCTGCAAGCATTTGTTGCATCTGCTGGAAGTGCTGCATCTGCATCATGTCGTTCTGTTGCATGGGGTATGCCATCTGACCGCCCATCATAGGCATGCCCATGGGGGAGTTCATCATGTTCATGCCCATTCCCATCCCTTGCATCCCGGGCATCATAGACATTCGAGTGCCAGCTCCAGATTGGATAGGTGGGTTCATTTGTGCTCCAAGCATTCCAGTGAAAGGTCCTTCATGTGGCTTTTTGTTAGACGCACCGCCCATATACTTTTGCTTGGTCATGTCGCGCATATGTATCTGCTCGACCAATGACGGCTGGGACAGTTGAGGCTCAGGGTAGCCCATCATAGGCATGTTCATGTGCACATTGCCAACAGAGTCACCTGCGATGGAAGCAGGGCCCCGATTGTTGAATCCCAATGATTCTCGGTTCGATGGTCGGACCAACCCTCCTCCGATGAACGAAGCGTGCGGGTCATCCGGCAAATTTCGTGCGAAAACGGGTCGGAATGTGGATGCGCGATTGTCACCCGGTCCAGCAGAAGCTGGTCGGTCGGGTAAGTAGGACGGAATAGCGTTGGCAGGTTGGGTAGGAGCTTTGCTGTGGGCCTTGTTGGGGAATCCGTGCTGCGCAAGTATGCCTAGCGGTACATCTTCATCTTCCCACTCATCTGCTTGCAATGAAGTTTCGGATGGAAAGCCCATGGAGAAAGGTTCACTGGTGCTATCCGGACGATTGAGGCTTCCTGGCGCAGTGGTTGTCCGACGCATGTGATCTCTTGCCAAGTCCATCTGTTGTTTCTTACGCCGAGCTATCGCTTCTTGTGCCGCCCTCTCTTGCGCCTCCTCTTCATCCTCGTAGTCTTCCTCATCGGAACTGTCTTCTTGTGATTGCACCATTGCTCGTTGTTGCTGTGCGCGGAACTCAGCTTGTGTAAGGACGCGTCGACCGGACTCGCTCGCGGGAGGCTGCGGCCGGGGCTCTCCTCTCTGAGTCGATGCGCTAGGTTTGGCCACCGGATTTTGTTTTGACTTAGGCGACGCGAAGATGTCATCATCTCCACCTTCCGATATAGGGGAAGCTACAGCGCGCAACGCGGCCTTTGGTGTTGTTATGTCGGAGCCTGAGCGCGACGATAGTGGTGTCTCCAGCGAAGGGGCGGACGAGGACGATTTTGAGGTGGGTTCTTGCTCTGGGGAGCTTTCGCGCTGTGATTTTTGCGACATGACAGGTTGACGAACTACGGGCACGTCGTTGTCGGTGTAATCGTTAGCGCCGTTCAGCTCGGGACTGTAAGAGGCGACGGGCGCGTAGTGGCCATATTTGTGAGGAGGAACAGGGGGCGGAGGAGAGTCATCCTCGGGCGAACGTGGAGATGACATAAGATTATCAGCGGAGCCCCGGGAATCCCACGACTTGAGTGGAGCTTCAACCTCCAACTTGCGGTCAATCTTGATTGGCTCCGCGTGGAATGTCCGTTTACCCGCCAGAAGGGAACGGCCAGGGGATTCGGCGGCCTGTTCAGGGGATGGGTTTCGGTCAAGTCCACTAAAAAGGTCATCAAAGTCGGTCGAACCGAAGTTCATGTCTGCGTCTAGGGTCGGTGGTTTGGCAGTACTGGCATAGCTAGACGATGTCATTGCGCGAACGCGCCCAATGCCACCTGCAGGCGACGTGGGCTCTCCATAGCCTCTGTACTCTGATTGGGGAACCGCCGGCAGCTGCTTCTTGTACGTGTTTGCAGACAAGCCGCTCGGCGAGCTGCTGTGCTGTGACATGTGGGGTCTTGGGATGGCAAAGATGTTGTCGTTTGGGTCTGTGTCTGCAGAGGATGGGAGGGTGGAAGTTGAGCCGTATTGGCCGTAATTATTGTTGTTGTTGTAGGGGCGTGATGATTGTGTTCCACTGCTCGACTTGCTATCCCTGATCATGGTGTTAGCTTCGGAGCTGTATTTGGCCGAAGGGTCCAAACATACCGTTTCGATGAACCTGGCGAGTCTTCGTCGAAAGAACGATTCCGCGCCTTGTTACCTGCGCTGAAACTGCTGAAGGGCCGAAATTTGGAGGCAGATTTTTCCTGTGCTCGGCGCTTCTCCTCCGTCTTCCGCGCCTCTGCCTCGCTTGTGCTCATCAAACGGAAACCGCCTCCGCCCCCTGAAGGCGACTCGGCCCCGGGTGCAGCATCGGGACTGGGCAACGGCTTCGCGTCTTCCATGATGTTGCCCTGGGACTTGCGGCGGCCCGCGAAGCCCAACAAGCCTGCCTTGACCATGATGTAGCGATGGGAGACCGGAGATAGCTATTCTATCTCCGAGGGAAGGTTGCTAGTTGTCAAACGATGGGCGAAGGCATGCGGCTCTGGAGGTACGGGGCGGGGGAGCTGCCGTGTGGTGTGGCCGTGTGGCGGACGAGAAGCTCGACGGGGTGTATCAACGAGGGGCTGGTCCGAAATCTGCGCCGTCGAGTCAGCAAGTTGCGGTCTCAAGATACGGTGTAGTGTCTGGCTCAATGTCCCGTGTGTGTCCCAACAGATGGAGAAGGGGCGTTGTCGCTATAGGATTGAAAGTTGTTCTGTTGTTCTGGGATCTTCGCATTGTCGAATTTCCACGTCATTCTGTCCATGGCCGGATGCCTGCAATATGCCCGCGTCTGGCTGTCTTGGAGGGCGTCTGGGACAATTGCCCCTCGGCACTGCTCTGTGGGCCAGCTGGGAGCGGTACAAGCGCGCAAGGGCGGTGGTCGGTAGGGTTGCGATGCTCGTGGCGTGTCGGAAGGCCGGGGTAGGGGTAACGCAAGCAGAGGAGCGACTTACCGGACACTGGTGTACGGGTGGCAGGCGATGCGGGAGCGCAGAGGTCAACGAGCGACAGAAAGGACGTCGAAGGGGCGTGGGAAGCGAGCCGGACGGCTTGCGCTTTGAGGTGGGCGGAGGGAGAGGAGACGTTGGCGAGCACGGGCCCCCCGAAAGTTGAAAATGATGGTGGTCGCGGGCGGCGAGGATGGGATGGGATGGGTTGGGATGGAATAGGGTAGGGGCAGTGGCCCGATGGGTCTACAACGGCGATGCAGGCTCGGGGGCAGGTCCGCTACGGTCGGCGGCCGTCATACTGTACACGGTAGGAAGCGTGTGCGGAATCGCCCTCAGCGCCACCGAGGCTCTCTGCATGGGCGTGCCAGTGGCAGGCAATAGACCAGACCGGGGGGCTCTATTCTTGTCCGGTACGGTGGACCTCGTCCGGCCGTCCTCTGAGACAGGCTCGAAAACACCATGTCTCGATCGCGTCCTCCCTGCCGACGCACCGCGCTTGCGTCCAGCCTCTGTCCAGCCTCTGTCCAGCCTCTGTCCAGCCTCTGCAGACTTGCCTCTCCTGGCCGCCAGGACGGCGTGTCCCCAGCGAGTGGCTGCCGGCGCGTTTGCACACGGCCTGCGCGGCGGCAATAGATCGACGGCAGGGCTACCGGGGTGAGGACATCATGTAATTGTGCATTCAGGCTCAATGCAGGGACATAGGGACATCAAACTTCGAAGACGTGCACTCATGGCCCCGAGAAGTGCCCGCGGCGGCGTCTTGGCCGCCCCCCAGCAGCCTTTTCCACCGCCCGAAACGGCCACCTCTCCCCTCGACGTTGCAGCCGCCGACCACCACCTTCCCGCCTCCCCTCCAGCCTCCCCGCCATGACAGACAGCAGCACAGCGAACAGGAGAGATGGTGGTGCCATGGCCCGTGGCGCGGCGCCCGGGGGACGCGCAATGGGCCCGCCAGTCCCCGGTGTGGTGGGGGAGCAATACCGGGCCCCCTCCTCTGCTGCAAGCCACAGGTAGAAGCCTCCCGGGCCTGTGTCTTGGGTGTCTTGGGTGGTTCGCCAGCCGTTCCCTCTCGTGGAACGTCCCGCAACCACGCTGCTGGCCTTTGGCTCTCCCGCCTCTTCACACCTGTTCTCGCCCAGCCCCTCTATGCACTTCGATCGCGCTCAGGGTTGCTTGCGCAATCCGCTCCTGCATCTACAGCCCGTGGCGTGATGGCGGCCCTCGCTCTCGGCATGTCCCAATATACGTCTCGTCGATCCATTGCACATCATCGCCCGTTGGTGCTCGCTACCCACCTACATGGCATCGCATGCTAAGCGCGTGCCGGTGCTAACTGACCTTGGAATCCAACCGCCCCGCAGCCCCAGACGTCTTCCGTTCCCTGTAGCATCATTCTCTTTGTTCTTCACATACCCCGTTCAAAAGTACATCGGATTTGCTTGTGGTCAGGCTCACACACAAATTTCTACGCCCGTAACATCAGACATGCCTCGATCCATGTGTGTCTGCCTAGTATACGAAGGTTTGGCGCAGGTGTTGCCATTGCAGCCGGGGGTCAATACCGGTCAACACCATGCGTGCGCAACACCATGCACCTGCATCTAGCACCAACCTACAATAATTTTCTCCACTCCACTCGAGGCACTGTACGCACCTTGTAATCATATCAACGTGTGGCGGGGTAATCTTTGCTGCCTGATATTGATGAACCTCCAGCGCCCTACTGCTGCGCCACACCTCGAGAGGTACAAAGTTTCCAGCTCTTGTTCTTTAGGGGCCAGAACCACCAGCAAAGGCAGTCATTCCAGCTTAGTCGACGTCCCTTGAATCACCGCAGCTAAGTGCACTCATGCACGAGTCTCTCCTCTTGGATACTTCTACCTCACCGTGTAATGGGGATCGACTCCGAGGGACTTACTGTGCCGATTTCTCGTAACCGAACGGCGTCTGCTGGACCGCGAACGGCTAACAAGTTGGGGGTACACCTGTTGGCGACCCCGCAAGTTGTACTACGGTATGACCAGTATGTCATGGTTCAACGACATGGGCGCTGTTCAGTATCACGGGCCCTTGACAACACATACAACACCTGCAGATGAGACCTACCTACTGCGTTGGCTGTTTGCTCCCGATATAGTCCAATGCACGCACACTCTCAAGGAAGATTCATTAGCCTCCTGGCCCTTTGTAACACAACCACCTCGGTGGAGATCGCCTACATATCCACCTTCATACGCCAGGAAGCGGACCTATGAATGCAGCATATGTACAGAGAAGCTGCCATTGAGATGCTTCCTCAATCGTTGTAGCACGGTAATGCCTTCTACTTGCTATCATCACCTCGCATTAAAATGGCCCTTCCCAGAGAATGTTGGTAGACAACGCGAAACCGAGAACTCGGAGCCTGTCTGCAGATCTTGTCTCTCGAGATATCTTACTGAGCAATTTCGAACTCGGGGCGCTGAGCGCATTCAATGCATCAAAACGGGATGCACGCCACCATATCCTGATCAGGCATGGAAGTACTTCGCAATTCACTTCCTACCCAAGGAGCTTCGGAGCAGCTTCAACGAGGAGCTGGCGCGGGCAATTCACAAGAGAGACACATGGATCTGCCCAGCGGACTGCGGCTGCGAGATAGGCTGGACCACCACACCAAACAGGACAAATGGATGGCCGCACGTCGAATGTCCATCCTGCAACGGCCGTTTCTGCGCTACGTGTCGTGTGCCCTGGCACGATGGCTTATCATGTCAGAAATTTCAACGCGCGAGCCGCTGGCAGAAACAGTCCTATCCTACGACCGACACCTCACCATCTTCGCCATGTACGATAAGGCACTCGTCTGACAATTATGTTATCGACAAGAAGGACACAGCGTTCAACTACCGCTCCCTCCGTGAAATGCAGGCCCGCGGCGCACGCCTGTTTCCTCGCTGCCAGACACCTATTATCAAAGATGGCGGGTGCAATCACATGTGGTGCATCAAGTGTGAATTGCATTTCACCTGGCGGGAGGCGGAGAAAGTGTATGCAATCAGGCAGGACAATGCTGTGGTGAAGAGGTTCAGGGGGCCCCTTCGATGCATCGGCGCATGGGTCTGGATGCAGAGGGCGAAGTGGGGAATGTGGAGGGAAGGTAAGCGGAAAGGAGCGGTCATCTGCGGTTCCGATGACAATAGAAGCTATGGTTACAATCAAGGTCATGTAGTCTTAGACGAGGATGAGGGCGGTCGTGAAGATAACCATGAGGAGAACGAAGCGGGAGCCGAAGATGGAGAACGGGAGTGGATATGCCGCAGAAGAGTTGTATTCGCTCGAGATGGCAAGACTGTGAGTAGGTCAACGAGGATTGATTGAGACCCTTTAGCTATGCGGTGATTCTGTGAGAGCAGGGGAAGCAAGCTAATCATGCGGGTAGGGCAGAAGAGTTCGTAATCAGAGCTAGAACAAGTTCGAGAAGGAACAGTTGGGTAATGCACGGAAACAGTCCTAGGCCTCTCGCCGAGAACAACGACGAGCATCGATTGATGATAACGACAAGATGGTAGCCGAACACGAGTCTACTGGCACGCCGTATTGAGATCAAACTGCTTCTAACCCAGCTGAAGCGCTTCTGACCATGGCTCACGGTTGTCTGAGGCCATCTGGAAGCGAGCCGTCGAGTGCTTCTTAAACAAGCAGGTGTAATATTTCGAGCGAGTTGAAGATCTATAGGAACAAGTAGAAATGATTCAGCCTAATGGCTTGCCATATTCTAGACGTAATCAGTACAGTGTCTCTCTATGTCTATGATTTTGGATATCAAGCTATGACAGATGAAAGCCACATGTCAGCCATGCTCAAGGCAAAGCCATCACCATTTAATCATTTCCTTATACGATGAACGGCGTCACCAAGTAATCGCCTTCATCCTATGGTGGTTACAATCTCAATCTCACACGTTTGAGCGTCTCGTAAGCGTCAATGCTGCCATTGACAAGCTTTACGAGCCTCTCACTCAATACATCCCCAAACTCGCGCCTCCACCCCTCTTTCAGAGTCTCCATGTCTGGTTCCCCTAGATTCAGCTTTATTTGCTCGATGCCGCTACTAGCCAGAATTGTACTCTTCATCCGCTTCTCCATCGTTCCCAGACCACTCAAGTCTTCCTTGTCTGCAGCCTTCCACGTGAAGCGTACCCTGTCTTCGTGTAGCCCAATAGCCTTCACGTACTTCTTCACAAGAGCTTCGTTTCCAAGGTCTTGCGCATCCAGAACAATCGGATACTCAACCCCATCAACAAGGCTTTTGCGATCAAATTGTTTTGTCGATTGTGCATAGAACTTATACATGGAAAGACTCCAAAGGTATGTACATTCCCACTGTTGAATTTTCTCTTCGATCATAACAGTTGAGATGCCTTGGTTGTCGATGGCTGTACGCAGATTGCTTGGGAAAGTGAGGGCGGGATGGCGGATGAGGAAGGTAGGTTTAATGTGCTGCAGGAGAAATGTGTCAGGTAGGCAAGTTACATTGTGTTCCTCTCTAGCTTCGCTTGGCTGGGAATTCTTCCAGTTGACTTGAAATTGTATTGCGGAGCTCGAGCCGCTCTGTCCATTTTCGTACAGACGTGCTTCAGCAACGGGATCAACCATCCAGTGCAGATGCTCTTTGATAAAGGAGCTCTTGCCGTGCTTCTCAGCCTCTTGAATCAAGTCTATCCAGTCATCGAAGCTGCCTTGCATCACGGTCATCAGAGCCGTCTTCTCTTCTTCCGTCCAGTCTTGGATCGGCTTTCCTGGCAGAGAATATCTGAAGCGTGGAACGGCTGCCGGAAGGAAGAGATATCCGTCCAGATTATTAGAGTGGCGGTGAAGTGAGGGCTGTTCTTGAAGATTCAATAGCTTGAGTAGCAGATGCGATGCTGTACGGGGTATTGTGAAGACCATATGATGATCTAGTTGACAGGGAGACGGCTGAGTTGTTGCCATGATTGCCTGTTCAGGCGAGTTGTTTGCTATTTTCCAAAATGCCGTGGTTATGTCAGAAGCAGATAGGACGATTGTCCGTCTATAACATACCGGAGGTACAGCTACCTTTGTAGCAAAGTGCAGTTGTCTATGTTTAGTCCAGCACTAGGCGGAATTCAGCCCTAGTGTATCCAACGCTGACGACCCCACCCGTAAAATGCAAGAAATACACCAATCGCGTGTCCTGATAGATGTCGAAAGATAGCATTATGAATCAATCTAATGATGTGATCGAATCCTACTATGTGTCCTCAACAGGACCTGAGGACCGCTGGACCGAAGTTTTGCTCCAACGTACAGCGCTTCACAATAGATGCCTATCCTTATCGCTAGCTTCTGCTCCTGATCGTCGGTTACAGATCGATGTGAGCAGGCTTCGTAGGTGTTCGAAAAGGTTTTCTTATGAGGAAGGCTATAAGTCCCGATGCGTAACCACGGTGACGTTGCAATGTGTGACTGATAGCCCTTTAGTCTCTTGCTATCTGCTCCGGCGTAGGCAATCGCGTGTTCAGCTGTATGCACCAAGTCGTCTCGTTCTTCTTTACACTGCAGGATGGAATCTAAAACTGAGCAACCATTTCTTGCAGTTCTGCGCGTGGACGACCTCTACGTGGAGACTTCTGTCGGGATGATATCTGGCTTCATTGGTGAATCGTTCTTTTGCGTGGCATCGTCACCATCGTTAGTGAAGGGCGGACTCTGTCAATGTACGTACGCTCAACGTTATGACGTGCTTCACCGTTCCGGACAATGGATGGCATCGCGAACAGGCCGTTGTGCAGTCTGCTCAAGATTGAGCTTTCGTTTGTCGTGATGGTGGGTTTACCTGGAGTTTAGTGCACCGTTTTCTACCTATGGTCAGCAAGATTTCGCATCGAGTAGACGCGGGGGAGGAAGATATTGACATATCACTAGTCGTGCGCCCTATCTGATTCAAGTCCAGATGGCGTGCCTGTAAGATGGTCTTCCATACATCAACTGTGATAATGCTTCAAGATGATGTCCTGCGACCACTGTATTCGGTCCACGAATGATGCATCCGTTCTGTTGCTTAAAGCCATGCACATAAGTTCCCAAACATCTTGCAATGCACACTATACTAAGCCCGTTCAGCTTAGCCCTCGAGCCTCCATGCGATTGCACCGCAACTACAAGAAAGGTAACTCGTGGTTTGGAGCAAAAGTTTTGCCCCACATTTTCCACGCACTCGAGAAAAATTCATAAAGCGGCTCTACGTCGATCCGAACCCAAGGCGCGCGCGAGAAGATGGAACATTGCTTGAAGGTAGCAACAGCGCACATGACACCTGAGGTGTGCATAAGGAAACAAAGAGAGTGCATGAGAAACGCGAGCGATTCATCACTGTACAAGTACAGTTGACACAGAGTTCTGACGCTGTCGGGAGCTCTGCGACCGTTGGTGTTTGGTCCCTTCTCGCGCGGCTGGACCCGGCCATGCCAAAAAGGGAAATACTGAACTATCGAGGCACCGCTGCGCGGATTCCTCAGACAGAAAAGAAACCTGAGATGCTT
The DNA here is from genome assembly GCA_025388405.1 of Paraconiothyrium brasiliense. Classification (NCBI taxonomy): domain Eukaryota; kingdom Fungi; phylum Ascomycota; class Dothideomycetes; order Pleosporales; family Didymosphaeriaceae; genus Paraconiothyrium; species Paraconiothyrium brasiliense. The sequence goes on along the minus strand of JANBXC010000010.1, from coordinate 434,448 downwards.
TGAGGCATGCTTCTTTGCATCAGGCACAAGAGGCTGTGCTGGAGTGGGTATGGTGGGCCAGATTCCGATTGGCTCGAGGTGCCGTCCGTCGTTCATTGGAAAACCGTGCGCAACGAAAATGCATCCCCAGATTCCCTTTACCATAAACGCCAGCATCGCTGGCTTCAAGGAACTCAAACGCATGATGTTGAGCACAGCCATCTTCCCGAAGTCGCTGTTTTCAAACCGCAACAACGATGATCGTCTCTCCCGCCCCATTCGTAAACCAAACTGCCGTCAAAACAAGGTGCCGAGCGCTACATCTAGCCTTCCTACCACCTCTGCATGTCATCTCCGTTTGAGGAAGCTACAAGGAAGTCTTCTGTCCGATCGTTTCGGGACGAGGCGTTTCTACCCCAGGTAGAGTCCGCGCGGTATCAGAGTACGCCAATTCGAAGAGGGTCTGAGCTGACATCCGGAATATAAAGAGGACGGTGATTATACCCGGTTTGCTCTTGGTATCAGCCGCTTCGACTAGCAGCTACATTATCGCAACCTACATCAATCTCTCTCGAAATTCTTACAGGTGAAGCCGGCTGGTCCTGATTCTAATCGCTATTCGAAACCCGTCTCTGAACAATACTTTCAGCATCTCTCATTGTACAATGGCGCCTCTTCTCAAGTTTGCTGTTCTTTTCAACCGTACGATCATCACATACATCGATTGAATGGCTCACTGACCTGAAGACAGTCTCGCTTTACGTTGCTGCTCAGGGGACGCAGTTCATCACTGGCGCTTGTACTTCTGATGCGGACTGTGCATCTGCATGCTGCGGGTTCAACACTGGAAAATGTGCTGCTCCCATACCAGCGCAAGAAAGAGATGGTGGATGCGGATTCGGTAGTGCTCAATCTAACGCGGGCCCGAACGCGAATACTGGAGCCGCTGCAGGTGGAACTGGAAGTGCCGCCGCCGCCTCCAGTAGCGTAGTAGCATCCCCTGTTGCAACTTCAGCGGCAGGCACAGGCTCCGGAAAGGCACTAGGAACTCAATTCATCACCGGCGCTTGCGCATCAGATGCCGAGTGCGCGTCTGCTTGCTGCGGCTTCAATAGCGGAAAATGCGCCGCTGTGATCCCTGCCCAGGAAAGAGACGGAGGATGTGGATTTGGCAATGCTCAACCCAACGCCGGTCCAGGGACGAATACTGGGAGCGATAACGGCAGCGCGGCCGTTGCTCAAGCTCAGTCAGGCAGTAGCCAGGCTTCTGCTCCGGCCAGCGCTGTAGCATCAAGTTCTACCGGCACCGCTAGCGGTGCCGGAACACAGTTCATCACTGGTGCCTGCACCTCGGATGCCGATTGTGCGTCTGATTGCTGTGGTTTCAAGTCTGGAAAATGTGCCGGGCCAGTAGTTGCGCAAGAACGCGATGGAGGGTGCGGTTTTGGAGACGCACAGCCCAATGATAATGCGGCGAAGGCGCTTCAGGGAAGGAGCCTCGGCAGGTTCGGAGCGAATTTCATGTGAACGACATTGATTGAAAGAACCAGAGAATGGAGATGTATGGGTAATGGCTGAAGGGTGGTTTATGGTTGAGATTTCCTCAATTGAATGTCCACGTGGTTGGGGCGGCTAAGCAACACCATCTGCAGAGCAGACCTTGTTCAACCATGTTTGTATGGGCAAATAGTTGAGCTTTGTGCTCTTGATCGTCAATTGAGTCTTCGGTGTCTCGTCCTCGCTTGTAGACAGCCTCTCATGTTAAGCCATCTACGGCCAGCCAACACTTCATAAAGTTATCATCGCGACCTCGTGTTCTATGTCATTGATGCCGTAATCTTTGCGTCTGCTCTTCCAACATCTCTGGCTATGACAGATTCTTGTTTAATCACAATACTCGCTCGTGCACCGCATTTTGAACGCTAATTCACACCCGTGCAAGTGTTCGCCTTTACCAGCGCGACCACTGCCTTTATTGGGAACCGGTGTCGTTTATGGGTAATTGTCGAGATGTCTCTAATACCTTTACAAACACTCTATGGATTATATTCTCGTGGTTTCCATCGTTGTAAATGTATATGTTCAAGTCAGTATTACACTGGCTGCCGCGCGGGGGACGTTCATTATAGGCCAATTCAACAAGGCGTCATCAAAGTCACTGCTATTTCTCATTCGGTGAGTGAGAGAAGCTAACGGTCTGGATTGATTTTCAGCAAGTGCGCAAGTTCTAAAATTATGTGATGTGCCATCTTTAGAAATTCTATTGAACTTATTGTCAAGATATTACCAAGCGCACAGGTTTGCTCGGAATGTTTTAGGATCTCATGTATAGCAATAACAGATCATATGAACGTTTGAGCATCAAGTGATGACGCTCGTTGGACTTTCGGCTGGATATTATTCTACTGCTGAAGAGCCACCATCCGACACAACGAAATTTTACCGCTCTAGATAGGCTTCTCAATGAACCTGTAATAACTCTGAGTCGCACACCGAGGAATAGATATGGAGAACTCCGATTAAGGCCCGAAAGAGTCCACGTTATACCATGGTATCAAGGTAAGCATCTCCCACCAATAGAAAGTAATTGCGCACCGCCCCCACCTAGTCTCTTCAGCTTACAAACGGAAGAAGTTTAGTGACAGTGCGACCGGGGACTGACCTGTAGATATCCACCGAATGTGGTGCATGTGATACATCTGGTGAAAGCGTTGACCAATTGGCACTAATTGCGCACGTAAAGTGTTATGCATGCATTTGAGGCACGGCTCGAGCAGACATTATGACGTCGGCTGTGCATGCTCCAAGGTCTTGAGTGAAGGTGTATTTGTAAAGAAGGATGATTTGACCGGAGATAGACAGACTGCTTTCCAAGATTAGTCTTGATATGCTCCACTGGCTTTGTTGCGTCCACTCCACTCCTACTCAAAACAACATAAATACAGCAAACCTATGCCCTCGAATCTAGATCCGGCCACAATCCACCTTTTTTGTAATAGATTTCGAGCCACCAAAATGCCTGAACCTCCAGATTACACTGGCTACGTCTTTCCAGGCCGGAAGAACCTCCACCACGACATCTACCCGACCATCTCCGCGGCGCAAACACCGTCACTCAAACAATCCGGGAAGGTCATACTGATCACCGGTGCCGGCCGCGGCATCGGACGTGCCACAGCACTTCAATACGCCCATGCAGACGTTGCTAGCATTATCATATGTGCTCGAACGGCTGTTGAGCTCGATGGAGTGAAGTCAGAGATTGAGAAAGTCAAGGGCAGCATACGGGTACACAAATTCTCGCTTGACGTAACCGACAACATCGCTGTGGCTCAGTGTGCTCAAGAAGTGCATAGAACAGAAGGTCGTTTGGATGTGCTGGTCAACAACGCCGGCAGCAGCGCTCCTTGGGTGCCGATCTCAGAGGGAGATCCCGAACGCTACTGGAATAGTATCACGGTGAATGTCAAGGGACCCTATCTCTTCCTTCATGCTTTCCTGCCGCTGCTACAGTCCACAGCTCAGGAATCCAATACCACCACGACGGTCATAAACGTGACGAGTATTGGGGCACACACAATCTACCCAGGTCTGAGTGGTTACTGCATGAGCAAGGTGGCACTGAACACATTAACTCAGTTCGTGGATGCTGAGTACACCGAGAAAGGTGTTCAGGCTTTTGCACTGCACCCTGGAGGCATAGACACGGAGATGGCTCGGTCGGATGGGACATTTGTCAAGGGGTTGGAAGGGCGTAAGTGTCAATCTCATTGTTGGACTCGATGTTTTCTAAGGGTTGTGCTGATACCGCGCAGTCTTGATTGACACCGTGGAATTGCCCGGGGGCTTCTGTGTTTGGCTGAGTGCGGCAGAGAGAAAGTGGCTCAGTGGACGATACTTGGCTGCCCCGTGGGATGTCGAGAAGTTGGAGCAAATGCGGAATGAAATTGTCAACGGGGACAAATTGAAAGCTAGAATCGTGCTTTGAGGCGAGTCAGATTACAGGATACGTCTTGCATGTATTGTGGGCAATATAGGCTTCAAAGAGCGAATTGGAGCATTGTCGAGCAGTAGTTGAGAGTAGGCGCAAGATGGGATCTCTCATCTGCCCTGTTTTGGTTACAACTATCCGCTGTCCTTGCCTACCCACATGCAGATCCTCTGAGGAGAGTATGTACTAGATCGAATGCTGTCTTTGCACAACGGGTCCACTAGCTTATCCAGACTCTCAGATGTCAGCCTTCGTAGTCGCACCAATGGCCTCTCCACTATTCGGAATCAAGAAGTCACTCGCGGGCACCCTCCCATCGCTCGTCCTAGCCTTCTTCAGTGTGCTCGGATCCACACTGACAAAGCTCGAATTTGACCATGTCCCACTTTGCCACGAATTACTTGAAGCCTTGACGGTTGACACAAGTGCCACTTGCGCGCTACCAACATTGACCGCTGCAATGTTAGAAGTGAGGCTTGAGCTTGAGCTGCGGAAGTTGAAGCCTGTGTCTCCGTTGTTCCAGGCCGTGTTCCGTTCCACAGTAAGGCTTCCAGGATTGCCATTGTCGATGAAGCCCTTCTTAGCATTAGCAAAGGCAATACTGTTGCGTACGATGTGGTTCGCGGGCGGGTTATCGGTGATTCCGAGCTTGAAGCCGTTGCCGTCGCCGTTGAAGTCTGAGAAGCCCCAACGATTGAATCCATTCCCCCATGCGTAAACCTCCTCCAACGTGACTGGGGAGCCGAACATGAACAGGTCAAGCCCATCATCGACGTTGTCCCAAAGGCGCGCGTTGCGCAAGACGTTGCCCTCGCCAGTACCTGATTTGCAGGCAAAACCATCTGCTGATTCGCCGTTTTTGCGGGGATCACGGTTACGGTAGGAGTCCAAGTAGAGAACAGTATTATTGGAGGAAGCCCCTTCGAGTTGGAAGCCAGTTTCGTAATTGTCATGGGTGGTGATAAGTTCATAGTAATTGTGGGAAGCGTCACGGGCGTAGATACCGTAGGGTCCGTTGATTAGCCTGTGTAGCTTGTCAGTCAAGACAAGGTCGATAAAGATATGATACTAACTCCAGGTTGTAAAACTTCCAGTAGTTGGCATATTGAATATGAAAGATTCCACGCTCCTTGTTTGGGAGTGACTCATCAAGTCCGTATGGAGTGCCGGGTAGGTCTTCGCCATCAATGATGACCTTCTCTATTTGGTAAGATCGCACGGTTATGGGTGATGTACGTGTGCCGTTCGTCTTGAACTGGATGTTCGTTGTGGGCTTGTAGGTACCAGCACGAAGATAAATCACGTCGCCTGCAACTGCAGCGTTGACTGCGGATTGGATGGACCCGTATGGTGATGTCGAGGTACCAGTGCCAGTTCCTGTGGGTGAAACATATAACTCCTTTGCATGTGAAAAGCCACTCAGTGCACATGCAAGCACAAGAGCAACATTGTGTTTGCGAAGCATGACGTCGGATTGGAAGCAGAATTCGATGAGAGTAAAGAAGAACCACGGTGACCGTAGTTCGTAATAGCAACAGTACTGTCTTATAACTCGATAATATTGCGCCGAGCCAAGCTGAGAGGTAGAAATTTCTCCGCCAGATGCACCATAGCATCACCTTAGGTGGTCTCCTATCCGCTACAAATGTTCTGCTTGTCAGGGATCGATGTTCGTCTATTTGATTAGGTACCGCATGAACCATGGTGAAACGATCTCCACCAATCAGAGCACAACTGGGTGGATCATTCCGCTGTTTTACTAGGATTGCAGGACAGCCTTGGCGAGAAACTCAACAGACCATGGACATTAACACACATGTCCATGTGAATATATCGTGCCCCCAGAAGCAGTGGTTTTTCATTGTATGAGATCAAGCCGCCGATTCAATGCAAGAATACCCGTACAAACTTCCATAAGACACATTATGTGTGCCTCTCCAGGGCGTGGCTCAACTCGTTATCAGCTTTCAGTTCTTTCTCTGCGCTATCAATGACCGCCCTTAGTCCCTCCGCGCAATCTTCCAGTAGTTTTCGCTCGTCTTCATCCAGCTGCATTGGCATGGCACGCAATATTCCCTTCCGGCCAATGACCGCTGGCATGGAAAGACAGCAACCAAGCTCTGGTTGGTAGAACGACAGTGGGCGCACCGTACGGCTGTCGAACAAGATGTACTTGCAGATGCTGGCGGCCACGTTACCGATGCCGTACGCTGTGCATCCCTTTGCCGCAATGATAGCACCGGCTGCCCCGCGTGTGTGGCTTTCAATGTCGGCCTTGAACTCGTCGGACAGCTTAGCCGACAAAGCGAGACGTAGTGGTGTTGATCCAATGCTGGCGTTGCTCCACGCAACGAATTGGCTGTCGCCGTGCTCTCCCAGTACGTAGGCATCGATGCTGCTGGGACTGACTTCGGCCTTTTGCGCTAGAATACCACGGAGACGTGCAGAGTCCAGACTTGTGCCTGTGCCGAGAACCTGTGATTCTGGAAGGCCGGAAAGCTTACGAGCGAAGTATGTAAGGATGTCTACCGGATTGGCGACGAGAAGTAGGATTGTGTGGGGCGAGATGGGTGACATCGATGTGAAGATTGAGGAAAGGATGTGTAGGTTACGGCTGAGAAGGGAGAGACGCGTTTCGCCTGTTATTAAGTTAGGAACAGCATGAATAGTGGAAAGCTGCATAGAGCAAGCTTACCAGGCTTCTGCTTAGCCCCCGCGGTGATAACCACGACATCCGCCTGTCCCGCCTCTTGATGCGTCCCAAGCCTTATCCTCGTCGCAGCCCGCCCACCATACGTTGCATCGCCCAAGTCTCTCACCTGCGCTTCTAATAGCTCTTTCTTGGGATCGACCAGTATGACCTCACTGCAGATAGGGTTTTGAAGAAGGGTGTACGCGACGGTTGCGCCAACGTCGCCAGCGCCTAGGATCGCAATGCTGGTCTTAAGACGCTGCTCTGACATCTCGGTATGTTGCTGAGTTGTTGTTGGATGGATACCTGGTCGGAATGCTGTGGGGCGTCGAACTATGTCCTTACTAATTATGGTAAAGACGTAATGGGGTCGCTCAAAATAAGTCGTCCTTTCCGAAGCGTCAATGGTAGCTGCGTTCCGAACAACAAACACAGGTCTCGAAAGCCTTATACTGTTGATGGTATTGTAAGTGGCAAGTCACAAGTAGCAAAGTTCTTTCGGTATCAGGAGATTCACGTATGATGCTACGCTTCCGCGCCAAGGGCTAGGCGTACCTACGGTAGGTTCAGCCTCGCGTACCCCGCTGATTAGACGTGGCCCGTCTACTTTTCGACAGATTGCAGGTTTTCTTTGAAGTTGGATGATGCTCATAGAATATATGTGCTATTGCATAGTGGTAAGTGGTACCTCGCCCATTGATTGGTATGGCTTGCACGGCAATTGGCGGCCTGCACTTCCGAAGGCGCAGGCGTAAGCCTTGTACAACAACACAACAAGTCGTCAGGTTAAGGGATTTTATCTGTGTTTGTCTAGTAATGCCGGACCTACGGTCTGCACTCAATACTTCAGTTCGCAGGTCGTGACGTCTTCGGTAAAGTGCGCCTCCCGATATACCCTCGTCCACCACAAGTACCACGGCACAATGGTCAGCTTGATCTTATGTCCCAACCATCCTGCATCATTCACTGTTTTGATCACACTCTGGCTTTCGTCAAATGCAATGTCGATTCGTTGTCTTCTCAGTCTTTCATATGCATCAAACGCTTCCTTCACGAGCGCCCCGTCATTTTTCTCCATCCACCGCCCTAGACACCGCGCAAACAACACACCGTCTTCGAAAACGATACCCGTCGACTCTCCTTGGGGAGGCATGGCGTGCGCGGAGTCCCCTATCAACATGACGCGGTCGGTCGCCCACTTGCCACCTTTGCTAAGTGTGAAGACAGGCCAGAGGTAGAGATCCTGGGCGTCTTCAATGACGTGGTTGATGAGGGGATTTACGGCGCCAGAGTAGCGTGCAAACATTTCTTTTCGTGTCTTTTCAGCATCTGCGCCGCGGGCTTTCCAGCCGTCTCGGGAGGCGATTTCGGGTACTTGCATGAGGGCTCCCACGTAGATGGAGTCCTTCTTCTCGTCGTGGAAGGATGTTAAGAGGATGCCCCGGCGCCCAAAATTCATACCAGACGTCTCGAAGTGCGTCTCTTCGTATGCGCCCGACGCCGTCTTGCGGCGAGGAGCGAAACCGAAGGCATTGCATATGCCAGAGTATATGCCTTTGCGCTCAGGTTCAACATGCTTGAGGCGGGTGACAGAGTGAATGCCATCGCATCCAATGAGGATATCTGCACTCACAATCTCGCCGTCTTCGAATGTGAGCCTAACGCCATTTTTGTCTTCCTGGATTTCCGTGGTCTTCTTGCCGCATATGAGCTTGATGTTGGGGTGCTTCTCGATAGCAGCCAAGACACCTTTAAGGCTTTCTCCTCTGGTTATCCTCAGCGCTGTGAAAGGGGGATTGCCCAGGCCTTTGCCTTCTGGGCCACGAAAGCTGCTTTCAGACAACTTGGTCCCACTGTATAAGTCGAAGACTTCGACCGCACCGCACTCCTTGCCGTAGTTGTTTGCCCGGATTTCCTGCAAAGCGCCGAGATGTGAAAGGAGGCGGAGAGCGTTGGGGGTGAGATTGACAGCTCCGCCGATGGTTGCAGGCTCAGATCGAACTTCGTAGACCGTTATCTGCGGCGGTGGTCGTGAAGCTGGAGCATATTTCGTAAGAGCAAGAGCTGTGGTCAAGCCCGCTATTCCGCCGCCGAGAATGATGATATCGCATAGTGGTTCTTTCTTAGGCATAATTAAGCAGGCGATAGGTTGGTTGCGTGCGAAGCAGAGGTTCCCAAGTCGCTCTCGAGCATCTCAAGGTTGGATGTGTTCCATTATGCATTTGATCTGATATTGGTAGGATAGCACAAGTTCCGTTCCGGTGCAGTAGGGCTGACTGCGCGAGCGTCGGCAAAGGTTGGGGAACCGATGGTCGTCCCGAACTAGTTGGGGGTACCAGCCTTCCGCAACAATGTGCGAGGTACGAGCCCGCTCCAACCAACAGTAAAACAATGTCTTGCAAGCATATTTCCGTCACTCTAATCTGCGTCTCGAAGCCATGTCTGATTTGTGTTTTGTCGCAACGTCATGATGCCAGTAGCCTTGCAGTGTTCGCGGTACCTAAGAACCATGCTCAAAATAGCATGACGACGAAAAACTTTACTACAACATGTTCTGCTCCGCCCTCCTCTTCTCCAAAAGGCGTAGGGCTCGCTGGCGCCGCTCGTCGCGCAATGTAATGAATACCTATGTTGCGTCAGCCAGAAGCTGTTACGGGAAAAGTGACCGCATCGGCATACCCAGAACCAGATCGTGAGCTCCACGAAACCAAATGCAAACACAAGACTGTTCTTCAAATGATCACCAGCGCCCCGCCCGCTGCTCGCGAAGATGCCTCCCTGCTTGAACGCGTACGAGTATCCCGTCAGGCCGAACAGAAAGGCGAGCCGGACGGGTGTTTGCGTGCCCCAATATGCTTCCGTAGCTTCTTCCGACATAGAAAGTGCAGTAAGGTCGGTGATACCGAGGAAGGCAAGCAGGACTGCAATGAAGCCCGTGGCAGCGGAGGGTTTGAGGAATTCACGTGGCGTCGGCTGCGCAAGTCAGTCCACAGGCTCAGTCAGATGCGTAGCTCGCTGTGCATTGCACCTACCAGCTGCATGGCTTCGCCCAGCAAGAAGACAATGTTCTGTTCTGCGATCATTCTCGGATTCCGCAGAATTAAAACGGCGAGGGTGACGTGGAAGAGCGCCAGCGCGCGTATGATGGTATAGGCCGAGACGATCGCCATGGCCGCCTACTTCGAGAGCGAAACGAGAGAAGCTTCAATGCGAAATGTGCAGCCTGATGCGGACGTTCTCCGGATCGTGTTTGCGTCTGCCAAAGTCTTGGATTAGGGCTCTGACGAGACATGTCCCCCCACGCCTCGGAAACCTCAGCGGCCTGCTCGGCCCGCTAGATGCCGCGCCTTCCGAAACAGGAATAGTGTCTCGATTCATAATGCCATACACTAGTGTAGCCACTCGGTGGCATGTCGACCTCCGCAACGATTGTATAAGGCTCCAACCACTCCCTTTACATGGTCTTGTTCTGACTGCCATGGAGAAGAAAACGCTCTCTCCTCGAGACGTGGAGCAAGTTACTGTTACGCAGCCGATCCCGTCGTCAAAGCGAGCAACTCGAGCAGCGACGAGGCGTCTCACCATCACAGTGCTCATTGCCATCGTGCTGCAGCTGGTATACCTCCTTCGATATCCATTGTCGCACCTGTTCCAGAGTGCATCATGTCACCACATTCTCGGGCAGCTCACGATCGCGCAGCGAGCGCAGAAGATCTTGCGGGAGAATCCGCTCATTGGTCAGACCGAACCTCTGCACACCCAGATCCAGCCTAATTAGATCCCCGTAGATGGCCACAACGATCTCCTGATATCACTTCGTTTGCATTATAAGAACCACATATATGGCGATGATTTCAAGGACAAATTCGAAAAAGGCGGGTTTCCTCAGCAGGTCGACTTGCCGAGACTGGACCAGGGCATGCAGGGCGGTGCCTTCTGGAGCGCCTTCATGCCCTGTCCGCCGGGTAATGGAACAGACTTCTCGGACGAGAAATATGCCCCTAGTAAGCCGGCCCTCTTCGACCACGATTTTTATGAGTATACTTAGCGTCCCAGTCGTGAAGATGACCCTGGAGGCTCTGGACACATACAACCGTCTAGGCCTCGCGTATCCCAAGTACTTCACCCCAACTCCCGACAGCTATGCCGCCGAGGAAGCCTTCAAAACAGGGCGCCTCATCTCACCTGTCATCATCGAAGGCCTCCATCAGATCGGCAACTCCATCTCTACCCTGCGTCTGTACCACAGACTTGGCGTTCGATACGCCACGCTCACTTGGAATTGTCACAACAAGTATGCCGACGCTGCCCTCGAATCAGACGAAAATTTCACAGCAAGGTTTGCCACGCCCTATTGGAAAGGCCTCAGCCCTGCCGGTCGCGATCTCGTACTGGAAATGAATCGCCTTGGCATGCTAATCGACCTCGCGCACGTGAGTACCGACACCATGCGCGATGTGTTGATTGGTAACGGCACCGAAGAGTGGAAGGGGAGTATCGCTCCTCCAATTTTCAGTCATAGCTCCGCCCATGCTATATGTCCGCATCCACGCAATGTGCCAGATGATATTTTGCATCTTGTTAAAAAGCGCAACTCCATCGTAATGGTTAATTTCAGCCCGGGGTTCATATCTTGTAAACCAGGCAAGACACCTGACGATCTACCCGAGTTTGATCCGGAGAATTCCACGCTGGACCACGTTATAAAGCACATCAAACATATTGGCGAGCTCATTGGGTACGATCACGTCGGGTTGGGAACTGACTACGATGGCCTTGAATCCACGCCAGAAGGCCTCGAAGACGTGTCGAAGTTTCCTGACCTGGTAGCTGAGCTGCTTCGGCAGGGGATTAGTGACAAGGACGTAGGGAAAATTGTTGGAAGGAACATTCTCAGAGTGTGGAGAGAAGCTGACAAGGTGGCTGCAAAGTTGCAAAGGACTGCTATGCCGCTCGAGGATGATATACAGAATCCATGGTCTGCTGAGAAGAACGAACTATGATTTGAAGGACAAGACAACGTATTAAGTCGCATGTAGGGTGTCGAGAGATGTGCACGGTTTGGATGCGCAGCTGAGTTGCAAACTTGAATTAGACCCACTTCTTCGATAGTTCCCGCCAACTCCTGAATGTGCTTCATTTGCACACCGCGTGTGGCTCTCTGGCAGCCTCGGCAAATCTGCAAACGCTGTAGGGGGCAAGATTTTAAAAATAAACTCATTGTGGGCAATCCAAGCATCGTTCATACACTCAATAAACAAGCTCGTGTAGCACTCTGGTGACTGGACACTCCGTGGCGCCCCTACTATCCTCACGTGGTGGTCAAAGATATGCTCCGATAAGTGAAGCACGAATCAGCAATCATCAAGTATTGAAATCAGTAATCGCTAAACTGACGTGAAAGATTGAGCGTGGCTGGATGATTGCCGTCGTGACTTAAGACGCGGAATATGGAATGTTTCTTCTAAAGACAGAGCCGCCATTTTGTATGATTGCCGGGGATCGCTATGCAGATGAGAAGCAAGGAAACATTTAGAACAGGAATCTTCGGAGTCCCGCTTACAGCTTCGCCTCGAGCTGTAATATATCCTCGTTCCACCGTCTCTGCACCGGCGCCCGCCTCGGGATCTCTGGCACCTCCTGTGGGACATCTTGTACCTCGCTGTCTTTCCTCCTAGTCACTGGCTCCTCAAGGTAGGCATACTCTTTTCGCCACTCGGACAGCATGTTTAGTGTGACATTGCTCCCTCCGCAGAGAACAATGACGACCTTCTCGTCCGGACGCACCTTGCGGCCGAGCGCCTTCTCTAGTCGGCCGTCGTAACATAATGCGACGTTGACACCGCAGGCAAGCTCGACCATGATTCTCTCGTCATCAGCAAGGCGCCAGCACCCCATTGCCGCCTCGGCATCTGGAAGTACGACACCCTTGAAGTTCGCCCGCTGAGCCGTATCCAGCGTCAGCTGCGTGACTCTTGCGCAACCTAGCGAAGTGGCTTGCGACGTGATCCTGGGGAGTGTGACTAATTGGCCAGCGCGCACAGCAGCGGCGAGAGATTCCGCGCCGGCGGTTTCGACGCCGATGACGGTCGTCGAGTCAGAGAGCGAGAGGTCATCGAGAGCCATGGCGAGACCATTGAGAAGGCCACCGCCGCCGACGGAGCAAACGATTGTGTCGGCGGGGCTGTCGGGCATTTGGTCGGCAATTTCGTACATGATGGATGAGTTTCCAGCCCATATATCTGGGTGATCGAAGGGTGGGGCATAGATGGCTGCTTCGCCGGCCTGTATATGTCCTGTCAGCACGAAGTCTGCTCCCGACGCGAAGGGTGATTAAGGGAGGCGTGGACCATAAGAGGCCACTTACCTGCGGCATCAACTCCTCCCTCATGTACTTATCAGCATCCGCCCACGCGTCACCATGTTGTAGCACCTCGTAAGCGCCAGCAGCCTTGATCTTAGTGACCATCAACTGCTTGACAGTTGAAGGTACGACGACTGTACATGGGACGCCGAGTGTCCGAGAGGCGTGCACGGCAGCGAGGCCAGCATTGCCACCGCTGGAGCAGAAGATGTGGGGGTTACTGATATCGGCGGGGAGCTCTTCGACTCTCTTAACGAGGTAGTGTCCTATGCCTCTGCTAGGTATTAGGATGTGTTATTACAGTACATGTGAACAGAGGAAAGCTTACCGAGATTTGAACGATCCAGAAGGCTGAAGTGTCTCGAGCTTGAGGAAGACTCTGCTTCTACGATTTAGAATTCTTTAATCACGAGGAAACAAACGATTACAGCAAAGGGTCGGATAGGTGGTGTTGGAGAAGTGTGACCGTACCATCCCGCAGCTTGGGACAATGCATATGACTCTCTGAGAGGCGTCTTGACCCAAGGTTTCGACTGCTCCTGTGAGGATTGGAGGAAGTCCTTCACGCCCATGTTCCTTTGTGTGGTGATATTCGACCTGGAAGTTGAGGGGTTATCAACGACACGGGAGGCTTCCCGAAAGATATCGCCTCAGAGATGACAACAAGAGACAGAGAAATATAGGTGTGAGGATAAGAACGGAGAGCAAGGCAAGATCGATAGAGCATACCACACAACCAGAGCATTGCCCCAACACCTCTTATACCTCCCCAGACCCGTTTCCCTCCGCATGCACCGGCCCCATACAACCTACCCCTCGCACCCCTGTATCCATTACCCTATAATAGCGCGAAATTACCCTATGAAAATGCTTATCGCGCACAGCCCAATGAATCTCTTGCCAACATGACCTTTCCATGACGGGACAACACGTTGAGTAACGGTCAGGTTGGTATGGTCGCCAGTGGATCCGTGATCCAAACGAGGTTTGGGTTTCCCAAGTCGGTTATCGACGGCATCGACACCCAACCCGCCAAGTGTTGGCTGGGGGCGGTCAAGGGCGGCAGAACACCCAGCGCAGTGTGAACTACTGCGTGCTGACGATGGACGGCTGCGCATGTGGAGAACGCGTACAGGCTACGACCGGATGTTAGAGGTCGGTGGTAGATGCATTATCTGCCTCCGGGGTAGCACGTCAGAAGCCCGCCAGTCTCCCGTTGAAGCATACGGAAGCTTCACCTCCTCACCCGTCCGCCCATCCTGAAGAGGGTCGGCGGCGAGCTCTCGGATCTAAAGGCGGTCGCTATCTGCGCCAGGACTAGGTGTGATAAGAGGATGATAGCACGCCGAACGCTCGCCAATCTTGCAGTGCAACAAGTGACATTGCACCGTCTACATGGGATTTCCGTCGGAAAAGAGGTGATAGCGCCCGCGTACGCTTCGAGTGGTCACATGGCCCCAACCACCGCTGGGTATTAATGCTCATCGTACGCTTAGCTGTATAGGAGTCGCGTTCGACTAGCTCATACACCTCTCGGATTTGTGCGAGTCGGCTCCTATGCCGCTGCCTCGGATACCTCAAGCAAACCCTTACGGTAGTTCCAGTAATGTGCCCTTATAGGGTCGAATCTGGTGGCTAGCAGCTCCAGTGCCTTCTTGGCTTCTTCCTTGTTGCCCTCTTCCTCTGCGTAGATTTCCGCGAGAAGGTCGAGTGCATGGCTGGAATAAATATCGTCCGGCCGACGCATGTCAGCGAATTCGAGTGCAAAGTCCTTGAGGCTCGAGGACGGCAGGTTGGCGGCGCGAACCGCGCCCTTGATGTAGTTCCAAGGACTTTGATTTTGAGGTGCCTTTCGGATGGCGTATTTCGCATACCTGTGGACGGTCAGCCTAGCGTGCGGACGCACGGCACCGCAACACCTACTCCAGCTCTCGTTTCACGACTTGTTCGCTATCCAACTGCCCATTGTGGCCGCCGACGACTAGAAACCAGCGATGGTTCCATGCCGAGTTGTTACGCACGTCGTCTTCGATCATACTTTCGGTCCAGGCGAGCTCATCCTCTTGGTCAAACAGGCCGAAGCGCTGTACCAGCCACTGGCGGTAGCTCCAGACGTGATAGTTCTTCGAATCCTGCTCCAGCATGGTAGCGATGAAGTCGGCCTCGCCGTCGGGTGAACCGAGAGCGTTGATGATGGTCTGCCGATGGTGCCAGATCTGGTAATTCTTGAGGTGCTGCAGCGCGGTCGGATTGAGCCATTCGATCTCGCGGCGGAGGTCGGCTTTGATCTCGCGGAGTGTTTTGGCGCGGTAGAGCCTTGACAAGTCAGTTGCAGCTGCGACAGTGAGCGTGCTTCTCCTTGCGTACCAGACGGTGTAGTGCGCGGGGTTCATCGAGATGATGTGCTCGGTGAGCTCCAACACGCGCTCACTGTGTTCGCTATTCGCCATGACGGCGCGCAGATAGCCCATGGCCTCGCTGTACTCGTCCGTGTACGCAATCGAAGCGAGCGGGTGCAGCGCGCCGTCGTCCTGCGGCAGCGGCTCGATGTCCCCCCATACGGGGTCGTCGCGGTAGTACTTTGCATCCTCGTTGGCAGGCATCTTGGGGGCTTGCACGCGCGAGCGGACCGACACTGCGACAGCGAGCAACAGGCGATATGGCAGCGAGAAAATGGCCGAGAGCAGCAGGAGTAGCGCCGTCATCATGGCGGGGGACGCGGTTCCTTGGCGGGCATCGCGGCTCTTGTACCTCGACCCTCGAACAATACTAAGCATCCGTGAAAGAACGAGCGCCGCAGACCATTTCCGATCGATGGCGAGAACGGGGCTTATCAGGAAATGATGGAGTTCACAGGTCGAAGACTGACTCCATTATGACCAGGCTGAGGGCGACGCTTGCTTAGTTTGACAGTTGTCCAAGGTGCATATCTACATGTGGATGCATTCGATTCTAGAACAAAGAAGTCGATATACCTAATGCACTTGAAACAAAAGGAGTAGCGGCTGGATCTGTTCGATTTGGACTACGAATCATTCCTCCACGTTCACTGCCAGTTGCGACAAGAAGCCCCATCTAGGAGAGGATCTGCAGCGAGCATCAAATAAACGGACAGCGAATTCAAGAAAGACGCGCATCCAACCACCATCTGCTATTAGTGGGGCTGTATAGAAGTGGGCAATATGCACCTTCGAAATCCTAAGCGTAGGCAAGTAGTTGTTGAGTAAAACATAAACCCGAGCTTTCCAAGTTTGAGAAATCGGAACCGAGGATCCAACTCCCGGGAGAATTGCAGTGAATGCGCTGTGGTATCCGGTATTCGTCCACATTCGCGCTAGAGGTTGTACTGGAAAGTCATAGAGCTCCAGAATCTCCAATACTGCATCGTAAACCTTTGAACGTAAAACTTACCACGCAAGACCGTACGATATGTCTCGCCTGATACAAACTTCCCTACTTTCTAGTTGCCTGTCCATCGTACTTGGCGGACAGCTTTCTACCCTCCTCTTCGACCTCATCCTTGTTTTCCGACCACCATCGCGTTGCCCTATCATGTACACCAATGAACTCCATCGCGTGGTTGTGCTCCTGTGGCTTACGAATGGTGCCGGCCAGTAGCCGTCCCAAGTCAGCTCGCAGATGCAGGAAACCGTTCCCCAAGAATACAATATCCATGGTGTATCCTTCTGAGGCTGTTCTGATGGTAGTGACACGGAACGATGCATGTGGAGGGGTTTGGAAAGCCAGAATACTGAAAGCCATGGTGCGAGGAGGGAGCTGCATACGAGCAGTAAAACTGTTTTTGTGCTTGAAGCCCGCAATAGAGGATATGGTGAGACTGCGCTGGCCGTATCCATACCTATCAAAATGTGTCTCGGCATACTTGGGACAATACAAGGTCCATCTACCCTCAACACAGCCGATAGGTACGGGTATGCGGGCTCTTGTAGCGAGCATAAGTAGATCCTCGGCCCGTTGAGTGTGGTTGCTGGCTTCTTCCAGCTTCGCCGTGTTCTCTCCCGAGGTATCAAGCTGACCAAGAACTTCCATGTCTTCCTCCTTGCTCAGTCGAAGAAGTTCCTCCTTTTTTGCCGAACATCCTGTCATCTTATGCAAGCACGGTGCGGGGTCTCCATTATGCTTGGCATCCCAATCTAAGTGTTCCTCGAGGTATTGATCTTCCTCATCGAAGTTGATAAAATTCGTCACCTCACGGTATCTCGCCGTGAAGACATCAAGTGGGACTTCTTCACGATCTTCGTGCAAGGTCTTGAGCCTGTCACTGGTAATGATAAAGGTATCTTTCTCGGCAGCCGGGTGTACGTAAGGCTTTCCAACGCGAGCGAAGGCTTCTAGAATGCTCATTGAAGCGGACGATGTGCGGAGAGAAGTGGCAGTAGATGTACCTGTCTTGGTACGAGGCCTCGGCTTGGTCCCCTCGATTAAGGGTTTCTTGAAGCTTCGCAGATTCGCATCAGTGAGCGCGTTCGGCACAGAAGGTAGTTCAGGCACCACCTCAGATGACTTAAGAGGTGCAGGTGCAGAAACCGGGAAATCACCATTAGGTGTTGGAGATGGAGAGGAAACGAGGACAGTCTGGCGATACGTCTTTGCAGGTTTGTGCGCCGTGGCTACTATGTCATTTCTCAACATCAGGTTGGGCGGAAGAGGCACGGGGGTCCTCTTTGGGGCCTTAGAAGGGGGTGTTTCTGGTACAAGCACTTTCGAGCGCTGAAGTCCCTCTTCGCTGTTTTTACGTATTTTAGTACCGAGGAGCTTAGTCGTAGGTTCATAGGACAGCTGAGGGGGTGGAATGGGTGTCTGTTTCGGGGTCCGAATGGGAATCGGGCTAGGGGTGGTGGGACTGCTGGCCAGATCCATATTGGCTTGTCGCTCCTTATACACTTTCACCTTCAGCTCGTCGGAGCCATCAATCCAATCATGCGGCACGGACAACGGCAACGGGGCCGGGCTATGCTCAGCTACTGCTTGTGAGGAGACTGGGACCGCAGTATGGGTCTTGCGCTTCGCCTTCTGCGCTCTCCCCTGATCAGAGCCCTTGACAGGTGCAGATAGGGTATGCTCGGTCGCGGTCTGCTGGATACTCTGGCGTTTGCGCTTCGTCTTTTTCTTGGACAAGTGTTCCTTTGCTTGCGCATCATGGCGTGAGGGTTTCGGTGGTGAAGAGCCAAAGCGAAGTACTTGTAGGCCGGCAAGGTACTCCTCATTTACCAGTCGCTCGCTGTCCCTCTTGCGCTTCTTGTCTGAGCGGCCGCCCTGGTCAGCACCGCTTTTGTGGGCTTGCTGAGTCTTGCGGGGCGGAGCTGAAGTAACATCAGTTGCATCGGCGGCGTCGTGCGTGCCTGTCCCAGAATGGCGGTGCTTCTTCTTGTCCTTCTTTTTCCTCGACCGACCATCTTTGTCTGACAACGCTTCAGCTCTATTAAGCAAGCGCTCAAGCTCGGCGTTCTTCTCTCCAACTTTGCCGTCCATGTCGACAGGCGGGTCCCGGGCTGAAGCAGCAGGCGCGTCTTGGTCTTGGTCCTGGAAGTCGTTGGTGTTGTAGGTTTTTGGCTTGGTCCTTCCGCCGTAGATATGGTGGCGCGGCACCGGGTACAGGCCGAACGGTGGCATGTATGCCGTCGCTCAGCGCCGTGTGTGTGTATCGGATCAGATATTGCGCGCCAGTCACCGCACCTGCTGGTTTGA
Organism: Paraconiothyrium brasiliense; assembly: GCA_025388405.1. Taxonomy (NCBI): domain Eukaryota; kingdom Fungi; phylum Ascomycota; class Dothideomycetes; order Pleosporales; family Didymosphaeriaceae; genus Paraconiothyrium; species Paraconiothyrium brasiliense. Next base: position 415,713 of record JANBXC010000010.1, on the reverse strand, counting down.
AAAGCGGCGCGCGCGTCGCACACTTGGACGCTCACAAGACGTCCTCAAGCAACTGCGACAGAGTGAGAAACGCAACGCAACTTGCAAGATACCATGCGTCCCTCCCGCAGCAAGACCCGCGAGGCGTACCGTGTGACTCGAAGAGTTTCACAGTCACTGGCGAGATGTATAAGGAAAGGTTGCAAGGCACTGAAAGAGAGAAAGGACCAGTATGTCGAGATAAGTTGGCGCGTAAACAAACAAGAGCGGCGCGCAGGTGAAGCGCAAGCAGGCTGCGTCGTCGCGTCAACGACGCAGTTGCCCGTTTGGTGAACATTATGGCGTTCACCTTCACCCTGGCCTTCTCCAGGCCGCCCGGCCGCCGACTGGGGACCTGCATACATACTGTTCCACAGGCGCCAAAGAGTGGGTTGGGAGACCAGATTGGCCATTGACGCGATGTGAAGATGAAGTTGAGAGCTCCTCGCCATCAAGCATGCATGTGGAGAATGCCAACCCAGGCTGCACGGGCCTTCAAATGTTTGCCCCACCTATCAGACACGCCCGTGAATATACCTTGCAACATGCATGCCGGCTCGCACGAATATCATTGCATCCATGTACGTGAGGGGCTTTTGAACGCATAGAAGACGAGTTGTGTTCGGTTCCACACGCGATATGTAAGTTGATAGTGAAATACCTAGGTATGCTCCAACCTCGTGTCCTTGCGAAGCTGCGAGAGCCGTAGTAAGTGACCGCCACAGTACGATGCGATTCAAGCTCTTGACGCAGTACTCCTCTGCTGTACAACGTAGGACGGGTTCTTACAGCTGTGCCTTTAATTTACCATTCTCGCGAAAGCGTTTCGGCCAGATCCCCTGTTTACCGGGTGATAAGATCCCGTTAGGGTCAAGTGCATCCTTGATCGTCTCTACGAACCGTCGATATGCATGGTCATTGAAGTCGTACAATGAAGCAACAAGGTCTGCAGCATATGAGCTCACTGTACGGTTCGTCTGGCGCTGTGACTCACCCATGGTGTTGATGTGACTTCTGTATTTGCTGAAGCCTCTGTTCTTGCCCTCTTCAAACAGATTCATGAAGATAGCCTGTACTGCTCGACGATGTTCCAGGTTTGTCTTGTCGAAAGTCATCATATTGACGAAGATCACATGCCGTTCGTGCATGAAGAAATCGCAGAAAAGATCGAAACCCTCGGCCTCACATATTCTAACTTCTCTTAGTGGAGTTGCATGTCAAAGTCTGCTTGTTGCATTGCTTATACTGGAGAAACGTAAGGTACCAAAACTCTGGGCACTGTACTTGGCTGCACGACGTGGGAAGTGAAAAGCGTGCGAAAAGCATTACATACCTCTTTGCAGTTTTCACCCAGTCCAATACGGTCCTTCCACTCGAAGGAATAATGGGACTATAGTCGTAATGCGCCCCGATTCCTCCACCTTCTTTAGGCAATCTGAACTTCACCATTGGCAAGCTCCACAGGCTCGGCACGCCGACGAAGAACCCTCCATGGGGCTCAGCAACGCTCGCCGGGTCCAGCGTCCCCCCATCATCCGCCGTAAACATCTCCCCACTCAAGCGTCCCTTTGGCGCCTGCTCGGCCACAATCTTCTTTAGCTCGTCGAAGTGTGCCTGGACTACCTCTTTGGCTCCATACAGCCCAAACTTGGCGTTCCAGTATCCGATGTCAAGTTGCGCCTGGAGTTGCTTCAAGCGCCATTCCGGTATAGGACCTGCTTCAGGCCAGAGTTCTTCTCGCTTGCCCATCATGCCGAGCCACTCGACCAGATTCGATACGTACACTGTATTAGGCAGTAACCCATCGCGACGTAGCGGACCGAAGACGTCGACGATGGTTTCTACGTCCTCAAAGTCGGGCATATCGAACGAGCAGGACATAAAGGCCTGAGGTGCTGGCGTGAGCCATATTCCCAGCTTGGTGACGATACCGAGGTTGGACTGCAGGAATAAACCCTCAATACTCGGGCCAAATGTAAACTTGGACAGATGCGACGATGGGGACTCGGAGACGGCGAACTGGCCTGTTCGTACGAGCTCGCCGTTGGCGAGCATAGCCTCAATCCCGCAGATATGCTGATGGTGGGTTGCGGTGGGAGTGAAACCTGTGCCGCGATCCAGTGTGTTTCCAATCACGGAGCCCTATGTAAATCAGTGTGAGTCAAAAAAGGGTAGACTGTTACCTCATGCATGTCTTGCCTAGGCGAGAAAGCGTTGTTCGGTGAAAGGGATACATCCATTGTGTACCCGCGGGCATGCTTACCCAGCCCAGTGAAGGGACCGATGGCCAGACCTTGAGCTTATGCGCGACGCAGTATTCGTAGAGCTCAGTAAATGTGACGCCAGGCTCGACGACTGCATAGGCATAATCATGATTGACCTCAATGATCTTGTCCATGCGGTGGAGGTCTAAGGCGACGGAGCCATTGACGCGCGGTGCCGGGCCCCCATATCTGTTTCGGGCTCCAGGTCAAAAGCTTAACACTATGAGATGATTCAGGATGAACTGACCCGAGATTCTTCCCTCTCGAAAACGTCCATAGCGGAATGGCATACTCATTGGAGATAGCAAGCACGCGCCGCAGTTCTTCCGTGTTCCTTGGCCTCACAGCGGCACTAGGCATCTTGCGCTTGCCTTCTGCCTCCCATAACTCATACGGATCGATGTACTCTGTCAATTGATCACCTTGGAGTACCTGTTGGTGCCCGACTACTGCCATGAACTGTATGATTGCGGCGTCGAAGGCATACTGTGTGACCCCCGGCGGCAGTACGCGTTTCAAAGGTACTGTGATAGAGTCTTTGAAAAGACTATAGTGTGTAGATTGATATTCTGCGTTAACGTACGCTGGTGACGGAAGGGAAGGCATGATGATGTGAATGAGATCAGGCGGTAGGTACAAGAATTGAGAAAGCGACCGACTTGTACCCTATTCATCATGCTTTTGGGGTTGTGGATCGACGCGGGAGGCGTGTCAGGGCACATAGTGTGATAGGCACATAGGGTACCAGGTAAGCTTCCCCACAATGCGGAGAAGACTGAAAGCGACCCCACATCTCCAACTCCAACACGATCCACAACCGCACGCAACTGCTTTCTCTGACAGGTTGGATCCAGCGATACATCCAGATAAGAACTGTTAGCCCCCATCAGTCGGTTAAACATGAGACTATCTATGTTGAACAACTCTATATCGCGTGTCCGACCTCTGGGAAGTATGGTGTGACGTGATGCTGTGTACGATAGGTACGTGCTGTTGAATCCAGGCCTGGCGCGACTTCATAATAAAGGAAGCCATTGAAACTTTAGCAAGCGCAGAATACCGCTGTTTTTGTTCATCCTGACCCTGAATTGCAACGTGAGCCAGCTTTTGTGCTGGTCGAGGGACGCTCCCACGTGTCTCGTACTACCTGCGGAAGGAGATAGCCAAGTCCAGATCGAGGCCACACTCTAGCTTGCTCAGAGCGGTTTGGCAACATCGCAAACGCCACAATTACAGGATCAGGGGTGTAAGAGAATGAAGGTGGATGATCCAAATGTTCCTCCGAGCTCTAGAAAGACTGACTTGGCGTACGGATGCCGGCATTGAATAGCATGCCTATCGCTGGGCGAGCTTGATGTGACTCGTCATTATAAAAGCTACAAGAGTAGATATAGGAAGAGATGTGACGCCCAGTTGCCTGTGGCTATTTGGGAAGACTAATTATCAGACGGTGCACGTGAGAGTGACATATCCATGGTAGGACTATGTCAAGGCGCTAAATGCGGCGTTGCTCATCCGAATACAAGGACCAAAGCTTTTGGCCAGGCACCATGCAAGAGTGGCACGGAGAGAGTCGGGTTTGCGACCACAGTAAGTGCGGTTCTTGATGCTTCATCTACCAGCTGGAAGGTACCTCCTCCGCGCGACCATCCCCTCTACCTCACACCTTTTCGATAACCAATGTAGATAAAAACACACATGCGGCCACCCGTAGAACAGTAGGAGGGCACGGATTTGAAGGACAAGACTATAGGTGCTTGTCACAGTATATGTAAAGGTAAATGTTGTGGTGAACGGCTGAAAACGCCCCCGGCGAGTTCCGGATATTAGAAGAGGAACTGGATGAAGCAAGAAAAGTCGTTAAAGTCATAAGATCGTAGCCCTCGCAGAATCGAGTCTCGTGCTGGGCAGGCCGGCAACCAGAACCATCCAGCCTGCACGTCAGCTATGCGCCAAACTCCGTAAGCAAGACCGTCTACGCGCAAAAGGCAGTGTTCAACAAGCAAGCGCTACGGTGCGTCGTCATCAACAAAGACGCCCCAGAAGTGTACCTCTTCGTTTTCTCGTCCTCTGAGGGGACCGCCGTAGACATCGGCGCACATCTCGATGGGGACTTCGAGCTTCAGGCAGCCGTTGCCGAGGAAGGTGAAGAGCAGCCAGGAGTCGTAGTCAGGGAACGCGCCGTGGTCGTCGGGTTTCCTGCTGAGGATGCCGCGGTTCTGCAGAGAGGGCCTCTGGGGCACTTTGAAGGCATGGAAAGGCAGCGTCTCGAGGGCGTCGGCGACGAAAAAGGACGAGCCCAGGGCCAGCTCGAGCGACACGGGGCCTTGGTCGGGCTCGCGCGCCGTGTGCAGGGGGTCGGCGTGGCAGTGGTGGAATCGAACGGTTCCCAGGCGCAAGTCGACGGGCTGGCCAAGCATGTCGAACAGCTCGGTCGAATACAGCCGAAAGTAGCCATGGTGGATGCCTCGCAGGTCGTCGGCGCCGTCGTCGTCGAGGCTGCCAGCATCGAGAGCGGCGTGCAGCAGCTGCTCGACGCGCCGTCCCTGGGCTTCAGCGGCGCTCAGCGAGCGGCGGATCTGCAGTTTCGTGTACCTGGTGCCGAGCTCTGCGACTGCGAGCCTGCACGCCTCTCGCCTCACATGGTCACGCCGCCCGCGGAGCTCAGGCTCCAGCGAGCGCAGAAGCCCCGTCTCGAAGCGCAGCACGAGGTCTTCGAACTCGCGCATGACGCGGGCCAGGGGCGAGGAAGCGGCGGCGGCAGAGGCGTCGGCATCTGTCTTCGCATGCTGGCGGTCGGGATCGCTCTTCAGCGCGGCCATTGGGGGCCCCGGGGCCTGGGGGTGCAGGGCAGTCGCCGGGAGCGTCCTGGGTCGCGTCCTGGGGAGACGAAGGAGGCTGGTCGGGCGGCGGTGGTGGGAGGGGTGAGGGGAGGGTCGGTCGTGGTGCCGAAGGCAAGGCGGACAGCAGCAGCAGCAGCGCGGCCGTCGAGTCGAGTTGTGGGAGGGTGGCCGTCAGGAAGCGTCAGAATGCAGCGCTGCGCAGGCCGGCATCACATCTCAAAACATGCGAACGCGGGAGGTCGAGATTTTGCACGTTTCCGTTTCCTCAGAAGGCGCTCTCGCCAAGCGCAGCAGCAGGACCGGCTGCAGGAGGTGCGCTCCCCGGCCAATCAGCGCGCGCCGCTTGGCTGGGCCTGTCTCTGCTGCCGCCCGCGTCGAGCGCCTATCCTGCCCACGGGCTCGCCAGGCCAGCGACGACCGCAGCGGGCCGACTCTCCCACGCGCCGAAAGGAACGACAGACTCGCGCGGGCGTGAGATGCGATGCGACCTGAGGGCTCCTCTGGCGTCGCGCCAGCCAGGGGAGCGCACGCCACAGGAGCGCACAACGCGCGCCGTCCTCCGACCCACGATGCAGCCTGCCATTGGCCGGCGCCGTGGCCCCCGAACCGGCCCGCAGCCCAGCGCGTCTCGGCCCGCGGCGTCGCCGTCGCACCCGCCCATACATACACAGGACACCCCCCGCAGACCGCCCGCAGACCTCAACACCACGCTGCTCCACCTGCCCTCCTGCCCTCTGCCCTCCTGCCCCCGCTGCCATGCCACCACCCATCCCATCGCGCCCGCCGCGGCCCGTGTCTGCCGGCAGAGCAGCAGCCGAACACCACCAGCCCCGCCGCAGCTGCACCATGACCACGGGGCGGCTGACAGCCCGTCGCCAAACGCGCTGCAGCATTCGTCGTCCACTTAAGGTTTCCTACATGCCGCTGACTCAGATCAGACTGCCTTGCCAACGCCCGTCAGCGTGCCATGCGTGCACCCCCGATCCCTCAGCGCGACTTCACCTGATGCCGTCGGATCCGCCAAGTTGCAGAGCCGGACATCGATCCTGCGAGCTCATAGTGCGGATTACGAGGGCAGGGGTGCAATCAGCTTATGCCACCAAATCTGCTGCAAGCTAAGGTGGCACATCTCTGTCGCTTGCTATATCCATGTTGTTGTCGTATGGCATGTCGACAACATTGATTCGAGCACATTTCTAATTCTACGATCGAAAGCCCCCCTTCTAAACTGCTCCCCACTGCACCCATGGGTCCTTTGCGAAATAGCACCGTGCATCAAGGCCACCTCGTCACACTTGCTCGCCCATCTTGAGGTGGGCTCTGTACGACAGTCTCGAATCTGACAACACCTTGGCCTCGATACCGTAGCGCTCTCGCTCGCACCACCTAATATACCCACTATGTCTGCGCCACAGATAGTGGGACCTTCCAATCGGGTCTCCGCGGCATATGTTTGGGCATCATCGAGCTTTCAATAGCTGGTCCACTGTCAAACGTCGTCGTTTTGCCCTGGGCCTACCACTACTACCGGCAGATGCACGTCCGTATGCGCTCTTTCCGTTGCCGAATCTCGTAGGTACCCGTGATTAAAGAAGTTGAGGAGACTCGGCCATTGTATATCCGCAAAAATTCCTTCCGCGACAGAGATATTCGCGATGTAATGTATTCTGTCTTGCCATGCTGCTTCGGCGAAACGTGATTATAGTGGCCTTCCTAGAAGGTATTGTAGGCTTACCGGACTCGCGCTATGTGCTCTCTTCGTCTTGTCCGTCTCATTTGCCATTTCGACGACGCGAGGAGTAAGTCTGCTCTCTGGTCTCAGTAGCCCTCTCGGTCTTGTCTAACTGTGGCATACTCTTCGGCACCGGCAGGGTACACAAAACCTTACTTGAGGGACATCTTATTCAGCAAGACTAGCGGCGCATTATGGTGCCTCGGTTTGCGTGGTTCGACATCCGTCAGATCTAACATGATGCGACGTTCCAACATGCTAATTGCTCGGCTATCTCATGCCCGCCCTACACTTCAAACGCGCACTGTTTCGCACATCAGCGATCAATCACGCCGCGATCTAACAAAATGCAAAGCATCAGTCTCGCGCGGTATCATGGTTTACCTTTAGCTGTGGCATGATCTAGGAGTTGCAGGCACCACTTTTCCTCGTAGTATGCTTGCATCCTCAGGCTTACATCCTTCCTTTGTTCTACATCACCCTCACCGTGGAGATGGGTTCGCTGTATGAACCTTCCATCCGAGGCAGCACAATATCGGTGATTGGGCGACGTATATCGAAACGATTCACGACGTTGGAAGGATGGCGCGAGATTGGGGCCGGGGTTTATGCCATGGGCAGCTCGAATATTCGCATGTTTTCGTTCCGACACCAGTTCGATCCTGAGGAGTCTCGCGATCCTAGTTTCGACTTCACACAGGCTCCGGATGATATGCAAGCGGAATTCGCAAACCGGCAAAGCCTCGTTGAGTATCGTAGGTCGTCGGAAGGGACGATCGGGAAGGCAATCGGATCGGTACGAGATGGAAAACATGACCCGGTTATTGAGGAGAAGATCAAAGAGCCATACCACGTTTACACTTCGAAAGAAAAGTGGACATTGGTAGTAATTGCGGGTGCGGCCGGCTCATTCCCAATGCTCACGCTGAACATGTACCTTCCGGCTCTAGGACAGTTTGCTACAGTAAGAGTCCCGGGGTACGCTCGAAAAGCTGTTGCTAACGCTATCGAGGATTTGGAAGTCAGTGCTGAAGCTATCAACCTAACAATCATGGCGTATCTAATGATGCAAGGAATTGCACCATTGCTTTGGGGTCCTCTCTCTGACAGTTTCGGGCGCCGATCCGTCTACCTCGCCGCCTTTTCTCTCTACGTTACCTCTAGCATTGCATTGACTTTCACACCTTCTTATGCGATCCTGCTGTTTTTTCGCATGACACAGGCAGGCAGCATTGCATCCACGGTGTCCGTCGGGTATAGCATCATTCGCGACATTTCCGCCCCAACAGAACGCGACAAATTCTACTGCTTCTTCCAAGGCGTCCGTAACGGGACGTTGCTTCTGTCACCGATACTTGGTGGACTTCTCTCCAGCTGGACAGACTTCCGGTGTCTATTTGTCCTCCTTTTCGCATTATCGACAACAGTACTTACCGTACTTGCGTTTCTATTGCCAGAGACCCTTCGGAGTGTCGCGGGTAACGGTCGCCTCCCTCTCGTGAACATACATCAACCATTAGTGTGGAAATGCAGGATTTTTGGAAAGCCCGCACACGTGGATGAAAGTCTACAGCCTGTTGCGAGACCGGGCGTACTGAAGACGAAGTTTGTTGAGCCACTGTATCTCTTAAAAGAGCGTGGGGTGCTTGTGAGCCTCATCTTCAACAGTATGATCTTCATGATATGGATGATGGTCACGGTCAGCACGACTACACTTTTCCAGAATGCTTTTAGCATCAACGAAGCTCTTGTCGGTCTGGCCTTTGTGCCTAACTTTCTCGGAGCTATTGCTGGCTCAGCACTCATTGGCAACTTGCTGGACAACGACCTCAAACGCGCATTCTCAGCTTACAAACACACGCATTACCTACCATCAAACACCAACATTCCTCGCCACTCGTTACCACTCGATTTTCCACTTGAGCATGTGCGGCTCAAGCGCCTCCCAATATTTACGATTATATTGGTCATCTCACTTGCGTTCTACGGATATACGCTCGCCTATCCCAGTCTGACATCCCTCGGTGGCTGGATATGTATACCATTGTTTCTTCAATTTGTTATCGCAGCGGCAGCGCATACGATCTGCGGTATACAACAGACACTCGTCTCGGATTTGTGGCTGAATGATGGCTCTGGTGCAGCGTCGACTGCAAGTAATCTTGTGCGATGCCTCTTCGCCGCTATTGGTATCGCCGTCGTGCAGGAGATTATAGATTACATCAAAATTGGACCAACATTTCTAGCATTAGGACTTGTTGTGATGGTTTTAGTACCGTTGCCGATCGTACAGTGGTACTTGGGGGAGTCGTGGAGAGCGGCGAGTGAGTTAGAGAGGAGAGCCGGGGCGACAAAGGATCCCACAATGACGAGTGTGTAGTTCCCATCAATGATTAGCTTGACCTGACGCACAAATACCCCTGGGCCAACTGAGTCTGCATCATTTTGTGACTTGTCGTCCGGCGTACAATATTGCTACAGATGGCAGATTGGAGCGGCGTATGTCTTGGACTGGAACTAATTCAGGGCACCATCTCAGGGCCAGGTGCAGAAATTCTTTTGCGTATAATTCTAGAGTACTCACGTACCCGCAATGAGTGTACTGTATGGCCTAGGGCCAAAACTAGCATATATTGTGGAGTCATACCGCTCTACCACCACGTCGTTAGAGTGTTTCCGATCGACTCATATGGAAATGGGGCTAACATCGACCTCATCACGTCGCTGATGTTTCGAGTCTGACGGGCCAACAGTCAGCATTTCCGATACTGACGTCCACTTTGCCTGTGCGGGCCAACAAAATGCCCAGTGAGACGGCATTGGAAGTGTGCAGTTGCAGATCAATACGATCAGCACGGAACCGTGCACGAAATATCGATAGGTGCGAGAAAAGTACAAAAGAATGAAACTGGTGCAAATATACAGGTTCATGAACCGAAAAGAGTAGATAACCAAGGCCCTGCCAATAAGGGCTAGACATAGAACTCTCGCTTTCCTCCCGATGTAGACATCTAGGCGTTCCTCACCACTCAGAGGGGTGCAAGTGCCTCAGCGATGGCCTAGTTCGTGGAGAGCTAATGCTATGAGGAAGCGAGCAGGCCTCTGTCTCGACAGGGAAAAGGTTCGTATCACCAAATCTTGGATCATCGGCTTACACGAACCAGAGGATACAAAGTTATCCTGACCTAGTCGCGAGTTGATCCCAAGCGAACGACCAAACTCTTCCATACACAGAAAATATTTTTAGAACAGTACCGATATTGTTGACCGCTTTCCCCATACCAAAACAGTCCACATGTTGCTCATTAGCCATCGTGTAGCTAACGCTGCAGAGTGTGAGACTAGAGAATGGAGGCGTCGAAGACGATATGTAGCGTAGATGCTCAAAACCCCTTCGATACGTATTGGGAGCAGCCGGAAGAGGTAGGACAGGTTCACAAACAATGACTGAAGTGTCTGGCTTGGTCTTACAAGCGGTTTAAGCGAATTTGTAGCAAAAAGCCGCGTTTAGGGTGTGGAGCCAACAAAATTAGCCACCACCATTGAAATTACCGTCTCCATCCTTGGTAGGGCGTTATACCGCGAGAAGGCTTGCACACTATCGTCATGCGTACAACCTGGCAAGGAACAAATACGAGCGAAGCATATGATAGGCAAAGAAGATTCGCAAAGAATTCTTCGATCCCTGCCATCGGATAATCATCCGGCTACCAGGAACAGACGTGGATGCGCTTCGCCGTCAAGCTTTCTAGCCTGCCTTTCCAAGCGCCAATACGCTCATGTCTCAAACGCTTCCTCCAGTATCCCTACAGTCCAGGAGCTTGCAACACTTAGGTCAAGCTGTTCGACATGGAACAGCCCGATACGGAGATCTACAAACACACGTAAACTCCAGGTCCCAACGAGGCGCGACCGCGTCTTCCGGACTTTTCGATTGATCAGACATCCTCGAAATTGATCACCTAGGGCATAGAATATCATCCAGTGCTCCGCTCCTCGCTCCTATGACGAACTACAAATCTTCCATAATGCAAAACGATTACGTTTAACGCGGCTTACCTGCACATTCGCCCCACGCCGGCGCCTAAACAAGCCCGAGAAATTGACGATGCTACCACCCGGTAAGAGCCGTCCGAACCAGGCTTAGCTATACGGTGGTGGCACTGTTCCTGGGTTTTGGGAGTGGTGTTGGTGACTAGTTCCGGACTGTCAGAGGTTATTGAGTGCCCAGGTAGGGGCTATGAATGATCAGGGCCCAAGTAAGCATTGCCCACATTGACATGATGCGACAATCCTTCAATCAAAAGCTACCTATGGTATACGCGAGGTAGAATTTGCCATAAGGTTTGGCCGCAACAAGTTTCGGAGCGCAGTTTGGAATGACCACGCATGTAGCGAAGAGAACAGAAGCCATGGCAACCTCAGGTAACACATGTGCAGACTGGGGGCTAGAGCTAGTCGGTTCGATGTGGGTGATACCGCTTGTCCACCGGCATGGGGCACAGCGCCTGGCCATGTCCAGCACATTGAGTACGAGCTGTTGCCGAGCCCTCCTCGTACGCAGCAAGGCACTTGCCACTAGCCAAGCCTCTACCCGTCTGCCCCACTCTTGGCTTGCTCATCGGGGTCGAGTGTCCGCACGGCGGCACACTGCCCCGGTTTTTGTAGTCGCCTTTATTGGATCTAATCGCGGAGATGGTTCTTATCTGATCAATCACTTCCACCAGTGTCTCGGCGGCGCATCTTATCAGATCATCGATCCTCCTGGGCACACCACCATCTCAAAGTCTCACCGGGCCCAAGGAGCCTATAGTAGGTTTTCTCCTCTAAATCCTTGGCCCCGCTTTCGGAGCAATGCCAGGGGCAAAATTTCTCATTGCGCGTTTGCGTGGATGGGTATATGCATATATAGGCCTGTCAGACAAGCTCTCTCCCCTTGCGCTCCATCCCAGCATATTGTCTTTTCCCTGCAGCAGTCAGCCAAGCACTATCGCCTTCGCTCACCATGAGCCTTACGGTTGAAGGACCGCAGCCGACAGCTACTATCGAACGCATCACACCCATGGTTGACGTTGAAAAAAATGGCCACGGCGACGTTACTGCACCTTCTGAGGGTAGTGACGTGCGAGAGGACGACAAGTCCGATGAGTTCCAGCAAGGTGTCGAGCGTGTGCGAGCTATCACGGCCATATGGAGCAGAACTACTCTGATCAGCATGTTCATCCTGTACGCGGCTGATTTCCTACCTACCGTTGACCTTTGCAGACGCTAACAGAACCTAGGCTGTACCTCATTCACTTTGTCGACATGTTCCAGAACTACGTCGACACGGCCCTCAATCCCTACATAACGTCGTCCTTTGACAAGCATGGATTGCTCAACGTTGGCAGCGTTATCTCTACCGCCTTGGGAGGTTGCATTCCCCTTGCGACAGCCAAGGCCATCGATATTTGGGGACGTGTAGAGGGTTTCGTATTCATGCTTGTAATCGCCGTCGTCGGCATGATCATGAAAGCTGTCTGTCAGAACATGGAGACGTACATCGCAGCCCACGTACTGTACTGGACCGGTCACATCGGGGTCATTTACGTTGTTGATGTTATGTGCGCTGACATGACATCTCTCAAGAATCGTATGATTATCTTTGGGATTAACGGTACGCCCCGTATCGTCGCTACTTTCACTGCTCCACGTGTTGCAGCGGCCTTCCTGCAATATGTCAATTTCCGATGGGCATTCGGTGCATTCGCGATCATCCTGGTCGCCTGCAGTCTTCCAGCCATGGGTGTCATGGTCTTCATGTACCGAAAAGCTCGCCAGGCCGGTTTGGCTCGAAGAGAACGGTCCGGCCGCAGCGTGTTTCAGTCACTTGCTTACTACTTCATTGAATTTGACAGTAAGTACCGTACACCTTTTGCAGTGGTATCCTCTAATGATATCAGTTTTTGGCATCTTGCTTCTGATGTTCGCGTTCTGCCTATTCATGCTCCCATTCACGCTCACTAATTACGCGCCGAACGGATGGAAGACCGGATACATCATCGCCATGGTCGTACTGGGCATCCTCTTATTTCCCACCTTCGTTGTGTATGAACGATACGTGGCACCTGTCCCATTCCTACCGTGGAAGTACCTCAAGGACCCTACCATCGTAGGTTCTTGCGTCTTGTATGGCGTCATGTTCCTGTCGGTATTCTGTTGGAACGGGTACTACGGCACATATCTACAAGTGGTTCACCGTCTGTCAATTGAGAACGCCAACTACATTCTGAATGCCTTCTCGCTCACCTCATCAGTCTTTGGACCCTTTATTGGATGGCTTATCAGTGGTACTGGTAACTTCAAATGGATTGCGATGACTGGTGTACCCATCACTCTCCTAGGCACGGCGTTGCTCATTCCACTACGTTCGCCCAGCACGAATCCAGGCGTTCTCGCTTTCATGCAAATACTTGTCGGTCTCGGCACGGGCATCTTTGCAACATGCGGTCAACTAGCTGTCATGGCGCCTGTTACCCACCAGCAAATTGCGGTTGTGAATGCCCTTTGGGGGCTTTTTGGTGGCTTTGGCTCCTCGATTGGTTTCTCCATCTCAGGCGCCCTATGGACGAGTACTCTTCCAGAACAACTATACAACCGCCTGCCTGAAGAGTCCAAGAACCGCACCGCGGAGATTTTCGGCGACATTTTGGTCCAGATGAGCTTCGCTGATGGCACGCCTGAGCGCGACGCCGTTGTTGGTGCCTTCGCCCATACCGAGCGTCTCATGGTTATCGCTGGTTCATGCTTCATTCCGCTATGTATTGCGTCTATCTGGTTCTGGAAGAACATTAACGTAAAGAAGGTAGAAGAAGAGTATGGTAAGCAGACAAAGGGTATGGTCTTCTAATTATTATTACTACAGATGGTCGCGGAACTTTATAGGCAGTGTTAGGGTACCTTAGCTAGAAGATAGTAACGTAGGAGAAGTGAGATAATACAATATAGTATAGTAAGTATTAATTAGAAATTAAAGTTATTATTATTAGAATCTATAGTTAGGTCTAGACCTAGATCTAGGCTTATAGTAATATATAGAAAATATATAATAACAGAGAATCTTTTTTATTTCTTTTTATATCTTTTCTTTACTAATATAGTAATTTTTTTTAGAATAATTTATTACGATCACGGTAGGACTAAGTAAGGCGAGTGGGAAGAATTATACTTAGAATATTAGTAATAAAGGTAAGCTAGATTAAGCCCTATAGGCTAGCTAATTAGATAGCTTATATTATTTATTATATAATAAGGTCTAGTATAAGTAGAAGACCCTAGGGACCTTAAAGACCCTAGAGATCTTAGAGGGTTCTAGAACCTTAGAGTCTAGATAGGATCTTCTAGATAGTAAAGAATAGTATATAATTTAAAGAGACTTTAGTGTTACGGCTACTACGCCGTAATAGAATTACGGGAATTATATTAATAATAGTAGTAACTAATTAGATTATATAGGGGAAGAATATAATTATAGGTTAAATATAGAGTATAATATAAATATATAAAAAGTTATATAATTAGATCTATAGATCTGTGGGATAGATCTATAAAGCCTAGATTTATAAAATCTATAGGCAGAGCCTATAGAGCCATTATTAGATAGTAGTATATAGAGATAATAGATTACTACTAGGTAAGCCTTTATTATTAATTTATAATATAGTTCTCTATATCTAATTTCCTTATAGAAGATTACTATTAAGTCTTTAGTAATATATTCTTATTATTAGGCTTTAAATATAGAGTAATGTAGTTCTAGTATCTTAGGCGGGTATAGGGATATATTTCTAGTATATAGATAAATAAATTACTGCCGGATTACTCTGTTAGCTTATAGGCTATATATACCCTAAAATTATATAATAGTACTAGTCTAATATACTATATACTAGATTGTAATATTATCCCCCTTCTACTTCTATAGTTAATCTTGCCCTAAGAGTACTATATACTATAGGCCTATAAGTATTTAGCCTAATTAGGTCCTAAAGGGCCTAAATCGGCGCTATTAGTCCTTAACTAATAATATAAGTATCTATATAGTATAATATAGCTAGATTAGATATAAAATAGTATAGAGGAATACTAGGCTACTAAATACTTAGTATTATACTTAGAAGCTTTCTACCTTTATCTAGAATTCTTACTTTAAGTATAGGCTACCTTACTTAGCTTTACTTAGTAGTATTACTATAGTTAGTTTAATTAACTAAAATTAACCTAGTTAGCTTCTTTCTACTTCTAATTTAGTAATTATTATACTAATTATGCTTTTATAGTATATCTAAGAATCTTAATTTTATATATTAAGTGCTATAGCTTCTATAGCTTTTTATTTATTATAAGTTAATCTATAGCCTATAGGGCCTATTAGGCCTAAATTAGTACTAACTAATATTACTAGGGCTATAGTAGTCCTACTTAGTAATAAATAACCAACTATTCTACTTATTAACCTAAATATTGTAAAATCTTTAATAAGATTATATAAGTTATATAAGTTTTAATTATCTATTTAGTACTAGCTTATATTACTAAGCTAATATTATAAATATTTATAATAACCTGAGATATAATAATTATATATTTTATATCTAGATTAGTATATATATTTAGCTTAATAATAAGCTTCTTAATATCCTTATAAAAAGATAAAAAACTAAAATAATTAATTTTTCCTATAATAGACTAGCTTATAAGCTAGTCTATTAATTTATATATATACTATTACCTAATACAGATTAGTCCCGAATATCCGAATTAGGTTAGTATATAAATCTAGTCTTCTTATATTATCTTTTTGTGTTTTCTAAGGAGACCCGTGAGGAGACCCATAGAGGAGAGCCGGGATAGAAGAAATTTTGTAGATCGGACTTTAGATAACTATTAGATAGGAAATTACTAGGCAATAGTTTAAGGAGATCCGTAGATCGGAATTAGGGGGATCTAATAGTAGGATAATAGTGGGGAGCCGATCTATTTATATATATAGGTGTTGTTTCTCTACTTTTTAGTTCTGTACCTAGCAAACGATATCGACCTTTTAACTTATAGTTAGTTATAAGTTATACTTCTATTTATATCTTTTAATAAAAGATATATTTATATATTATTACCTTCCTATTTAAGCCTAGTATATAAAGGTGCCTAGGTCCTTTTATTACTAGCGAGAAAGTCTTATTACTAAGGCTACCTACCTACGTTTACGAGACTTTCATATAAATATAACTCTTTTAGTAATAACTACTTTTATCTAACTTTAGCTATTTCTACTTAGTAATAGTATCTCTTAAAGATAGAACTATAATATATAAAAATAATAAAATTAATAATACTTAGCTAAAGTGCATTTACTATATTACTAGCCTTACTTATAAAATTACTAATAATTCTAACTAGAAGTACTATAAGTTCTACTTATTTTTTACTTCTAGTATTAACTATATTAAGTTTTACTACTCTAATATAATTAGTTCTAGGCACTATCTAGAGTATAAGATTTACTTTAAGAAGAAGAAGAATTATTTCTTAGTATATACTCTAATTCTAACTATTTAGCACTAAAGGGGTCTAATAGGCCCTATCTAGTACTATTAAGTATAATTTAGACCTAATAGATAATAGTTTAACTTAGTTAAGAAAGAAGAGCTTTATCTACTATATATTTATAAAGTTATACTCTAAGCTATACCTAAAGACCTTTTTACTAGTAAAGAGATCTTCTCTAGCCCTAATAGGTACTCTTTTAATATAAAGGATAGAGTTAAGCTTTTAAAGAATATTTCTACTAATATACTTAAGTTATATTAACTTAATTTCCCTAAGGTCTTTTAATAGTAAGCCTATTATTATAAGTAGAGGATTTGTGTAAAGGCTCTTAGTAACTTTAAAGAAAATATTAAGTATCTTATTAAGGTTGCTAATACTACTATTAAGAAGGGTAGCTTTACTAAGTACTTCTAACTTTATAATAAAGTAATATATATTTCTAATAAATATACCTAATTAGGTATTACTAAGTATTATTGTAATTACTCTAATAATAAGATAAGTAGAATTAAGACTATTAGAGAGAAATACTATAACTTAGGCTCTAGTAAGTCCCTAAAGAAGGTAATATACCCCCTTAGAACCTAATAGGTCTTATCTAGTCCTAATAGGCGCTAACTAGTATAGATTAAGGGTACTCTCTACTAGAATATACCTATTAAGCTTAAGAAACTTAAATTAGCCTATAATTATATAAGTATACTTTCTTATACTATCTTAGTTATTACTCTAATTTCTTTACCTTATAATAATACTAAAGAAGTCTATACTAAAGAGCTAAAGACCTGCCTTAATTACCTTCTAAAGGCTACTTTTATTATTTAGAATAGAAATCCCTATACTAGACTAGCTAGTAAGGCTAAAAAGAATATAACTTAAACTCTATTTACTAAAATAATAAAGTGAGTCTTTATTTACTACTAATTCTATATTAAGTATCCTAATACAGCTAATTAGATTCCTAAGAAGACTAGGTTTACCTATAAGAATATAACTAAAGTTAAGAATAAATTAAAGAAAAAATAGTAGACTAAGGCTTAAGTAGCTCTATTTAGCCTTATTTAGTACCCTTTAGCTCTATCTAGACCTAATAGGCGCTAATAGCCTAGAAGTAACTTTAATCTATTTTAGAATATAATAGATAGAATAGAGAGGTAACTTTAATAGTATTTATCTTTAAATAGTAATTTATAGTATTTTAGCTTTTTCTTTATAGTTTTTAACTTTTCTCTATACTAGATACTGTTAGGATCTAGACCTAAGTAAGGGTTAGAACCTTATTTTATATTATAATAATACTTACTATTAGCTTATCTAAGTAGAGTATACGTTTCGACTGTACTGCTAGGCACTAAGGGGATATTATATAACTAATAGTTAATATATAATAGTTAACTATTAGGCACGTAACTAATAGTTAATAAGTAATAGTTAATAAGTAATAGTTAACTACTGCTTAAGCTAAGTATATAGGAGCGTAAGAATAAGAATCTTATACTTATACTTAACCTAAGTTTTTATTATAAGGGGTTTCCACGTACCTAACCTAGGCCGGCCTTATGGGTATTTAGTGGACGAGGGCGAATAAATAACAAAGGGGGTGTAAGAATATTCTAACCTTACTATAGAAGGTAAGGTAATAATTATATAAAAAGACTAATAAATCTTAGTATAGAAGATATGCTTTAATTTTAACTATAAAATATTAACTATAAAGAATAGAAAAGATACTAAAGTCTCTTTAAACTATATACTATTCTTTACTATCTAGAAGGTCCTACCTAGACTCTAAAGTCCTAGGACTAACTAAAGTCCCTAGGGTCTCTAAGATCCCTAGAATCTTCTACTTATACTAGACCTTATTATATAATAAATAATATAAGCTACTTAATTAGCTAGCCTATAGGGCTTAATTTAGCTTACCTTTATTACTAATATTTTAAGTATAATTCTCCCTACTTACCTTACTTAGTTTTACTATAATTATAATATTATCCCCCTTCTTAGAAGTATTATTCTAATACCCTAGTCTAGCTTCTTACAGTATGGCTGGCCTATTAGCACCTATTAGATATATAAAGGTACACTAGCCCTCCTACCTACTTAAATTATATTCTAACCTAAATTTTTCTTTATATTTTAAATATACCTAAAGCTCCTTACTTATCTATTTAGAAATATTATACTTATATACTAGAAGTTAAATCCTAAAGCCTTAAGATATTACTTAGTTATAAGTATTATTAAAAGTTAAAACTTTACTATTTTATAAATGTAACCTTAGATTAATACACTAGTTATATCTTAGTATATACTAATTATAGCTTATAGGTTTCTAAGAATAACTAGACCTTAGTTTATAAAGAGAAAGAGCAGAAGTAGTTAGCTCTTTTTTAGGTATATACTAAAACTATCTACTTTAAACTTAAGCTAGCTAAAATTAAGGCAAAGAAATACTTCTTTACTTATTATAACCTTTAGGTTACTAATATAATAGATTACTTATAAGAGAAGGGTTTAGTAAAGGGTAGGGCTTCTAGCAGTACTTATATACTATTACTATTTTTACCTTTACTTACTAATTTTATTTAGCTATAGGCTAATTCTTTCTTTTTTAACCTTTCTAATTTTCTCTATAATCTTAATTTAGTTTCTTTAGCTTTAGATTCTAAATTATACTTCTTTAGAAATATGCCTCTACATGCTTATAATAGAAGTCCTTTAGTAATTTCTTATAATTTATAAGGTTTTCCTTTAGTTTCTATATATTATACTGCTCTAGCCATCCTTTCTATAATACTAGGTACTTAAGCTAACTATTAATTTTTCTTAGATTCTTAATAGCCTTTACCTTATATTCTTTATTCTTTAGCTCTAGTTAGGTCTTAACTAGAATATCTAGTAGTGCTAGTTCTAAAAGGTTTTTATAAAAGATATTATATACTTTAGTGCCTATAGGTAGAAGTAATTTATTTATAACTAGTCCTTTAACTTCTTAAACTTTAAAGAGGCCTACTTATAGATAATCTAGTTTCTTACTTTACTATTTAGTTTTTAGATTTTTTTATAATAGGAAAACTTTATCCCCCTTTTTAAAAATTAGTCTCTTAATTCTTTACTTATTTATATTTTTAGATACTAAAAGGGATTTTTGCGTAATTCTTTTATATAGAATTTTATAGAGTTTCTTTATTTTCTAAGCTTTATTATAAGCTCCTATAGAAAAACTTTCTATATTTCTTAGATTTTAGTAAATAATTAGTTTATATCTATAATTAGTGTAGTGTGGTAAGTACTCTATTATACCTAATCTAGAGCTATTATATACTAACTATACTATAGGTAAGAGTCTACCTAATTATTTTATTATTTATTAACGTAGAACTGCAGATACTATTCTAGTATCTAGTTTATTTATTCTATTTATCTATCTATTTAGGGGTGGAAGCTTATTAAGAGTTTTCTATATATTTCTAGTGTTGCGGTGAACATATTCTAGTATTTAGATATAAAGAGTTTATTATAATTTATAATAAATTCTTTAGGTGGGCTGTGTTCTATAAATAGTGTATTATCTACCTTATACGCTAGTTTCTCTACTAATATAGACTCTTCTATTAGTCTAAACTTAGCAGCTTTTGTAAGTTAATTTACTATAACTATAATAGTATTATATATATGTTTTATTCTTAGTTATAGTAATTTTAGAAGCTTTACTATAAAGTCTATTATTACGCTCTACTATAGCCTTTTTATAGATAGTAGTAATTATAGAAGTCTATAAGGCTTATATCTCTTAGGCTTATTTTTATAATATACTAAATAGTTACTTATTTTCTTTATAACCTTTTGCTTAAGCTTTAGGATAGTATATTTATTTATAATATAATATATTATTTCTTTAATACCTAGGTATTTCTATTCTCTAGACTTATATAGCTTTCTAATTAAGATAGGTATATATTAGTCTTTTACTAGTATTCTTTATTTATAATCTCTCTAGGTTTTATTAAAACTATTTTAGAATAGATTATACTCCTCTCTTTATTTCTTAGAGAGTTAGGAGTAGTCTTAGAAATTATATACCTTAGGTTCTATATATTAGAATAAGGCTGCTTAAACTTTAATTTTTAGTTAGTTATATTTTAATATTCTATTCTTATATACTTATAATATAGTATTATAAAGGTTAGCCTTATTCTTTATTAGGTCTAATTTTCTACTTAAGGCGTCTACTGCGCTATTAAGCGTTCTAGGTTAATAGTATATAGTAAAGTTAAAGTTTGCTAGAAATTCTGCCTATTATACTTATTATTAATTAAGCTTCTTAGTTAATATAAAGCTAGTAAGGTTTTAGTAGTCTATCTAGACCTTAGTCTTAAAGCGTACTCCTATAAGTTAAGTTTCCTATTATTTAAAGATATCTACTACTGCTAGTAGTTTCTTATTATAAATATTATAGTTAAGTTCTACTTCTAAAAACTTTTATAAATAGTAGAATACTAGTCTCTATTTCTTATTTTTATCCGGCTGTAAGAGGATTGCTTCTATTATATAATCTAATATATCTATTTCTACCCTTATAGGTTTTCTTAGGTTAAATATTTAGAGTAGAGGTGCTATAAGAAATATTTTCTTTAACCTCTTAAATACCTTTAGGGGTCTACTAGTTATTAGCTAAATAACCTTATTATTCTTTTTCTTTATAAGATCTGTTAATAGTGCTGTTATCTTAAAATAATCTTTAATAAACTTCTAATAGAAGTTAGTAAACCCTAGAAAGAATTAGATATCTTTTACTAATTTAGAAACTAGCTATTTTTATATAGTAGCTATTTTTTTTAGGTCTATAGATACTCCTTTCCTTAAGATAATAAATTTTAGGTACTCTATTTTTATAATATAAAACTTATATTTATTTAGGTATAGAAGTAACTTATACTTCTTTATTTTCTTAAGTACCTTTTTTATATATTCTATATACTTCTCTAGTGTTCTACTAGAATAGATAAGTATATTATTAAGATAGGCTGTATAAAATATATCTAAGTATTTATATAGCGCCTTATTTACTATAGCCTAAAATATTATAGGCGCGTTTATTAGTCTAAAAGGTATAACTATATATTTATAGAGACTAAACTAGGTTCTAAATATAGTCTTTTACTTATAGCCTTTAGCTATTTATATATAGTAGTATCTATCTTATATATTAAACTTAGTAAACTACTTAGTTCTATAGAGTCTATCTATTAGCTTTATTATTAAGGGTAATAGGTATTAATTCTTAATTATAGTATTATTTAGCTATCTATAATTTATATAGAGTTACAGCTTACTATTCTTTTTAGGTACCTATAGAATAGGGAATACTATAGGGCTCTAACTATCTTAGATATAACCTCTTACTAGGTTTTTCCTTAAGTACTCTCTTAGTTTCTATTTCTAATCTATAGATATTAGTTTTAGCTATTCTAGTTATAGTTTTATACCTTTCTCTAGTAGTATTTTATAATTTTATTTCTAGTAGTTAGGGAGCTCTTCTTTCTTAATTTCTTTAAAAAGTTCTATAAACTTCTTATATTTTAGCAGAATTATTATTTCTTTTACTTTTTCTTTAAGGTCTAAGCATTATACCTAGATAATTCTTACTTATTCTAGATTTTCTTTTAGAATCTTAGCTATTTAGATAGCTAAAATTCTCTTAATTTATCTTTTAACTTACTTATTTAGAGCTTTTAGGGTTATAGGTTACACCTACTTAGTATATTAGGCACCGGCAGCCTTTAGGGTTATATTTTAACTCTTTATAGTCTATTTTACCTAATTAATATCTAGGTTATATATAACTAGCTAGTTATATTCTATAATAGCTTCTAAGCTTCCTAAATCTATTATAGTAAAGCTATATTAACTTTTAAATTTTTTAATTCTAATAGGTAGTAGTGTTATTTCTAGGTATAGCTAGCTTCTACTATATTCTTAGGAGAGTATACTATCTACTATTTCTAATTAGGCTAGTACCTCTTTATTTCTATATAGTAGATTATGTTTTTCTACTATTTCTAGTAATATTAGACATTCTATTACGCTAGGGTCTATTAAAGCTTTTACTTAGAACCCTCTAATTATAATCTACTTTATTATTTACAGCTTTATAGTGCCTTTAGTTTCTACTCTATAAGCCTTTAGAACGCCCTTACTAGCTTAGCTCTATATCTAGTAGTATTCTAGTTTTTTAATTATTTTTATATTTCTTTATAGGTACTCTTACAGTGGCACTGTTTATAGAGAGAATAGTTTATTCTAAGTTATTCTAATATTATTCTAAAGGGGTTATACAGCTTCCCCTTTCTCTATAGGTATTTATTCTTAGACCTAGCTTCTAAAGTACTATAGGGGTTTTATACTAACGCCCTCCTCTAGTACCTTTCTATAGTAAGTATTTAGATATATTTAAATTTTTTATTCTTTTCTTTATAGTACTTATAGCCTATTATTATACACTTCTAGTGCAGTATAAATTTATAGTTTAGGTCTAATAGATCTGCTACTATAGACTTCTTTTTACTAAGGTACCCTAGGCACTCTTACCTTCTATAGTCTATTTATTTTTAGATTTTTATATAATTTATATCTTTTTTATAGGGTATGTATCTGTATATTTATATTATAGAGTTTTATTATATTATTCTAGGCCCTATAGTTAATTTCCTGTTAGGTACTTTTACCTTTAATAAATAGGGCAACTGTCTATAAAGTATATATTCTATAATAAGGGTCTATAATTTCTTACCTAAATATTAAATCTATATATATAACAGCTTTAGTTAGAGTATTTATTCTTAGCTAGCTAATAGTGTTCTCTATCTTCTTAGTTTTTTTATACTAGAATTCTCTAGTCCTAGTAGTAGGAGCAATCTATAGTATAGTATTACTAAAACTCTATTTATATATAGTTATTCTCTATTCTAAGTTGCTAAGTTAGGTTTTATATTTTCCCTTATTAAGCCACTGCCTATTTATATATCTAGTATATATCTAGCCTAATAATCTAAATTTTCCTATAGTAATTCTAAGCCTAGTATATAGACTTATTATATACCTAGTATTGCCTTTTAGTTACTTAGTGTATACTATACCCCCTTAAGTAACCTAGTAGCTCTCCTTATCTATACACTTATTTAGATTAGTTAGTTAAGTTTTCTAAGGTTTCTTCTTAAAGTCTAATATTATAATATTATTAGGAATCTTACCTAATTCCGGTATTTTAGGTTATAGCATTACTATAGCTACCCTAATTATATTAGCTTATTTGCTTTGTTTCTTATAGTCTAGATAACTATTCTTAAAATATTCTTACTTTCTACAGTTTAAGTAAGCCTTATCTCTAAAATATTATTAGTAGACTTTATTCTACTTCTTTTATTATAGAGTTTATTTCTTTCTAGTTTATACCTTATCTTTTATAATTATGTTGCTGTCCTTATTCTATTTTTTCTTATAGTTATATTTTTTCTAAGTATTAGCTCTCTAGTAGTATATAGGCTTAGTTGCCTCCCGCTTTTTCTAATTCTATTTATATAGACAGTTATCTACGTATATAGCTAATTCTATTAGTACTTCTAGGTTATTAGATTCTATATAGTGTATAAGGCTATCCTTTACTAACTTCTTTAGGCTATTATAAAATACTAACTAGAGTAGTATATTATCCTAGTCTATTTTAGCTTAAAGTTATTTAAATATTAAGGTATACTTATCTACTAATATAGTTTACTTTAGCCTTTAAATTTATTATTTAGCCTATTTTACTTTATTAACTTCTCTAAATATAATAGTTATCTATTCTTAGAATAACTTCTAATTCTTAAAGACTAGTTTAGTATCCTTATAATACTTTTTAATATTATCTTTATTTTCTAAGTAATTATCTGCTAGGGCTTATATCTATCTAGTAGCCTAGCCTACTATATATATTTCTACAGCTAATATTTAGTCTTATTTCTTAACTATAGTAGCTTTATAAGAGCAATTATACAGCTCTATATTAGTAAGAAATAGTTTTAACTTTTCTTAGTCTCTATTAAAGAGCTCTAGAACTTTAAATATTCTCTTAATTAGGATAGTAACTATTACCTATCTCTAAAATTATTTTATTAATTATGCTAGTTGCTCTTAGAGTTATTAAATCTAATTAGCCTAGTTAGCTATAACTATAGCTATACTAGTTATAGGTCTAGAGGCAGAGCTTCTAGTTACTACTCTTAATACTTATAAGCTAGTTAGTATTACTATTACATCTTATACCTTTAGGTAGTTAAAGTGTTATAAGGGGTTTCTATATACCTAATCTAGGCCGGCCTTACGGGTATTTAGTAGATAAGGGCGAATAAATAATAAAGGGGGTATAAGAATATTCTAACCTTACTATAGAAGGTAAGGTAATAATTATATAAAAAGACTAATAGATCTTAGTGTAGAAGATATACTTTAATTTTAACTATAGAATATTAACTATAAAGAATAGAAAAGATACTAAAGTCTCTTTAAACTATATACTATTCTTTACTATTTAAGAGGTCCTGCTTAGACTCTAAAGTCCTAGAACTAACTAAGGTCCCTAGGGTCTCTAAGGTCTCTAGGGTCTCTAAGGTCTCTAGGATCTCCTGCTTATACTAGACCTTATTATATAATAGATAATATAAGCTACTTAATTAGCTAGCCTACAGGACTTAATCTAGCTTACCTTTATTACTAATATCTTAAGTATAATTCTCCCTACTCGCCTTACTTAGTCTTGCCGTAATCATAATAGTTTTAATTTATTATTTAGATTTACTTAGGCCTCCTTATTAACTTATTATACTTTATAAGATACTTTTATACTAATAAGAATGCTTTTTTTCTTCCCTCTATAAGTCTTACCTAAGAACTAACCTTAACCTATTTAGGACTAGCTATCCTCTTTAGATTTAATATCTTAAACACCCTTAATATAACTATAAGGACTTCTACTTCTTCTATAGCTTTAGATAATACTATTACTCTAATAAGTAACTCTAAGAGTAAGGTGTATAAACCTAATTTATATTATAGTAACTAAAAGTATACTAATATTTAGCTTCTCTAGTTAGACCTTTACTTCTTTAAACTTAATAAGTAACCTAAAGATAGAAAGAAAGTTATCTTTGCAGCCACCTATATATAAGGTAATACTAGAGAATGGATTCAACTATACGTAACTAAGTACCTAGAAATAGACTATAAAAATAAAGACAAGGAATACGCAGAAAACTATACTAATATAGTTAATATTATTAAAGACTACACTAACTTTAAGAAACACCTAAAATAGATATTTAAAATTACTAATAAAGTACCTATTATAGTATAAAACATTTAAACTATTATATAAAAGCAGTTAGTAGCTAAGTATATAGTAAAATTCTGTAAGAACACTGTATAACTTAACTAGAATAATAAATTACTAATAATAATATATAAGTAAGGTCTTAAGAAACCCTTATATAAGGAAGTCTTACGCAGTAGAGAAATTATTAGAACCCTTAATAAGTTATATAATAAATTAATTAGGATTAATAGGGAATAGTTTATACTATAATAGAAACTTTAATATAACCTAAGAAATATTAGCTTTAGATAACCTACACCTATAGTTTATAAAGTACTACTAAAGGGACCTTAACGCGTATTATAAGACTTCTATAGATACTAGCTAATAAAAGATATCTAGTTTAACTACTTAGGCAAAGAAAAAAGAAAAGAAATAGGCTTTTATAAGCCTAACCTATATATCTTAAATAGAACCTAACTATAGGGGACTGAGACTTACATATATTTTATATATAGTAAACTAGGCTATATTACTAGAAACTATAGATTAAAAAATAAGGTTATTAAATAGTTAAACATACTTACTGCCTTAACACTAGAAGATAAGGATAAAGAATAGATAGTTATAGACGCTATTAGTAACCTTATACTTAATAATAGGTTAGAATTAGAATTATCTACTAACTTATAACTCTATAAAGACGCAGAGGAAGAGTAATCTAAGAAGAATATAGAGGCTATTAAATAAATACTAATACTTTATCTATATTTTAAAGGTAAAGAAGTAGTGTTTACTAATAAGGTAGATATATAGAATTACTTAGATAAGCTACAAATCTAACTAAGAGATAGGGAAGTAATACTACTATCTATAATAATTACACCTTTATTCTTTATACTACTAGAACCCTATAATAAACGCCGAACAGAAATTATTACCTAAGAAGATAAGAAATAGGCTAACTATAGATACTAGTGCTAAAACTCTAATATAAGCTTCTGTAATAAGGACCTAGAATACTTACTAAAGTATTACCTAGACTATTAATACCTGTATTACGTAAATATTAAATAGGTAATATATAAGTATAATTAGTACCTAATCTACTATTAAGCTAAAGAACTACATAGAGGTAAGTAACTATAGTATAAGTAATAATACTACTAGAAATAGTATAACTGCCCTATTAATAAATGTAATAAGCATCTATAGAATAAATATAAATAACTTTACTTTCCTAATATAAATAACGCGCAAAACGCAGCACTTATAATACTATATAATAGCTTATATATATAAGAAGAATGGTAGATATACTTAAATATTAACTATATAGAATATTATAATAATAAATGTGTCTATAGTTTTAGAAGAAACCTAGATGTTCCTAGAATAGTTATTAACGTATATAAGGAATTAGATGTAATAGGTAATAATAAAGCTTCTAAAGAAAAATAATAGTAGAAAAAGAGCCATAACAGAAGAAAAAAGATACAGTAGGATTAAAAAGAATAATAATTAAGGAATATAGGTTACCTAGCTTCTAAAGAGTATAATTCTTTTTTAGACTAAATCCTAGCCCCTAAGACCTATAAAACCCTTAAAGACTAACGCTTAGGTAAGAGGATGCCTTTAGAGAACTAAATACTATTAATAGTAAAGTATTAATTAAGCTACTAGTTCAGCTTAATAAAATATAAATTAAGGCACTATTAGATTTAGGCGTATTAGAAAACTTTATATCTAGAGAAATAGCGCTATAAGTAGGACTCTAGCTAATACTTAAGAATAAAGCTTATTCTATCTATATTATAAATAAAAGCCAAATGCTAAATACACTATATATTATATACAAAGTTACTGCTATACTTTAGGTCTATAGATATAAGAAGATAATTATACTTAATATACTAGATAAATCTAAGTATAATATTATATTAGAATTACTTTAGTTAAGAAAGTATAACCTATATATTAACTAGGGTTTAAGAACACTATTATTAGAATACTGTAAATACATATTATAAGCTAAGCCTATATAATAATAGAGATTAATAGTAAATAAGAGTGCTATTAATAACATAGACTTATAATAGAGAGTTAAAAAATAAAAACTAACTTTAGTAGATACTAGTAGGAACTACTAGGTTATAGAGTATAAGAAGAAGAATAAGAGTATACCCTTAGTAATACTAAGAGAGTATAAAGTATAGACATATATATTTATAGAAAAAGAAAGAAAAGCAAACCTACTAGAATATTAAACCTAGAATTATATAATTAACCTAAAAGAAGGGAAGACGCCACCCTTTACACTACTATATAGTAAGATAGGAGAAGAACTCTAAAAGGAATATAAATTTATTAAGATAAATCTAGTAAAAGAATATATTAGACTATTAAAATTACTAGCAGTAAGCCCTTTTATATTTATTAAGAAAAAGAATAGATTAGATAGACTATATATTAACTATAGAGCACTTAATAATATAATAATTAAGAATAGATACCTATTACCTAATATCTTAGAACTTAGGGACTAACTCTTGTAAGCTAAAGTCTTTATAATAATAGACTTATAGAATAGATACTACCTTATTAAAATAAAAGGAGATAAAGAATAGAAAATAGTGTTTAAATTATACTATAGACTTTTTAAGTACCTAGTAATACCTTTTAGACTTACTAATACACCTACAACCTTCTAAGTACTTATTAATAATATACTCTATAAATATTTAGACATATTTATTATTATATATATAGATAACATTCTTATCTTTTCTAAAAATAAATCTAACTATACTAAGTACGTATAGACAGTACTTAAAGCCCTAAATAAGATATACCTATAAATTAAACTTAAGAAATACTAATTTAATATTAAATAACTTAAATTTCTAGAATATATTATTACTACTAAAGGAATTAAGATAGCACTAAGTAAAGTAGAAAGTATTAAGAACTAGCTAATACTAAGAATAGTAAAAAATATCTAAGAATTCTTAGGATTTTGTAGATTTAATTACTAATTTATTAAGGATTACGCAAAGATAATGCTACTATTAATAAACCTTACTAGAAAGGACACGCCTTTTAAGTAGATAAGTAAGTATAGAATATTATTTTAACTCCTTAAAATAGTATATATTATAGAACTAGTTCTCGTTTACTTTAGGAGCAACAAACTACTGTAATTTAAAACTAATGTAAGTAATCTTATATTATGGGTATACGTAAAGTAAGAATAAAATAGTAAATAGTACCTAATTGCCTACTACTTATGCAAATTTAATAATGCAGAAATATAATATAATATATATAATAAAGAACTTTATACTATTTTTAAAGCCTTAAAATACTAGAGAATCTACGCTCTTAGCTGTTTAACGCTAGAAATCTATATAGATTATAAGAACCTATTATAGTTTATAATAATAAAAGAACTAACACTATAATAATAGAGATAGTTATAAACTACTAGATAATATAAGTTTAAAATTATCTATATAGTAGGAAAAGAAAACAGACAAGCAGACGCACTTAGTAGATAAAGTAATCTAGTAGAAGAGAAGATTAAGACCTACTTAGTAATTCTTTATAAAACTAAGAATAGATCTCTTTAACTAACAGCGGAACTTAATTAACTCTTAGTTATTAACTAAGAAGTACTAAAATAGTTGCAAACTAAGATTATTAAATAATACTATAATAACCCTATATACGGACACCTAGGTATTAAGAAAATAATAAAACTTATCTAGCAAAACTACACCTTTAAAGGAATTAAGGAAGCTGTAACTAGCTATATCTATAAATATATAGAATACTAAAGGAATAAATATAGTATATATTTTAAGTACAGAGAAATATAAGCTATAGAAATACTAATAGCACTATAGGAAGATATTGCTATAGACTTTATTATAAGAATTCTAAAATTAAAAGACCTAGCTATAGGAGTTAAGTATAACACTATATTAGTAATAGTCTGTTAACTAACTAAATATGTTAAACTAATTCTGTATCTAAAGTTAACTATAGTAAGGGAACTAGCATTTCTTATACTAGATAAACTTATTAGATATTATAGAATTCTAAAAATAATTATTAGTAATAGAGATAAGCTCTTTATATTAAACTACTAAATAATACTTATAGCACTTATTAGAATAAAAAGAAAATTATTAACTATATATTATCTATAAACGGACGGACAAACAGAACGTATAAACTAAATAATAGAAACCTACTTATATATCTACTATAATAGTTAAAAGAATAACTAAGTTTCTTTACTACTAATAGTATAGTTGGCCTATAATAATAAAGTATTAGCAGTATTAGGATTTACACTATTTTATATAAACTATAGAAGACACCTATATTTCTTTAATTAAATATTTTATATAATAATTAACGCAGAGGAAGCCACAGATATAGTAGAAAAAATAAAGAAAATATACTAAGAACTCTAAGAAAACCTTAAGAAGGCTTAATAGTAAGTAATTTTATACTTAAACTAAAAATAAAAAATAGCACCTTAGCTAAAGAAGGGGGATAAAGTATATTTACTTATAAAAAATCTTTAAACCTAGAAGAAAAAGTATAAGAAACTAGATTATATTAAAGTTAGACTATTTTATATTTCTAAATAAATATCGCTAGTAAACTATAAATTAGAACTACCGCTAGATATAAAAATATATCTAGTATTCTATATATTATTATTAGAACTAGTAGACCCTAAGATACTAGTTAAAACTACCTTCTACTACTAGCTAGAGAAGGAAACTGAATTTAAAGTTAAAATACTTCTAGAATACTATAAAGTTAGAAGAGAAGACTTTTAGAATAATAAATTTCTATAGAAATAGTTAGTTAAGTAGAAAGGTTACCTATACTTAGAGAATATATAGAAATTTAAAAGTAAGCTAAGAAAGAACTGCTAGCAGCTTCTTAAATAAGTAAGAAAGAAAATTTATAACTGCTACTACTATATAGAAGTAACTAAAAGCGGCTTTAAAGGAGATAAAAACTACTCTATAGTAATAATCTAGTAATGTACCTAGGATATCTATAAAAGTTATTAGTAAAGTTCTAGGAAATGTCGCTAATAAATATATACTAGAAACTAGAAATAGGCAAAGATGCTATACTATTAATAAAATCTATTATTAACTATATAGTAGGAGAAAATCTAACTAAGGTATTAGTAATAATATAGTCTAAGAATACTATATTTATCTCTTTACTATTCTTAGCTAGCTTATTTGTAAGGTATAAGGCCTTCTTATATATACACTCTTTAGCCTATACTAATATTCTTTTATTTTATAATAGCTAAGTAATTATAGTTACTAATTCTTTTTTATTCTCTTTAATCCTCTTCCTATACTCTTTGTAAGTCTTATCTAGAGAAGACTAAGATATGTCTATATATAGCTTTCTAATATAAATATACTTAGTATACTTTAAACTAGAGTTAGGTATAATATAATATAAAATATATTCTATAGTATACTTAATATAGGGGGTTTCTATAGTTATATTAGCTCTAAGAATTTTGTTGTATAAATAGAGTTAATAGAAATAGAAGTTAGAAGGTATTATAGCTACCTACTAGCTTAATAAATGTAGGGCTTACGCTTATATAATAGTAACTAAGGGATATATAATTTAAGGACAAATCTAAAAAGGAGGGGGATAATATTAGAATCTAAACCTAAATAAGGGTTAGAACCTTATTTTATATTATAATAATACTTACTATTAGCTTACCTAGGTAGAGTATACATTTTAACTGTACTACTAGGCACTAAGAGGATATTATGTAACTAATAGTTAATATATAATAGTTAACTATTAGGTACGTAACTAATAGTTAATAAGTAATAGTTAATAAGTAATAGTTAACTACTGCTTAAGCTAAGTATATAGAAGTATAAGAATAAGAATCTTATACTTATATTTAACTTAAGTTTTAATCTATTATTTAGATTTACTTAGGCCTCCTTATTAACTTATTACACTTTGTAAGATACTTCTATACTAATAAGAACCCCTTCTTTCTTCCCTCTGTAAGTCTTACCTAAGAACTAACCTTAACCCATTTAGGACTAGCTACCCTCTTTGGATTTAATAGATACCTATTAAGGGAGTTCTAAGAATTTTGTCTAGTATAGTTTAGTTACTCTACTTTTAAGCTAACTAAACTAGAATAGCTACTATAGATACTAATTAGCGTAAAGTGGCCTTAATTAGACTATCTAGGTATATATTACCCTATTAGATAGTAATATTAATATTACTACCTCTTCTTTATTTTTTTTTTCTATAATATAAATTTTAAACTTTTCCCTAAGTTCTACTATCCTATTAAAATACTCTACCTTTAAGGCTAAGTCTTCTACTAAACTCCCTATAGGAGATATATAGTTACTTTTTTAAAAATAAAAGGGTATTTAGCCCTATTTATAATACTTTATTTCTAAAAGTAAGAAATAGAGTTCTCTTATATAGATTTAAGGTATTTTACTCCTATCTAGTTATAATAGAGATAAATTAGCCCTAATAGGTATAATCTAGACTAGATTAGCCTAGTTAGGTAGTTATTTAAATTACTTACTATCTCTCTTTTTTAGAGGTTACTCTTGCCCTTACTTTATTTATAGTAGAATTAATATAGTAAACCTTTTAGATTTTATATTAAACTTTCTCTAATACTCTTTTAGCATATTTCTACTAATAAAAGTACTTAGTTTCTATAAGTTTTCTTCTTTATTATAACCTAACTACTTAATTAGATATTCTTACTTACTATCTACCTTCTACCACCTATTTATAATATAGTTAATTTTATAAATATTATTACTAAACTAGTATAAAGTGTTCTTAATTAGACCTTATAGGTGCAGGTTATCCCTATAGGGTTTATAGGGCTCTAGTAAGAAGGAATAAAATACTAAATATACCTTACTAAGTATAAAAAGGTTAATTTAGTATGCTATTAATAGTATTTTAATATATTTCTTAATAACTCTAGGCCCTAAAAACTTCTAGTCTAACTTCTTACTTAGCCTTATTAATTTTATATACCTATTTAATACCTAAACCTTATTACCTACTTTAAGTTTAAGAGGTAGGTATTTTTTATTTTAAAGTACCTTTTAATACCTCTAAATAGTTTCTAGCTTTTCTCTAGTATTCTTAAAAATCTAGAGGAGCTTAGATACTATTATAAATCTATTAGAACTTTTACTATTACTTAGGGGCTATTTAGGCTAGTCTAGGTTAGATAGGTTATATCTAAAATAAACCTAATAGAGAGTGTATTTAGTTAATAAGTACTTACTATTATTATATATAAACTCTACTAATAAGATTTATATAGCCTAATTATTCTATTCTAGAGAGTAAAAGATATAAAGATACTATTTTAGAGTCTAATTTTAGTATTTAGTTTACCTATTAGTCTAAGAATAGAAAGCTAACGTTAATACTCTTTAAGTATTTAAATAGTAGTAAAAAGTATTCTAATACTTTAACCTTATTACTAGACCTCTATTTAATAGTACTAATTCTAGAGTTCTATAAAGTTAAATAATCTTATAAATTTAGGCTTAGGCTAGATTAACGCTATTCTAGTCTATTTTTATAGGTATATAATAGGCTATCTTTAAAAAATAGTTAATAATAACTAAGATTATATTAAAAGTTAACCCTATAAAGTAACTTAGAGGTAAATTAGTAATAAAGTCGATTATAATATACTACTATAGATAATCTAGAACTAGTAGAGAATAAAAAAGACTATATAGCTTATATCTCTTTATATTTACTCTTTAGTAATACTAATAATTATAAATATAGTCTAATATATTCTTAGCTATTTAGGTCTAATAGTATTTCTACTATATATACTCTAAAGTATAAGTTATACTAAAATATCTAGAAAGTAGGCTATTATAGTAGCTTTTAATTATAGCTATTTACTCTAAGGGTGTTTTAAGCTATTCTAGCTCTCTTTATTCTAAGTAAAGCTAATCTAGCCTATTTTATACTAGTTTATTATTATTATTGTACCGTGGGTGGGCGCCACCTATATAATAATCTAGAGTACACCTAATTAGTTAGGTGCTTAGCCTCTTAGATATATAGCTTTGTGTATAATAGGGGGATAATATAACTTTACTCTAGTAGTAAATAGCTTTACTTTAAGAATTGTATTATCTTTATACTATACCTACTTATCCCTATGCTCCCTACTCTGCACTATAGCCCTACCTTATAATAGGTTTCTAATTCTCTAGAGAGAAGAAAGAGATAGTATAGGTAAATACTATATACTTTAAAATAGTAACTGTGCTAGGGGAAAATAATATATAAGGCTAGGCCTTAGATAAGAGTATAGAGAAAGAATATAAAAATAGATTTAACCCTAAGCGTGTTTAGGAGATATCTGGCTTCTATAAAAAGAGCACTAATATAGGCCTAAGTATAAAAAGGTTTATATAAAATTATAATAATAGTAGTAAATACTAATAGTAGTAGGCCTACCTGCCTAATTAGAGTAAGCAGGGAGAGGCCGAAGAATTAGTTATAATAAATAGAGAACTACTATTATAAGAACTAACCTTCTTATTAACTACCTAGGTGTTAAAGATAAGGAAGAATTACACTAGACTAGTATACTATATAAGGCTATATATTATCTTAGATAGAGGTCTACTAAGATAATTAACATAATAGAGTCTAGTAAGGCTATTATAGGAAGAAGCGCTAGATATAGTAGATAGAGAACTACTACTATTAGTAATAGAAGTTAGGCCTATATAAAAGTAGAAGAAGAAGTAACCTAAAAAAAGGTATTAGAATATTACCTATTACTAGATTACCTTATATTTTTTTAGAAATCTTTAGAATTTTCTATCTTTTAGTAAAGTATATAGACTATCTATCTTAGTAGGAGTAGCTCTTAAGTGTGTGCTATACCTAAATTCTGTAGAAATAGTAGCTATTCTTTATACTTATATTTATTATTATATAGCTATTATCTATTATTTTTTTATCTATTTTTCCTATACACCTGTTAATTAGACAAACTACTACTATAGCTAAGTACTACTTATTTGCCCTAAATAATATACTATTAATAGAATCTTAAGGCACTACCCCTATAATACCTATAGCCTTATTTCTATTACTATACTAAGCCTAACTATACTTTCTACTATAATTGCCTACTAATGTACCCTACTTTATAGAGGTAAACGTAATAGAGTTCCTAAAGAACTATAATTAGATTATAGATAACTACTAAGTAGAGTTAGATATATAACTAAATATATTCTCTAACTATTACAACTATAGAGCTTATTATATTATTAAGTTTTTAAAGAAGTTTAAGATAAAGGACTAGAAAGGACTATAGGCAGCTATAAAGAAATATTAGAAAAACTATAATCTATTTTAGAAAGCTACTAGTTATTTATTTCTAAAGTAGTACTGCTAGAATATATTAGTAAATATATTCTTAAGTATTACTTAGTATTATATAGAGTTTCTAGTTTACTCTAAGGCCTATATCTAGAGAAGTTAGATTTAGAAGTTAGAGTATAGCTTCTTCTTCTTCTAAGAACTGTATAAAGAAGATAAAGAATATATACTTCTATATATAGGGGATAAGCAGCTAACTGCTAATAACTTTGCAATATATAATATAGAGGTAATTTATATCTATATATATTCCCTTGCAATGTAGAGGCGGGGACTAATAAGTTTTAATATTAAGTTTATATATAAGGATGCAGTACAAACGCGTGCACTAATCTAGGCCTAAAATAAAGCTATAAAAGCTAGACAACCTATTACCTTAGCGCCTATAAATCTATTAGGAGAGTTAATATGTTGCACTTAAGTAGAAGAAGTAATAATAGCTAAACTGCTATAGCTAATACTAGAGAATAATAAGGAGATATAGTAGCTATATATAGATCTAAGAGGTATGTCTTTAGATACTAAGAATATAGTAATAATAGCAGAATATACTAAGTATAGACACCTATAGCAGATATTAAATAAAAGCTATAACTCCTAGTTTCTATAATACTTTCTAAGTCGCGTATTAATAGTAGATAATTGCTAGGCGCAACCTACCTAATCTTAATAGAAATAGCTATTAGGGCTACTAGCTGAATAGAACTAATACTATTATTATAAGCTAGTGCAGCAGTAGAATAATAATCTAGAATATTAGTAAGGTAAATATAGGGATAGGTCCTAGTAGCTAACTACTTAGAACGCTAGCGTGTGCGCAGTTAAATATTATAGTTATAGTAGTAGAGATTATGCAGTTTAATACTACCCCTAGATAAAATTCTTATATAATAATTACTAAGTCTATTAGTTCTTTAACCCTACTGCTAACACTACATACTTCTAGTTTAAATAAGCAAACTATATATTAGGCTAAATTACTAAGAAATCTCTATACTTATACTAGTACTAATAGCTATTATATAAGATTTAAGAATAATTTAGTGTCTTAGAATAAGATATGCTTACTTAATAATATTTAGCTATTTATTCTAAGCTATAAAAGAATATATTAGGTAATATACTAATAGGTGCTTAAGTATAGAGAAATATAATTACCTAGATTATTATTAGAGCGCCTTTAGCAGCGGCTAGATAATAAGACCTAAAAAGAAGCGCTAAAGTATTTAAGGCGTAATTTAAGTACTAGAAAGAGAATCTATATAATATAATAAATATAATTAATAAGTATTTTCTTCTTGTAGAGTAAGATAAGGTCCTAGTAATAATAAGATTATAAGAATAGTATAGCACTTCTAAAAGTAGGAGTCTAATAATTAGCCTATTAGTGCCTAGTTAGGGATGTATAACTTAGCCCAGAATAGGGAGCAGATTAGGGAAAAGACTAGTAATAAGAGACTAGGTAATTCTAGAGAAGAAATATAAGTAGTTATAGAGTAATAGATTATAGAGAGAGCTATGTATAGTAGAGCTTAGAGATAAGAATATAATAGATATAGTCTATCTCTTAGTAGAACCCTAAGAATAAGAACAGGCCCCCTTTATACTAGCTAGTATTAATTAGTTATTTCTAAGGCTGTAGAGTGCTTAGAGCTTAGTTAATCTACTTTAGAAATCTCTCTAAAATACCCTAGTGTAGAACACTCTAATAAGAATCCTTAAATAACTATTAGATTAATCTAGAGACACCTTACAACTGCTAAAGGGAAGTAATAGTAATGTGCTAAAATAGATATTAGAATAGAAAGTAAAACGCCTAACTATAGAAGACTTACTGCAGTACTTAACCTTTTAGAGGCTACTCTAATAGGTAATTAATAAGATTAAAGAAATAGAGTATATAACTACTATATAATTAGTGTAGTTTAGTAAGGTAGCTAAGAGAGCTTAAATAAATATAGTTTTTCTATATAATAATAAGCTTAGCAATGCTAGATTTAGACCTAATTTTCTACTAGGGCTAGCTAATTAGGTAGCAGACAGGTTACCTATTTACTATATAATTGGCTAGACTAATGCGCTAAGCTTAGCGCCAAGCCTTAATATCTAGGCTTAGTATTTATTACTAATAAACTATCTCTACTACTTACTAGAGGTTATAGACTATCTAAGAAACTATGGGA
Source organism: Paraconiothyrium brasiliense (assembly GCA_025388405.1). Lineage (NCBI taxonomy): Eukaryota > Fungi > Ascomycota > Dothideomycetes > Pleosporales > Didymosphaeriaceae > Paraconiothyrium > Paraconiothyrium brasiliense. The sequence goes on along the minus strand of JANBXC010000010.1, from coordinate 378,229 downwards.
TTATAGTTAACTATGCTATTAGGCCTAAGTAGGGAGGAAATTACTATTTAGATTCTCGCCAGCTAAGCAGGGTTAATATTATAGGCTATAGTATTATTACTATAGAGACTAACAGGCTGTTATATTCTAATAATATAGAGAAAACCCAGTATAATATTATAGGGTAATATAACACCTAGGATAAAATAGCTAATAATAATAATAGTTAAGTTCTGCGGAATTATAAGTAAGGGGTGCAGCTAGTAATTACCTTATAAGAACTTTCTACCTACTAGGCCAAGTTTAATAGTAACTATAGGGCTAATTATCTTATTAATACCGGCTTATAGATTAACCTTATAAGATTAAGTACTACTAGGTCTTTAAAAATCATATATAAGGAAGAGAGCCCTAGCGCCAGTAGAGGTATAATAGCTGCTAATAGTAGTAAGATACTATTTCTTAGTACTGCCTATAATATTCTAGTGCAAATTGGCCCTATAGAAATTATTACACACTTTTAAATAGTGCTAAACCTTACCTGGTTAGTAATACTAGGCGCCCTATAGTGTGCTGCTATAAGATTAATTATATATTTTATAGTTTATAGGCGAACTTACTATTAGATCTTCTTAGTAGATAGCACTAGGAATACAACCTTTATTATATTAGATTCTATAAAAGAAAGCCCTAGATATATTACCCTATATAAATAAGGGGAAGCAAATGTAATTATAGCAACTCTAACTATTTATAGATAGATATATAATAATAGTTTTAATAAAAGGTCTCTTTCTAAGTTTGGGAGGCCAGAGAAGTTAAAAGAAGTAGTAGAAGTTAGCTATATATAAGCTAAAATACCTATAGAAAAGAAACTTTAGCATAGAGAATATAAGTTTTTATTTTTAGAGACTAACTATAAGTAAGCTTATTAGTAGAATGCTAAAGTAAACTAACTAATAGTAAATAGAGATATCTATAGAACTACTTACTAAGAGATAAAATAATACTAAAATAGAGTATAAGAAAGTATATACTACTCTCTATTTATAGAAGTTTAGATGTAAGAGCAGATCCTATAGAAAAATAGGTAGAGTTAGTAACTAAAATAGGTTAATATAATATATAAATAAGTTATAGACAAAGTGCGCCTAGTAGATATTCTATATAATTATTATAATACTACAGACCTAGAAGATCTATATTAGCGAAAGTACTAGATCTAAGAGTAGTAACAGCTATATCTAATAAGCCCTTCTAACTCTAGACTATATAATTATCTGTTTAAATAACGCTATATAATATTTATAAGAGAAATATATTTAACTTTAGTATAGCTAGCAGCTTTGCATTTTAAACCCTAGTTATTAGTATAGGAGGTAGAGCTTATAAAGGAGATAATATTTAATTAAAAAGTTATAATTATATTTAACTTTAGTAAGGTAGGTTAATTCTTTCCTAACGTAGTACCTCTATATTAGATTAAGACAATTCCCTATAAAGTATAGTAGAAACTAATATTCCGCCCTCTAAAGAAGCTTTTTTAGAAAGTAATCTATATAATATAGGAGTAAGTGTAGTAAGAAGTATTAGAAGAATATAATAGTTAATATTATAACTTATAGTTTCTAGTTCTTAAAAAAAATAAGAGCTATTAGCTAATTAATAATACACAGCATATTAATACTATAACTATTTATAATATACTTCTTTTACTAAGCGCAGATAACTTCTTAGAGCACTATATAGGCTGTAAAATTATTTTCTTAGTAGACTTCTTTTTAGAGTATAACTAGATAAAGTTGTATAAAAATAGCTGTAATATTATAGTATTTATAATACCCGGACGATTAGTGCGCCAATATATATTACTAATAGGTATAATAAATGCCTCTATAGCTTTTCTATAAGCTGTAACTAAAGTTCTCTTCTACTATTTCCCTAATAATTATATACCTTTTATTAATAATGTCTGCGTTTGTCTGCGTAAGAGGTGCCAAGCATATTACTAACTAGTATATAGTTCTAGGCTTACTAGGTATATGCAGATATATTCTTAATTATATTTAGTAGCTTAATAGAATTCTTATAGATATTAAGTAGGCAGGCAGTATAGTCTCTAGTACTAAGTATTTCTAGGGAATAGATTAGCTTATTATTATAGAATATAAGGTAGACGGAGATAGAAGACATTCTTAGGTATTAAAGGTAATTAAGATTTAATAATAGCTACTATACTAGAACTTAAAGAAAGTTTAAATATTTCTTAGTATTATAGTGCACTACTAATAATAGGTATTTTATTTTATAATTATTACTAAGCCTCTCTTTATACTGCTATAAAAGGAAGCTGTCTTTAACTAGGCAAAATTATAGTAAATAGCTATAGATATACTAAAGAAAGCTATAACATTAGCTTTTATACTAGTTACCCTAAACTATTAATTAGGCTGTATAATATTCTTAGAAGTTAATATAAGTTAAGAAGGTATAGGTACTGTTATTAAATAGATTAGAGCTAATAGAAAATATTACCCTATTTAATTTAAGAGTACTATTTAGTCTATAGAATAGTAAAAATAGTACTCTATAAAACTAAAAGCTTAAGTAGTCTTATAGGTACTAAAGAAATTCTACTATTATCTATATAGGGTCTACTTTATAATTAAGACAGATGCCTAAATTCTTATTTATTAACTAAACCAAATAGGTACAGACGTGCCTAGATTACTAATAAACTATTAGTTGGCTATAATACTAATATAGAACTTTAAAATTAAGTATATAAAGGGAAAGAAGTATATAGTTATAGATACCCTCTCTTAATACCTAAAGCCAGAAGGATAGGTACCTCTACTAGAGCTAAAGAATAATCTAGACTAGTTTGTTAACTATATGCTATATAAGAGTGTGGAATAATAGTTAGTAAATACTACTTTAGATAGGATATTAACCTAGATACTAAATAAAATCTTTTTAGATAAGTTAGAGGAGATTGCGTAGTACCTATACTACTAGACTATTCTAAAGTATATACTAGCAAAGAATAAGTATAGATAGAAAAAGTATACTCTAACCTTTTTTACCTATAATAGCTTACTCTTTAAGAAAGCTGCCTAGAATATTACAGTATAATAAGTTATTAATAATATATTAATATAATATATAGTTATATCTAACATTTACTTATAGCTTAGATATTATAAAGTTAATAGCACAGCAATAGTAGTGGCGTAGCACTATTAGTAGCTAGAGCTATAGGTAGATATTAAGCGTAATATTACTACCTATATAGAATACTAGCTCTATTTAGTAAGGCGCACCTAGTATATATTAACTATAATATATAGTTAGGTTCTATAGTAGAAAGTCTTTATAAATATAGTCTATATGCTAAAGAGCAGGGAATACTAATTTCTTATACTAGCTTAAGAATAAGTTATAGGGTGGCCTAAAGAGAGAGTATTAAGAAAGGTAAGTTTAAAGAAAATTACTAAGTTCTTTTATAAGAATATACTTTATAGATAGTCTTAGATAAAAGAAGTTATAGTAAATAGAGGCCTAAAAAATAAAAAGTAGCTTAATAAACTTATAATAAGATAAAATATCTAGAAGGTAATAATATCTGCACAGAACCCCTAGGTAAATAGGTTTATTAAAGTTAGATATATCTCTATTATAAAAGAATTAGTAAAGCTTAGAGAAGAATAGGTAAATAATTTTTCTACTATACTACTAGTAGACAAAGTCTCTGTGCATAAGCTAACTAGATACCTACTAATATAACTAATAACTAGTTAAAATCTATTACTACTAATTAAGTTAGAAATTTCTACCTAGCAGACTCTGCTATAAAACTCTATAAAGACTAGGGAGCAGCTTTTTACTATTAGAATAGCATAGCTAGATATCTAAGATAAGACTATTATAGAGTTATAAGAGTGTACCTAACGTATCTGCCTCTAATATAAGAAATACTAGAATAAGCATTACAAAATCTTATATAAGAATATTTAAGTTAGAAATATAGTTCTTCTATAGAATTCTCTCTGCGAGATTAATATATCTTAAGATAAGAAGTTAGATTAGAAGTGGCTTAGGCTATACTAAGTTGCAGAAGCTATATAGGACTGTAGTTATTATTAACTAGCAGAACTAGATAGAGTTAGGTTTATAACTATAATACTAGGCTATAAGCTAAAGAAATTTTGGCAGCTTAGAACTAATGCTCTTACTAATATATTAGTGCTAAGACTATATAACCTAGCTTAATTCTAAGTTAAAATTATGCCTTATATAATTATAGGAGATATCTAGATACAGGAAAATAAGGCACCTACACTAAAAACCTATTATAATAATATTTAGACTAGATAATTGCGCCGCCTAGAGAGTCTCTAACCTTAGAATTACGAGCTAATAGAGGCGCCCTAATAGGCCTAGCTAAGAGTTATTATCCCTATAACTAATATTAATTAAGATAACTATTAGTTTTACCCTAACTCTAATAGCTCTAGGTTATCTAAGAATAACTAGTAAGGTATATAATTTATAGTTTTTTTCTTATCTTCTAGAAGTTATATGGCGTATACTTATTTTTCTTAGTAAAACCTACCTGTAATAACTCTAGCTACAAACCTTATATTTCTTTATTAGAAATAATAATTTTTTTAGTTAGAGAGAAGAAGATATATATACATAACTTAAAAAAGCTGCTTAAAAGGGTATTTAGGATATACTAGAAGATAAAAAATAGCACTAAGCTGATAAAACTTTAGCCCTACTTATTTAGCCAATTACACAGTATATAGGTAACCTATATACTATCTAATTAACTATAGCTATTATACTCTCAGCTTCTTAGCAAACTATTCTAACTAGAATAAGAATTTAATAAATAAAGATATGCATATATAGAAGTTTTAATTCTATATAATTTCTAGGTTAAGTTTCTAGGGAAAAAGAACCCTTTACTATAGTAAACTAAATTTAACAGGCTTAGTTAGTAGTATGCTAATAGTTAGAAGATAAACGTCTAATAGTGTCTATATTTTATTATTTTCTTTACCTATTTTCTTTACCTAACTAATTACGATGTACCTAACTAGGTTATACCTTTACTATTATTATTTTCTATAGGTTTTTCTTTACTTTTACTTACTGTATTAGCGCGCGCTATAAGTATATATAATAGAAATTTTTACTTTATTATAGCTAACCTACTTATTTCTACGTTCTCTACCTTTACTTTTGTTTATATATGGCTATTCTAACATGAGGTAAAGGTAGAGAATAGGGGAAGGTAAAGTTAAAAAGCTAGTATTTATAGATATAAGTACCTACTATCTCTAGAAACTTTCTCTTCTTAAACCTTCTCCCCTTTACCTTCTAAAGAGTATACTTCTTACTTATTTACTAATTTATACTTCCTATAATCTACTTTTTCTAACTAAGACAACTTCTTTAAGCTTAACTTATTAATAAAATAGCTATACTACTAGCTATCTACTTAGGGTTGCCTAGTCTATATAAGACCTTAGAATAAGGTGTAAGAGATAGAATTAGTGCTAAAGAACTAGATAGCTTTACGCACTAGTATAGTAGTTAGTAAGTATAGTATAATTTTTATAAGACAGCCTTACTAACCCTATAAAAGAGAGGGTAATTTAGCCTATTAAACACTTTTAAGATCTTATATAGTATATACTACCTAGCAACTTTATTATACTTAGTTAATATATTATTACGGCCTGGTAGCAATCCCTATAGATTTAATAGGCTATCTATTAAGAAGTCCTATATACTTACAGCCTTAATATATATAAGTTTATAACTATTATAAAGTAACTGTCCAACTATATCTAGTAAGACATTAATATTATAAATATAATAGAAGGTAAAAAATAGCTTCTGTATAGTTACTCTTAGCTTAAAGAGGTAGAAGAACTATAGAAGTAATATACTTAAGAGATTACTAGCTCTTATTATTATATTTCTTAGTAATAGGGAACAGAGAAGCTAGATAGTATATATAAGTCTACTTTACTTATAAATACTATCTACTCGCATTTACCTTAGCTATAAATATAGTAAAATAGTATTATAAATCTAGTCTATATTATAGAGTAAACTACTAATATATACTAGGTATACTAAGTTCTCTCTAGTTAAATAATATATTAACTTCTAGACAGCAAGAAGAAGAGATTATATTAAAGTAAGGTCTAGGGTCTAATAGCAGTAGATATAGTAGGTGTTACTAATATATTCTATTATATTTAGTTTAAGGTTTACCTAAAAGAATAGATAGACTTTAATAAGAACTCTAAGTATAATAGGCTATAGAATTTCTAAAAGTAAAATAGAGACCTATAGTTTACGCTCTCTTTTAATAACTTTAATAAGAAGCCTTATATAAAGCTAGAGATTTATAAAAACTTTAAGAAATAGTTTAGACTAAAGCTTTATATAAATAAGCTACCTCTCTTAGTTCTAGACCTAGAAGTGGGGAAGACTAGAGTTACTTAGGTAGACTAACATAGTAATGTAATTCTCTATAAATAGAGTGCCACTATTTAAAGTAGAGAGTCTATATTATAATTAGTATCTACTTCCCTAAGGGCCAGATAGACGCAGGAATAGATTAGGCGTTTTATTTAGGGTAATAAAGTAGGTGCGTATAGGGCTAGAATATTATAGTATTTACGCTCTATTAAGGGAGCTTAACTATTACCTTTAGTATTACTTTTAAATAGTATAATATTTATAGGGGAAGCAGTAAGTAGACTAGATATAATTACTACTAGTATTAAGAATATATAATTTTTAGAGTAAGTAGTGCGTAGAGCCTAAATAGATATATAGAATATTCTCTTCTATATAGAAGAAACTAGGGTTTAAAATCTATAATAGTATAACTGTCTACTACTGCTACTACACTAGGATATAGTAGCTACTACTCTAGACTAGAATAGTAGAATAGATATAGCGCTGCCTATAATATTTAAGTGTATCTAATATAAGGTTCTAGGATAAATCTATAGTGCCTATATTAGAATAGCTAATAATATAGAATAAGAATAAGAGAATAAGTTAAGTGTTTATAACTATACTATCTACTAGGGTAGTAAGTGTAGGTGTAAGTAATAAAACTATATATATATTAGAAATATCTAGGCAGCTCTTAGATAACTTAGCCTAAAAAAGAAGCTTTTTTACTTAGAGTAAGTAAAGCTTCTTAAGAGCTGGTATTAAGTATACTATCTAGAGTTTTACGCTACCTCTATAGACTAGAACTATAATAATAAGACTAAGTAAACTATCTACTATAAGTATTTAAAGCTAGTTACTAGCTTTCTAGGGCTAACTACTTAAAGTAAGAACTATAGTATACTAAAGTAAATACTTCTAATTTTATATACTTAGCTATAGAAGTAGGGAGATATAAAAGTAGACCCTATTACTTATATTCTATAGTAAAAGGGAGAGTGTAAAATATAGGTAATAAATAATCTAAAGTTATATTAGTTTTTTCTAGCTTACACGACAGTTAAGATTAACTATAGTAATATTATTAAGGCCCTTAGGTGGGACTAGGTAATAGTAAAATTCTATAATAAGGGAACTATTATAAAGAACATCTTTAGCTAGGTATTTATAGATCTATAGCTTAGAAATATTATAGATAAGTTATTTAAGATATATAACTACTATATATACTAAATTAGTAGGAAGTCTAACCTAGAATAGTACTATATTATATTCTATTTAATTATCTAAATAATTATCTATACTAACCTAGAGTACTATACTATGTATATACTGCTTTACTAATAGTATAAACTTATTAGCTACCTATACTATATAAAGTTTACAAAGCCTTAGAATTAGACCTACTTTTAATATATTAATCTTAATATCTATAAAGCTATATATAATAGGTAGGGCATAGAGATAATCTAGGGTTTTATATCTCTTAATAATAAAAATAAGAAGAACTGCATAGAGATATTAGATAGATTTTACTATTATACTAAGAAGTACGCTAAGTAGTGTAAGAAGAGAAACCTATAGAAAGAAGAGAATATAAAGAAATAGAAAAATTCTAACTTCCTACCTAAGTAGAAGACTAATCTAATAAAATAAGGTATAAGATAGACTAAGTACCCCCTTAGGGTAAGAGATATATATATTTTATATCCCCTTCTACCTTATAGGTCTACTAGGCCTACTACCTACTAGCAACGAATAATTCTACCCTAGTATATATAAGTCTAGGAGGATGGACAGACTATAAAGAACCCTAAAATAGGTATTTATTAGAATCTAGTATAGGTATACTAGAGCCTTACTACTGCCCTAAAGACTCTATCTAGGTATCTAAATATATTTAGTAGTATAGGATAGGCTTTCTTTAGAGACTCTTACCCTATCCTTAAGAATACTATTATAAGGGCTATTATTTATTAGGAGCTATAAACTAGCCTATAAGTTAAATATAATCTAAACTAGCTTCTAGGGACAAAGACCTTTCTATAGTAAAACTAGAAGAGAATTATAGAGGAGTATTATATTAATATTAAAGTATAGGCCTTATGTACCTAGAATACCTACTAGGTAGCTAAGTAATAAGTATTTAGGTTAGATACTTATAATAATAATATACAGATACCTAACTATTTCTACTTTAAGAATTAAGGGAAGTACACTAGTCTAGCTAAGTTTAAGAGTAGCTTTACTTCTAGTAATGCAGTAGCCTTACTATATAAGTAGTAGGGAGAGTTAGAAGAGAGGATAACTTATTAAGGGGAAAGAGATTACTAGGTATATATAGAAAGAGGGCTATATATAGGTGTAGAGATTTAGGTATACTAATTTCTATATAACACTTCCTATAGAGGACTCGCCATAAGGTAATAAGTCTTAGTTAGGGAGGATTATACTATAGGTAGGCGCTACCTATATAATAATCTAGAATATATCTAATTAGTTAGGTACTTAGCCTCTTAGATATATAGCTTTATATATAATAGGGGGATAATATAACTTTACTCTAGCAGTAGATAGCTTTACTTTAAGAATTGTATTATCTTTATACTATACCTACTTATCCCTATACTCTCTACTCCGCACTATAGCCCTGCCTTATAATGGGTTTCTAATTCCCTAGAGAGAAGAAAGAGATAGTATAGGTAAATACCATATACTTTATTATTACTTAATAAGTCTAAACTCTCTACTTTTAGCTCTTTTCTATCTTTAAATAGTAGAAGGTTACCTAGACTCTTTCTATTTATCTTTTAGAAATACTAAATCTAAGATCTTAGCTCTAAATTATACTTTTAGTTACTATATATATATGTAATAACTATAGGAATAAAAAATTTTTTAAGCTTATATTTAGATAAGATCTTAGTAAGAGGTTTAATAAAAGCCTTATTAGTCTTTTACTTAGGCTACTATATAGCTTTTATATAGTCTAGATAGTATAATAATTTATCTACTAGATTTATTAACCTAGTTTAGTAAGTTATAATAAAGTTATACTCTAATAAGGTAAGGTAAAATTAAATATAATATACTATAAGAGTCTTAGTCTCTATAAACTATTATAAGTTATAGTAATTTATAAGAACCTTAAATAGTTAGCCTTAGAGGTATTAGCACTAGTATTTAACTACTTTAATAATAGTAAGTAGCTCCTTATTATATATATTATAATAGTACTAGGTTACGCTTAATTTCTTTAAAAAAAAGTTAATAGGTTACTATAAGCTCTTTCTATCCCTATTTAGAACTAACTAGCTATAAATAGTATTAATTACCCCTTTTAAAGTATTAGTTTTAATATATATTTATTTTTTATTCTTAAAGTATATAAGTATTAGTACTTTAAAAAAGGTATTTTTTAGTTTCTAAAAAGCCTTATAACTCTCTAGTCTAAGGTTTAGTACTATATACTCTTCTCCCTTTATATAGCTAGCCCCTAATAGGTGCTATCTAGACCCTTTTTAGTTAAAGTAGTTAAAGAAAGCACTATATAAAAGAAATTAGTAATAAATTATCTATAATAGTTTATAAAGCTAATAAAGATATAAATATTATATATATAGGTTAGTATAGGCTATAATCTAATTACTTTAAATTAATCTAGATTAATTATAAGTCCTTTAATAGTAACTATAAAGCTAAGGTACTCTATAGTATTAGTATACTATTTATATTTCTAAGGGTTAATAAATAGCTTTACTTTATATAAGCATTATAGTACCTTCTATATATACTACTTATATTTACTAAGATTATCTAAAAAGATTAATATATTATCTAGGTACACTATATAAGTAATATTAACTAGACTAGCTAGAGTCTAAGTAATTAGTCCCTAAAATTATATAAGAGCATTAGTAAGGCTAAAAAGCATTACTATATACTTAAAATAACTATATCTAGTTCTAAAGGCTATTTTCTATTTCTCTCCTTCTATAATATAGATATAATAATAGGCTTTCTTTAGATTAAGCTTAGTAAAGACTTTAGCTTATTTTAGGTAATTAAGAGACTTAGTAATTAATAGTAATAAGCTATAATTCTTAATAGTTACTTTATTAAGTTTTTTATAATTTATATAGAGTTATAGACCTATTTTTCTTCTTAGTAAAGAGAATAGATACCCCTATAGGTAATTTAGAGTAATATATTTACCCTCTTAAAAGGTACTCTGTAATATATTTCTAGAGAGTATCTAATTTTATTACTAAGAAGTTATATATAGAGAAGTATAGTAGTTACTTCCCTTTCTTAATATTAGTGTAAAGGTTATAATTATTATAATCTAGTAGTATTTTATAGTCCTCCTTTATAGTAAGGTTAGTAAATTTAGAGTAATACTCTAGTGCTTATACCTTTTTAGTTCTATTAGGACTATCTAGCGCTAGTTTATCTATATCTAATATAATATAGGTATAAATTACTATAAATAGGTTATATAGAGTATAGTTAAACTATTCTAAGTTTTTAATAGTAACTTTCTTATATAAATATACTTTTCTAGTAGGCTTCTATTAAAATAGAATATACTAGCTAGTAATATTAAGTTTTAGGTCTACTTTATTAAACTAAGGTAGCTCTAGAAATACATTATATATAGAAATATCTATTACTATAAAAGAAACTATATAAAGCTCTTTATATTCTTTTAAGTCCATAAGCTCTACCTTAAGAACTATAGTGCTATATACTTATATTTTTAATCTATTAGTAGCTTTAGCTAACACCTCTATTAGGGGTATAATTAAAATACTATACTTTTTTACCTTTTTTAAGAAAAGAAGGTTAAGGGTAGACACTAAGTCTATAAAAGTATTAGTAATATTCTAATTAACTCTTACCTTAAGGGTTACTATTTCTTTTAGTTAATTATAAAGAAAATTAAATAGGTTTTCTACTTTATAAACCTCTAGAACCTAATTAATATAGTTTATAATTAAATTAATATAAGTAAATAGAGTAGCTAGAATTCTATCTATCTCTATTCTTTTTCTAAGCTATAACTCTTATCCCTACTAAAATAAGTATTTTTTAAACTAGAGATAGTAGGCTTATCTAAAGTAGAATAGTTAGGTTTAATATACTTTTACTTATTATAATAATAATAAGTTATTAGTAAATAAGTCTAATTAGCACTAGTTAGAAATATTTTAGACTAGTTTAGGCTATTATTCTACCTATACCTCTTTTTAGCCTTTATTTAGAATTTTTTATCTCCCTCTATCTTAGCTCTAGCTAGTATATTCTAGATTAATTAAGAGAAAAATTTACCTTCTTTAGTTTATATCTAAGTAACCTTTTTAGTATAATAAATAATTAAAGCTTATTATTTAATATTAGTAACTATTTTTTTTAATTTTATAGATATAGATTAAAGGTATTACTAAATATAAAGAGCTAGGTATCCTATATACTTAAGCTTTTACTACTTATTATTAGTTATTTTTAACTTATTCTAGTAGTCTTAAATATAATCTAATAGATCTAATAAAAATTATCCTAGCCTCTACTAGTACTTTTTAAGCTAATTATATATTAATAAGTACTATTCTTTAAGAGAGCCTAAGACTCTTAATATTTTAACTTTTAATACTTTTTATATTAGCTTCTAAAAGGCGTCTTAAAATATTTAGAATTAAACTTTAGTTCTCTATACTATTCTATAGATATTATTAATAAACTAGAGTATATAGTTAACCTTTTATACCTTTAAGTAGAAAAATTTAGCTAAAGACTAAAAATATAAGTTATAGTTATTTTTTTAATAGTTATATTTATATTAATTCTTCTGTGTATACTAAAGCGGGTGATATTTACCCATACTATCTCTTTCTTATCTCTAGGAGGCTGGAAACCCATTGTGAGGCGATGCTGCGGTACTGTTGAGTAGAGAGTGTAGGGACGAGTAGGTATAGTATAAAGATAATACAATTCTAGAAGTGAAGCTATCTACTGCCAGAGTGAAGTTTTCTCCCTATTGTACACAAGACTATATATCTAAGGAGCTAATTACCTGACTAGTTAGGTGCTCCCTAGACCATTATGTGGGTGGCGCCCACCCACGGTACAATACTTATATAGTTACTTTTAAGTAGGAGGGTATAGAGATAGTAACTATTAAGTTACTACTAGTATAGTTATAGCCCTTATTAGCTTAAAGAGTATATTAACCTCCCCTATCTTATAATAATATTAGATTTTATTAATTTATTAGAGCTTAATAATATTTCTTTAGCTATTTAGCTATCTTTTAGCTTCTTTTAGCTTATTAAAGGTAGTTATACTAAATTAGTCCTAATTAAGAGTAGATAACTCTGTTAGGTTTAGAATATTAATAAGTAGTACTACTAGGTACTACTTATTAGTAATAGCTAAAGTATACTTCTATTTATCCCCTATTAATAGTAGTAGAGTTAATTATTATTTATTATTATCTAAATAGTTTATATTATTTACCTCTTATATATAATTACTATAAGTAGAATATCTATCTACTATAGCTATATAACTAGCCTTAGATAGTAATAGTAGAACTAGACTACTCTAAAATAGGTTTAAGTAATTTAAATATTAGGCTTTAGATATAAGGTAATATAGTTCTAGTATCTTAGGTAGGTATAGGGATATATTCCTAGTATATAAATAGATAAATTACTACTAGATTACTCTATTAGCTTATAGGCTATATATACCCTAAGATTATATAATAGTACCGGTCTAATATACCGTATACCGGATTGTAACACTTATAGTAGTAATTAATTAACATTTACTCTATACGTAATTAGTATAACCCTATATACTACTTATCTTTTACTAGAATCTTAATAGGGCTATAGCTAGTAACAAAGTTCTAAAGACCCTATTATACTTTAATAATTATATCTTAAGAGTCTCTATAGGTATATACTTAGATTACTAGTATTAATAATAGCTCCTATAGTAAACTAACTAATATTATTAGACCTAATAGACCTAGTTTAGATAAAGAAACAACTTAACTACCTTAATAAAAAAAACTTTAAGGCTAAAGAAGCCTATAAGTAATTAATTAAGTAAGTTAGAGTTATATTAGAAGAGAAAGAAGAAGGAGCTAATAATACTATAAAAGAGTAGATCTAATAAATAGAACTCTAAATAAGAACTAGACTACTAAAGCTTATAAATTTAGAGAAGTTTAATAGTACTTAAATTAAACTTAGAGAATTCTTAGCTTTAATATCTCTTTACTTAGATCTAAACTAAGAATATCTTAGAGATAAGAATTAGAAGGTAGCCTATATAGCTATCTACTTTACTAGAAAGGTAATAGACTAGTTTAATAGTTACTTTATAGACTAGAGAATAAGCTAGATTAATAATTAGAAAATAGAAACTAACCTTATTTTTATAAGTTATACTTATTTTAAGAAAAAACTTTAGTTAACCTTTAGTAATATTAATATAGAATATATAGCTAAATAAAAACTTTTAAAACTCTAGTAAACTAAGATAGTAGTAGCTTATATATTAATATTTAAATAGCTAGCTAATAAGGTCTTAGACTATAGAGAAAGGGCCCTAATATAAAGGTTCTATAAGAGACTAAAATTAGATATTAGGTATAAAATAATGAGAATAGAGAAACTAATAACTCTATCTATAATAATTAAATAAGCTATCTAAGTAGATAATAAGTTATTTCTATAGAAATAAGATAATAAGGGAGAAAGTAGATATAGTATAAATAGCTAAAACTATAAAACTTCTAATAAAGGGGACCTAATAGTCTTAGATACTAATAAAGAAAAGAGATTAAGTTAGAATATAATAAAAGAGAAGTAATATAAGAAAGGTACTTACTTTAGCTATAGTAAGAAAGGCTATATAACTAGAGACTACCTAAGTAAAAGCTAGAATAAGTCTATAAAAGGTACTAAGAAGGAACTAAAAAAGTAAGAGACTTTAAGAGATACTAAAGAGAAACTAGCTAGTAGTAAGAAATATAAGGCTACTTATTAGGCTAAGTATTTCTAAGATATATATATATTATATATAAAAATAAAGAAGAATATAGAATACTAGCTAATAGGTAAGAAGCTAGTAGTAACTTAATATAAAGGTCTGGGTACATAATCTAAATAGATATAAGACGGTTGTATTATCTACCTAAATAAGTAAAATACTGCTATAGAGAGTAGATAGTATAGAGGCTAGTTACTTCTATAAAGTGTAAGGCTGCTAAGGCTGCTAAGACGCACTAGCAGAAACTAGTAGACACTAGCTGTATTAGGAAGGTGCCTTAGCTGCTAGAGGTATACACCTCTAATTTATAACACTACCCCCCCCTTCTAAGGCCTCAGCTCTGTTAAGGCTATCTTTATAAAGGTTGTATAATATAATAGTAAATATACAGGCTATTATAATTACTTATTATAATAGGTTATACTCTACAGGTCTATAACGGCGCGCACGTGGAGAGGCCATAGGTTATTTTAACTAGCCTTAGTAGAGGCAGTTTTCTTATCTAGAATAACTTAACTGCTTACTAGGTAGCGTAGCGTTTCTATAGACTTATATCTTATGTTATGCCTCTATTTTCTAGTCTAGTACTTCCTATTATTCTAAGAGATCTCTAAACTTAGTATATATTATAGGTTTGTAAGAATAAGTATTATAAAACTATTATATAAGCTTAGGCATAGTAATAAGTAGTAACTAAGGTTTCTAAGAGGGGTTGTTAGTGTCTAATAGGTAATTATCCTACTCTATAAGGTATTATAAAAGGCCTTTCTTATTACATCTATACTTATTACCTAACTGTTAGTTAACTTAGTAATTATAGATAGCCTTAACTTTATATTTCTTAGGGTTATCTAGATTCACCTTAAAGGGTTCTTCGGCTTTAAGTACTTAACTAGGTAGTAGGTTAACAACGTAATAGTAGAGTAGCTATAGGTAAAAAATATTATAGATATAACCTATTTTAGGTAGCAGTTGCAATTTAAAGGCAGTACTCTAATTAATAACTTAGGTAATAGGGAATAGTTCTCTTAGCTTTAGGTTAAGTAACTTACTTAGTTAGGTTATCTTAATAAATCGGGTGTTAAGTATAACCTAGTCGCCAATATACAGCTCTAGTATAGGCAGTTAATTAGCGTTGCTATACTCTACCTACTTAAGCTGGAACCATACTATATTATACTTACAGAACTCTTATAGATTAGTAAGTTTAGTAGCCAGCTTATCTGCTTTAGTAACTTTAAGTTAGGTAGAAGCAGTTAGAGTTACGCCGTCCCCTATTAGTAGAGTAAGTATAACCTTGCTATAAGGTAGATATCTCTTTATTGCTATAAACGGCGCTAAGCCTGTTGTTGCGCTAACTTAACTATTTATAATAAACTTAGCTATAGGTAGATATATAGCCTAATTATCTTATTTATAATTTATGTAAGCGCGTAGATATTATTTTACCTAAGTATTAGTATTCTTAGATTATCTATCTGTCTCTAGGTAATAGGAAGTTAAAGGTTTTGGCTTAGTTCCTAACTATAGATAGAGGCGCTTCTAGAAGTAACTAATAAACTATAAGCTGTAATTACTTATAATATCTACTAGGTATTTTTTATTACGCTAGATGTATTGGATAAACGCACAGACTAAAGTATTAGCTCTAATATTAGTAACTATAATAAACTTTTTAGTCTTAGATAGTTAATCTACTATAGTAAGGATATTCTTGTAGAGTCGCGTACTATTATTATCTTTATAGGTAGGTAGCTTTATAATCTAGTCCACTAAGATGCTATTCTAGTATTAATCTAGGATAGGTAGTAGTTAGAGTAGTCCCTTTTTACTATTATATCTAACTTTAGTGCACGCGTACGTTAAGCAATTTTATATATATTAGGTAATATTAGTTGTGACGTTAGGCTAGTAGCACTATTAGGTAAGATTATTATAGGTGCTATACTTACCTGAGTGCCTAGTATAGAGACTATTATAAGAGTTTTTAATAATTAAGGTGCAGAGCTTGTTGTTGTTAGAGATCTAGACCTTACTATAGTAGTATAGTATACCCTTAATAACTTTACACTAACTTAGCTCTATATAATATTTCTTCTTACTATATATAAGTTTATAGGGTATACAACGCTTGCCTTATTTCTTAGTAGTAATAATATTTTATAGGTCTTTATCCTGTATAAGGGCTTCTTTAATAGCCGGGAAGAAGTCTTGTCTATACTTATTAGACTCTTTATATATAATAGCTTTGTTAGAGATACCTTTCTTAATAGTAAAATTATTTATAAACTCCTCCCCTGCCTTAGGCGCCTGCACTGTAATAGATACTAAAGAAGATAGTGCTAATAATTCTTCTAAAGACTTTTTATTATAGTTGTTAACCTTACTAATTAAATATATTATATATATTAAGTTAATAACAGAGTATTCTGCTTCTTTAATAATTAACTAGGCCATCTAGATAGTGTGTCTTATTCTAATCTCTTTTCTATTTTTATTATTGTATAGTATTACCTCTTCCTAAACTTCTTATATAATATAATATAGCTTTAGAATTATTTATACCTAGTGCTGTCGCCGCTTATCTTCTACTAATTTAGGCAGGTTACTAGATTAGTAAGTAAGCGCGTTAGGCTTAGTGCCTTATTTACTAGGTTAGTATCTAATTATAAAGTTAAATGTAGACAGGAACTCTACCTAGTAGGCCTATTTATAGTTAAGGCGCTTATTACTTATAAAGTAGTGTAGAGCTAGGTAATTAGAGATAATATTAATAGGTTCTTTAGTGCCTAACAGCTTAAAGCGCCACTTCTTAAAAGTGTAAATAATTATAAGTAACTCTTTATTATAGATCTTATAATTACACTCTGCCGGGTTTATCTTATATAATAAGAAGGTAATAGGCTATAGCACTCTATTATGTATCTATAATAGTATAGCTGCAGTTATAAAGTTAGAGGCGTCTGTTTCTAACTACGTCTTATAGTTAGCATTAAAGTATACTAGAATAGGTGCGGTTATAAAGGCCTACTTAAGCTAGTTAAACGTATAAGCAGCTAGTGTTTCTAGAACTACTAGAAACTTACTAGTTACCTTACTATCTACAGTTTTTATAAGTTTAGTTAGAGGTTTTATAATTAGGCTAAACGCGAAGATAAAGCGTTAGTAGAAGTTAGTAAAGCCTAGAAAAGCCTAAATGTCTTTAAGACTGTAGGGTAATTACCAGTTAAGTAGTATCTTAACCTTATTAGGATTTATCTTTAGACTGTCTATTATAAGGATAAGTTCTAAATACTTAACCTTATTAACTTTAAAGCTGCACTTATTAATATCTAAAAATAGTCTAGCAGTATATAGTTTACTAATAACTATATATATATAGCCTTTGTAGTCTTCTTCTCTTTTACTATATATAAGTACATTATTAAGGTATATAGTACAGAAGTTGTCTAGGTACTATTATAGCATATTGTTAATAAAGTTCTAAAACGTTTCTGGGGCATTATATAGACTAAAAGGCATAACTAGGTACTTATAGAGTCTATACTAGATTAGAAATACTGTTTTTTTCTTATTACTCTCTTTAATATAGACTGAGTTGAACGCTGTAATAATATCTATAAGACTAAGGACTCTAGCTTTAGTAAGATAAGCTATAGTTTTTTTAATTATAGGTAGTATATTCTAATTTTTCTTTATAGCTGTGTTAAGTATATAATAGTTAACGCATATGTGTAAGCCACCTCTAGGCTTCTTAATAATAAGAATAGATGCTATAAACAGAGACGAGCTTAGGTAAATAAAACCCTTACCTAATATATTATCTATATAGGCTTTTACTACCTAAGCTTTATACTATATAAGCCTATAAATTTTAGGGCGTGTGTATACGCCTTCTATATTAATGCCGTAATTAACGCCTTTATAATAAGGTAGTAGCTTATCTACCTCCTTTAGGTTAAACGCTTTAACTTTATTAGCTAACTAGAATAGTAACTTATTAAGTAGCTTCTTATAGGTTATTTTTAGTTGCTCTATCTTATCTATATACTTATTAAAATCTGCTTTAGTTGTCGCGGCGCAGTTTATACCGGCTAAGTTAGTAATAAGGTACTTCTTATAGGCGTCTCACTTATTTATACCTTTAGAGTCTAGACTCTAGTTAAGTCTATCCTAGTAATAGGGCTTAATAAAGGTGATGGTATTAGGATCTCTATAGGCCATTATAGCAGCAACGTAACTAGATATAACATTAATACCCCTTCTTTTAGTGCGAGAACGTTCTGCGCTAGCGGGAGGCTTATTATTATATATAACCTTAGGTAAGGCGTTTTTATAATAGTTAACTAGACAGTGCGCTAATTTAAATTATAATAAGTAAGTAGGTCTAAATTCTAGCACATACTAATAATAGTCTAACTAATTTATACTTATTAGTATATTAAATTTACTAATCTCTGTAATATAGTATAATACAGAACTAGTATAGCTTCTATAATAAATTAGCACCTTAGCTGCAGTGTATAGTTTAGTAAACAGTACTCTATTAGTAAGTGCCAGACTAATAGGTTAAGTAAGCTTAGTAACTTTTAGACCGTGCCTCTTAACTACTTATAGGTAAATAAAGTATATAGTAGTATCTAAGTTAATAAGACTAAGTTCTTAGAGCCATTTTTATACTATAGGCAATTTAATATAGTAGTAAAACTTAAGTTATTTTATTGCCTACCTTATATTGGGCGTATTATCTAGGGCGACTATAAAGACAGTGTGTACAATAAGAGGCTTATTAATTAGGCCCTTATTAACTATAGCAGCAGCTTCCAACTAACAGATTCTTTAATAAATCTATTATTAGGTTATTTGTTATTCTGTACGCCAATTATTATTCAGCCCTAGATTACAATTTAGATCTAGGGCGTCTTATTTTCTAACTCTTCTAATAACACGTCTTTATTATACAAGTATTAATCTTCGTTGTCTAAATAATTATTATTAGCCGTAACAGTAGAAACTAGTCTAGAAATATTCTTTAACTTCTTCTATTAGTATAAAGAATTCTTAGCTATAGTATACTCTTTATTACTATAACAGTAGCATATGCCTTTCTTACGCATAATAGCCTTTTCTATAGTTAGGCAATAGATTAGGTTATTTGCCTTATACTTAGTAGGGTGTGTAGAGGTCTTACTAGCTTAGCAGGTATTATAGTTATATTAGGTATCTTATTTATAATAAGTGCTTATAGTAGTGGTTATATAGCGGCTGCAGAATTTATCTTATATAGTAGTAGCCTTACTATCTACAAGGTAGCATACGTTTTATTATATAGCGGTAAGAAACTTTATTAGTAAGTTATTTACTATAGGGTTTGCTAACGTTATATCCGCTAGAGGCTTATTTATTAAATAGTAGGTATACTAGATCTTTTTGTACTCCTTATCTAGTATTAGCATAGGGTTATAGTAGGCTAGTGTAATAGTTGCTAAGAATAGGCCCTACTATTCTTAAACTATCTAGCTAGATTTTTATATAAGAAAATTGTTATATAGTTTAGCCTTTACTTTTAGAATATAATTATAGTTAAGGTAGCAGTTGTCTAGTGGCTTTAGGAGGGCTAAGTAAGTATCTACTATAGAAAAAATTAGTAAAATAAAATTATAAGTAGGCTTCTTAATTTTATTATATAGGTATTATACCTACTTAGCTTCTATAGGAATTAAGAAACATTTGTTAATAGCAGTAATACGCTATATTTTATAATTATTCTTATTAGTATTGCTATAGAAGCTATTAATCTTAGGTAGCTTATATAATAAGTAACTATACAGCACGTTAGTAATAATAGGTTATAGTAGTAGAGCTGTATACTAATTATATTTACTATTAGAGTTATATCTATTATATTCTCTAGTAGATTTATACCTATCTTATCTATTATATTCTTTAGAGTATCTATATCTGTCTTATCTGTTGTAGTAGCTATTCTATTCTTAAGTATATAGGGTAGCTTCTTTAGAAAGAGAGCTAAGCGCAGGATTAGTATAAGAAGTATAAATATTCTAATTAGTAGGCACTGCAAAGTAATAGTTCTATAAGGTATAAATAGCCTAAAATATAAAATAAGCTATAGAAGGTGTCTACAGCTAATAAGAAGTTAGGTATAGAAATAAGGGTTAGCCGAACTATTCTATAGGTAAAGGTTAGTTATAATATAGAATCTATAGACTATAATACCTTAGCTCTTAACTTAGGTAGTTATTATTCTATATAGCTAAGTTATAATCTTATTAAGCCTTATTCTACTAGGTATAATAGTAGTCTTAGTCTTCTTTAGCATTATTGCGTTTCTGTTAAAGACAGGGGCAAGTTTAATACTTACTACTACTATTAGTAATCTATAAGACTTTAGCCTATAAGTAAGTAGCTTTATCTAGGGCGTTGTCCTGCTCCTATTATAAATAAAGAATAGTTTAATTAGAGGCGTCTTACTTAGCCTAAGTAATTTTAATAGCCTATAGTAATTCTAGGACTATAGTTTAAGCTTAATAGACATAGGCCCTTAGAGTAGTAACCTTCTACTAGGCATTAACTAGTTGCTTCCCTTATTTTATATAATCTTAGAAGAGAGTATTAAAGTTGGCCTAGTTACTATCTTTAGTTATAATATGCTCTAGAGTAGCTTACTTTATTCTCTTAAAGCTCTCTTAGAGTAAGTTAAGGTTACTATACTATTTAACTAACTTATTATTTATATAAGCTTATAACTAGATTATAGTATACTAGGCTTAGGGTTATTCTTAAACACTAGTAAGAAAGTCTTCTATCTACTTAGGTATAATTAAGGCTTTAATAACGTTATCTCCTTACCCATTCTTAATAGAATACTCTAGTTATAATTATTTTTTATTACCGTCTGGGCGGAACTCTGTATAAACCCTATATTATATAGAGAACCGCTGTAATTTATAAGGTAATAATAGTAGTAGTAAGTTAAAATCTTCTAGTTATAGTTCTTAAGCTAGTGCTTTACCCTTATTATAGCAGATTACAGTAGTATCTAGGTCTTCTATTATAACAGATTCTCTATCTCTGTCTAAGTTAAGTTCTTTATATAACCTAATAATTAGCAGTGTTAAAGCGGCTTATAGAGGTAATAACGCAGATTAATAATATATTAGTTAGGGCGTTGTTGTCCTGCTGTAAGGTTCTAGAGAGGTAGGTTACGTCTTTTAAGACTTTAGTAACTCTAGTGCAAAAGCTATAGCTTATTATTAAGAATCTATATTAATATTTGCCAGCCCTAAAGCTTCTTCTCTAATATCTATAGGTGTAAAGATACAGGCAGCCTTATAGGGCAGTGTTATAGATAGCGTAACCTTACTTACTAGGCTTAGGTACTTAGCTAAGAACTAGTTATAGTATAATAAAGTCGGCGCAGTCTACAACGTAGGCAATATTTATAAGATAAGCGCCTATAATAGCAGTATCTTATAAGAGTCTTATAACGGCTTACTAGGCATAGAAACCTATATAAGAAGGTATTAGCATTACTAATACGCGTAGTAAGTGTTGCCTTAGTTATTAATAATAAGGCTATCTTCCTATCTACTAGGGGTATAAGAATTACAGCTAGGTAACTTAGCTATAACTAAAGTTTAGTGTACTTAGGTATTATAATTTGTTAAATTAAAGTTAAGCAAAAGGGTAAGAAGTGTTATTAGTTAGTAGGCCTTATATTTTTAGTTTCCAGCTTCTAGTCTAAGCGGGTGCAGTAGGTATAGCTAGTAAGGTTAAGAAAATCTCTACCTATAGAGGCCTAAGCAGGTGCAGCTGCTTATAATAAGTTATATATAGTTTCTTAATATAGTATTTCTATATAGTTAGATAAATAGGCTATACTGTAAACATATATAGAGTAACACAATTATTAAAACAATATTATTACTAATATACACTAGAGTAATTTACTAGGGGCATAAAATTATTTTACTACTACGTAGACAGTTTAGCTTTATTAAGGTTATAGATAATAGAAGTTAGTTAGTTAGTAAGAGCTATATTATTAACAGCCTAAAGGTAATAGATAGTTCTTCTTACTATACTTATAGTAAGTTATAACGTTATTAGTTATAGTGTACTAAGGACTATTCTTATTATTATAGATTTTACGCCCTAGGGCAAAGTAGGTAATAGGTAAAGTTATAGTCTATACCTAATCTAGCTTATTATAGAGTTTTAATAGAGTTAGTTATCTACAGACGTATCTTTAAGGCTCTATAGAGCTGATTATATTATTGCCTATAGATATTATAAATTAGTAATACTCTATAGAGCTGTTATTAGGTATAGCCTATAGGCATTGTTCTAGAGTTTTGCAGAATACTCTAGGGCCTAATTATCTACTATTTATATAGGGAGGGCCTAGTCCTCTTTATAGATAGTTCTTCTCTCTATATACGCGTGCGTGTGCCTACCTTTTATAGTCCTTACTTTGCGTTCTAAAGGGGAGACCTATAGATGGGCCTAGTGCTCAACGCTCTCTATAGAGTTATCTATTAACACTAGTGCACTGTTGCAGCCTCAGCTGCAATAGGCCTATAGGGAAAGATCTATAGGTTACAGCCTATAGACTAGATAGTAGTATAGTGTAAAGGTCTGGGCACATAATCTAAATAAATATAAGATAGTTGTATTATCTACCTAAATAAGTAAAATACTGCTATAGAGAGTAGATAGCATAGAGGCTGGTTACTTCTATAAGGTGTAAGGCTGCCAAGACTACCAAGACGCGCTAGTGGGAACTAGTAGACGCTAGCTGTATTAGGAAGGTGCCTTAGCTGCCAGAGGTGTACACCTCCGATCTATAATACTTAAAAGGGCTAAGTAATTTTATAGCTTAAAGAATAAAATACTTAAGTTCTAGAATTCTTTAATATAAATAACTTAAATAGTAAGTTAGAACATAAGAAGTAGAAAAGTAGTTTAGATAAATTAGTTAATATCTTATTCTAGTTAACTCTTTAAGGGGACAAACTCTTTTTTTTATTATTTATATAGAAAGCACCTATATCTCCTAAAAAGAATATTTATGTTAGAGGAATTAAATACTTCTAGCTAGAAGAACTAGCTTATAGAATAGCTAAGGCTATTAGGTTAGTTAATACTTAGTAATAAATTAAGAATATATGCTTCTACTACTAGAACTTATATAGGGAAATAATCTATAAAGTCTATAAAAACTAGAGAATTTAATTTCTAAGGAATACTAAGTTTACTAGCTTTAATAAATAGGTTAAAAGAAATATAATTCTAGTAGCAGAAATACTAAATAGCTAAATATAGGCCTAAATAGCTAATAAAGTTAGGTAGATAGATAAAGTATATACACCTTAGGTTATAATAAAATACTAGATTCTAATTAGAGAAGAATACTTAGAGAATAAAGTTAAACTTATAAAAGGGGATAATTTCTAAATACTAACTAAATATCTAGTATATTATAAACTTTTATAGATATTATATATAATAGATAATTATTTAATATACCTAATATCTAAGAAGAAATACTATGCCTTTCTAATCTAAATAATAGATAACCCTTATAATAATCTTATCTAAAGGGATAAAGTATATAGATAGCACCTAGAAAAGAAAGTTAGTAGATACTTAGTATTAGCTCTAGGACTTCTTCTACTATATAAGTATATTAAGGGGCGACTATAGTATAAGTATCTAGAAAATAAATACCTAAAATATATAGTAATAAAGATTTAAACTAAGTATTAGCTGAAAGGTAAAAAGGCCCTTAAGAGGATATTTAGACTATATATAATACTTAATAGAGAATACTAAGAAAGACCTCTCTAGGCTATAATTAATAGTAGAGTAACTAGAAACTTTATATTAAAAGATTTTATAGAAGAAGAAGGGCTCTGTTATATAAATAAAAGGGAATAATAGACCCTCTATAATATTAAGGGGCTACTCTTTTAGAAATAAATTAATATAAAAATAACAATAAGTACCTTCTTATTAGATAAACTAGTAATTAATAATTTTATTATAAACTTAGCTAAGATAGATAACTAATAGAATATAATTCTTAGAATACTGTAGTTAAAGTAAGTTAATCTAACTATTTACTAGAAAACTAAGAGAATTAAGTACCCCTATTAGCTAGCTACTAGCAGAGAATAAGTCCCAGGTATCCTAGAATAATACTAAGAATTTATAGATATCTTTAATAAACTAGAAGGTTACCTACTAGAACATATAGATTAGGATTGCAAAATTAAGCTAAAAGAAGGGAAATAACCTATATAGAAACTAGTTTATAAGACCATAGAGAAGAAATTTAAAGTTACTAAATAATATATTAAAAATAATCTTAAATAAGAATATATTTAACCTTCTAAATTTTCTGCGGCCTATAGAGTTATGTTTATAAAAAAGAAAGATAACCCTAAACTATAATTTTATATAGACTTTAGAAAGATAAATACTATAACTAAAAAGAACTAATACCCTTTACTACTAATCTTAAACCTATAGAATTAGTTATAAGATACAAAGATCTTTATATATCTAAATATTAAGAATATATATTACTAAATTAGAATAAAGAAAGGTAAAAAATAGAAAATAGCCTTCTAAACTAAGCTAGGGCTTTTTAAATATAAGGTTATACCCTTTAGGCTTACTAATACTCTAGTAGTATTCTAATAATAAATTAATACTATTCTTAGAGGGTGCCTTAGGGAGTATATAATAGTATACCTAGATAATATACTAATCTATTTAATAAATAAATAGTAATATAAGAAGTATATTAAAGAAGTACTTAAATAAATAAGTAAGGCTAAGCTATACCTTAAGCTTAAGAAATATAAGTTTTATATAACTTAAACTATCTTTCTAGAATTTATAGTTAAACTAGGGAAACTTAAAATTAAATAAACTAAACTATAGAAGATCTCTAAGTAGGGAACTTCTAAATATATTATAGATATATAATTCTTTCTAGAGTTCTATAACTATTATAGAAAGTTTATCCCTAGATAGATAAAGATTATAAAACTACTTATATAGTTAATAAAAAAAAAGTCCCTTTTAAATAGATAAATAAGTGTTAATAAGTAATAGATTAATTAAAGAAGAAATTTATAAAGAAACTAGTTTTATAAATCTTTAATCTATACTACCTAGTAATTCTTAAAATAGATATATTAAACTTTACTATAAATGCTTATTTACTCTAATAAGATCTAGAAATAGATAAAAAACACCCTTATAGCTATTACTTAAAGAAAATAAGTTATATAAAACTAAACTATAATATCTATAATAAGAAAATATTAGTAATAGTAGAAGTATTTAAAGAATAGAAAATATACCTCTAAAAAGTATAATACTAAATACCTATGTTCTTAGACTATAAGAATCTAATAGGGTTTATAATAAATAAGACCCTAATAGGTTAATAAGTAAGATAGGCCTAAACTTTAGTAACCTATAACTTTAAGATTATATATATAAAAGAAATAGATAATCTTAGAGTAGATGCCTTAAGCAGAAGACCTAATTTTTAAGAAAAAATAGAGGTTTCTAGAGTATTATTATATTTTAATATAGATAAAACTATTATCTATAATATACTAAGATTAGTAGTAATAATAGAAATATAAACTAGTGTATAGCTTAATTAGATTAAAAAAGAAACCGTAATTAATAAAGAAAGTATAAGTTATTTATTAGTAGAAATAAAGTATAAAGATAATATATATAAGGTCTTTAATAGAATCTTTATTCTAGTAAAAATTTAAAGAGAATTTATATAATAATTTTATAAAGCACTAGCACACAGTTATTAAGAAATAGAATAAATACTATAATTAATATAGAATTACTACTTTTTATAAGCCTAGTAAATAGTTATAGAAGTCCTTAGAGATTACGCGGATTATTATAAAAATAAACCTAATAAATATACGCCCTATAGATAGCTATAGCCTATAGAAGTACCTAATAGACTATAGGGAGCTGTTATAATAGACTTTATTATAGAACTACTAAAGTTTAAGGACCTAGATAATAAGGTTAAGTATAATAGTATAATAGTAGTTATTAATAAAGTAACTAAATACGTATACTTTCTACTATATAAGAAAATTAGTAAAGTAAAATATATAGTATTCTAATTTACCTTTATAGTAATTATGTAATATAGTACCCTAGATAAAATTATTATAGACTAAGATATATACTTTATATTAAAGTTCTAGTAAATAATATTTGCTCTTATAGGTAGTAAGTATAGCATATCTACAGCTTACTATTTATAAATAAATAGTTAAACTAAAAAAATAAACTAAATAGTAGAATAATTGCTTAGGTATTACCTAAACTACTAATAGAATAACTAGGTAGAGTTACTCCCTATAGTATAGTTAGCCTATAATAGCTTATAATATAGTACTACTAAAGTTTTACTATTCTTTATAAATTATAGATTTAACCTAGTAGTATACTAAGTACCTAGAATAATAAGGTTTTAGAGTATAGATAGAGAAGAATAGGTAAGGGAAATTATATAAATTTATACTTAACTTTAATAAGATACTATATTTCTATAGAGGAAAATAGGTAAATACTATAATTTTAAATATAAGCTTATACCTATACTAGAAAAGGGAAAGAAAGTCTAGCTACTATAAAA
This sequence comes from Paraconiothyrium brasiliense, assembly GCA_025388405.1. Taxonomy (NCBI): domain Eukaryota; kingdom Fungi; phylum Ascomycota; class Dothideomycetes; order Pleosporales; family Didymosphaeriaceae; genus Paraconiothyrium; species Paraconiothyrium brasiliense. Next base: position 350,979 of record JANBXC010000010.1, on the reverse strand, counting down.
AAATATTACTAGTAAATAACTATTAAATAAACTAGACTATCTAAAAATTAGACTATATAAGATCCTTAAATAGATTACCCTAGTTTTATTTAAACTATAACTTTTAAATAATATAAAAATATACCTAGTATTTTATATAGCCTTACTAGAAAAGGTACTATAGAATATAGAATCTATAGTTTATAAAGTAGATATATATAGAGAATAATAAGAGAAATAGAAAGTAGTAAGTATTAATAGATACTAACTAGTAAATAGTTAAAACTACTATAAAGTTAAATAGCTAGAATATAATAAGAAGGGAAACCTATAAAATAATATTTAGAAACTAGAAAGTAATCTTAACTACTCTAAGAAGTTAAAAGAATTTTAGTTAAACTAATCTCTTAAAGAAAGCCTAAAAATATTAGACTAAGAGTTAGACTATCTTATAGTAAATTATAAAGATTACTACTATTAGAGAAGGTATAAGTAATATCTTAAGAGACTACTTTACTCTTCTCTAGACTATTTTATAGACTAGTAGCTTTTAACTCTACTTCTTTCTAATCTAGCTTAGCCTCTAGAAACACTAACTAATAATTCTTCTACTTATTAAGAAGCTTCTTCTACTTATTAAGAAGCTTCTTCTACTTATTAAGAAGCTTCTTCTACTTATTAAGAAGCTTCTTCTATTTCTATAACTATAATATCTTTATCTAAGTAATAATAAGAGTATCTAGAATCTCTTCTTAAGCCTTCTTAGCCTTAATAAGTTTAGCTTAAATTTTAGCTTAGGAATAACTAGTGCTGTGTACTAAAAATAGTTAATATAGATAGAACTATAGTAGTAAATAATATACTTTTAGCTACTAAAATACTATTAATATTATAAAAACTATAGATATTTAAATAAATATAAGCTTTATAAGCAGGGCGCCTAAGTATATTATATAGAAAAAGCTTATATAGAATTTTTAACTAATTATAGTAAGAGTAAGGTATAGTAAGAAATCTATAATAACTAATTTTATTAGTAAGTATAAGTTATTTGTTAGTTTTATAAGAAGGTATAAAGGGTAATAATAACTTAACTTATAATAGGGCTTACCCTGCTAATATAGCACTACCCCTATAATGGATTAATTTTTAGGCCAAAGACTTAGAAGGGGGAGATAGTATTATAGCTACTATACTATAATAGAATTATAGGAATTATATTAATAATAGTAGTAACTAATCAGATTATGTAAAAGAATATAATTATAGGTTAAATATAGAGTATAATATAAATATATAAGAAGTTATATAATTAGATCTATAAATCTATGGGACAGAGCCACAGAGCCTAGATCTATAGAATCTATAGGTAGAGCCTATAGAGCTATTATTAGATAGTAGTATATAGAAATAATAAATTACTACTAGGTAAGCCTTTATTATTAATCTATAATATAGTTCTCTATATCTAGTTTTCTTATAGAAGATTACTATTAAGTCTTTAGTAATATATTCTTATAGTAGTAATTAATTAACGTTTATGCTATATATAATCTATATAACCCTATACGCTACTTATCTCTTACTAGAACCCTAACTGGGCCGCGGCTAGTAATAGAGTCCTAGAGGCCCTGTTATACTTTTATATCTATAAATTTCTTTTATCCCTCTTTAGAGTTCTTCTCTACCTACTATATATATAGGTTTAGATACTCTCTAGTATAGTAGCTAGGCTATTTATAATTATAGTAATTACTAGTAGATTATAGAGACTTAGTAGGTATATAAGAGGGGTAAGGTATAGATTAGATAGGTTTTAGGGTAATATATATTAAGAAAGAAGTTATATAAGTTAGTAATTTTACTATAATAGTATTTTAGGTTTTAGTAATAACCTTATATAGAATAGTTAGCTCTAATTTAGTATAGATAATAGGGGTATATTATTATTTAGAATTAAAAGTAGTTAGGTAAAAGACTATTTTATTAAAAGAGTTTTCCTAAGATAGCTTAAAATCTAAATTAGAAACTTTTATAAATAGTATAATTTTCTTCTATAAAAAGAAGAACTATTTATTCTTATTTATCTAACCTTTTATAGCTATACTTATAAACTAAGCCTTAAAAATAGAAAAGATATCTAAGTATTCTATTTATAGGTATTAGAATAGGGTCTAATTTTCTATCTATTTATTCCCTAAGATAAAAAAGAAGAGAAGAAGATCTATTATCTCTTTTATAGAGGTAAAGTGTATACTGTCTAAATCTAATAGATACTAAGGCTTAAGATACTTATAAGCTAGTTCTATAGTATATTTTTATACTAATACTATATAAGCTCGCTTACTTAGATATTAATTAGAGTTAATATTAAGTTAATTCTAAATAGATACTTACTATTAGTAAAAGGTAGAATTTATACTATTAGATAGTTTATTAATATTTAGAATACGTTTAGATAGCTTCTTCCTTATAGTTAGTAGGCTTTTAGACTAGAACTAGATACCTAGATTATCTTTTAGTTATTTAAAAGAGGTTATTCTAGACTTAGTAGTAAGTATAAAAAAGTTATAATTACTCCTTAATAGTTATTAGCTTAAGGCCTAAATTTAGGCCTCTAGATAGGTAATCTAGTACTATAACTAGGTAGTAGCCACTAGGTCTATAGGTAGAAAAAGGGGGCCACTTCTATTAGGCTTATTCTCTCCTAAGTCCTTCTCTTTCTTAGAGAGTTATTATACTAAGGTATAAGGGGATATATTCTCTTTCTTATCCCTAGAATAGAATTTAAATATAGGATTATTCTAGCTTTATAGGTAAGTTAATTATCTAGTACCTAGTCCTAGACTAGGTATATTCTAGTAGGGAGTTTATTAGGTAGATATTAGTAGTAAGAACTAATTCTACTAAGTTATTAGTAGTTTTTAAGTTTCTATTTTAGTATAATCTAATATAACTTTTCTAAAGGTAATTTAATTTATTTATAAGAGTAAAAAGTCTAAACTTTAGGCTTTAGTTAATAGGAGGTCTTTAGAATTCTATTTATAGTTATTTAATAAGATCTAATATAGTTTATCTTTACTTAATACTTCTAGAGTATAGGTAATAATAATAAGTAATAATATTCTTAAAGAGGTTATTACTAGTAGAAGTAAGTTTTAATTATAATATATTAGTATAGGTAAAGTAATTATCTATATAGAGTCTAAGAGTAGTTAGAGGTATATAGAAGTATATATTCTTAAGAGAAATTCTAGATAAATTACTATCTATAGGCCTAGTATAAAAGAATAATTAAAACTACTAAATCTACCTTAGTAACTAGAGAGAATTATATACCTTTACTTACTAATTATTATTTAAAGTCTTCTTAGATATCTTACTATTACTTATTAGAATTTCTTCTACCTATTTAGTTATAGGGGTAGATAAGAATTCTTCTTAAAACTTATTACCCTTTAAATATCTAGAGTCTATATTAGATTTAATTTAGATTCTATCTTTTAGTATCTTAGTAAAAAGCTGTTAAATCTAGAAAGGGTAGCTAGTCCTAAATAGGTTAGGGTTGGTTCTTGGGCAAGACTTACAGAGGGGAGAAAGAAAGAATTCTTATTAATATAGAAGTATCTTATAAAGTGTAATAAGTTAATAAGGAGGCCTAAGTAAATCTAAATAATAGATTAAAACTTAGGTTAAATATAAGTATAAAGTCTTTATACTTACGCTCCTATATACTTAGCTTAAGCAGTAGTTAATTATTACTTATTAATTATTACTTATTAACTATTAGTTACGTATCTAATAGTTAACTATTATATATTAACTATTAGTTACGTATCTAATAGTTAACTATTATATATTAACTATTAGTTACGTATCTAATAGTTAACTATTATATATTAACTATTAGTTACGTAATATCTTCTTAGTGCCTAGTGGTATAGTCGAAATATATGCTCTACCCAGGTAAGCCAATAGTAAGCGTTATTATAATATAAAATAAAGTCCTAACCCTTGCTTGGGTCTGGATCCTAACAAAAGCTATAAGTAATTACTAATATTTATTATTATAGATCTCTTATAAGCTCTATATCTCTTAATATTATATATATTCTAGTATTAGTATAGAGTTAGACTATATCTAGATATATAATAGTAGTGCTATAGATATTACTTTATTATACCTATAGAGTAAAGTTACTATTATAACTATCTAATAGGAAAGAAATAACTAGCTAGAACTATATAAATTTATATATAGTATTTATTATATTGTACCGTGGGTGGACGCTACCTATATAATAGTCTAGAGAGTATCTAATTAGTTAGGTAATTAGCTTCTTAGGTATATGGCCTTATATATAATAGGGAGGAAACTTTACTTTACTCTAGCAGTAGATAGCTTTACTTCTAGAATTGTATTATCTTTATACTATACCTACTTATCCCTATATTCTCTACTTAGCGGCATTATAGTATTACCTTATAATAGGTTTCCAGCCTCCTAGAGATAAGAAAGAGATAGTATAGGTAAATACCACACGCTTTAATATTGTTACGATCCGGTATATAGTATATTAGACCGGTACTGTTATGTGATCTTAGGGTATATATAGCCTATAAGCTGACGGAGTAATCCGGCAGCAATTCGTCTATCCACATACTAGGAATACATCCCCATACCCGCCTGAGATACTAGAACTACATTACCCTATATCTGAATCCTAACAAATATTATAATATAATATAAAAAGAGATAAGAAAAGAAATAAGAAATAAAAAATATATATTTTAATTTTTTTAGCTTACTAAGATAGGTTACTAAGACTTACTATAAAGTTATTTTATTACTAAAAGGTTAAACTAAATTATAGCTCTATATAAAGTAGTATACTTCTAACTTAGACTAATACTAAGCTTCTATTTATATAAAGATTTTATAATATTAAGATTATAAAAGGTAATAAAAGAAAGAGTACTATAGTATCTACTAAGCTTCTTAATAGTAGTAAACTCTAGTTATTAAGAAGTAACTTATAAGATAACTAAGTAGAAAAGGCATAAAATGCTTTAAGCAGAGATGAACATCCCATTCTATCACTATGAACTCGAACACGAACACGACCCCGCGGCCCGTGTTGCCCAACGCCCTAAAGAATCCGACGTACGCGAGCGCCGAGTTCATCCATAATACTTATAGATATATAGTTCCATATTCTCTTCGCCAGCTTTTTCATCACCAGGAAGTGGAAAGCAGAACGTGTTCGCTGTTCGGAAATTTGCGTTAGACATGAGGTCGAAGAAGACTTCCTCGCTTGAGTGACGCCTTTTCATGGCGACTGCAACTGTGACATGAGGGGATCGTAAGGCAATCTGTTGTATAGTGCTGACGAACGCCGGACTGTCGAACAATTTAGTTGAGCCACAGAAGATTTTATGACCAACTAACCTGCTGTCGGCGTTGTATGTACAGTCCGCTGCCACAACGAGGTCGACCTCCCGCTCAGGGGAGTCACTGTGAAATGAATCAGGCTGTCCCCAATCGAGCTCGCTGAAGCTGACTTTAGTTTTGTTTGTGCGGTTCCTGGCCGCATGCGTGATATTGCGTACCGCAATCGCGCGTGCTTCGGCAAGATCGGTGAGGTAAATGTTCGTTATTGGAACTAAATGCGATAATACGACACTGACCTGTGATGGTTAGTTGCTTTCAGCGAGTTGTATCGTATATCAAAGCACTTACAATACCGCATCCCGAGCCGAGCTCGATCACATGCAGAGGCGACTTGAATCGTTCATTGAGTGATCGATCATCTGCACTACCAGGCTGACCATGGGCGTTCGCTAAGACCTTCTTCAAAAGCCCAAGATGTTTCAAAAGGTAAGGCAATTGACACGATAGAGCCACCCCCGCGTCCCTGTCAGAATATCAATCAGAGACTGCGTCGGTCTATGCTTAGTGATGCCGGGTGGATGTTACCACACATGACGGGCAATGCTCTCGTCGGTTTCTTCGAATATGCGGTGGGTACGGTGGCCAATATTGAAACGCCTCTCAACAGTTCTTGAGATGGTTGCGCCATCGGGGAGGTTGAAAGGGGCACTCCAGACCGAGACCACCCCGCGTGAGTCTTGATGTAGCAATCTGTCGAACTCATCGGAATCAGACTTTGGCTCGGTGCCTATCCGCACGACGAGAGGGCCATTCCGTTCGTAGTCTCGACTGAGTGGAAGGATAATAGGGAGATCTCGCATTCCTTCGCTCCAACGAACCATCTTCCAGGCTGTGAGGTTGTTGGTGGAGGGTAGGATCTCCGAGACTACAATTTGTGCGTCTGAGTCTAGATCGAACCCGAACTCGAAGTCGCTGGCGAGTCGCTTATCCTGGAAGAGTTCTGCGGAGAGCGTGAGACTACATGGGAGGAACGACTCGCCCAGATCCGAGGTAATAGTGATCAAGCAAGACACATGCGCGCTCCGACGATTCTTGACGTGGACCACCCGCGGCGTCTTCAGGAACCGTACGTAGCGCATTAGGGAGAAGCCAGCAAGCGCCACAGGCCTGCTTTTGAAGGCCAGAGGATGAGGGGGCAACGTGCGAGGAAGCTGGGGGTCGCACGAGCTTGGATGGTGAATGCAACGCGCACGTGCATGGCCCGCCTCCGGGCGCAGCTTGAGGGCCACCCTAGTGCCGGGGCTAGACCAGACGTGAATGGCCGAGTGCCAACACTTGACGGTCGAGGAAGCAAAGCACTGTTCAGCAGCGCAGCGCCTTGCATCGCTCTGGGACATTCCTCGCGCAGTCGCATTCTTGCCGCGCACGCTCGATGCGCCGCCTGCCCTCCGCCGCCTCGATCGCAGCGCAGCCACGTCGCTGTCTACCCGGCGGGCGCAATGTACCGCCGCGGCGACCCTCGTTGGAACCGCACCATACAGAACATCACCGATACGGTCGAGCATGCCAATGAGTCGGCGCAGGAGGGGCTCTATAGCTTCGCGCACGCATACGTCAATCCGTGCCTCTCGTCGCTCACGCAGTGCGCCAACGCGTGCACGGCACCCTGCTTCCCATCGCATAACGACCGCCGGCGGCACCGCGCGCGGTCGCGGGGCCGAGCCGAACAGAGCTTTGATTTCTACGACGACTGGGAAGAAGATGAGGACGACGGGCTGCTGGGCTGGGGCCACGACAACCTCGACCGCCTGTGGGGCGGCACCAGCAACTATGGCACCACGTCCCAGCCGGGCCGCCAGCGCGCAATGAGCTATGGCAGCCGCAACCGCGATCCCAGATTCACCAGGCAGCGCAGGAAGAGCGCGGTGCCCCCGCACGACGGCGGGCCCGATCCCACCATCATTCCCAGCTCCTCGTACTTCGGCTTCTTGGGTAGGTTGCCGTTCAAGATTGGGGGCAAGGTGCTCCGCTACAAGCCTTCAGCAGCAGACTTGACAGAACACCTGGGCCAGTCGAGGAGGAACCACGAAGAAGCCACAGGCGTAGATGAAGTGCAGCCCCTGATCGAGGAAAGCGACGAAGACGCCGACATGCAGCACGGCAATGAGGCCAAAACACACGGGCGTAAGCGCAGTCAGACGAACGCTTCGGGCCATACTACGGACTCACTCAGCTCACGAGGCGACATCTTCCCGAGTGAAGACGAGCTGGACGACGCTGTGCCCCTGGACGACGAATTTGCCGTGGCACTCGAGCGCCGAACGACAGGACAATGGCACGATGATGCCAGCAGCGGCAAAGGCAGAGCGTACTCCGGCAACAAGACCAAGAGGCCGTCCGCATCTCGCGTGTCTACCAAGTCAGTCTCGTCTCGCACCACTCAAGATACCGGGCGAAGGAGTCTGGAAGTAAGCATCAAGCGGCTGCCCTCAGAATCAATCGATGAGGTGCCCACTCTCTCAGACCTCAAGCAGGAAGAGGCCGAGGTTGAACGCAAGCGCCAAGAAGCACAACAGCTAGCCGTCAGACGCGGGCTGGTAGCAGACCAACATCTTACTATTCCTGGCCAGCGATCACCCTCTCCGAATCCCACAACGCTTCAAAGTCACGACCATCTAGGGCCGCAATCAACACTGCCCTCGACATGCCTCATGCGTACCCGAGGCAGCGGCCCGGATATCGAGTCTGATACTCTGCTGTCACCATTCCCCGGGGTCGACGCACAGACGATGCCGGACAGCAGCTCGTTCCACGTTGACGAGTCCGACTATTCCAGCCTCGCTCCCACACCAAACAGGCCTCTGTCTTTGAAGGAGGAAGCGCGGGACGAAAACATCAGCGACGACAATTCCAGCTTTGTGCCTGCTCGGCTACCGCATTTCAATGAACAACCCGGCTGATTTCCACCACCTAACGACCTGTTGTGCTTATCTACGTAGCACCATCCTACATGCCGATTGAAGAGCAAATACAACTGGAAAAACACCTGAATTGCCATCCTAGCGGAATTCCTCATGGAACAACGATTGGCACGGGCACACAGAGGTAGCGGAAGACGATTCGAAGCGAACCGTCACACGTCAAGAACACTGTCCAACACAATCAAAGCACAGGGCAAGGTAACAGGATACCCCAGCTCGGCGAACGATGTAAGGTATGTGGCGTATTTGTAGCAACGAAACTACTTGGTCACGAACCACGCACAGCACGTATATAGAACAATGACCCGAATGATTGTCCGATTCGAATGTCATGATCCTCCAAACGTGATCGGCCTTTTTGTCAAGTCCTGGTAAATCTCGTCCAGGACTCCTCTCTTTCTTTTTCTACTCTCAATTTTGCCTTCCTGCTCATTCTTTGCCTCTTCGTCCAAGTCAGCGTCTTCCTCTGTCCGAGGTGTCCACGCTGAGATAGTGCCATCCGCATGTGCAGAGTACATCTCAACGTCATGCGCACGCCATGCTAACGCTGTGATTCTGTCCTTGGCGTTGCGCTGTCCTTTACTACCGGTGTCATATACGTGCCTTTGCTGCTCTGGGCGGCGCAGGCGGCGGAGGAGTCTACCGTCGAATAGCTCGTATCCTAATACCTCGTGTTCATTGGGATAAAATAGGATGTCCTTCTCTGGTTGTGAATATTCTGCTGGTGCTAGTAGGGGTATGCACGGCGCAAGATCAGAGTTCTTGACCATGGGTCCGAAATTCGCAAGCGTATTTGCGCCACTGTCTGTGTCCCAGACGCGTATACGTTGATCATGTCCACATGTTACCAAATGATATCCATTGTCAGTCCATACGATGCCATTAACGGGGCCTCGGTGCGCCTTGCCTTGTACAGAGTTGCGCATGAACGACGCAGAAGGCTTGGCATATACACCAATGGAATCTTCCATGTCTAAGGAGCCGAGCTCGCTCACGCTGCGACGGATGTCCCACAAGCGCACGCTGCCGTCGGTCGCTCCACTGGCAAGTATGTGCTCGCGGGTAGGGCTCCAAGCTGTGCTGAGTATGGCACCCGAGTGGCCGGCGAGTGAATGTGTACTTGCACCAGAGCGCAGATCTACGAGACGCACAGTGGGGTGTTGGGTTGCGCATGCCACCAACAGGTGCGATGCAATGGGGGAGAGCGCGATGTTGTAAACGACGCTATCCAGATCGAAGGAAGCGGACGGTACAAGGGTTTCGCTCGAGTAGAGCTTGACTGTGTGGTCGTATGAAGAAGTGAGGAACGCCAGGCTATCGAATGGGTAGAACAATATTTGTGTAATGCCGAGCTTATGCTCTTCTGCCGTCTTGCTCACAGTCGTGAGCGGCGTATACGTTTGGTACCCTTCCGCAACCGTGGGCTGCGCTTCGAGGTCCCATAGCGCGATCGATGAATCTGCGCCACCGGAAAGCAGGTAGCGTCCCTCGAAGCGATCGATGGTGAGTGCGTTAACGCCCGCGACGTGCGCTGGGTGGCGTTCATTCGGTTCGTGGGAAGACGGTGCTCGTCCGCTGAAGTTCACCGACGAAGGCTGCAGCGCGTAGACAAGTCGTGAGGCAACTGCGCGTTTGACGACATTGGCTGGAAGGATACCGTATGCGCGGTTGGCAATTTGTTGTGTGGTCATATGCGACTACATGCTTTGGCGGGGCGCTGCACGGAAGTTCTGGGATAATGCTGTCACTGTGGTTCTGAGGGACATGGGCGTCGAATGATCGCGTTACGTAAGTAAATTCACATGCGTCCCTGCTTTTAGCTTAGTCTTACTCACCTACACTACACTGTACCGCATGCCTGCACGCGCGCGCCCGCAGAGCCTCAAAGTGGAACCAAGTCGCAGCTCGTATTGCGGGCTTGCCTGAAAGGCAATGGCGGGCCAAACGTGGAGCACACCGTCATCCGAGCAGCCACTCGCCGATTTGTCCTCGGGCGACGAAATTTCATCGGGAACAGTGGAAGCAAGCCGGGCAACGGTCTACGATGCTGTAGCAGGTGAGAAGACGAGGAGCATAGTTGTCGTGCATGCAAATATTGACCGTGCTGCAGGCAGGGTCACGCAATCAGGGATTTACGGACCAACAGCAGGCGAGCAGAAGCGCGCAACATTACGACTGCGCCCAGATGAAGTGCTTTTCAAGCAACAAAACGCTCCGCCGCGATACGAAGAAGCAGACTATTACTTTGCTCACAGGACACTTCGTCTTGATCAGGAATTGCCCTCTGGAGACTTACTCAGCGCGCTTCAAGAATACATCGCAAATTTGCACGACCACGGCCGGTCACAAGAGGAGGAAGGGCCGGGGTTCTGGAGGAGCATGGATGAAACAGCACTGATTGCATTAGGTGTTCTGCTAGAGGAGACTGTAAAAGCGACGTTGGGCGAGACGGGCCATTTTGCTCTGCTCGAAGCTGCAAGGAGCGAAGAAGACGAAGCGTTCGCGTACGAAAAAAGGCATGCCAAGCGGGCCTCTGTGAAGGAAGAGTAATTGTTAGAAGCATGTGCGAGACCTTCGACAAGATAAGCTCCGTCAAGAGGGAGAGTGAGTAGGTTATTTCCGCCCCAGGAAGCAGATACGACTTGTCTCGTCTGAACGAGAGACCTCAACTCAAATTGCAAACCGTGAGGTGTCCTGTTAGCGAAGGAGTAGAGAAGATGTTTTGTCGACTTCCCAAGCCCAGGACAATGCTCGTGGTGTATAGCGATATGCCCCCTCACAGGCGCTCGGTGCAGGCTGGCTTGTGGACATGGCGTCTCGCTGAGACAGGTTCACATCGGCATCTCGGGTACGTGGAGACATAGTGCTATATCCGCGACTTCCTTCTTAGAGACCTCAGTGCTGGCAGCAATAGGAGGCAGGTGCAACCACGACCACCTCTTAAACCCCCGGTGCCGACAAGCCCACTCTCTGCCTCGATCGAACCTCCCCCAGGCTACGGCATATCTGCAGCTCAGCCATGGCGAGTCTCCTGCTTTGACATGCCTTGTCTTCCACTAATCGTGCCTAGGCACCCAAGATCACCGCCAACGCTACGAAAGTGGCTACCATTCAAGCGTGGTTCCACGACACGGCCGTGGCGCATAGCATCAAAGATCTTGAAAAAATACTCCCACAGGTTGCGTCTATCAGCGGCATGCAAGTGAAGGACTACCTGCAAGCTCTTGAAGACGACAACAAGATCCGCGTCGAAAAGATCGGTAGCGGCAACTGGTACTGGAGCTTTCCTAGTGACGAAAAGAAGGCCAGAGAGGCGGCATTGAAACATGCTCTAGAGGAGTTTGACAAGGCGGATGCTGTGGTCACGGAGTGGCAGATGAAGGTCGACGACGCGGGAGCTGCGCGCAGCGAGGATGACGAAGCACTTGCACACTGTGGTAAGGGCTGCTTGTACCGCATTCGCTTCTTTAGCTTACCAGCAGAGGCATGGACCGCAAATCTCTCATCACTATGCACGGTGATCTGACAAAAGAGCTCGAGCAGCTGCGCCAGGAATTGGCCGCTTACAGCGAGCAAGACCCGATCGAAGTGGACAAGAAGAAGCACGAGTCACAGCAATACCGGGCTGAGGTGGACAAATACACCGACCAAATCCTCAGCATGGAAGGTTGGCTCAAGGAGCGGTTGAGCGGGGATCCAGAGCAATTGATGCAGACCAAGCGTGTGCTCTACGGTGACGAGTTCGACGCAGAGGAGGGCGGCTTACGCGAGTTGTAACTTGTGATCGGATCTTCACCTCTCACCGGATGAGGTCGAAGAGGCATGGTGGTGGACGGTACGGGGGGTGGACGGTATGATAGGTGCAGCGGGGTGCTGTACATGCCTTAGGACGCTGCACCTCGTCTCTGAAGCTAGGTGGCGGTGCAAACGACGTTGTCAGCTGAACGGTATTATGCAATGAATCATCTCGAATCACCAGGTATAGCTGCAGCAGAAGTGCATGTTGAGTCATGTCAGAGGTGGTGACTGGACCGTGTGTGGCTTTCCACGTTCGCCCAAAACGGCAGCGTCCGTCGCATGGGGCACTTGTTCGCTTCCAGAGAGCCCGCGTCATAATAATCCATCGCAAAGTCGAACATTCTGCAGCGTCCAACGTCTTGGGGGACTGCGTTCCTTTGAGCCCACACATCTTGTGTCCTTCGTTCTCGGAACCTAGCTCATTGCGAGTTCCATACGACTCACCGTTCAAATAAACTGTCCCACCGACTTGCACCTAGGAATTAACCCCGCATGGACTCCAATACGAGCGCAACCACGTCTGCACCCGGAGGCACGTCTGGCGGCGTCAACCCTACCAGTCCAGCTCGACGCGGCGGAAGGGGCAGAGGGCGAGGGCGAGGGTCCCATGTGGGCGTCTTGGAGCAGACGCATGAACACACTGGCCGGAGTGGCCGCGGAAGAGGAGGCAACCATGTGGGACGGGGCAGAACCCGCGCAGACCGAGACGGCAGAGGAAATCAGGCAGGACGCTCGTTGGAGAAAGGCAAGGGGCCCGCGGCCAGCGCGCCGGACGAGCAAGGTGTGCCGGCAGCGACCATTGGGCTAGCCGACGCAGACGCTGAGGAAGGCGAGGTGTGCTTCATCTGCGCATCCCCCGTCCAACACACAGCTGTCGCACCCTGCAACCACCGCTCCTGCCATATCTGTTCCTTACGGTTACGAGCGCTATACAAGACGAAAACTTGTGCACATTGCAGGACTGAGTCCGACCATGTGATCTTCACAGACGATCCGACCAAGAATTTCGAGTCGTTTGGGAACGCAGATTTCTTTAGATCTGACGACAATCTTGGAATTCGCTTCGAAAATCTCGAGACATATGACGACACTCGATTGTTGCTTCAATATAACTGCCCAGATGGCGACTGCGATGTTGCTTGTCTGGGCTGGCCAGACTTGCACCGACATGTCAAGACAGCGCATGGAAAGGTCATGTGGTACGTGCTATGAAATCGGCGATTACCTGTGTCCGGGGCGATATACTGATCTGACCAGCGATCTTTGTACACGAAACAAGAAAGTCTTCACGCATGAGCACGAGCTCTTCACATTTGCCGAACTTCGGAAGCACCAGAAGTTCGGAGACGACAACCCTGGGGCAATTGATCAAAGCGGATTCAAGGGTCACCCTGAATGTGGTTTCTGTCGACAACGATTCTACGGTGACGACGAACTGTATACGCATTGCAGGGAAAAACATGAGCGCTGTCATCTCTGCGATCGCCGAAACGAGGGCAGGAAGCCGCAGTACTATCTTGACTACAACGATCTCGAAGATCATTTTCGGAAAGGCCATTTCCTTTGCCCAGACAGGGAGTGTTTGGAGAAAAAGTTCATTGTTTTTGACTCGGAGATGGATCTGAAGGCACATCAGCTGGAGTCACACCCGAACGGACTCACAAAGGACGCGCTGCGAGATGCTCGGAGAGTGGATATGTCGGGGTTCCAATTGCGGTCTCACGAGCAGGAACAGGACGGAAGGCGTGGTCGCGTAGGTAGGGATGGAAGAGGCGGTAGGGGGGGCCGAGGACGAGATCCAAACTCAGAACCGCTACCGCCATCATCGGCTCAGCCAATGACCAGGGCCGAGCTTGCATATCAGCGACAGATGGCTTTGCAGAATGCATCGTCTAGGTCTGGAACACCTTTGGATGGAAGTCTTACCACAAGACCTACACCCATGGAAGCATTTGCAGCTCGACCTCGACCGTCTGCGAACGAACCCCCCACCGTGACCGTAGCACGCCCGGTGAGGGCATCTGCGAACGATGTTTTGAACGGTACCGGCCAAATAGACCTGGGTACCCCCGCGTCAAACGCCGTGCCGCAGACCCCCCAGGAGCAGGCACGTTTGCTACGACATAGCGCGGTGACGGAAAGAGCTTCGAACATGCTGCGTAACGACCAGGCAAAATTGCAGGAATTTCGCTCAAGCATTTCGGGCTATCGCAACTCCAAGATAACAGCCACGCAACTGATTGAAGGCTTCTTCGCGCTTTTTGACACAAGTTCTACTGAGCTGGGCAAATTGGTAAAGGAGTTGGCGGACATATTCGAAATCCAGCCAAAGCGCGAAGGGTTATTGAAGGCATGGAGCGATTGGAAGGCGATCAACGAAGACTATCCGTCCCTTCCTGGATCGGCCACAGGCCAGTCACTCAACGGCGGGCCAGCAGCGCACGGAGGATCTAGAGTGTTGAAGCTGAAGAGCTCTACCGTGCAGTCATCACGGTCAGCAGTCAACAGGCATGCAAGCTGGAACAACGCAGCGCCCAGCAGCATGTTTCCTGCCCTACCTGCAGCGTCGTCGAACCGTATCGGAGCGAAACCAGGCCAGACGCCTTGGGCAACATCTTCGGCATCCCCTCGCGTTTCGCCCATGCCGTCCCGTGCTGCATCGTCGGTGGCCTTGAACAAGACCAGCCTTGCGGACGCCTTCCCTGCTTTACCCGCTGCTCCGAAGCCAACGAGCACCTTCTTCAGCCCTGGTTACACAGGAGCAGGCGTCCGAAGGGACAATAGCGGTCGCAACACACCGGCTAGTGCGTGGGGCGCGGCAGGCGGGATGGCTTCAAGCAGCACAGCGCTGGCAGCAGCTGGGGAGGAAGCTGGAGGCGGGAAGAAGAAGGGCAACAAGAACAAGAAGCAAACGCTTTTCCACTTTGGCTAGCGGGGCTGGGGGATGATTGGATGCACGCTGATGCATGTAAACGCTGAAATCCCGTCGAGGCATGCAGCATCCTTGGGAATGGAACTCACGCAGATTGACCTGCAGCTTTGGGGTGCGCGGGCAGGTCGTCGTGCCGCATTTAGACCATGGATCCAATAGAAAGTCTCACTTGGCAACGGGCGGAGCAGTGTAGATAGGATGTATCATTATTTACTTTTGCATGATGCACATGTTGCGCGCTTATGGAAAGCGGCTCGAGTCAGACAGGCACTGCTGTAGCGAGACGTGGATGTTTCATGCCGAGTCCGCGCCCGCCGCAACGACAGGGCGACCTCGACCTCTACTACCACACGCCGACGACGACGACGACGACGACGACGACTCCCAGTGCGACGGCCGAAAATACCCGCCCGCACATCTCAGCCCTTGCCGCGCCGTTGACAGCAGCTTGGGCACGCAGACGCATAAACCTTCACCCGCACCCGCACCCGCACCTGCCTCTTCCCCGCGTTGCATGCGCCCGCCACCACGAGCGCGCCGGTACCTCGACAGCACCGCAGACGTCGACGACGCTGAGGCGGGCTCCGGCTGCCGTGCGACGCGCCAGGCTTCGCGGCAGCGCTGAACCAGCGGGCGGCGCCTTCTGTTGGGCGTCACGGACAAAGACAATGCGATTGCAGTAGCTTGACTGGCCGCACGTGTTATTCCTCTCCCAACGCGCGCGCTCCTCTCCACCCTCTCCACCGTCGTCCCTCGCCCACCCACGGAAACGCAGTTTGCCGCCTTGTAGCGCCCTCTCAGACTGCGCGGCAGCCCAGCATCCCCCAGCCGCCCATTAGAGCCTCGACGCCATGTACTCCCGCCAGAACACCCAGTATCCTGTCCCAGCACCGCAACCGCAACCGCAACCTCCCCTCGCACACCAGAAGCCAGACACGCAGCCCGCGCTGCCGACGCTGCCGCCCGTCCAGGACCAGCCCGCCATGAACCACCTCCCGCCGCACCAGCAGCAGCAGCAGCCGGTGCCTGTCTACCGGACCGACCATCTGCAGCCTGTCGCCGGCACCAAGAACGGCAAGGTGTACCGGTGCGTGAATCCTCTCCATTGCCAGAACCGCACTTAGCTGACCCTGTACAGGCTCGTGGTCGAACAGCAGCCCATTCGCGCCCGTATGTGCGGCTTCGGAGACAAGGTGAGCATTATTCGCGCGCCCTCCTATCGCATGTGATTGACCAATGGCAGGACCGCCGCCCCATCACTCCACCGCCCTGCGTGCGCCTCATCGTGTGCGATGCGGCCACGGGTAAGGAGGTCGATGCCAACGACATAGACAGCACCTTCTTTGTCCTGACGGTCGATCTCTGGGATGCCGACGGTGCCCGCGAGGTCAACCTTGTGCGCCATAGCAGCGGCGCCCCTACCGTTAGCATCTCGAGCAGCACCACGACCTCCTATCCGCCACCCATGGAGCGCCCGCCCATGTATATGCCGCAGGTCATGGCCGGCATGCCGCAAGTCGACGCATACGGAAGGCACATGCCTCAGCCTGCCTATCCCGCAGCTAATATGCCTGCATACAGCGGCTACCCGGCCCCCACTCAAGGGTATCCCTACGCTGGCACTGCTTACGCCCCCAATTCGATGCCCATGGCTCCGCTGCCCGCGCCCGCCTCCACTGTCGGCATGTTCACCAGGAACCTTATTGGAAGTCTCTCGGTCAACGCCTTCAAACTCACCGACACGGAAAACCAGCTAGGGTTCTGGTTTGTGCTTCAAGATTTATCAGTGCGAACCGAGGGCACTTTCAGGTACGCATACACGGACGAGTTTGTACCTGATTACATGCTAACGGGTGCAGGTTGAAGATGAACTTTGTTGATGTCGGCAATGGTGCGGGAAACAATACTCTCAATACCGGTCGTGCTCCCGTTCTAGCCACTTGCTTCTCAGACCAGTTCCAAGTCTACTCAGCCAAAAAGTTCCCTGGCGTCATAGAAAGCACTCCTCTCAGCAAGACCTTTGCAAGCCAAGGAATCAAAATTCCTATTCGTAAAGATGGACCCAAAAACCTCAGCAATCAGGCTGAGTACGACAACGACGACTAAGCTCGTCATGGTGCCAAACGGTCGCTTACAAATCTCACGAAGAGTGTTAGAAGACGACCGCTTATGAGTTAATCACTGTTCACTGCGAGATCCTTTGAGGTTGGTGGGAAATCTACCTATCGCATTCGGCGAAGTCGGTTTTTAACACTGTCAGGTCAGAATTTATTTGGTCGGCGTTTTGGACACTTGTATCTGTTGCAAGACCTGGGACGATGATGGATAGGTGTGTTACAAAAGCTTAAAGGAGCTCGGAATGGTCAGGACATGCACCATTGATATCCGCTTGTGCTTCAAATAGGTACTAATGGTTTGGCTTGCTCAATAGATATGGTTTCATAATCGTCCGACGCCAGCCACGGATTGCGAATCAACCGGTTCTTGATAACATCTGCTTGCCAATAGCTCGTCACGAGCAGCGCTGAAAGGCTTTTGAGCGGGCATTTCCGCTCCAGTTAACATGGTAGTCAGCCATGACAGCAGCACACGGGAAGAAAAAGTGAAACGACACACCACGGCATATATTGTAGCCTGGCCCACGGTTACATGATTGCAATACGTTGAAGTACCAAGGCTGGGGTGGCCACTAGCGCGCACCGCCACAATGTCATGCGACCCGTTGCAGCGCACGGTCCCTCATCGACAAGATGCAATTTGCATGTTGTGGGGAAAATCCCAACGCGGCGCTCAGGCCTTTCCGGTCGCAGAAGTTCTAGACGGACGCGTGCTTGTGGACGAGTTGCGCTGCGGCTTGTAAAGCGGACATGTCTCGCAGAGCTGTAGAGGATTGGGAACAGGAGATAACGGGACCAAGTCCAGGTCGTTCGAGACCGCAGGAGAGATGAGCATGGAGAATCGAGTTCCCGGGCGCAGCGCACGGTGGAGGGCTACACATACCAGCCAGCAGGGCCCGCAGCGGACTGGGCTGGAACATCACGTCGACACGACACGGCGACACGTGGAGGACCCGGTGCAGAGGGTCGGTGTGGTAGGACAGACTCGTACAGTACATATACAGATGTATCGCCGACGGAGATGTCGCCGTCTGGCCAAGTCACGAGGTGTGACCGCCGACCTGCTCTGACAATTGCATCCGAAAAGAACCAGACTCGAGCACGCGTTCTGGGCCTGCATCTGTCTTCAGACCATGTCTTGGTGCACCCACGGCGGCGTGGCCCGCGAGAGGACACTGCCATCGCTCGCTTGCGACATGCGGCGTGCGGCGTGCGGCGTGCGTCGAGACATGTTTGCCATCGTCTGATGTCGGAGAATGTCTTGCTTTCGGTACATGTAGCATGGCCTGTGGAGCGAATGCTGTCATGTCTCATGCCGATGGAGGTTTGCGGACCCACATGGCGCTTCCACAGGGTCGAGCCGTTGTGAGCTTGGTGAGCCGTTGCCTCAGCCTTCTGCCTGCCATTGGTTACAGCAGAAAATTGCCACTATGCTTACAGGAATGTATCCGATGTGGCATGGCAAATGTCCAGCGTCTAAGTAAATCCAAAGTCCACAAAGAGCCCGGCATTGTCGTAGAGCAGGGCGAGTGAGCCGAGTTGGGGCTCAAAGGATGGTCTAATGTCGCGTGATACGTTGAATCATAAGGGCTTTGCCACAGGGTGAGTGGCCATACGCTGTCGAGTCACAAGGGGATGTGTTTCTTATTCGCGCCGTCCTAGACACCGTCGAGTCTCTAAGTACTGGCTACCAGTAAGCTCGTCACGGCGTTGATCAAAAGAACAGCCGACGAAGGTAAGGATGGAAAAGGTGGATGTTACAGGAACTTGTGCGATTATTATTACTTTACACACATGTCAACGCTCCCAAAGATCGCAATGCATCAATATGTTACAAAGTAGTGAATCGAAGGTACGCTGCAGAAAGGATCGGAAGGAAACAGCGATGAAAAATTAGGAGTCTTCATGACCTGCAAAGCTGTGGGATCTCGCATGTTTCCGTTTCTGTCGTAATCGTTGCTTCATCGAGTCGTATCGACTGGTAAACGTATGCCGAAAGCCTGTCCGGCGAGAGTACGCCAACACAATATGGTATACATCGCCACCTATCTGTGTCCATCATGTTCGTATGTGTTTAAGACATAACCGAATCATGCCACTTAACGTAGCTGGCGCTGGCTTAGAAAGGTCGCATATGAACACCCATGGAGGGCTGCGCCATTGGAATAGAGCTAGGCCCGCGGAACATCTGAAGAAGTCGCTCTCCAACACCAGGCTCGAGCTCTGTCCCATCCCTCGCAATCTTAACTTCGCGATTGGCGTTCCAGGGGTTTCGAAGCCCTCGTGTGCGATAAAACGGCAAACGAGTGGTAGAGATCCACTCAATCCGGAAGGGCTTCCCCCAACTCTGAGCAACAACTGGAGCTTCTCCATCTATTTGTGCATCTTCCTTCTCCGGTTGATCTTCTTCACCTTCGGAATCCGTGAGTGCTGCCTCCCAGAAAATGGTACCTCTTGCTGAATCGTCGATTATTCTGCCTCTGGGCGCAAACTCTGTAGCAAGTGTGGGTATGGACTTCGGGACATCGGTTGCCTCAAGTATGTTGTCTGGTTTAGGTACCGAGCCGATCAGCTGGCCATCGTCTTCTAGTATACGAGATGCCATGCGAGCATATCCAAAGTACTCGCCAGACTTATTCGCAGAGAAGATAAGATACACATTTTCAGCAGTCTTTTATATTGTCAGTTCACCTAACACTCACAGTAGCCACGAAGACTTACCTCAAAGGCGGTGTTCAACGCCTCTTCGTTATGAGACTGAGTAGCCCAGATGCCGTTCCGGAGGCTGAGTTCGAGATCCTGCAACGTTAGACTTTTGACAATAAAATACTTGTCTGAAGCGCCGGCAGGTTCCCGGGCAATTGCGTCACTCGTATGAGCGGCGATATTAGCCTCTGTATCCCCATGTGATCCCTCGCCTTGAGCGTCTCGGGGTGACGTTGGTGGAGATGCGTTCGTCGTTTGTGTCCCAACCATAGCTGAAGGTCCTGTGGGCACGCCAGAAGCCGGTGCAGAACTACGACGAAGCCGACACACCAACCTAACGCCATTGAAGCGGGAATCGTGAAATCTATGCATAGCTGCAGTACATGATGTCTCGGTGCGGTAATTGACGAACGCGCAGTTGCTTTTGGATATGAGAAAAAGACTCTCGATGTCCTTCGTGGCGTCGCGCGAGAAATGGTCTTTCAAAGCTATGACCGTCGTTCCTGGAGGCAGATTGCCCACCCAAAGTGCATGACCAGATTGTTTAGGCTTTCGGGGAGGACCACGAGGGATAGAGCTGACAACGCCAGTGCGCAGAATGCCTACAGAATCAACCATTAGCAACGTTCTGCATTCTCATGTCAAGGTTCGACGCTCACCGCCAGGTTGTACAAATTGCCCACCAGGTATCCATCCCATCGAGGGGTCTCCTTGTACCGCGCCGGAAGTTGTGCGATGCCCAGGAGAGAACAACCCATCTTGCGCGGACATATCCATGCTCTGACCAGGCAGTGGGACATGCGAAGAAGTAAGACTCGGCCGTCTACCGTACAATGCCGGAGTCTGCGCATTCTGCCCGGAAAACCCTTGTGCAAAGTGTTGTGTCCCATATGGCGCAGGGTAGTAAAGATACGGCGATTGTTGGGAATAATTTGGGTAAGCCCCTTGCATTGGGTTAGGTCCTGGCCCGCGTTGCTGGTTAGGGGGAAAAGCAGTGTAGTTTGTGTGAGAGGAAGCTTGCGTTGGCATGTAATTTGGTTGGAATTGGCCAGCACCGAAGCTAGGGCCGTAACCAGATTGAATGGGAAGCGCGTTGGAGGGTTGACCATGCACTTGAAGATTCTGCTGAAGCTGATAGACGAGTGCGGACGTCGATGCGCCAGATAATTGTCGCTGGGTATGCTGCGGTTGCACACCATCGACTAAAGTGTAGTCTGGAAGTGAGCCTGCCATAGCACCCATGTTTAGGGGTGTTGCACTGTGGCCTTGTGGGTAATGCGGGCTGCTTGGATGTGCGGGAGAACGAAGGTCGGGCCGTAATTGCGATTGAGGAATCGAGCTTAGCTGAGAGTAAAAGGGCGTGTTGCTGCTGGGAGACCTGACGCCCGAGGGCTGGTGTGAATGACCTTGGAGATCATCACGAGCAAGACCAGTTGCCGTGATGTCCAAAGCTTGTGGGCTGGACCCAGTTGGTAGGTCACCCATTGGTTCTTCGATAACGACTGGAAGAGCAATCCACTGCTGTACCCAGACGAAGGCCATGTCAGCCCATTTTTGACCAAGAAAGCGAACGACAAATGACAAATGAACAGAACTTTCGAATAGTTTCGACGCGACTACAATCATGAAATTCGACACATACCTGGACCTATATCAGAGCAAGAGATGATCGAAGTGGCGAGCCGGAATGACAGACAACCGAAAGTAGAGGCTGTGGGAGACGAACCTCGCAAGCTGTATGCCAATGGGATGAAAGACAGCGACCGCCAGAATGTAAAAAAAGAAGCGAGCACAAGGGGAGACTAGATGAGGTAAGATTAACAGCGACGGTCGAGGTACTGCTGGGATGAAGAAGCTCGCTTGGAGCGGAACGAAGATGATGGTTAGGAGTAGGTGACCACTCAAACGGCCAATGTACGTTTTGACGCCTTATGAGGTTTGACGACACAACGGCACCGACGATAAGAATGGCAAAGCGTGGCCGTGGGTGGAACCTTAGAGGCCGGAGAGGCGAAGGAGCTTGAGAAGGGTTCGCTAGACGGCCTAATGTGGGCGGGACTGCCGCACGAGGTTTTGCAAGCCTTCTGCCTCGATTGCCTCTCGGTTGTGTGGGTTCCTGTGGTCTGATTGGGCCCGGGACCTGGAGGCTGTGGCTGTTGGAATGGCTGTGGAGCGACGGGGCCCGAACCGACGTTCTGGAGGCGAAAGGATCTCCAAAATTGTGAACAGGCTGGGAATGGGGGCTCGGTAGGCGAACGCGATGAAGAGGACGAAAAGCTACTTGCGCTGGTAAGAGTGTGGCGAGTAGGCGACTTTCTAGACTTGTCTAAGGGCCGGAAGCTGATCCTGGACGTCTTGTGCAAAGCTTAGTGGGCCCATCTACCCTAGATGTACCCTGCAGAACCGCTGAAACGAAGTGTAGAAGTCGGGATAGTAAAGCCAATGCAGAAGAGCAATTACAGTTGTAGTGGCTGGCGATAAGTTTGTAGTCGAACAGCTCTCAACAAAGCATAGGAGCTTGCAACGGAGGTTCACAATTGCAGTATTAGGGGCGGGCCAGCAGATTGATTGGGCCATGTTTTTTTTCAGTTAGTTCGAATCATGAAGTAATTCTGAGGACCCATCCGAGAAAGTGCTCGCTGCCAGCAAGGACGGGCAGCGCAAGTGCCACAGCACTAGGTGCGGAGACAAGCACTAGGGTATCCAGAAAGAGTTCGGCTTCCAACAGCGCGCGTGGCCGCTGTCACGGGCGTGGCACCATGACGGAGGGCAGCTGTGGCGGTGGAGAACATGACAGGCAACGAACGACGTTCGGGAGGCGTCCAGAATGGGAGGACAGGGTAGAGGGCAAGGCCGAGTGCGAGTACGCCACATCCCGTCCCTGTAGCCAGACAAGGCACCACGGATAGCGTGATGCCCGCCTCGGGTGGCTCCAATCAGAGCCGCTCGGCACTGGCTCGGCGGTCGCTCGACAGACGACGGCAGCAGGATGGCGGAAGACAGGCGGCCCAATGGAACGGGCGACAGCGAGTTTGCCACGTCCCGGCCTGGCCGCCGGCTCCTCAGGGCGGACGACGTTCAATCTGCCCGAGATCGACAGAGCTTGGCCTGCACAGCCGCACTGCGCCCGCATGGGCAATCTTGCCCTAGCAGCGGACGCAGAGGCCGCGCTGGCAGGCGGGCAGGGCGCGACATCTGGCGTGCGCGGAGGCGACAGGCGTGCGCGGCGCGTGGTCTGAGCCTGATGGCAGCGGTGCGCGGTCGCGGCGAGGGGAGGAGAGGAGAGCAGGGGAGCGGTGGGCGCGCGGGAGCAGGGCGGCTGGATTGTCGATGCGTCTTTTGCATGGCGGCGCATGGACAAGATGCAAATCCCGATCATGGCGTGGCGTGCCTGACGCCCCACTGACGTAGCGCGCGGAGCTACTGTGGCGCTACTGTGGCGTCCGCCGGCCCAGGGTCCAGTCCACGGTCTACGGCCTCTCGTGCTGCATCCCTTGAGCAGCCTTTCGCGGAGACGTAGCGCGAACCGTCCTGCTGCTGCCGCCGGCCGAGAGCCCTGCGTCGCGTTCGCGTCTGCGTCTGCTGCCGTCGCTGTCGGCACATTGTGAATTGAACTGCCCTGCCGTACCCTCGTCGCTGCGACTGCCCTGGCCCCGCACGGCTGCCCGTGGTGACGCAACCGCACCGGCCGCCTCGTCATGCCCTCGCCACTCCCACGGCCGCCCTCCTGTCTCGCCGCCATCCTCACCAGCAAAAGCTCACGCCGGCCGTGGATCGTCGTTCCCCTGGCGATCCTCTCACACCCCGCGCATCAGCCAGCCCGACGCATGGGTGCATCTGGGCCCCGTCCGTTCCATCTTTAGCACGCGTCCTCACGGAATGTCACACGTGTCTGCGTTGCTGAATCACTCGAGCAGGAGGCGTCTCCGAGCCGCCTTCATTTGGTCTCCTCCGTCGTCTACATCCAACCCATACTACGGATGCCAACGGTCAGCACGCACAGCCTCCCGCTTAGCGCGTCCTGACACACAGCATTCCGACTTCCGACTGTCAGAAACCGTTCGCACGCCCCAACACTACGGAACGCGAGCGCAAAATTCTCCGACATGCTTCGACTCCTCGTGTCCTACGCATCGTGGGCTTCATAAAACAAACCACCGACATCAGCGGCTCTGAACATACAGTGCCTCCCGTGTCAGCCTCTGCGTGCCTTGGCCTTTCCATCCTGAGCCAATAGTGGAGCATGTATACGGATGCGGGCTTGCAAGAGCATCGTCGTCTGTTCCGGTCGCCCACGGCACTCATTTGCTAACATGCTCAGAGAGGAATCCATCGATGTAGGCAAAGTACCCGGGTTCAGAAACAGAGTCGTTGTGTGTGCCGTTCGGTAGTTCCCGCCATACTTTCGGTGTCGATCGACAAACTTGATATAGCTTACTCATGTGCGATGGACTGTTGACAGGTAAGCAAACGACTACATTCATAACGTCAGTACCTACGGCACAATCTCGTCTCGCAGCCCACTCAAGAATAGCACGGGAACGTCCTTTATCTGGGGCAGCAAATCCTCGCTAGGCCATACCTGATGGCAGAAAGGTGCGAGGTATTTTGCGGGAGGCAGAGCTCTGATTGATGTCAGCATGGTTCCAAAAAGGGTTAGCTTTGCCACACGAGCTAGGTGCCATGTACTACACTCGAAGTGGCATATCTCGGAATGCTTTCAATGTTCGTTGCCGGGTTTTAAAGGGAAATACTGACGATGGAATCATCTTGCGCATCGACGTGAAAGTGTTCTCCAAGATTACACCAGCAATGTCGCCTTGCTTTTGGTTCCTAGCGGCCAGGCCAATAGAGACCGCACCTCCTAAGCTTTGCCCGTAGAGCACGATGCGTGTGCTCCGTAGCTCATGACGGTTTCTGATGTAGTCCAGACCAGTTTGTGCGTCAATGTTGATGCCTTTTTCATTGGGTGTTCCTGTGGAGAGTCCGTAGCCTCGGTATTGCAGCATGAAGACGTTGCCTATGCCAGATAATGTCAGTTACACCTTACTCCGTGGGACATCGTAGTGTACAATCTCTCAGGTGATCTTCGTGATGATCTGCCAACCCAAAACACTGAAGGCGTATGATGCGGAAGCATTTGCTGCGGGAAACGAATTTACTTACAGCCCAGCTCCTCCGCTAGCACTTTGGCTATAGGTAGGCGGTAGCCAATGTTGCCAGCATTGCCGTGAAACATCAGTAGCGTTACATTGCGTGACTGAGCCCGGTTTACGCGTATGTAAAAGGCGCTCAGCGATTCCCCGTCAGGAGTAGGAATGAAGAGCTCTTCGAAGTCGGGTATGCCAAATTGCGCAGGGCGGGGTACATTGGTTCGAGCATCGGGCGGAAAGTTCCTTGCATAAATGATTTCGCTGACTGGATCAGAAACAACGTATATAGAACGGACAGTACCGAGATCCCAGGTTTCCGGCCTCTGCATCGTCTATGCAGCCCTGGAGAGCAACGGTCGTGATTACTTACTTTTGTTTGAAGTAGAGGACTCCGCTGAGCAAAGCAGCAATCCCCGAGGAGGCGATCAAAGGAACGCGAAGATAAGAGAGGAAGGAGTCCAATGTGCCGCCCATGCTGTCCTGAGGGCGACGGAGCACAGGTGACCTTGATGACGGATGTTCGAATGAGGGGCGTAAAGGTCACGAGGGCCGAAGAACTAGGAGGTTGGACGTTCAAGCACCCACCAGGCGGCGATCGCAAGGTGTCTGGATTATGATAACTAGGCGAGTGTAGTGTAGTGCGGCGGCACGGCTGCTCAATTGCGACGTGTGAAGCTCCCAGTCTAGGGTTGGGACGTGCGACAGCTGAGCGCGCCTTTCCCGAGCCTGCAAAGCACTTGAGGGCTGTTTGCGGAAGCACAACCTGATTGCAGATGTTGTCTTTAATAAACTCGGAGAGAGTCACACTAGCTGTATCGCATGGGGGAGAGGATACGGTGTGGCTCTGCGCCTTCGGGCGTGAGAAAGTCACGTGATTGTGTCGGCTCCAGGGCTCCTCCAGCTCTAGCGGTGGTCCGAGCTTCCAAGCTAGCTTTCGGGCGCGAGGCAACATAGCTGTCGTACGCCATCACTGATTGATCACTCCCCCACTGTGCACATCGACCACCCGCTCCGCAACCCGAGATAGTCCTCTATACCTCTGCGACCCCCCCGTATTATAGTCCTTCCGCGAATGCCCGCAATGGCTACTGGTGTGCTTGGAGAAGGTGCGCTGACCTCCGCCCAATGCCCGCTTGTGACTTACATGTTGTAGATGGCATCCACGTCGACATGAACCACCTGAAGAAAGGCGAGGTCAAGTAAGACATCCTTGTATCAATGGCCATGCGCATGCTAACTGTGTGGATCATAGCCTCGGAACCTCCATGTTTGTAACCCCGGCGCCGACGCAAACTGGTCTCTAACTGTGAGCAGCATGGCGATCAATTTCAAGGATGGTGTGATACTAGGAGCGGACAGCCGGACGACCACGGGCGCATACATCGCGAACCGAGTGACGGACAAGCTTACACAAGTGCATGACACAATCTGGTGCTGTCGTTCTGGCTCAGCAGCAGATACACAGGCCGTGGCAGACATTGTCCATTACCATCTCGGCATGTATGGAATCACAAACGATGAGGCTCCTACTACGCAGACTGCGGCCGCCATATTTCAAGAGCTGTGCTACGCAAACAAGGATTCGCTATCGTAAGTGGCGCTGACGCTTTGGATCCACTCGGGCTGACCAATTCACGTAGAGCTGGTATGATCATTGCTGGGTACGACCATAGGCACGGCGGACAGGTGTACTCAATACCCCTTGGTGGCTCTCTGCACAAGCAGGCATACGCAATCGGCGGCTCAGGATCTACATACATCTACGGATACTGCGACGCAAATTGGCAGGAGAATATGACTGAGGCTGAGGGAGTGAAGTTTGTCAAAGGGGCGCTGCAGGAGGCTATTAAGTGGGACGGCAGCTCTGGCGGTGTGATCCGTATGGTGGTGCTTACTGCACAAGGTGCGCAGCGACACCTGTATCTGCCTGATCAGGGATACGAAGGACCCGGGACACAGTAGAACAGGACGAGAGGTAGCCATGGTGATGAGCGGGCGAAAAAGGATATGGGGTTTGAGGGGTATGGCGCAGGCCTTGGTGGTGAAATCGTCGTCTCGGCGGCCACGGACTACGGATGCGCACATGGCAGTGTGTCGGGAAGCCGCCAGGCATCGAGCCCGGCGAAGAGGTCAACGTATGTAGTCACGTATGCTAGAAAAGCCTAGCCAAGAGCCTCCACTGCCAAGTAGGAGTGCAGAGAGATTGCAACCAATGAGATGCACCCATCGGAGCCGTGTGTTCGTACGTTGGCCCTTAGACCTTTGCATGGAGGCGCGTCGGATCCTCTACGAAGCGGCGCCTATGCGCGATGGAAGCAGCAGTTCCCGCACGGCATGCCCAGCAGCTGCGGCGAAAAGTTGTGGATGGAAGCGTGTCAGAGTCCGGCACACCACGACTGTGCATCTACTAGATTCCAGGGTTTGGTGAAAATCACGTGACTAGATCGGTCCCTCACAAGCCGACAGACCCCAATCGGCCTCGTCGCTCGAACATCGCACCCTTCATAGGCTCTCTGTGCTGCTGCTTTGGTTCGCACCTCGTCCATTATGCTCTCTCGCTAGCACGGCGAGCGAATTCGAGACATCCGAGGCCCGCCCGCTATCTGCCATCATTGAGCGCGCTCTTATCGCCAGCGACGTCGACGCAACACCACCGCCGCTCCATCATCACCAGCGAGCCCTCCGCCTCCGCTCCGCAGAGCTCAGCACACTCACACCCCCTGGCGCCGGCCCTACGCGTCTCTAGGGCTACATCCTGCATCCGTGCTACGACCCCTCCAACTCCGCCCGCAGGAGCCCGCTCCGCGTCTTGTGCAGCCTCTCCTTGACGACGTCCGCGGCATGGGATCGATCGTGGTCAGCGACTTTGGTGGGAACCACTTTCACAACATGTTTGGCGGCGGCGGTCATCAACAGACCCAAGAGTCGCCCGCAGTGCACCACACGCCCGTGCGTCCCTCGCCACAGACCAGCGCAAACCCGTCCCTACGGGTAGCACCACCTGCAGACGTCGCAATGGCCGACCCGGGAGGGCCGCCCGCAAGCTCAGAGCAAACAGCATCTGGGGACAGCACCGCTGTGCCCCACCAAACAGTCCAGCCCCCACCCAGCCCGCGCTTTGCGCCCCAGCAGCAGACGCCCGCGCTCGCAAACTCTCAACCCCAACCAGCATCTACGGCTACACGATCTACTCAGCCGTCCCCGGTGCCGTCGGTACGGTCTGCTTTGGACGCCCCGGGAACTTCACCGCGGCGAATCAAGGTCAAGAACCTCTCCCACATCCAGAGCTTCGCAACAGACGAATCCAGTCCCTTCTCGCAGACGAGATCATTGTCGAGGCGTCAGCGGCGAGACCCTGGGGACGTAGGCCCGCAGTATGAGATTAGCGAGATGCCAGTGGGCGATATCATTGAAATGGTGGCCGGCTTGCTAACCAAGATCACAACTACGAACGACCGGCAACACGACCACATGCAGCGTCAGATACCGCCTCCTGAAGGAGCATCTGGCCTCAGTCAACAGACGACGAGTGTTTTAGCGTTCCACGGGAAGAACGTGCCGAGCATATCAATCCTCAGCTATCTCAGCCGCATCCACAAGTACTGTCCAACCACTTACGAGGTCTTTCTGAGCCTCCTAGTCTATTTTGACCGAATGACCGAAAAGGTCAATGCTGGTCCTATGCTCAGCCTGCGACAAGCGAACCAAAAGTCGCTCGAACGCGCCAATGCTCAGGTTGATGCTGCCAGCTCGTCGGTTTCTCTCGTCGATGCGCAGGATCAAAGTCGTCCCACTATTCAAGCGGCAACACCACCCCCTTCTGGTTCTCTGGGTAAACCTGCACAGACGCCTGTTCGAGAGTCTCAACCGCCTTCCCCACCGCATCAGGACCTAGAGTCCGATCCTTATAATTTGTCCCACTTTTTCGTAGTTGACAGCTTCAACATACATCGCCTCGTTATTGCCGGTGTTACTTGTGCAAGCAAGTTCTTTTCAGACGTGTTTTATACCAATTCAAGATATGCAAAGGTGAGTTTCAAACCACGTGCCTCTGCGCACTTGAGCTGAAATTCCACAGGTCGGCGGTCTGCCCTTGGTGGAGCTCAATCATTTAGAGTTGCAATTCCTTCTTTTGAACGACTTTCGGCTCGCTGTGCCACTGGAAGAAATGGAAGCATATGGTACGATGCTGGTCGAGTTCTATGCACGCGAGGTTGCCGAGCAACACGAACGGCAATCCGGAAGAGCATGAATGAATCTAGGATCACGATGAGTGATATGCGATGATTTTGCCAAATGCCAGACGGAAGAGCTGGGCTGCGCGGAGAGTCTCAGCTTCGGAGGTGGTTTCATACGTCACCAGGTCCCTTTTAAATCTAAGAACAGCACCGTTACTGGTTCGACAAGGAGCGTAATCAGCAGCACGAGGTGTTTATATTTATGACTGTCAACCACGCTTTCTATTGTCTTCTTCCTGGAGGGAGTGTGACTCACCCCAGGGTGGGTTAGATAGATATGATTTCCCACGACTGCGGCAAGCATCTGGTGCTTGCATTTCAGGGTTGGTTGGGTCCGGTCTCGAAGGGGCTGCTTTCCTCGTTTATCTTGAAAGTAACAACGATGTTAACGGGTGCACCTTGCAGGAGGTGAAGCGTACGCATGGGTGGTATCTGCGAGTGAGCGTTTGGTCTGCGCACACTTTGCGATCATACTTTATGACCTGTCCATCTATGGAATATTGGCGGCCTTTGCTTTCTTCCTTTGGAGATAGAGGTGCGGTGCTGGAGTACGGTTTGGTCTGAATCTGAATGATAACAATTTCATGGCAATACGAGCTTTCCTGGTTCATAGTGGACGTCAATATGCATGCGTCGATGCCGTTCATCTTGCGTAACGTGGGGCTCATACATCCTGACGAACTGGAGGGGCTCCACTCCGCATAAAACAAGATGCAATGAAATCACCGATCTGTCAGATCTCACCACGCTTCGGCCACCCTGTCTTAGGTAATCCAGTGGATGAGGCTCTCGGCCACGCCGCACGCTACGCTTTGACCTCTCCCGTCCAGGGTCTAATAAATAGTTTTCGGCCCGTCCCAACCTTCCGTCAATCTCGTCCCGACATGCTGTGAATACCAGGATAAGGTGTTCCCTGTTCTCTCCTTGTCTTAGTTTCGACAACACTTTCGTTTGAAGATTTTGTATTCTTCTGATCGCAGAGTCATCTTTAGTGCGCTGATCCTCGGGAGGCTATTGTCCGCTTTCGGACTATAGGGCGTTATGTCTAGTCGCTCCTTTCCCCTCGCTAGCATCCTGCAATATGTCGTTTTTGGTATACTAGGATACATCCTCGCGGGTGCACCCCTACTCTCCCTGTTCACAGGCCTCACAAACGAGGGTGGAAAAACAAGAGCTAATTTTGGGCGACCGCCGGCACTCAGCCACGAAAAGGCTGCGGGTCTGGTTGTCCCTGAGAAGAACCTGAACTGCACGGAGCATGCGTACAGGGGCGTGCATATATTGAGTCGCGACCCATTGGTAGTGTATGTGGAAGGCTTTCTAGGCGAAGATGAGGTAAAGCACGTTTTAAATGTCAGGTATGCAATTTCACTGTTATCCGAATGTCATCCCCTTATCTGGCTGGAGGCATATCGAGGGTGCCAAGGTCACCTGCGAATTGGTTGCTCATGTCCACTTCGGAAGCACTAGAGAAGCTAACAGCTCAAAAGCCAGAAGCACTTCAGGCCTTCCACTGTCTGGAGTTCCGGCCAGGAACGCCTCGATCCCAGCGTCCGCCTCTCTGAAAAAGCACCCGTGCCGCGCTCCCCAACCGTCCGTTGTATCGAGGAGCGTGCGCGTGCCTTTCAAGGTTGGCGACCCTACGTCTTCGTCGAGAAGCTGTGGGCCCAAAAGTACGGGCCCGGCGGACACTACGCCTACCATTACGATTGGAGCAACGCTCTTTACGGTGCAGGGCGAATCAGCAGTTTTATGGTGTGGTTAGAAGATGACTGTTCAGGTGGGGGGACGAGGTTTCCCAGGTTAGAAAAGCCGAAGGGTGAGGCTTGGTGCCAGTTCGTTGAATGCGGAGAGGACGGCAGTTGGGAGGAAGGGGGTGCCGATGAAAACGATATTGGCATGGGAGTAACCTTCAGCCCGATAAAAGGCAACGCAGTGTACTGGGAGAACATGAAGACTGATGGGACGGGATACGAAGAGAGTTGGCATGCTGGACTTCCTGTGACAAGCGGGACGAAAATTGGGCTTAATATCTGGAGCTGGCTCCAGGAAGGGTACGATCCTCATGCACCGCAAGACCCTGCCTAGAGGATTCCATAAGACGTATGCTTGTTGTTGTCGTAAAGGATTCATGAAGGATCATCTCCTATACGGTTGTCCGTGCTTTTAAGTCCTCTCCGTTTGTGTCCACCCGCGCGTATCGCTTAATGAACAATCCGAAGATCGCTGGGAAGCTATGCCTAATGCGTGCGCACGAAGTCAGTGTGATCTGAGACAGGCTGATTGGACAGTTGGAATATGTCTCAACCTAGCGAAAAAGAAATCCTTCTTCTGCAAGAAGACACATCAACATTGTACCCGGTGGTTTGCTTACCAGTACTCCCCTGGAGTCGCAACGTTGGTCGCGAAGTTCCATTCCGCCATATGCTTCATCTGAGTCACGGTCCACGTAACGAGTTCGTCGGGAATGCTTCCAAGGGAATGGAGCATGATAGAGAACGCAGCCGTAGGTAGATTGGTGGCATTGTGGAAGTTCCTGAGTGCGTTGAAAGTAGTCGCGTCGATGAAGTGAGCGAAAGTATCTTCGAAGATGACGGTCGTGTTGGCAAGGTCCAGGTAGTTCCATACGGAATCGGGTAGCGTTCCAGGGTTATGTACTGGAGATGGTTACCGCCAACAACGCGGAATACAAAATCCGGATAACTTACTAACGATCTTCTCACCTAAGTGCTCGCTGCTCTGCACTGTAGCCGTTGTCGTCCTCAAGTAATCGTGCTTCTGCCAGTGGTATAGCCCCGGAATCTCGTCAAAGAATATGCCATCCACTGCCATCCGCGAGTCATTCATCAGAGTCGGCCAACTTGCCCATTGTCGAATCTCCGCCAGTACACTGTCCAGATCCTTGTTAGTGTAGTTGGTCGCAACGTATCCCAAGGTCCGGATATTCGGGTATCCCTTCAACTTGGGTATCTCGCTGATATACGCTGGTTCAGGAAGGCTACCCATGCATGGTCCGCTACACGGGTTCAAGATGACTTTGAAGTTGAGATGAGTGTTGTTGCCAGCTCTAATCATGATCAGCAAGTCGCACGGAAGGTTCGATGTATATCAGAAACTGACGCCCAGTACAACGGATCCCACACACCAGGCCAAGGATACATATATAATGGTAGCAGAATCGACATGTTGCCGAACGAATTTATCAAAGTAAGCGTAGGCCAACAGGGAGATCGAAGCCTCAAGTACCGACAGACGCCTCCAGAAGTTATTCTTGCCTCGTGTGGAAGCTTACTGAAGCAGGAGTCGCATCGCACATCTCCCTTTTAGATCAGCAACACACGCGTATCCCGTGGCTGGGATATTCTTGCGACGCCTAATGTCGTTCCAGCAATGTCGACGTTGCGTGGCAAAGGGTATTTGGGCAGCGGACCTTCATTTGGACAGATTAGAGTGCAGGGGTGTGGGTAAATGATGACGAAAAACCACACTGCGTGTAAAGGCAGATGCGATAACTAGACGAGTGAAGTTACGACTTGAGCTTGTTCGCCAATGAAGCACTGTCTCGGCCTGCGAAAGAACGCTATACAAATGGGTGCGCTTGGTATCAAGGCAGAAGTCGAATAGTGTGAAACCTCCTCATTGCTAAGCCAGCCCGCTCGAAGTGCTAGTTTATCAGTCAGGTTACACAATCCAGTGGAGGTGACCTTCGCAAGTGAGAGATCGCATCACTGATCCTCGTCATATATGTGGTTCGATGTGGGCAGTGTAAGAAGTACTATTTCTATGCTGTGCATGGATCTTCGAGATCAACAGACTGCGTTCGATTTAAGAGACTCGCTGTACGGTCAGCTTGCCCTTCAAGCCGCCTTCGAAAGCAACAAATCCGCTTGATTCTATGAAAGATTGGAATTGATTCGACTCGTATCTCGCCGTGATAACGGTCAATCGTAGTTCAGGCTCCCCAGCCGGGGGGAGCGGCGTGGATTGGCCAGAAGCAAGAGGTGTTGCAGTTCCGGATCCCATGGGCGTGCTAGTCGCTGACGGTGGAGGAACTTTAGTAAAGGTCCACCTCCCAAACGCCCAGTTGAGGATATATCGCGCCCGATCGCCAGCAACGTTCAGCGTTGATTTGAAACTGGGGTCAGATGACCTTGGTGCGGTCGAGGCATAGAGAACGCCTTTGATGCGATATATGGAGTCCTTGGTGGGCTCTTGTAGTAGCTTTTCGAGTCTCTCTACATCGACGCTTGCATTGTTGCCGTTGGAGGCAAGCGCCACGCTTAGCACTTCCACCTCACTGGAATGCTGCTCGTGGTCATGGCTGTGGCGCTTAGATTCTGTTCCCACAGCCTTTATTAGCTTGGCGTCCAGCCCAAATACAATGTCCTTGCTAACCCATCCTCTGCCACTTTTCGTGCGCGGTATTGGCGGGTCGACCTCGAGGGCCAGCACGGCATCCTCTACGTCTTCTAACCTTCTCTCGCTGACGAGCTCCCACTTGTTAAGGACAATTAAATCTGTATATTTGGCCTGCATCTTGGCGGTATACGAAGTATCTTCGTAGCCCTTCCAGTTTTCGACGTCTATGACGGACATGACCCCGTCCAGCACGTACCTGCCGGTGCTGTGGGCCAGGCGGTTCACTTCCATGGCCAGGGTGGCCGGGAAGGCCGAGCCAGACGTCTCGATAACGATGCGGTCGGGCGTGATGTCGGTAGCGAGCGTCTCGAGGGCGTCGGACAGCTGGCCGACGAGGTTGCAGCAGATGCAGCCATTGAGGAGCTCCTGCACGCCCGTAATAGCACTCGACGATGCAAGCTCCGAGTCGACGGCGACATCACCAAATTCGTTCTTGAGGAGCGCGAGTTTGTAGGTTTGGGGAAGCTGCGGAATCAGGTTCAAGATCAGGGCTGGGCAGATTAGTGGCTGTGGCACGTGGGGCAGTGCGCGAACGACTCACTCGTCTTGCCAGAGCCGAGGAAGCCGGTGATGATGGTGATGGGGATCATGACGGGCGGCTGCCCATGTCCAGCGCGCCGAGCGAGCGAGCAAGCAAGGGGACTGTGTGGCTTGGCAGAGAGGGTCGCTGTTGCCCGTCTTCTGCGCAGGGCCACAGCGCGGGGCTTGCTAATGACGTAGCGCGCCGAGAGACTCGGCGCTACTGCCTCCAAGACAAACACAACCTGGAACAGTACCCCTTCGTATAAAGGCCCCTGTTTCCCTCTCTCTTCTCGTTGCATCCGCGTCTCTGCGACAAAACCTCTCTCCTACTTGATCTAGCACCCAACGAGCGACCACGCAACCGACCCATCACCATGGATTATGTCAACAAATTCACGGGCGGCGACCAGAAGAACGAGCAGCAGACTGCTGGCTCTTCTGAGCAGAAGCAGGAGGGCGGAGGCTTCTTCAGCGGTCTTGGGAACAAGGCCAACGAGGCTGCTGGCGGCGGTGCTGCTGGCGAGAAGAACGAAGACATGCTCGACAAGGGTACGAGTACCCGTAACACGACAGAAGGTGGTGATTGACATGACTAGGTGTCGATTTCGTCCAGGAGAAGTTCCTTGGCCAGGGCTCGCAGGACAACGAGGTGCGTGTTCCCGGAGACTGAATGGCAGCAAGACGGTACATCTGACCCACAGACAGTCTGCCCTGGAGCAAGCGAAAGACGAGAAGATCAGCGACTTCATCCGCGGACAGTACAAGAACGTGAGCGGTAGCGATGTGCCCATCAAGGACAAGCCGACGACTTTCGACTAGTCAGTCTCAGCGTGAGCATGTGAGAGTCGTCCTGGCTCGGTGTGGTGAGTCGAGGGAGAGGGGCGGTCTCCGGCTATGATGTTATGATTACGGTCGTGCTGGAAGTTGCAATGATAGCATCTCGTGCCCTCGATCCACTCCAGTCCATGTTGCTTCTCAATGTGATGTAGCCGACGGCCGTCACTCGCGTGCCAGCATCTCGACGCACGACGTCAACAGCTTCACCAGGTGCGTCTGCACGATGTGCCCGGCCGAGGTATCGGCATGCTTGCCAGCACCCCATCCAAAGGGCAGCACCAGCCTTCGCTTTGCGCGTCCATCGATGACGACCAGGGCGTCTAGGGGATGTTCGCCTCCACCGAGGGGATGCAGCAGGCCGAGCCGCACGAAATGGTTGTAGCCAGGGCCCACGGCCTGGACCAGGGGCAGCGAGTACGTGGCAGCCGCAGAGGGTATGTGGGCGGAGGGGTCGCGGCAAAGGACGAGGGCTTGCAGGGAGGGCGAGACGGCGTAGAGCTGTGGCAGCACCGAGCTGGGCGCAGTTAGCGGGCGGCGCACGGCGGGAGGGCAGGTGGGCGCTTGCCAGAGGAGATCGTAGTGCAGCTGCACGTTGCCTTGGACGCACAGCACGAAGATGGAGCCGTTGCGGAGCCGGTGTGCGTTGTTGTGCGGGCGCAGGCTGCTCCCGGGCGGCGCGGGCAGCGTCCTGGACGCGAGCATGGCGGCCACATCGACGGTCCACGCGTCCTCTGGCCGGATCACGTCGAGCTCCTCCAGCTCGCCCTGCGTGCGCGACCGCTTGAGCGCGTCATCGTCGGCGGTGGCATCGTCGTCCAGGGCGAGGCGCGAGCGTTTGCGGCTGACGGCGGCGTCCATGGCGGCGGAGCGCTCAAGCACTCGCTCCCTCAGGTGCGGCGAAGCAGTGGCGCCGCGCCGTTTCTATAGAGACGGTGACGCTCCCCACACTCAACCCCGCCCCGCCGCCCGCTATCCTGCTTGCAGCATGAACGTCGCAGCCCTACTGCGCGAGCGCGTGTGGACCGCCTCCATTCCCCTCGAGATCTCCCTGCACAGCGCAGACTGCGCGTCATACGAAGCCCTCCCCTACCTGGTACGCGCCTGCGCTTGTGCCCTGCGCCCGGACAGTGCTGATACTCGGTCCCCAGGTCCACGTCCCACGACTCTCGTACCTGGCCTTCCTCCTCCCAAAGCTCCACACCTACTTCCACGGCAACTTGATCTACCCCGACGTCTCACCGACAGACGCATGGCTCGATTTCGACAATGTGCCCTTGAAGTGGCACTATCCGCTCGGCCTACTTTACGACCTGTATTCTGGCGCCGAGCCTGCATCCTCGCACAACACGCCCGCCGAGCAAGCCATAGTGCCCAGCCCTGAAGAGGAAGAGACTCCGCCCTGGAAGTTGACCCTCCACTTTTCAGGCTACCCCAAAGATCAGCTGGTGCAGCTTGACGCCCATGAAAAACACCTCCACGATTGGTTCATAAACAACGTGAAGGAGGTCAGTCAAGCCCTGTTGACTCTGGTGGATGCTTCTTGCTGACCATGCTTCCAGGCCGACTACCTTCGAAATGGGACCGGGAAGACGGTGATGTCTCTCAGCAAAGAGGATTCGGAACAGCTGTGGGAAGGTGTCAAGCATCGAGACTACAGGCGCTTCAGTCGCATTAATAATAAGTTACTGAACCCGCAAGGTGCTACGCTCCGTCATGTCCCAATGAGGCTGTACCTCCCGCATGCTGCCTCCCCTCTCGCGGGGAAGCCCTCCTCGCCCAACAGCTACCCTCAGGGACGCGGAAAGGTCGAGCAGGGCACTATGCCTGGCTCCGTGCGAGTCGTGCAGGGGCTAGTCCCGGTGTCTTCATCGTCACGTAAGTAGTTGCTACGAGAGTTGAGATCAAAAATCCTTACTAACAAGGCCCTAGGGCAACGTCAGACAGTAGGCACTGCGCTGAACGCGTTACTGCCCAATCTGTTTCGAAATACACGCGGGCCTTGCCTTATTGCTGCACCGGTGCTGCATGGCGCTATTCTCCCTTTGGACGCCGGCGTCGAAGACTTGATACGAACCGCTGCGTACGTCGATGGGTGGCTCCACATCGCTTTCTTGATGTTATAGAGACTATGGGTTTGGCCTCTTGCGAACTAGCCACTGGATCGTTGATGCGCAATTCCAGAGTGTAGTGTCCGAAGAAATGCAAGCACATTGAGATTCGCGAAGAGTTTTCCTAATCCGCACCCCATGTTCTATATCCGATATCTACATCTCATCAAGCGCGTGATGAAGCTTCTCACCGAGTATCTTCCCTACGCACACTAATATGATCGTCTGCGTTCCAATCAGTGGAGATCTCGAACGTCTCGGGTTGAGGCTCAACCCGCTGAATCTTCCGCTCCTATTACATGCCCTCACCAGACTCGACATGAGGAACACTTTGTCGAGACTGGGTGACTGTGAAAATGTGCAACAACAGCATTTAGCAGTTTTCTCCCCACCCTGATAAGTGATGCGCTCTGGCGCACGCTTTTAATCCGCAACCATTGAAACAATTTTTCAACTTCTCTTCTTTCAGTGTACTCCCTTCTTCAACATGTTCATTGTCATTGCTAGCGAACAAAGGTTGGCAACTGACATGCAGGGGTCCATACACTGGCGACCTACCTATGCACGCGACCATCGGTAGTGTTCGGTGCTTCGAGGAGACTTCATCTTGGTTGGTGCAGGGTCTTCCGCCTTGATAAAGTGAAAGAAGGCCTAGTGGCAGAAGGAACGGCACAGATTATACACTCTATCTAATTGACGTCTCGATATTAAGCTTCACCAGCACGGAAATGGCGACTATAGTTGCTCATGAGGATAACCCTCCATTCGGTGATCTTGTGATCATGACCTCAACACCCGCGCTGAGCTCGTAATGCTTATAACGACGCGTTATACGAACACTCTCAAAAGGCATGAACGACGCGAAGAGAAGAAGTCGCGAATGCGACCCAAAACGTCTCGCTGATTAGTTGAGTCTATTTTCAGCCGCTCTAACAGACAGAGCTGCAGATGCTAGTAAGTCCTACTCTCATCTTACCGGCTTCAGCACCTCCCAACCTTTTAAATTCTCCAGGTCCTCCGGTTCCTCGTCCATCAGACTCCTCCCTCGTGCACTCAGCCCAGTCCCTGTCCTTGGCGGTAACGCCGGCCTCTCATCACCAGCATCGATTAGGCTCCCCACACCATTGCCCACCCCTACAGGCCTCCTCTCGGCCATCGAGCGACGAGGGGGCGGTGGTAGCGGTCGACTCGAGTTGGAGTCGGAGAAGGCGCCTGGGTCGGGTTCATCACGGTAGCGTAAAGGTGGCGCAGTAGGCGTCCCGTGAAGCGAAGGTTTCTTAGTGGGTATTGGCGGTGCTGCTTTGCGGGAAATCTCTCGTGTGTGGTCGGGAGCTGGAGTTGGGCGGACAGTACGATGGTGAGGTGCTGGCAGGGAGCGAGTGGATGTGGTGGATGGGGTGCGTCTTAGATCGGTAGGGCCGTCTAGGTGAGAAACCGAAGGATTGTTGCTGGCATTGGTAAATGACGACGGGCTGACATTGAAGGGTGGAGCTATGAGCTTTCGAGCCGTAGGATTAGGTGGTCTCGAGGATTGAAGGCTTGTGGTAGGGTTTACTACGCTGCTCGGTACACTCATTCCCATGTCGTTGAAATCTACTGTATGTGCTCGTTGCGTACCTCTGGCCGGTGGCGGCTCTGGTCTTCCCAATGTCCGAACTTCGACCCAATCAGGCTCTGGGGAGGGCGTGAAGGGATTACTGGGCCGCTTAGGATTGGGAAAGTGATCATTACTGAGAGGTTGCACTCTCGAGCGTGCTGGAAGCCCATTATCGAGCCACCATTTCCGTCGGTCCGAACTTGCAGGTGGTAAACCGGGTTCTACGCTCTCATACCCTAAAAGATCCTCGTCGTCGGTGTCTTCCATAGCCGCACCACTAGATGCGCGCGTATCGCCGACAACTTCCTTTCGCTTACCATATAGCTCTTGGCTAAGTTGGTCTTTCCGTTTCTCGTCGATTTTGTTAATTAAGCACTGAAAGGTTGCATACACAGGACGGTGGTCCGAAAAGCGGAGTGGAGCGCTATCATAATTAATCTGGCGGATATTATCACCTTTGCGAAGAATGCGGTCACACCAGGCAGGGATGCGAGCTTTCTCGGACGTGTCGTAGATATCGGTACCAATGTCGTATTTGTATGTAGGGAGGAAGGTGATGCGGGCCTCGGAGTAATAGGGGAAAGTCAGGCCAGCGACCATCTGGAGGTTCAGCTGGCATACCATTAGCGTACAGTGGCCGAATGAAATGGAGGATATAGAATTACCTGGTCATTCTCGTACAGCGTCTCTAAATCACCAACATGGCACAGTTTTTGTACCTTTTCGTTGCTCAAGCCTATCCGATAATTGAAGTCCCCGAGCCAAATCACTGTGTCGTGATCCTCGATTGATCGGTTCCTTTGGAACCGCAAACCATGGCTAATCGTCTTGTAGTCTCGGTTTCTCTCCTCGTAGTTTGCGAATCCAGCTGCTAGGTGCGCCGTCACGAAGCATATTGAGGTATTAGCGTACTCCATACGGATAGCCACGGCCCCTTTGTTGCCTGCCATACCAGACATGCCAGTCTGTGCCTCCGTCAGCATGAATGCAGTGATATATAGTATTTATACATACCTTTTTCAAACTTCCTTCAACATTTTTGATACTCTTCAACGATCCTGCTTTAACAAACACTGATAGACTTGCGCCTACGAGTTGCCCGCCTCTTAGCAGAACATATTCTTCCTGACCGTGTTTCGCCGCATTTTCATTGAGGCAGTTCCTGACGGCTGACTCCCAAGCCTGCCGCCTCGCTGGATCGGTAGACATGATTTGCTGCGGACTCAACTCAACGATTTCCTGGAAACCCACGGCAACAATTTCCGGGCACTGTTGCGAAGATACTACCTCTGGACACAACCAGGGTGCCAAGTCTTCATGAAGACCATGTGTCTTCCCATTGAGGTTGAAGGTCCCGGCGAGGATGTGGATAACTTCGCTTTCTGTGAATTCAGCTGAGCGCTTGTTGAGTTCGGCAATGACAAAGTCGTTGATGGGATCATATAGGTGCACCGGTACCTGGCCCATCAGGCGACCAAGCAACATGTCGATGGTGTTCTGCCGCCCTTTGTCCGCAAAGTTATTGATATACATGCGCGTAGCGCTCTTTCTAGCGTCGGCTAGGGCTCCAGCCAGTGACATTTTCCCATGTCTTGTGAACGAAGACTTCAGGGCCCCTGTTCCGGCATATATCCGTGATAACGCATCCCCATTATCCGCCCACATACTCGAATGTCTGGCCCAGAAGTCTTGGCTGGCCCCCAAGATCTTATGATTTAGGAAGATCTCTAGAGCCATCCTGCTGATGATGGTTTGAACAAGATTTGTTCGGTCCAAGCAGTCCAGGCAATTGGTTCTGAACACGCCCTCTTGTTGCAGAATTGTAGTCGGTCGTCGAACAATATAGTCGTTCCCATTCGATCTCACACGCTCTTCTATATCCTCAGAAAGATAATATGCAAAACCGTCCGCAGAATCACGTATCCACTGCTGAATCATACTCGCCATCTCATACCCACCAGGTCCCCTGGTCTCGGCATGAAAATCATATTCGGTGAGTTTGATCAGTTCGTGCTCCTTGCTCTGTTCGTGCGCATAGTTCATAGGGCTCTGCCTTATATGGTGGCGGTACCTATGGGTCAACTCTAGTTCATTCGGCTTCTCATTGCTAAGGAGATTAACCACGTGTATAGCACCATAGCTGAGCTCAAGATTTTCGAAGTGCTTATCAAAGGCCGGTTGGGTAGCCTCCGGCGATCGGGTGATTGTGATTTTTTGTTGCCCAGGGAGCAGTCCGGTCGCCTGCTCCCAGAACAGCGGCACGCTTCCCCGGACCTGAGTGTACGAGAAGCAGAGGCCGGTTGGTGCGTAGAAGATGGTTTCGGATTCGACGAAATTGGCAACATTGCCATCATCGTCGATGCCCCGCGCATTGAACCTGGTTCCAGCTCTTCGACAAGACAACCTCGAAATCAGTGTCATTTGCGAAGGCAGTCCAGATTTTGGGGCTCGCACGGGAGACGAAGACGAGGGTACGGTGACGGTAAGGGCAAAGCCGCGGATAGCAGAAGTGAGGATGCCTGAAGCGTCTAGCGCCTGCTTCTCTCTTTGTGCCAGTCTCGATCTGAAGTCGACCAACGGTTGAATCATGTACGAGTTCCACAGAAAGCCCGCGTCCAAGCTGTCAATGGAGACAGTGGCAGCATCCGAAGACCTCTCCTGTAGTCTTCGCGTTAGATCGAAGTCGGAGCTGTAATAGAAAGTTCCGCTGCTGAGCAGCTTTTTGAGGGCCAGACACGGGTGCTCCATGGGATTCTCCGACTTGCCCCGCCCAAAGCCCATCTCGAACCCTTCCTCGTCGATTGTGTCGGTAGGGTATGGGTTGACCTCATCGTTCAGCAGGGCATCGTAGCTTGCGCTGTTCAAGCAATAGAAGCCCACGCTGTGTATGCGTTGCACCGTCTCCCCGGGACGCACGTCGGCAACCTTCCTGCTGCCATTGACGACCACAAGGAACACGTCGCCATTCACCGTGATGAGACCCAGCGTGCCATGCGCATTCACGCTATTGAGCGCGCGATAGTCGCCCAAGTCCATATCATCGAGGCGCGCAAACTCGACCATGCAGCGCGCTGCGCCTGCGCCGTTGCT
The DNA here is from genome assembly GCA_025388405.1 of Paraconiothyrium brasiliense. NCBI lineage: Eukaryota > Fungi > Ascomycota > Dothideomycetes > Pleosporales > Didymosphaeriaceae > Paraconiothyrium > Paraconiothyrium brasiliense. The sequence goes on along the minus strand of JANBXC010000010.1, from coordinate 309,110 downwards.
CCCAAGCGATGTAGTCGACGCATTGCCATTGTGCTCGGTCGAGGTCGGGCTATGGCGCAGCACGAGGGCGTGGGTCGCCGTGGAAAGGGCGATGGCGCGGTGCGGGTAGTCCTTTATGAGGACACGGATGGACATTGTCGGCGATGGACAACGGCTTGGCGGCTCGTGGTGGGCTCGTCGGGCATGTCCAGTTCTCTGTTCAGCCTCTCGATCTTGCACAGGCAGGCGGCGGGCTTGCGTAGAGACGGCCGTGGTGGTGAGAAGGCAAGCACGCGGGTGCTCAGCTTGGGCGGTGTTGCTTGTTACAGCGAAACCCCAGCAAAGACAACAACCCTGCTATGTTCCAGTAGGCCGCTGGCCAGTTCATGAGATTGAGCAGTAGCGATTGAGGCGATTTCGCTGTCGCTTTTGTGCACATGGATCCAACGGTGGGATCCGAATTTCTGCTGCGGCATGGCCCTCGCTTCCCATTCGCTGAGAGAGGTGCTCGAGGGACAGGGTCGAGGTTGATGTCATAGTCTCCCAGGAATGCTTCCATTTGCGCGTCTACAAACAACTCAAGCACGCAAAATGCCGTATCTCGTCGTGCATCGTCAAGCCACCAGTCCAAAACCCCGCAATTACGGTCCGAGCTAAAATGCAGCACCCTCGATAGAAGTCATCTCGAAAATAGCAGAAGAACACATGCTCGCTGAATGACATCCAGAACAGAAACTTGACCGCCGCTCGTTATCCCAGCGCGCCTTGCTCTACCTGCGATACTCGCCCCTCCTACCATCACGGTCCCTCTCAGAGATGGTTATTCTCTCGCGGGTCACTCGCTCCCCTCCGCCATAATCTCTGCTGCCTCTGCCGTAATAATCACCCCGCCCACGACTCAAGCTTCTCTGCCGCGGCCTGCTTCTGCTCCGCCGTCGGTCGAGCCGGTCATAGCGGTCGTAGTGGTCGCTCTCGCTGGGTGCAGGCTCGACGTACCGGAAGTGCTCGTAACGTGGGCTGCTGCTTGCTGGACTGTGCTCTCGCCGCCTGTATTGCCGCTCGCGCACCACGTACTCGCTACGATCCATGCTGGAGCTGGACACGCTGGAACGACTAGACCGGGCAGGCGAAACCTCGACGTAGTGCGCCGAGTGATGCGACACCGAAGGCGGCGGAGGTGGCAGCGGGGCGGGAGGCGGCTCGACGAAAAAGGGTACAGGCTGAGGAGCGGGGATGGGCATAGGCCTGGGCGCAGGAACGGCGATGTAGCTGGAGCTGGGACGAGGCGACTCGCGCACTACCTCCTGGGAGATGCGCGAGACACGGCGCACCGACTCACGCCGTCGCGGAGAGCGCTCGCGGGGTACACGGTATGGCACAACAACATCTTCCTCCTGTCGCACCTTGACAAGACACATAGTTGCGCTGGCAGCAGCCCTCAGTGCAGACGTGGAGACGGTGCGATCGGCGTGTGATTCGCCGGACGATCGATGGTGGGGCCGGGGGAGTTGGGACGGGAAGGCAGGAGGCACACCGTCGGCGAGAGTTATGGGCGGGAGGCACGACAACAGAGCGTCGCAGTGTGGGCGGCGCCAAACGAGCGGCTGAGGTGTAGACAAGAGCACAAGCGGAGAGGCAGGGCAGCGCCAGACCCCAGCCACATGGGACAGCCTTCAGCCTTCCTCCCTCCAGGGCTCCCGCCTTGGAACCGGACCGAGGCGAGTGAGTGACGGCGTGGCTTCCCGCACCCGCCGCTTACCAACACGTGAACCTCTAGCTTCAGGTACCGCATGTTCAAACAGACTACTGCTGAGTTCGCACGCAATGAACATTTCAAGTCACGCTTGATGCAACACCGTCAACGTGCGTTGGCTACCTGAACTCGACACTGTACACTCAACCATGGATATCCACGCTGAACCACGCTATGCAAAAGACCCCGATAATCCCCAAAAACGCCGCGCTATGCCGTGAAACGAAGTTTCCTCACCACAATCCGGTCCCAAGAATCAATCAAAAGGCCTCCCCACCGCCAAGAATTCCCTTGAGGATGTCGCTACCCGGTCCCACAAGACCTTCCGATATCTCCTTCACATCAAGACAGCTTGCAACCCTCCGATCGTCCACGGAAGCCCCCCCGAAACCCCCTTTGCTTTTCCTGCTCGGCGTGTTTGCAGCAACAAGCGATCCAGCCCTCCCCTCTACTGCCGAAACTAGGGAAAGGGTCTCGAGGCTGCCCACGATGTCCCGGAACTCAGTGCTCGTGAGCGGGTGGAGCCTCTGTTCGCGCTTGCACACAGCTGTGTAGGCTTCGAAAAGTTCTTTGATGGTGGGCGCTGTGCTATGAGCCTTGGACGGAGTGTCGAAGACGTTCTCTATTGCCGAAACACGCTTCTTTTCCTCCAACGCTGAGAGGGAACACAAAACGGCCTTCTGCTGCAGGTTGAGATTCTTCAAACGTTGGGTCGTGCCATTGCCAAATACTGTGGCGGTTATACGAGCCATGTGTGCGATCGTAGCCCTCGGAGCGTTCAGTGCAGTGAGCTGAGCCAACGCGCTTTTGGCCTTGACTTTTGTAGGTGATCGAACGGCGGGCGATGATAAATTCCTATTCTCCACCAACGGTGTCTTGGATGGCGAAGGAGTCGGTGCTGGTGTGATCTCGTCGATCTCCTTCGCGTGTTGGTCGCGCGTGTCTGCTTCGATCATATCAATGGCTCGTCGACATATGTCAAATGCCTTGCGTAGGTCGCCTGTCTGCGATGCAACCTTCTTAGAGAGAAACATGATTGCGGTGGGGTGGAGAAAAGGGACCAAGTCTGCTTCGTCGGAGACAAGTGACTTGAGTTTTGACGTAATGACGGCAGAGATTTGCGTCGCGGTGTAAGGGAGAAACGGTAATAGATGGGGCTTGAGACCTCGAGCCTTGAGGCGAGGCAAGAACCGGTCTGTGAAATCCAGAGCATTGGCAATCCCGATAAGAACCAGACTTGATGTATCCTGCAGTGACCACTCGAATATGCTGTAGAGGAGGTCGGTGTCGAGCTCCAGAAGGTGATCCACTTCATCAAATGTCACCACGTACGACGTATCGCGCTGCATGAAGATCTTCTCGAGAGTATCCGTCTCCTCGCCTTCCGCAATCTGCGTGGTATCTACGAACTCGTCGAGCAAGGTTCGGTACAAGTCACTTGCATTCTTCACGCTCATGCAATTGATATAACCAGATTTGATGCGCTTGTTCGTGGTTATTTCGCGGCAGACATCGTTCACGAAGGCGCTCTTGCCAGTTCCGGGCGGACCAGAGATGTACATACAGCCTGACGTCTTACTTTCGGCGCGCGTGGAGATGAATGATTGGAGCTCATGTCGTTCTGTCTCGCGACCAAAGAGTGCAGTAGGCGCTGAACTCCTGACGAACAGCTGACGAGCATCACTATAGACGGGAAGCGCAGCGTTTCGAGGAGTAGTAGGCGTATGAGGCGTCCGTGGGCATCCAGCAGCAATGATTCGATGTCTTGGGGTTACGGCGACCTTGCCAGCGAGGGCGTCCCGGTGTCGGGGTGTCGATGGAGTTGCGGCGGGCTTTTCTGGACATGTCGCAGATGCCTTTCTTGGCGAATTGGCTTTGGTGGGCGACAGTGGTATGCGTGTATTATGTGTGCCGTGTTTGGCAGGTGTCGTTGCGGCAGCCCTTGTTCTGCGCTTTCCAGAAAGCTGCTCCCCTGGCACATCCAGGTCCATCGCATCGCCATTGCGGCCGCTCTTCTTGCTCAGGGTAACAAATGGGTTGTCGTTTTCGCCCTCGTCCAGTATCACAAACTGTGCCCGGCGTTTTGCGCGTGTCGACACTGGGGTTGGTGCGTCTGCAAGCAAACCGTTAGAACGCGTTGGCGGGCAAGAGCAACTGGAACAGCTTACCTGCTGCATCTGCGGTAACAGAACTGCGCGTCCTCTTGCCGAGGACAGTAGCGGGCATGTTGAGAAGCGACGTGGTGCGACGGGGAAGGAATACTGGGTGGTGTGCAAGAGATGGGGAGAAGGCGCGGGTCGACGCGTCCCGCCCTTGCACGCGCAAAGTACTTCGGAAAGAAAGTACGCTAAGCTGAAGCACGCACTAGCGTCACCTATCGGTGTCGCACTAGGCGCATCCGGGAAAGCGTGACCGCGTGATTGCTCCAATTCGCGTGCGACGCGTCTGCAGCGTGAGATAGATCCACTACACCTTGTCTCGCGCAGTCGAAGCCTTGGATACGTCGACCCAATGGCACCAAAAAACAGCCCCTTTCCGTCCTCATCGTCGTCGTCGTCGCAGAAAACCAAACAACAGTCCATCTCCGCCTTCTTCTCAGCCAAACCACCCGTTACAAAGCCCGTCGTAGCTGCGGAGGCCGCAGCGTCGCCACCGGCAGACCAAGTGACGGCCCCCAGCGGCGACGATGCCTCCATGCTTGCTGCTGCTGCTCAAGCTTCACCCATTCGAAAACGCGCTATAGAGCAAGCGGATGACGAAACCGAGACGGAGGAGGCAGCTATCTCGCCAAAACGGGCACGGCTGGATGAGACGCGGCATACTCTCGCTCAAGCCTCTGCCTCTGGGCTCAACAAATCTCGCCTAATTGACCGCACATCCAAGTACTGCTTCTCATCGTCTCCGGTGGTCGCAGACGAGAACAATGACATCAAGGATGACGACGATGATAGCCCAGCGGCACAGAAGCGTCGAGCGGACTTGCATGAAAAGTTTATACAAAAGCTTGGACGTCCTAACAGCTTCGTGGAGCTGAGGCGGCGGCATAGACCTGATCAGTCCGACGGAGAAGTAGCTGAAGGTGCCGAGGACGACGGACCAGACGATGAAGCGTTGAAGCCTGCTGCCAGGCCAACGAAGAAGGGTTCGAGGAAGTTAGGAAAGCTTACCCCCATGGAGATACAGTACCTCGAAATCAAGAGAAAGCATTTGGACACAATCATTGTGTACGAGGTCGGCTACAAATTTCAGATCTACGGAGAGGATGCACGCATCGCCGCGAAGGAGCTGGGCATCGTCTGCATACCTGGAAAGTTCCGATACGACGAAGATGCCTCAGAAGCCCATTTGAACCGGTTTGCATCTGCAAGCTTTCCGGTCCATCGATTGCAAGTGCACGTGAAGAGGTTGGTGCAGGCCAATCACAAGGTTGGCGTCGTCCGTCAGCTTGAGACGGCAGCTTTGAAAGCCGCTGGTGACAACAGGAATGCTCCTTTTGTACGAAAGCTCACAAACCTCTATACCAAAGGGACGTATGTCGACGATATAGAGGGACTCGATTCAGACGCAGGCTCTGGCGCGCAGTCGACTGGCTACCTGCTCTGCATCACCGAGACGAATGCGAAAGGCTGGGGTAACGACGAGAAAGTGCACGTCGGCTTTGTCGCCGTACAGCCTGCAACTGGTGACATTATATATGATGATTTTGAGGATGGCTTTATGAGAAGTGAGATCGAAACTCGTCTTCTGCACATCGCCCCTGCAGAGTTCTTGGTCGTTGGGTCTTTGTCCAAGGCCTCCGAGAAGCTTGTCCAGCATCTCTCCGCGAGCAAAACCAACGTGTTCGGAGACAAGGCCCGCGTGGAGAGGGTCGAAAAGCCTAAGACAATGGCGGCCCAATCTTACAGTCACATTTCGAATTTCTATGCGGAAAAGATGAAATCATCTGACGAACAAAGCACCATTCTCGATAAAGTCCATCAACTATCCGAGCATGTCACCATATGTCTATCGGCCATGATTACATATTTAACCGATTACGGTTTAGAGCACGTTTTCGATCTGTACGTATTTCCCAGTATTACGGGGATTGGGCCTTTCGTCTGGTAGTTGGTCAGTGGTCTATACATGTCGCCTCTTTGTTAGACGATTCGAAGCAAAACAGGACACTCTGTGTTTTGACCCGGCGCCGTACACATCATTCTTGTGGATGCTACTATCCTCTCAAGGCAAATAACATCGTTCCCCTGAATCACGCTGACTTCGTCTCTGGTTGTATAGGACAAAGTATTTCCAGCCCTTCAGCGCTCGATCGTACATGCTTCTGAACGGCAACACCTTGACCAGTCTGGAGATCTATCAAAATCAGACTGACAACACCAGCAAAGGCAGCCTTTTCTGGACCATGGATCGTACAAAAACACGATTCGGTCAGGTGAGTCATTATATTTGCGATCTCACCTCCAAAAACTCGGATCACAGCCTGCGCATTTCTACAGTGTCTTGTTCACAATTTCGGCACCGTGTATTACCCCAGCACGAGTGGCGCAGTGTCGGAATGGCGACCCAGTGTTGTGATACTGTGGTAACGCATGGTGCCCAAATTTTTACATCAAATCAGCATGGAGGCGCAGAACAGCTAATTTCTACTCACAGCGACTACTCCGAAAGTGGATTGGTCGTCCATTGATCAATAAAACATACCTTGAAGAGCGCATAGCTGCCGTGGAAGAGTTGAAAGAAGGCCATAACACTAGACCAGTCGACAAGCTCAAGTTTGTGCTTGAAAAGATCAAACCCGATCTAGAGAAGGTTTTGCTGCGTATTTATTATCAGAAATGCTCGCGATCGGAGGTTCTTGTTGCGCTTCAGATACTCCAAGACATCTCTGGCGAGTATCTGAACGTCAGTTCTGCCAGCGATTCTGGTTTTAAATCATCTGTACTATCTGATGCTGTCATGAGTATACCTCGGATCTACAAAGACGTGAACAACTTCCTAGAGAAGATCAACGCACAAGCTGCGAGAGACGACGACAAGTACGCCTTCTTCCGAGAAGAACATGAAGCAGAGGACATCAACGATTACAAGCTCAGCATTGCTTCTGTAGAAGACGATCTTAATAGCCACCGGAAGGAGGCAGCAGCTAAGATGGGTACTGGTCAAGTTACTTACGTTACCGTGAGTGGTATCGAGTATCTGATCGAAGTCAAAAGAAAGTCTCCTCAGGAAAAGAGAGTCCCAGCTTCTTGGCAGCAAATATCTTCCACTAAAGCTGTCATGCGTTTCCATACACCAGAGGTCAAGCGTATGATCCAACAGCGTGACCAATACAAGGAGTCTCTGGCAGCTGCATGCGATACAGCGTTCAAGCGCTTTCTCGAAGACATCTCCGCCAAGTATCAGGACTTGCGTGACTCTATTCAAGCGCTCGCAACCCTTGATGCCCTCCTTTCCCTTGCAACCCTCGCATCACAGCCAGGGTACGTAAAACCAACCTTTACTGATGACATCGAGCTATCTATTGGTAACGGCCGACACCCCATGGTTGAGCAACTCCTTCTCGATCATTACGTTCCGAACGATGTCAATCTATCTCACAAATCCACTCGCGGCCTCTTAGTAACAGGTCCCAATATGGGAGGCAAGTCATCATACGTTCGCTCAATTGCTTTGATATGCATAATGGGTCAAATAGGCTCATACGTTCCTGCTACGGAGGCCCGCTTGGGAATGCTCGACGCGGTTCTTACTCGCATGGGAGCTTCTGACAACATGATGAAAGGCGAGAGCACATTCATGGTTGAGCTGAATGAGACATCCGATATTCTTAAAGCCGCTACTCCTCGCTCTTTGATCATCTTGGATGAACTTGGCCGCGGCACCTCGACTTTCGACGGTGTTGCGATCGCTGAAGCCGTTCTCGATTATGTGGTGCGAGATCTGCAATCTCTCACCCTGTTTATAACGCATTATCAAAATTTGGCGAAGCTTCAAGGTCGCTTTGATAATCGAGAGTTGCAGAATGTGCATATGCGGTTCGAAGAGAGAGATGGTGGCAAGGAAGTCGTCTTTCTATACGAGGCGGCAGAAGGTACCAGTCATCGATCCTACGGTTTGAATGTTGCTAGGCTGGCAAAAGTACCGGAAAAGGTCATTGAGGTTGCGGAGGGAAAGAGTCGGGAGCTGGAGGAGGTGATGGCAGCATGCAAACTCGGCAATATGTGAGTTGCATGAGCCTTTGATGTCTTAAGCGATACTAACTCGGGGCGTAGGTCTCGCATGGTCAAAGGATTATTGACTGATGGTGATGAAGCGGTCTTAGGGAAGCTCGTCGAGGGGATCGACCAACTGTAAAAGAACAATGACGGGGGACTGAGCATCATGTCGAACATTGCATCTCGTCTACCCTGGTGAGGGCTATCTAAAGACACCATAGCACGTGTGACCGCTGTAAATCATCCTTTGCACGCTTTGAGCCGGCATGGGTGCTACTTTGACGAATACAGAACGATTCTTACTATCAGAATCTTTTGGTGTAGAGGGCAAGTCTTGGTTGGTGTTCGGTGAGGAGAAACTAGGTTCCTTTCTGGCATGAAGAAAGAAAGGATATTAAGCTCGCATTTGCACTAAGGAGGTTTCGCAGCGCGATTTCAGGGTATGTGTTGCTCTGTTGTAGTACGTCCAAAGTGACGAGCGAATATGTATCTGTTCCTAGAGTCATTAAAACGCCAACCTTGTTAAGAACACGCGCTTGAGGCGCTCTTGTTAACAGGGCTAGTAGGCGATCGGTTGCTACTCTTAGGTGTCTATTGCGATTGCCTATGAACCCGGAAGATATAAGCGAATGTTACTCCAATGACATGTATATACCTCTCCTCTGCTACTTTGTCTCGTGACACTCTCCTTCATCCGTCCCTTGCTTATTCTTGCCTCACTTAGTACTACCCGTCGCTTGTCAAAATCACTTTTCTAATGTCTCCTCGTGTTTATTTTGCATCATGCTCGCTATTGACCATTGATATCTGGACGGGCTGGGTTTAACGATGCCTGGTTCTGGGCCGTACCCTACATTGAAAAATGGCATTAGAGGTCTGTTCTTGCCTAACGCAATTCTTTCTTTTGAAATATTTACCACCACGTTGCACAACGCGCACGAGATCCTATCGTTTCCACTCTTTACTTTCAAGCAATGGAAAGGCTTGTAGTCACTTCTTGTTTCCCGCTAGCTGCTAGCTAGGGCTGATCTCGCCATTCACTAGGCTCATTGAGTTGGTTTTATGTGCTGTCTCACCTGGCCATGCTATGTTTTACCTTCATGCTTGTTAGCTCGGGTCTTATGATCACGGGTCAATCCATAGTACTCCAGTATTGGATTTATATACCCTGCGGCACTCTTAATTAACAGCGGAGATAGATTGTTGTTATAATTACATGTATATGGCAGCCTCTGGCGTTTGTTCTGAAATATGATCAATAACTCGTGAGTTTCCCAATAATGTTGCTTAATGCGTCCAGCTCCTCGTGAGGTATAGGCATTCGTCCTTCTTCTACAAAAGACGATTGTATTATAACTCTAGGTCTGGTAGGTTTAGGCCATATTTCTTGCTTTTTCCAGAGGATTCACCAAGAGAAGGATTTCGCGGCTTATCAGCACGGTTAACCATGCAGTGTTATTTCTAGCATGATGACTCTTGCACTAAATTTCACTATGCTGGTATTCTAGTACGCAGGATCCCATGACTTGTAAGTAGGATGTAAAGTCATTAAGTAGCCCTCCGAGAATCATTCGCGAAGAATATCTCCCAATAGCCACAGCTGGATGTCTAAATCTCAGGCCTTCACCATCTTGGTCTTGGTCACCACTTCACAGTTATTACTTCTTCCCATGTTTACGTCCATAGCTTCTCTCGTTTGTTCCTCATACATTAATAATTGGTCTCCAAGCTTCCTTCGCAACAGTAACACTTGTTTTCCCAGTTTAGACCATTTATTTTAGCGCGTAGCTTTGCGTGTTTTACAATCCATCAACTTTACGAAGTAGTCAGATGGTGTACTAAACGCTAGGAACCCTCGAGCTCCGCACTCTATTCCTTGCTTCTCGTGGGTCTAGGAAGACCCTATCTCTCTATTATAGCAACTACGACTGTGAAGAAGACCTAGTCAAGCTTAAATCCAACTGCTGCGAAGGCCGGCAGAGTGGTTCTTATGAATCGTTAGCAAGTTTTTCTCAACAATTCCTCCACAACGGTGAACAGTCATACTAGTATCTTGTTGAGGACCTCAACAAGACGACCACAGCAGGTGAAAATTTGTTGAGAGTGTAAAGCAACTACCCCAGTGCGCTAATCAATGAGTGTTGAAGGGAGGAAATAGGGACGGAGGGTTTTACGGAAGGGCTTATCCCTTATCGCAAACCTGTGGTAATTTTTCGTTCGGTGAAGGATGCGGTCTTCATTGAAATTTATGGAATGTTGGGCTATTGAGGGTGAGTTTGCGAGTGTGAATACGGTAAGATGATTACCACCTCGAAAGACTTTATATTTAGCAAACCACTTTTCACATACAGGATCGGCCGCTTACCTACCAACCCACGATAAATCGAGCGTACATAGCCAAAGCACTTGTGCACATGATATGCGACCCCCATGTTACTTTACCACTGGAGGCCGGTCAAACGTTCCCAACTTTGCACCAAAGAGGACGACTGTAGCTCTGGAAACTTGTCTTTATGTGTAAACGCAATACCGCGCAAGACCCTTTTAATCAGACCACGTCGATGCGCACCATCTTTCATTTTCCTTTCAAGGATACATCGCATCTCTCCAGACAGCGATCCGTGTTACGTGCAATGATCCTAAGTCGGTCAGATTCAGCCAAGTGAACAGGACACCGTATCGTACCACGTGTAAGCCCCGAGCCCTCAGGTTCCGCTCGATACAATCTCTTGCTATACCCCGAACCTCCCATGTCATGTCTGCATCTGTTCCGTAAATCAGATCCGTCGCTGGCGTTACACCAACCATAACATGGGTGAGATAAATGGCATAAGTTCGCAGCTCAGGAAAAGAAGTTGGACAAGCTATTGCCCAGGGTACAAGCCTTTGCTCTAATTTGGATAGAACGTTATCAAAAGTCCACTTTGAGCGGCGTCGACGCATATGAGGAAAGAGGTCACGTAATTGTTTCTCGATCGACTTCTTCGACTCGGTGTGTATGCTGCCGCCCAACCGTTGAACAGCGATATACTAAAGTCGTTAGCTTCTGGAGCATTTGCAGTAAGGCTTATACTCACTTGCACCTTTATGCGACTGTTAAGGGTATGCATGATCTTCTCTACTACGATATCAACGTCTGCTTCCCCGAAAGGGTCAGATCCCCAAAGTATATCCATCACAGGCGCCTTCAAGCATCGTTCAGATCCCTAGGTATTGTTAACCCGTATTATTAGCTAGCCATTTCTTTACCATTAGGTCGTTGCAATAGCAGCTTTACTCCAAAAAAAACCCCCCGTACTATGAGCACAGTGCTATAAAATTCCGAACGTACCAAATGAGGCTCTTCACCGGCAGAACTACTGACGGCAAGGCGTATGTGAGGCGAAATACCAGGTTGCTCACGTGATCGCAGAAGGGTTTCGTGTGTCATGTCGCTGCTATCGGCCGCAACTTCTTGTTTGATCTGTGGTGGACAATCAGTTCTGCCGGGGGCGAACTTGGTTGAATCAGCGTCTAGCAGGGTTCTCTCAGGTTCTGTAACTGGACGATCCTCACGGAGGCGTGTTTGGGTGCATGGCGCCGGCGTGGCACGTGCGAACCCTCTCGTGGTCGTATCTTCCCCTGGATCAACCCGTTGCAGCATCGTTAAATCTCCAGCCCATAGCTTGTTCCGACTATCTTGCCAAGGGTAACACTCTGCAGGCGTCATATCGGAGAGCAAGGCCTCGATTTTCTTCCTAATAAATTTCTTCTTTGTACAAGGCCCAAATTCTCGGCGGACAACTGGCAGTGCGTGGTATGCGAACAAGTCACCTGTCGTTCTGAATAGGTTGGAGGCATCCGCCTTAGACACGGTTTCCTGCTCAACGTCCCAACGCCAAGATTTTGACACCTTTTTGTCTATCTTGTTGTGACTTTCGTGATCCTCTGCGGTGCCATCAGGAAGTTCGACAAGCTGTTGTTCTCGGCTTGTAACTCGAGGCATGTCGGCAGTCAGATCAGGCGTTTGAGCATAGTGATTCTCGCTCGATCTGCGGTCTAGCGTCTTCTTGGACAATCTCGTGTGGGGTAAGGCTTCTTCCTGCGGAGAGTCTTCTCGTGGGACGAGGCTTTCTATCTCATTCTTCGAGGGCACTTCCAGCCGCTCTGGAATTGAGTTCTTCGTCCCGCAGCCCAGGACCTCGCCCGTGCAGGCGTTTTGCTGCAGCTATGACAGCAGCTATCCCATCGTCCAGTTTCTGGGGAGTGTCAACATAAGGTGCAATCATCTCAGCCATTCGATGAATCATGGCCTCGTTGAACATGGCTTTGGTTCTGTCAATGCTGCGTAGAGAGGCACCGTTTTGAACCATGTGCGCGGCCACGATGTCAACACCGAGCTCATCTAGAACGCCTTCAGGAAAGCAGATGCGCACCAAGCCCTGGACTGCATCCTGGATAACGTCACCATCGAGATCCGCGGCCGACGACAGAACTTTCAGTCTGAACGACCAGTCTTCACTGACTGGCAGGCCCGCTGGTGTTGATGTCGCGCGTCTGCGTTTCGGCGGTGCATATGCCGGGGAAGGAGACGAGGCTCTCTTTGACAACGCATTAGCAGTACGCGACTATGATGGAAGAAGGTATTGCATGCTTTGCGCTTGTATTTGTTCGCCATTGTGAAGCGGTCGTTTTGACGAGACTCGGGTTGGGGGTTTTGGAACACGACTAGCTGCCGCAGGCAGAGAGGTGATGATGAGTGAGAAAGGGTGTCAGTCGCTGTCTGCTAGTGCTTGGATCTAGGCTGGTAGCCGGTTACCTAACCCGCGGGTACAAAGTCAAGTCAGGGTGGACGTGCGATTACCTTACGTATGTCTCAGCTTAGCGAAAAAGAAATCTTTCTCCTGCTTGAAAGACACGTCCATTTATTGCCCTACGGTTTGCTTTGCTGATTGCCTAAGCAATATACTCCAGACCTAGGCAAACGGAACAGGGTGCTGGGGACCGCACAGCCGCGCATGTGCGATGTAGGTGCTTCTGAGTGACCTGATTTGCAGAAGCTCGGAATCTACGGCAGGCCTAAGTGGTCCAATAGTGCTGTGCATGCACCATAGCGCGAGGGGCCAGACTAGCATCCTCACCTTCACCTTCACCTTCACCTTCACCTTCACCCTCACCTTGACTAAGCCAGCAGAGAAGCATGCGCGTGCGCCGTCGCGGCGGGGCAGATGGCCCGGGCGGCGCGCTAGCAAGACGCGCCTGCCCCACAAAAACTTTGGACAGACGCCGCCTTGCCCGCAACTCGACAGTCGCACAGTCGCCGGCCCACGATGCGACTGACGGTCAAGGTGCTGCCTCTGACGGCCGACAATGCCCCGGGCTCGCACCAGGCCGATGCGCTCGCTGCCTTTCAGCAGCGCGTCTTTGCGCTCCCCGTCGACGCCGGAGACAGTTTCGAGCAGGTCTGGCGCAAAGTCGAAGACCGGTACAGGAACAACTACCTCGCGCCCCAACACGCCGCCTTCTTCACCATCAAGAAGTTGCAGGATGGCCGCAACTGCGACCTAGACCTGAGCGACACCGTCGGCTCCATCTTCAGCGACGAAGCCGTCCAGGACCGCGTCGTCCAGGTTATACCAAGCTTCGCGAACCGCCTCTTTTCCATGCCGCCTGATACCAACCTGCGCCCGAACCCCCACAAACGCCTCAGAGATGCGAGTGACGGCGGCGCAAACAAGCGGGCGCGGCAAGAGCCATCATCTGTGCACGCCATTGACATAGATGCCGCTGCTGACGGACCCATACACTCAGTCGAATCCGACAACGACGGTGCAGGCATGCGCAGCCGGATCGACCAGGCGTCTCTCCAAAGCAGGCGTCGGGGATCAAGGTCACACACGGGTGGCTCGGTGACCCTAGTGAAGGCAATTTGCCATGAGCAGCCGGAGTTCACCAAGCACATAAAGTCGGAGTCTCCCGAGCTCGGTGCATCGCCCTCTCACGATGTTCATGCTAGCCCAACCAGATGGCTAGGGCGCTTGAAGAAGCCGGCCCACCACTCGTACGATATGGTCATCACTACTCCCAAGGGACCTAGATCTCGAACAAAGGTCAGTACTATTTCTTATCCACGCAGAAGATCAACGCGCACCGTCGAACCCTCTTGCTCATGGTAGCGATGTCTTATTCTTCCTGTCCAAGGTCGTTCTCGAAACTGACGAATCGTCAACAGGGACAATCTAGTCAGAAGTCTAGTAAACTCCGGGCGACTCAATCGACATCCGCAAGTGGAGGCGGCGTCGAAGCAAGGGTCAATTCCATGCCCCTCACTGGTTTGAATGACTCTAGGGGATCTTCGGATGGACCTAACACGCCTGCATCGTACGCCAGTCTCCAAAAGATCCAGCTTGCGGAGCTACTTCTTGAGCGTGGTATGACGCCATATCAAAGAGGTCAGCGGAACAAGAATGCTATGGTGCGACGCCTGATCCAGTATGACGAAGAATTCTCGAATAGCCCTCATGCTAGCAGCAATCTTGTCGTTCAGGAGACACCTCAGAACCACAGATACATGGGAGGGAAGAAGCAGTTGTCGCTAAAGAGCAGCAGAAAAAGTGCCTCCAATAGCGATGCACCGCCGCAAGTGAACCGAAATGCATCTGAGCATGGCGAGTCCAGCGACCCATTGTTCGTAACATCTTTATCCGTTCAGGATCATCCAACGGTCAGAAGCTTGTCCCAGAATTCACATGCTTCCGCTGTTGAAATTCTTCGGGCAGATCATAATGCCGGTCAGATTGGTGTCATGCCCCCAGACGAAACGCTCCGGTCATCATCCTTATGCCTTGCGCACGGGAGCCCGGATAACGATCCTTTGGTGGTTGACCAAGAAGAGGTCGCTGAAGTCAGTAATGACTATCCCGGGGTTCGACGCCCACAAACTAAGAACGATGCTCTTGACACTGGTAATCCTGTTTCTTTTGAACCACTTCGACTGAAAAGGGTAGAAGCCACCAATAGAAAGAGATCGGACAATTCGGAAAGGGATGGTATTAGAAACGCCAATACCGCTGCAATCGAGGCGCCTCGAGCGTCGTCTCGATCGGCGCCACGCTCGCCACCGCTGGAACTTGTGCGAAATACCAGCTTTGAGGAAAAGCCGTACGAAGAGGATGCTGCCCTTGGTCCCGACAAGGATTCGCAGTCATCGCCAGAATTGGGTGCTGGCTACTACCTCAATAATGGATCATCTGTATGGAAACGAAACGACTCTAGCGCGAGTGAAGATGAGGCGAACATGGCAGATGGGCAGGCCATTGAGGAATTGCTAGGTACAGAAGAGTCGAACGAGGTAGAAGAGCCGAACGAGGTAGAAGAGCCGAACGAGGCAGAAGGTCACCCAACTCCCTCAAAAAGTGATGATGAGACCAATTCCAGATCTACAAGCAGACCAATCTCGATCAGGTCATCTCCAATCGCGCTGCGAGAACCAGCCCAGTGGCTAGCGCGATCACCTTCACTGCATCGACTTGAAAGTGATGCCGAGTCTGGTGCGTCTAGAGCGTCATCTCGTTCCCAGTCACCGGTCAGCACCATCCTCGATGGTAACGATGCCCCGGGCGACGACACCAACGACTCAAAGAGCGATCCAGAGTCAGATGAGGAGCGCGATGTTGACAGGGTGGACGTGTATTCGACTCCTTCTCCAGCGACTCGAGAGGCGCCCCCTTCTACCCAGCCGTTGCGAGCCTCTGTGGTCCCTGACACTCGGTTCTCATCAACGCAGGTCCCAGCATCGCAACCGTCCCCGCGACTAGCACAGTCTCACGGCGGGATTAACGCATGGTTCACATCAGCGTCTCAGCCGCTCACACGTTCAAGCCAGACCAACTTGCGCCCGCCCTCAGCGTCGCAGCCTGCACTTCCTAGACGCGGTCCGCGGAACGCAACGGTGTATACATCCTTGAAAGCCATGCTGAATAACACTCGCGGACGTACCAACGGGGTACCGCCAGTCAAGTCCAAACCGTCGACGTTTAAGACTGGGGATCTGGGGAGCTTGGGGCAGAAAAAGCTTCCTTCGGCACTGGAAGAGGACAGCGAGGATGAGAGAAGTCAGAGTACCAGTAGCAGCAGCGATGAGGAGTCCTAGTCGTGATATTATCGGGATCGTGCGCTGCATCCAAGGTCATTTCGGTAGGTGCGTTTCGCAACGCTTCGCTCCTGTGGGTGACACGCAGCTTGGAATTTTGATAGGATTGTCTAGTGCTGTATCCGCCCGGCGTGGCAATCATATGCGTGGTCATTGTCCACCATGATAGTCAGAGTCGACAATATAAATATCAGAACCCCTGATTTCAACTTGACTACTGTGATTGGTAATTGATACACGTCTATAGCAAACCACGTTACACCCCATCTTTCTAACCCTAGCCAACGCGAGATTTCCAAGGTCCGCCCTCAAATTAGCTTCCTATCGCAAAGCTAAGGTACGTGACCTGACTGGTCCGCTTTCTATATATCATGCTTGGTTATGCACCTGCGTTCTAAAGCAGACTGTATACTACCCGATTGACTTCCAACCATCCCGTATGATACAATAGCCGTAGACCCCGCCCGCAATGCTGCGATTGGGGAATGATGCGGGTCCTTCACTCGGCTTTGGGTTTTGCGCTGCCGTTCTGCTCGTAACGTGGAGCGCCGTCAGAAGACTTTTGCATGTAGAAATTGCGCTCGAGGAACTTGAGACCCTCGTCGATGAATCTGAGATGGTATTAGCAATCTTTGCACAAGGTTAGATTGACGTGGGTAAACTCACATGATGGGTGCGCTGATCAAGAGAACAGCCTTCCACTCACTCCAATCCAGCGGTACGACGCTGAACAGGCCTTGCAGGAAAGGCACGTAGAGTAGAACGAAGTGGAGAGCCATGGACAAGCAAATGGCATACACGAGCATCATGTTTTTCCAGAGCGGCAGGGTAAGCAGCGACTCGGATGACGAGAGGGCATTCATGGCGTTCAGCATCTCGATGACGACGAGGATGGACAGCGAGACTGTCGAAGCTGCGCGAGAAGACTCGTTGGCGAACATCTCGCATCCAATCTCTGGGAAGTGCGAAGAGCAGCCGTGGAAGTGGGTGAGTTGGTAGAAGCTGATCTGGGGACCTGCGCTGTTGAACATGAACCACCAGGCGTAACCGAACACGGTTGCTGCTCCAACGTAAGTGCCGATGACCATGTAGCGGAAGAATAGCCAGCCGTCCACGAGCGCTTCATCACGCTTGCGGGGCCGCCTCTTCATTACATCGTGATCGGGTGGATTGAAAGAAAGTGCAGTAGCCGGGAGACCGTCCGTGACGAGGTTGACCCAAAGGAGCTGGACAGGAATAAGTGCTTCAGGCATACCAGCGGCAGCCGTGAGAAAGATGGAAACGACTTCGCCAATGTTCGAGGAGATGAGATATCTGATAAACTGTTGCGTGTTGTTGTAAATGGAGCGACCTTCTTCAACTGCGCCCTCGATGGTGGCGAAATTATCATCTACCAGGACCATATCAGCGGCGAGTTTGGCGACATCGGTTCCAGAACCCATGGCAACGCCAATGTCAGCTTTCTTGAGGGCGGGAGCATCGTTGACGCCGTCTCCAGTCATGGCGACGACTTCTCCAGCCTGTTGAAGGAGATCGACCAATTTCTGCTTGTGGGTGGGTTCGACACGCGAGAAGAGAGAAGCTCGTTTGGCAGCCTCCATTTTCTCCGTCTCACTCAGGTCATCGAACTCGCGACCGGTGTAGCTCTTGCCCGTGGTATCTTCGTTCGGACCAAAAACACCAATTTGGCGGCATATAGTCTCAGCAGTGTTTTGGTTGTCTCCCGTAATCACAATGACGCGAATACCAGCTGAGCGGCATTTCGCAATCGAGGCGCGGACTTCGGGACGTGGAGGATCCAACATGCCAACGAGACCAATAAGAGTCATGTTCTGCTCCAGTTTCGCATAATCTTGTGTGGTCTTGGCGCCTTTCAGGAGAGGATTCGAACTGATGTCGTCCACAGAAGCCAGAGCTAAGATACGCAACCCTTTCTTGCCATAGTCGACGACTTCTCTGGCAAGTAAGCCTGCCATTTGCTTGTTGAGCTGTACCTTTTTCCCATTTTCACCCACAATAACGTGCGTGCATCGATCCAGAATGGATTCCGGGGCCCCCTTGACCAATAGTTTTTGGGAGTGGGAGTTTTGCACCAAGACGGACATACTTTTACGGTCGCGAGAGAACTCGTAGGTCGCTTGTCGAGGATAGCGGTCTTCGTAGTATTTGCTCGCGCGATGGAGACGCTCAGATGGAGAGACAGATGCGCGGGTTGCGTTGTATTCGCGATCAGGGGTTCCGACTTTCTCAACCAAAACACGCAACGCGCCTTCGGTCGGTTCACCAACCAAGGCATGCTGTCCGCTCTTGGGGTCCAAAGAAAGAGCCGAATCGTTGCAAAGCGCGGTGACTTCACAGATCTGGCGAACAGTGTCGGACGATGCAGCTAAATCATGTCGACTTTGACCTTGGATGGTGATCCGACCTTCGGGGGCGAAACTCGTTCCCTCCACATCGAATTCTTCTAAGCCCTTGCCGTCCTCAGTTATGAAGACTATCTTGTTGACGCTCATTTGATTGGTAGTCAAGGTACCAGTCTTGTCAGAGCAAATTACACTGCAGCTTCCGAGCGTCTCCACTGAGGGAAGACTCCGGACAACAGCATTCTTTGCTGCCATCTTGCGCGTCCCAAGAGCGAGACAGGTGGTAATGACGACAGCAAGGCCTTCGGGAATGGCAGCGACGCCAAGAGAAACGGCGATCTTGAGGTAGTAGATAGCACCCTTTGTAAATCCGCCGTGCGATGGATCACTGAAGTTGCGAATGTTGATGAGCCAGACTAGAACACAGATAGCCGTGATGACCTTGGCCAACATGTCTCCGAAGTCGTTCAGCTTCTCTTTCAGAGGGGTAGGCTGCGAGATCTGCGACGTAATACTCTCGTGAATGTCTCCAATGGCAGTGTTCGCGCCGGTGAGAACGACAAGCGCATTGGCATGTCCGGTAACGACGGTTGTCCCTGAGAAAAGCATGTTGACCTGATCCTGTTTGACAGCATTTTCGTCCTTTATGGGCCTTGTGTCCTTGGATACGCTCTCGCTCTCGCCAGTAAGTATGGACTGATCAATGTTGAAGCTGTTGCTTTGAATGGACAATATCCTGCAGTCTGCGGGGATCCTGTCGCCAATTGCAACCGAGATGACATCACCGGGGACCAAATCGTCAGCCTTTATGCGCGTAATCTTTCCATCTCGGACGACCTTCGCTTCGTTTGCGGAGTACTCTTGAAGGGCGGCGATGGCTTTTTCGGCGCTCGTTTCCTGCGATACGCCAACGACGGCGTTCAAAACGAGGATAGTGAGAATCTAAGGAGAGATCAGTTGGCACATATCCAATGTTATCCGGGACGAGTAACGACTTACAACTGCAGGGTCGACAAAAGCGGTCCAGTCATCACCTCCTTCGAAGAGCGCAAGCACGAAGCTCACGGCCGCGCTGCCTAGCAAGATGATGACTAGCTGGTCCTTGAACTGCTCGAGGATGAGCTCCCATATCGGTGTTGGAGGGTCCTCGGGAAGCGCTGTCCGTGTAGATTAGTAACTTTTGGCCCTGTACGTTGTCGGTAGCTCCACGTACCGTTTCTACCGTGCTTCTGCCTTGCGCCCTGCACCTGCTGCTCCGACAGACCCTTCTGCTCGGTCACGCCAAAGTACTTCAGCGCCTCAGCAGGCGTCCTTGTGAAGGCATTCTCCATGCTCTTCGCGCAGCGATTACCTAATAACGCGCCGCGGGGGGTGCACAAGAAAGGGTTCAAGGCCGGGCTGCAGGGCGGTTAACCTAGAGTGATCGTAGGCGAGGATGTCGCAATGAACGAGGGTGGCCCGGGTTTATAAAGAACGGAGCTTCGGCTGGCGTGGCGAGGCGATGGAATCGAGAGAATAATCACAATGTGTCCTCACTTAAGGTGGAGCACGGACGACGATCCAAACCAAGAGTCGTGACACTAGTCGATTACGGGTAGCACCCAGCGAAGATGCTGCATGTTACATTTGTTGGCCCACGTTCGTCTTCTTTGTTGATTTGCTTTGCTATATACCCTTGGTCCGCTCCTTTCGACCCGAAGAGCTGACTGCCGTTGGGTGCGCTTGGAGAAGACGCTTGAAGAGCGCCACGGCTGGATTCCGAAGCACTCGCCGTTTTCGGAACGCCTGCCCCGCGAAAGTCGCGCATGCGCCACATCTCTGATACGCCACAGCGACAGCGTGGCGCGCAGGACGCACGATAAGGAGCCAGGGTCGTACTTCTGGTTCCGATAGGCGGGTCGGTGGGACGGGTCAGAGGAAACGATGTGCGTGGGGTGCACCAAGAGAATTGAACGGTGTGCCTCATCGACACGCCTAGTATTAACAGTGATATTATTCACGTCCCTCCTTTGCGCATGCGCAAGTCGTCGATTCCTCCCAAAAGGCATCAGCAATATACTCAGACCACAAGACCAGAACCCTGAAAGGTGCAAACGCCAACGCTATGCTGTCATGACCGTGTACATATCAACACCTGATAAAATGCTTCCGAACCGAGATTCCCACCATTCATGGATGATGGAGATAGATCGTAAATGTGCGTCCCCTCACATGGCACAACGACCGGGAGGAGAATGCATGTACCGCGAGCATCGGTCACAGGATGCTGTTGGCTGGAGCGCAATGCTGCATAATCAGTTTCTCGACATCCCGGATAACGAAGGGTTTCGTGAGAAAACCCTTCATGCCGACCTTGCCGGCACGATCCACAGCCGCGTCGGTCACGTCGGCGCTGACGGCCAGGACAGTTGGCTTGTCGGTGACTGCATCTATCTGCAGGATCGTCTCGGTGGCCTGGAATCCGTCGAGCCGTGGCATCCAAAGATCCATGAGGACGACGTTGATGGCCTCGTGGGGAGGTCGTTGAGCGTTGTTGCGCATTTGCTGGACAGCATCGTTCCCATCATATGCCTCATAGATATTGGTGTACCCAAGGTTTTTGAGCATGTGACGTAGCACCCTTCGGTTGATGCGATTGTCATCAACCACAAGAAAATTGAGTGGATATGCTTCAGCGAGCTTTTTGTCGTGGCCACTGCGCTGAGAGCTTCTACCCTTGGAGACGGCGCGTGGGCGGGCTGGTGACGCAGAGCGTGGAGATGGCAGACCAAGGTGATGTGTCCCAAGCGAAGACTTGACGGGCGGGGGGCTTTTCGAGGTTCGAGGAGTCGGCTGGAAAGGCTCGGAAGTAGGAGGAGGCGTGCTAGGATGGGGTGTGACGTTCGCCGAGACTATGTCTGTTTCCAAAGACAAGTGGGATTTTGCGGAAGGACTTGGCGAGCCGAACGGTGAGCCGGGGCGGCTACAAACTTCACCAGGGGTGATTGGCACGCGCATCTCAAATTCAGAGCCCTTTTCCGGACCGGAAACGTGCGATCGGAGGCAGAACAGATCCCCTCCAAGTTTCCGTGCGAGCCCTTTCGCCACCATCAACCCGAGGCCGAGCCCTTCGCTGACGCGCGTGGTGGAGTCGTCTTCCCTTGAAAATGGTTTGAATAGATTCGGCAAGAAAGCTGCGGGAATCCCAGAGCCAGTGTCCTTTACGTTGATCACAACATACCTGGCGTTGACACTGAGCGAGGCTTTAAGACTGATCGAGCCGTGTTCTGTAAACTTGATAGCGTTTAGCGCCAGGCAGGATATCATCTTGGCAAGGTCCTTCTCATCGATCACAATCGTGTCCGGCACATCCGAAGATACCATCCATTCGATCATCTTCGAGTGCGCTTCGCCATTGGAGCTCCGTGTTCGTACTTCGATCTTCTCACCCAACTCTGTCTCTTCCGCAATGGCGGAATCAGGCCGACCTCCGACTTTGAGTGCGTCGTTGATGACATACTGAATGACCTCACGCAAGTTCGTATATCGTAAGCCCGGCGCAGTCGAGTGTTCGGACGCGAACATAGGCGACAAACCAGCGTCGCCATCGCAACGATTTCCGACCGCGCCATGCGAGCAGGTTTGCTCCACGGTTTCGACGGTGTTTCCTGGTTTTGGACAACGGCCCGCGCGTGCTGTGCTGATATGAGGTTCTTCTGAGGTGGAATGCCGTATACGCCGACGAGCGCTTCTCGCCACTCGCACCTGCCCTGACCAAGCAAGGACCTCTTCTCTTTTTCGTTTGATGCCTCGGTACTGAGCAAACGGGAGCGTGTCGCCAGTGATGGGAATTTCTGGCCGGCTGTTTCGGAGGAACACATTCACCTGAGAGATATCGGCATCCAAGGGTGTCGTGGGAGTCTCTGGTACTCCCATATTCATGTCATAAGCGTGTACGACATTGTCGGCGGCCTCAACGGCACGTCGCGAAGAGTCTGCATTTCAAAGTCAGTAACGGAGGACGTGAAGATAACCGATGCTGCGAACAATGCTGACGGATAGGGTTGTGTAATGCACTGACCTTGTACGGCCTCGATGTTTTGTTTCAACGAATCGAGCAGCTTCCGTATCCTGGGGTCGTGGTGCGTGTCCTCGGCCACTTCTTTGATGTTTGCCATCATTACGTCCAACATACCCACGACACCCTGCATCGGCGTCCGCAGTTCATGGGAAAGGCTTCGTGCATACGGCTTCAGCGACTGTGCCATTGATACAGCTTCGTGGGGAACGACCCTTGGCTCTTTCTTCACCACATGGGCGGACTTTGCGAAGCTCTTTCCTTCCAGAACACGTTGCAGGATGAGATCTTCCAAACCGTGGAATAACATTTCCAAGTAACCCCAGCTCAAGCGCCGGTTCAAGGCTCCCTCTGGGCTCCACATGACTCCGAAATGGGCGAAGCACTTGCCATCAGCGAACAATGGGATTCCAAGATATGCCTCGCCGGGCACGACCAGCTCATTCGGGTTGTTGATGATGAAGTCATTGAGTTTTTCCGGGATGATGAAGATCTTGTCGTGCTTCATGTACGCGCAAGGACACTGGTAGGCGTGATACTTGAAGTTCTTCATGTGGGTGTTGTTGCCGCGTCCATCGTTGACGTAAAAGGCAGCACCCATGAGACAGGCTCCGGGCTCACCGATGGGGGGTAGTTCGACGGCGACGTCTCTGTCATCTTGGAGGATGCGCTTGGAAACAAAGGCATACTGTGCGCCGGTGATGTTGGCCAGACCCTCGGTGAGCAGTTGCCAGAAGGCGTCCGGGTCGGCGGTGCGGAGGGCGTCCTTGAGGCGTACGAAGGCCTCTGCTGCGTTACTTTCGACGGGGCTGTAGTGCCGCAGCAGCTCCTCGTCGAAGCCGTCGTCCCCGCCGTGGACGACCATGCCAGGCATGGGCCGGGAGAAGCAGAGGGACTGGCGTGGGATTAAATCGGGCGGTACAGCGGTGGGGTCGAGAGCCATGTCTCCCATGCTGGAGGACCATCCGGGATGCGGGCGAGACGAGAAGAGGCTCCTGGGCGGTGCAGGGGTCAGGACGAACAGTGTCGGGCTCGTGTGGGCGCGGCGTGCTCTCGAGGGCGGTAGTGGGTGGGTGCAGCAGGAGGAAGGCGGGGACGGAATGCAGCTGTCGGGGCACGAGCTGGAGGGGATGCGAGGGATCAGAGAGCAGAGAGCAGCGGATGCGGCGTTAGGGCGGTGGCAGCAGCGGAGGCCGACTGGCAAGTGGTCGAGTTGCACGGGAAGACGCGCCGCAGGGCCATGTAGAATCTAGACTGCAGCAAAGTCCGACTGGGCTGTTGTGGGCTGGCCCGGCGCGTGCCAGGGCGAGCGGGCGGGGGCTGATTGCCTGCGTTCTAGATCGCCGCCGCCCCCAAGACGCACCCACCGTGAACCTTCGTACAAAACCGCGCCCGCGCCCGCGTCCCAGTCCACGCCGGAGCTTTTGCATCGCCCTCCCAGACGCGCCCAGGCTCCTCCCAAACGGCGCGACGCCCCAACGTGTGGCGCAACGTAACGTTACATGGCGGCATCGCGGAGAGACAGGCCTGTCGTGCCTCTCCTCTGCGTCTTTGCATCGCCGCCCTGTACCGTCGTGTAGATCGCGTTTGCAGGCACCACCATCGCCCGCAGAGCTTTTTGCTCCTTCGGGCCAAGAGCATCCCCTCGCCCCTTAACGGGACGCCATGCTCGCAGCGCACGCTTTGAGCACAGTCATGTCGATCTCTACTCGAAACGCTCCGTCCAGACGCCGATCAAGGACGAGTAATGCAGTACTTCTGGGGTCGTGACTCGCCAGCTCACGGCACTCTTGCACACTTCGACTGACTGGCCTACCCTCGGAAATCTGGTGACCCGAGATCCTAGCTTCTACCCAACCTCTATGACAAAGATATCAGCCAGCGAGATGCTGACAGAACTGCTAGCCCGGACCATCCGCCCATGCTGTCGCTCCATGGTTCGATCCAGGCTGCTACCACGTCCACATGAACCCAAGTCTGCTTGCACCTTTCGGTGAACATCACGAACAAAAAAACATCCTGTGCCATGTTCCCACCTCCCAGCACTTTGGACACGTCGATCCTGTACAACGGTTTACGGGTCCAAGAACCCTGTGTTTCAGATCCGGCTAAGCTTTGATAATCCCCAGCTTCCCGGTCTGCACCGACCAAGCATGCATTGGCCCAACACTGCGTCTTTCACCCACTCCTCAAATTCCCCTTCGTAACCCTCCCTCACAGCCGCTCAAAGCCCTCGGAGAGCCGCGCATTAGTCTATGACGACGCACAAGCCCATATCCACTAAGAGAAAGCCTGTGTTGTTACCTTCGGCCCATCTTGGCAACGGTCTGGACCGACATCAATCCCGACCCGATGCTCTTCCCCCCACCCCTCCAATGCCGGTACAATAGTAGACTAGGCCATCTACTGCATGAGGGGCGGGTTGTAGCCGGTCAACTTGTAGCCATTGGATGTACATCATCATGCGCCATCACCTCCCTACACATTCGAAGCCGCGCCAACTATCACTTGAATTTCCAGAGTACGACGACACGTCTCCACTGCCATCCTATCCTTACTGTCGGACGATATTTTGTAGCAGTTATACAGCTGGAAGTGCAGACGTCATGACGCAAGGAAATCTGCCAATGCCAAAAACTTGTCATTGCACCTAATCTCATAACACCGCTGAGCAAATGCCATACACAGCTACTGTACCACCTCCTCACTTTCCTCGATAATCTCCTCGACAATCTCTTCAATCTCCTCCACCTCGCCATCCTCTTCCCTGAGCACCTTGCCATCGTTCAGCTCAATCTCCGCACCCTCCTCCTCCAGCATCTCACGCATGCTCTTGCGGAACTCAAGCCACTCGTTGAGCAGTCTCTGGCGCTCCTCAATTACCGCCTTGTTGGCAGTGTTCTTCTTGGCTTGGTCCTGCTCGTCAAACATCTTGGAGTAGTTGCGCAAGTTCTTGCGAATCTCGGCTTGCTCTTCCTTGGAAAGCAGAGTCGGGGGTCGCGGGCGCCAGATAAGCTGCTTAAAGCGGTCGATATGCTCTTCGCGGAGCAAAGTACCCTTGAAATCGTACATATGGTACCCATTTTCCATCTGTAGTGCTGTTAGTGTGTGGCCTGGTGCAGCGTATCAAGCATCTCTGAACTCACGTGGTGTCTGAATGCGGAGGCTACTGTGGCGACATAGCGACCTGAGGGGTCCCACTCGATATCGGTGATGCCATAGTGCTCCGCAGTTGCCATGAGCTGCAGATTGGCGTTGAGCTCCTTGTCACCCTTTTCGGCATCGTCCTTGGGCTTGTCAAAGCTAAGATCCCAGAAATCAAGATCGAATGATTGCTGCGACTGGAGTGCTGCAACGACAACAAAGCGTCCCTTGGGAGACCAGTAGATAGCATTGCTGTTCTTCTTGTCAACCGTTCTGATGTGACGGAAGTTACCAGGAGCTCCACCCTTAAGCTTTTCTGGAGCGAAAAAGGACACGGCAGTCTTGGGTGGAACCGCTGCGCCGGCAGGGATTTCACCAGCCGTAATGAGAACGAATCGGTTGCCCTTAGGTTCCCAGGCAAAGTTGATGACTGTGTCTTTGAGAGAATCAACCACCTCGACAGGAACACCCTTTTCCTTGACACGGAAGATCTCCAGGTTAGTAGCCATGGACTTCTTGGACTTGGAATGACGATCGACCTTGACGCAGACATACGCGGCCTCAGATTGCCAATGAAGCTTGGCATCAGAGACATTGAAAAGGTTGCGAGTACGAACGATTTCCTTCGAAGGGACCGACATGAGACCGACCTTGGCAGGGTTGCTGCCGAGCTCGGGCGTCCAGTAACAGAACAGTTGCTCGTAGGTCTTGATGCCCTCTCGCTTTGGCGTAGCGGGTGCCCATTCGAAATCCATTACACCTTCAATCTTGATCGACTGCTTGTCTAGCAGGTTCATACGGGGCAATTCGTATACGGATATGGACTGGTTCGGCGTCATCCTAGCAACGTACTTCTCATCAGCTGACCACTTGAAGGTAGGCCATTGCATCTTCTTCTTCACAGGTTGGCCGTCAACATCCGTTGTCGTTGGTACGTCTATAGTGGTGAACGAGCGCAGTGGCTTGCCGGTGGCGATGTCCCAAATAACGTAGTTCTTGCCGTCGTCTTCCAACGAAAGAGATGGGACGGGGTGGTTTTCGTCCACTTGGAGCGGGCGATGGGACCACGTAGTAACATATCTCTCGCTCGGCGAGAAGTCGACCAAATTGACACCAGGGTGCGCAAACCGCTTTTGCCTGCTCCACGCCTTGCCGCCCCATAGCTGCACACCCTGAGCGTGCATCGATGTGAGGTATGTCCCCTGTGGCGACCACTGCACGAACGACTCGGTCCAGTTCTCGCGGTCCACGACCGGCTCGGGACCGTCCTCCTTGTTGTTCCAGAAAACCCCGACCTTCTCGTTGCGGAACATGACCATCTGGTCACGTCCCTCGGGATCGCCAAGCCACGAGCGCAAATGCTCCTTCTGCTGGAATGGCTCGATGTGCGGCTCGTGGTATTCCTCGTCGACGCGACCCTCCTTTCCAAAGCGGTCGATGTCGGTGAGCTTGTTGACCTGCATCGTGTGCTTCTTGTCTAGCGGGGTAAGGTGCAGCTGCTTGACGGCTGCGACGGCCTCGCTGGGCGCGTTGTACTCTACAAAGGCATATCTAACCCCGCGTTAGCTCAGTCTGCAGCGTGTTCGCGTCATGCAGACGCACCCCTCAGTCTTTCCATCATCGCCAACGGGCATGTGGACGCCATCCTCTTTGACTTTCCCCACGGAGTTCAGCTTCCTCAGCACGAACTTCACCAGCTTGGCCTTGCTATCTTCAGGTACGACGGGCAGGCCGTCGATGACCACGAAAGCGTCCAGCCCCTCATCTAAGCGCACTTGGTATTGATCTTCGATGTCGGTGAAGTCAATTTGGGACTCGTCGAATTCTTCGTCGTCCATAGGGAGGTTGTCGTAGCCGGTCGCCATCTTGTTTGCTGTTGTGCGTCGGTGGTGGGGTCGCGCGATTCTTTTATCGAGCGAAATTCGAGTGTGCCGCACGTGGCGTTGGCTCACGTGATCTGTGGCAGTGCACTACCTGCACCTCCACCTCCGCATCCTAAGATGACTCTTCTCCCTAGAATGAGTCTTTTCCCCAAAATGACTCTTCTCACTAGAGTGACTCTTCTCCCTCAAATGACTCTTCTCGGACATGCGTACATGATAATGCTCCAGACAGAGGCACTTCTCTCTTTGGGCGAGATCAAGGCTGTATCGCAGCTTGTAAGCACTTATGTATCAGGCGGGATAGTTCACCACCCCATTGTAGAGTCAAGACTATTCAGAGCCCTTTAACTCAAATCACAAGCAGTTCCACTCAGCCTCTAAAATAAAAGGTTATTAGGTACACTGCCGTCAGACAACATGAATTGACGTCGAATCGCATTGCATCGGGTCCGGTGCTCAGCATCGATTACGAAAGCAATGATCGGAGCAAGGCCGTCACAGCGATGCCCAGCTCCTACCGTTACTCGTTATGCCTACACCGTCTTTGCTCTACATGCGAACACAGGAGGATGGGTTGACTCAATACACTCACCAACTTAAACAGCTGTCTCACAGATCAAAAGCAGGCAATAGAAGACACGGTATCCACCCGATCGGAGCCACACCAATCGCACCTTTCCTGGAAGCTTTACCACGAGGCCGTGCATCAAGGCCTTTTGATCTTGAATAACGTGCTCCACGATGCTCAAAATACATCAACACTGTTCGCATGTTTCTTCAATCCCACAAAACGGCGACCGTTCAATCCAGCTCGAACATAAACCCGCCATGTTGCGGAAGCCGATTCAGCGCGTGCTAACTTTCGGATGACCAAAGTGAAATGCTGCAAGCGGTCCAAGGGAAATATGCACTAATATAAGAAAGATGTGAGCGAGAGCACAAACTATGGGCCTCGCCTACCTTCGGAGTGATCCGAGAGATTCTTGACCAACCTTCCGCCAGCAGAGACGCGCTTTTGTAACCTCGCTTCTCGATCTTTGGCACGTTCTGCAGGAGTGCTACCGTTACCAGCTACGATGGAAGGGAGTGCAGTGAGTATATCTCCGCTAGTGTTGGGCTGATTCCCAGCCATGGGCATGGGCCTCCGCCCGGCTCGTTGGTCAGCTTTGTGCTCGAGGTACAGCCGTGCCGATGAGCTTAGTGGGATTGGTGCGGACTGCGACGGAAGTTCTGCGCCGTTTTGCAGAAGGAGTTCAGCGACCGGGAATGACTTCCGAAGTGGGGCATGAGGTGTCGTTGGTCGTGCACCAGGCAATGGTGAGCTTGCAGGCGACGCAGATGCTGAAGGCGATGCAGGATCAGCTGCAGCCAAAGCCAAAAACACTGCATGCGTGCCGCGAGATCGGTCTTTCGAATTTGGGTCTGCCTTGAGTGCTAATGCGTAGAGAACGTTTTGGATATCGTTCTTCTTAATCGACGCAAGCAGCGTTTCTTCAGGCGTAGCGTAATGCGACAGTGCAGGGGAAATCGGAGCAACAAAGGCTCGATCGGCATACTTCGATGTGATGAAATGTAACCTTTGCTCACGAGTCGAGGTCGGAGCTGGTTTTAGGGATCCCAAGAGTCTTGCCTCCCAGATCGCATTGCTGTTGCTGTTGCCTATTTTGATGAGGATGTCTACGATGTCCGGAGTGAATGAATTCGTATCGAGCGTCAAGGAGCGAATTTTGGAGATATGCGTTCCTAGTGACCGATGAATACCACTACACTCAATGCAGATGACGATTCCGAGATTGATGGAAACCCAATCGACCTTGCTGTCAGATCCACAGTCTGCACAGACTTTGTTACTGGCATCTGCGTCACGCACTTGTTTGAGTAGTTTGCCGTCGTCACCGACGGGCTCTTCTCTTCGATATCCGGGGCGGTCGCCTACGGTCGCATGGCGAGCTGGAGTTTTGGAATTGTAATGGTTCTTATGACTCGATAAAGAAGGACTTTTACCCGTCAATACGGACGCAATATCCCTTCTGGTTTGTCCGGGTAAAGAGTCGGTTGAAGGGCGATCTTGCTTTCCAACAGACTCCACAGCCGATTGCAGAGCATTGTTGACGGCGGCAATCCAGGACTTCATGTCGTCTTCGTTGGTTGCCTGATAGACTCGGGTGAATTGTGGAGTGATGACCTCGAAGCAAAACCGACGCTCTTGATTACGAGCTTCTCTGACCGACGCCATGCGCAGATCTATGGGCTCCATGTGAAGCTCCAAACTCTGCTTCCAATTAGTGTATTCTGAAAGCTTGCCCTGGTCTAGCACGATCCAGAACCTAATCAATGTTAGCTATGACACGATTTTCGTTTCAGGTAATATTCACTTATGCCACGCCGTCTTGTTGAGACCCTTGGGATCAACGTGACTGCCCGGTCTGCTGAGTGCCCACAAAAGACCTTCCTTGCGATGTGCGCCATTCTTGACATCGACACTGCTCGAAATGCTATAATCTTTGTCTTCAAGGTCGCGGATGCCCTTGAATTTGTTGGGCTGAGGACTTCCGGCCAGCGTTGCATGGCTGACCTCTGGACTCTGCGGTGACGCAATGGTGGGTATGCTAGTCAATGACGAGAATGTCTGGGTGGGGTTTGCTGTGCTTGGTGGGACCGGAGCTATGCTTGATTTACGTCCGGGCAGGCTCGTTTCGGATGTCACTCCCGTTCTTGCAATGCTACCATTGGCTGGTGTCGTGGGCAAGGCTTGAGCTGGTGGTGGTTCATCATACTGTTTCTTGCTCTTTTCGAGCGCCCTGCGCTTCTCCTCCCTCTCTGTCCTCTGTAGCTGAAATTCCTTGTCCGCTTCTTTTACTTCTACAAACAAAGCCTCCAATTGCGGGATCATTGTCTCAATTTTTTTGGCAGTATCCAAGTAGTTCCTGGCTTGAGTATCTGCATATCTGGTGAGATGCGACAGCACCTCTTGGTCCTTCCTCCCACCATGAAGATCTTGCATGAATGAGGAATAATCGAAGCGTTTGAGCTCAAAATTCCGACGTTTGGACTGGTATTTCGAATCGGTCTCGGCACGCTTCTTTTCCTTCATGGAGTCGGAGCGTTGTCCCAGATATCGACTGAGATAACCGTAGTACTCTTTACTTTCTTCTTCAAAGTCTTTCCGCTTCGTCTCTGCTTGCTTAATATCGATGTTATAGAGCTTATAGATGGGATCGATGATAAGCTTTTGGATGTTTGACGAGTTCATACGCTCGTAGGCCAAGATCTCCTTCGCAATTTTGTCGAAATAGTGGTCAATAGCTGGTTGAACTGCATTCGCATTCGATGTCGACGCCTCGCGTAGAGCTTCCATCAGGTCGGCCATCGCATTGTTGCACGCTACCTGGGCCTCAAGCGCCGACTCAGCTCGCTTCAGGACCTTCTTCCACTTGGTGCGCATGTTGCCGGTCTTCTGCTCCAGCGATTTCATGGTGGCACGGAAGAGAGGACCGTCTTCGGTCTGGCTCAAATCTTCTCCTGGACGAGAACAAGTGACATCCACCTTGACTGTGCTGTTCGTCAGGGTCGTAGCCTGGCTTGGAACCAAACCCAGTCCGTATTCCGGAATAGGTTCGAAGGTTGGGGACCTGGGAGGCACATCGAGCGGGTCTCTGTCATTGTCGGAATCGCTGACTCGTGATTCGATACTCTGGGCGGAGGGAACACGAAGCCTCGGGGGTACACCGAGTTCCATGCGGGGAGAAGGTGATTTCGGACTCTGGATGGGCCGCGTGTTGTGGACCCAGAAAGTAAAGTTCGCAAGAGTCTCTAGCTTGTGGGCTCGCTGGTCGTACTCGACAAAGCAACAACTTGTACGCCAGCCACCCCCTCGGTCCTCATTCGATTTTGGTGGCTTCCATTTCCATGACCACTGGAACTGGACTGAACCGGTGCCGCCCGTAGTGTAATCCCCCACAAGTTCAACGTGTGGGTCTTTGTGTAGATTAGGATTCGCGTGGAATTCTCTGGTGACTAGGTTGTCCAACTCTCTTGCGTTTGATCCAAATACAAATGTTAAGCCGTTAATTGCCGTATCGACCAGACCGGTTGGAGCAATAGTAGATGGGGTATTATTGACGTTGTATATACTCGGCGCAGCTTGAACCTGCCTGATTACGAATGTGAAATTGAAAGTGAGCTCGTCGTCATTCGATAAGCGCAGCAGGAAGGATGGCGGACCGCCAGCGAGACTTGATTCGGGATCCTGAGCGTAGAATCAGCATGAGAACTCTTCTTCGAAGCTGGAGTGACGCACGAGTATGTAGTCAATCACACTGTCGTCCCCGAGCTCCCGTTTTGCGGAATATCTTGACGCGGGGAAGGCGTTCGGTGTGATATGCAGGAGCGTGCGGCCGCGGCCGTTTGTAATGCTCAGAGCAGCAACGGAAACTGCCTCGAATCAGCATAGGATCGTGCAGAGCTAAGAAAGGATACATACAGCGATTTTGGTCGCGGAGGAAAAGAGTATTTTCCTCAGGCCTGCTGTTGACGGCCCCCATACCCGCTACCAAGTGCTGTAGCCAGCTTGACAGGCAGCGTGCGAGAGCGCTTTCGGCGTGCCTCGAGACACGTCGCAAAGGTTGCAGACGGGCGCGGGCATATGGCCCCCCACAAAGGAGGGAGAGGAGAGGAAGGTCGCTACGGGTTGGGCGCGGTGTCGGTCTTCAGGGTAGGGCGCGGGCGGACAGGCAATATGGCGTGCCAGAGCGCCGGGCAGACTCCACGGTATGGCGGGGGGCAGCGGGGGCGTCGCTTGTATGTGTTGCTGTTGCGCGGGCGGCGGCGCGCCGAGTATGCTGCTGGGCCTTGGGGATAAAGCTTTCGGCGATAATACTGGTCTGCGCGGGGCGACAGGATGGGCTGTGCACGTTGCTGGGAGGTGGTGTGGAGTGGGTGTACAAACACCACGGCATGCCACCCTCTCGAGCCCGCTAGTCCATGTACAAGACTGTCGATCAGGTGGAAGCGACGAAGCACTCGCACACCACAACACGAGCCAAATGACAGAGATGTGCAGTAGAAGAGGCTTACGGCGAGAAGATCACTCGCGCTCCAGGCTGCAACATGTCGAGTCTTTCAAGAGAGCGGACGTGGTGCCACAGCTTCGCCCCAACTTCAAAGGTAACCACATCGATTCCTCGGACTGCTAGATAGCACGTACGAGCCCTCGAGCTCTGCTTCACGAGCTGTACAATGACAAGTGGACCTGTCTTCGCAGTAACACGACCAAGCAGAGCGTGCTGATCGCCACCATGTGCGGGATACGAAGACGATGTCTACGATGCGTGCCCCTCGCCGGCTCCACCAGATCCTGGGCAGATGCAGGCACCGCATAGACGCAGG
Source organism: Paraconiothyrium brasiliense (assembly GCA_025388405.1). Taxonomy (NCBI): domain Eukaryota; kingdom Fungi; phylum Ascomycota; class Dothideomycetes; order Pleosporales; family Didymosphaeriaceae; genus Paraconiothyrium; species Paraconiothyrium brasiliense. Next base: position 276,197 of record JANBXC010000010.1, on the reverse strand, counting down.
AACAGGCACATTACGGGCAAACATGACCGTGGCCTACAGCACGAAGCTAAGCGCAGCCAACACTCCCACGAGCATGACCGTGGACCCGTGGACCCGACATGAGCGAGACCCGTGGACATGTGACAGTCACGTGGTACCGTAAGGCCCGGGCCCGGGCTCCAGGTCTCAAGCGCTGCAGGGCCTGTGGAGATGCCTCGGATCTTCCTCGGTCTCCGCTGATGCAGCAACTATCATCAACCATCTGGTCGCCAGTGCCATCCCGTTCATCCTGCACTTACACAATGGCTGCACTCCGCATACCGATGCTGCGACACCTCGTCCGCCAGCCACTCGCCAGCCTTCGAACTTGCCAACGCCGCTGGGCACGCGTGCAGGATGTCCGCTTTCTCGCTACGCACGGCGCCCAAGAGCGCATACTCGCAAAATACAAGGACAAGCTCGAGTCAAAGGCGAAAGAGGAGGGGCTCAATGGTGTCTCCGAGCTCAAGAAAGCCTACAAGGACAAGATTGAGGAGCTCAGGAAACAAGCCTCCGTTCCAGGGGCCACCGCACCCTTGACACCTCCGCCATCTCCGCAACCCTCGTCCTCCAGCACATCACCCGCGCCGACGTCGCCCTGGCCCGCACCACCGCCCCCACCAACACCCCAGTCGGCCTCTCCAACTACGTCGAAACCACCCCCCGGCGTCAAAACCCTCGACTCGTTTCTCGCCCTCGACAAGATAGCTTCCCTGCCTGCCAAAGAAGTCCAAGTCCTTTGGCGCCTCCGCCACGCCTCCAATGCCCAATCCGTACACTTCTCCCTCCCATCCTCGACCTTTACCGCGCTTCTTGAGACCGCAAAGCAACACCCTTCCTTCGTATTGCCTTTACCCCGCGAAGTCCCAACCGATCAATTGCCCGATGCCGACGTCAATGCGACGCAATCGCAAACAGCCGCCGAGTTACACTACCTTCAGTTCGCGCACCCACATGCAAACACGACGACGCTACTGTTTACAAGCTTGGCAGAATATAAGCTGAGAGGGGAGTTTGCGTCGCCACATACCACTATCACATTCCACTCTGAGCTCGCAGACTCGCATGACCTGGTACTGGGCCAAGGCACCGTTGTCGAGGGCCGAGGTGTTACCGTAGACGAAGCACGCTTTCTCGTGATGTGTATGCAGAAGTTCTACGTTGTCAGTGAAGAGGGCAAAAGCAGGAGCGAGCTGCTGGAAATGTTTACAAGAGGGGATGGGGGATTTAGAGTAGAGCGACTGCTCGAGGAGGCGGAGAAAATCGTATAAATGTATAGCTGAAAAGGGAGTATGGCAGATATACTACACTGTGTACGAAATTTTGTAGATTACCTAGGTAGACATGAGATGTACAACACCGAAACAAGAGAGAAAGACTCAATCGAGAGCCATGTAGACAGGTTAGCGACAAGTTTGAAGACCAAGATTGCCCCGAACGAAGGTTCAAGCCCCGGCTAGGAGTGAAGGCCGACACCTATGTTGCGCTGGGTAGTCAGGACGGCTGGTCTTCTGCCCCAGGGAGCTCTTATGACCACCAGCCCATATGAGTCATATAAGACCCGGGGTAGACAGAGCACTGAACCGTGAAGAAAGTGGGATGAAGTAGTGACGAGAGCAGAACTCTCTTCGTCGTCGTCCCCAGTAGCGATAGACCGGAGCGGCCTGCGTTACGCTACACCGGTGTACCGACAAGAGCTTGACTAAAAGAAACGGCTATTACCAGGTCATTCGCATTTCTTATGCCGAAGATAGACTACTAAGGAAGGTTTGACTACCTCGCCTGACCGTAGATGTGGGCATCTAGGTCACGGTCTGTGCTTTGATGTAGCACTGTCTTCCGTAGATAACTTTGATCATTGATCGGCGTTCACATGATTTTTGCGTTAATATCGCTCGGAATAACTTTGAGTTCTCATGTCTCTCCTAATGCGCTATAGATTTGGTTCCGCAGCCATGTATCGCATAGAGCGATATGTAGAGGTGGTTGTGGTTCATTGCCGGAATGCCTGTCGTCTGGAGATCACTGCCTTGTCTGAGCGTCAATTTGCTGCTGTAAATGCTGCTGTGAGTGTCAGGATCAACTACCCTTCAACGTGACGAGGGCCAACCCAACTCACCTGACAACTCTCTCTCAACGCTTCGGGTAAGCTAACCCGCGGGTTGTAGCCAAGCACACGTCTCGCCTTTGATATATTTACATATCGTGTCTTTGTTGCATCTAATATGACCCCGCGACTGAATGTTCCCTTCACGCCGGTAAGCCAGCTCACCCATTCCGAGCCCCATCCCATCCACCATGCCAAATCCTCTGGAATACGAAGTTGGAATCGTGGATAGTGGCCGAATTCTTTCCACACAGCGAGACACAGGTCCCGCACGGTAATCGGCTCGCCGTTAGTGATGAAAAAGGCTTCTCCAGCCGCAGTTCCTAGGCTGAGGAGATTCTGCAAGGCGAGAATATGTGCATCCGCAACGTTAGAAACATAGACGTAATCTTGCAAATTGGTACCCGAGCCGAGAACGAACGGGGTTTCACCATTGGCAATCAGACCGTGGATCGTAGGAATGGTGACTGGGTCCCGCGGACCGAAAATAGGTGCTGATCGCAGAGCACAGGTCCGGAAGCTGGGCGTGTTCGAAGCTAGGACAAGCCTCTCGGCCATTGTCTGCGAATTAAATAATGAGTAAAGCACAAGAAAGGTTCTTTAAGATTTGGGGACGGAAGATCAAATACAAGGTACAACCCCTTTGTAAGCAAGGTTACGGAGCCAATATGAGGAGCGTGGCATACCTTAGATTGTCCATATAATGTGGTTGCTCTTCCAGTGCTCCACGTTTCGTCGGCGTTCATAAAGTTTTCCTCAAGCTGGTCTAACAGTACTGTCACGCTACTTGTATACACAAATGCCTTCACCCCACATTCCTGGCTTGCTTCTATCACATTTTTAGTCCCATCTACGTTGACCGCAAACACTGCATCTTTTCCCTCCATACTGTACCGGGCTGCTCCAAGTAGGTTGACGGCGACCGTGTGTAACTACAAAGGGAACAGTATTAGTATGATTTCTACGAAGAGAAGACCGCCACCGAAAGCCATCTGCTGAAGTCTGAGATTTTCAAACTTAGATGCGCAGTTGGAAGCGTTCGAACAACCGCGACAGCGAAGCGATTTGGTACCAGGGCGTTACGCACAACGACAGTGGGCTGCGCTTTCTTGAACACTTCCCGGAGCTCTCCCAATTTCAAGATATCACATCGCACGTAGGTGACACCTGAGTATGATGACGTCCCGAGAGATGGCGGGTTGATGTCCAGAGCGGTGATGGCAAAACCGTTCGCTTCTACGAGCGCTTTGACGATCTCCGACCCCAGGAAGCCGGTTCCGCCTGTAACGAGAACCCTCGTGGATGCCATGATTTGTTATTGATGTAGGATGAATGTCAGGCGCAAGAGCTCTCGAGTATCATCAAGCCCAAGACTTCCCGACAATCTCAAATAGTCTGCTTCTTGTTGCGTAGGTTGATGGATGATTTAGACGTGAGCGTTTCGATGATGCAGGAGCGATCGGAGAAGTACTCAGTGAAAGAGCCTAGCCGAATTGAGCTTAAGTCCTCGGTTCATACACTAGTGTAGTGTGAGCTGCAAATGAACCAGAGGTACGAAGGAATACACGGAATAGGCTGGCTCAACATTTGAACACTTGTCCAGGCGGGATACATAACGCACGTGCCTCGTCTTCGACAAGAGATTTGGACGGGTTCTTATGTGAGAGGAATAGACCCTCCCAGCAGATTCGGCAAGGCCATGAGCGTTTCTTGCACCCAGTATCACGCCTAAAATGAAGATTAACGAGCACACAGGTATCCATCATCGTTCTATTGAATGAATATGCAGCTAACAATTACAGCACTTCTCACGCCCAGGATCCTCCTAGTTCCATACTCCTCTCACCATGTTCCTACCTACCACAACTGGATGCAAAACCCCGATCTCCAGGCCGCGACGGCCTCGGAGCCCCTCAGTCTACAAGAAGAATACGCCATGCAACAATCTTGGCGCACAGATGCTGACAAGCTCACTTTTATCGTTTGCGCCCCGCCACCGATAGTGCCTGAACACATCACTGCCGAGAAAGAGGACGCATCACAGGGTATGATTGGTGACGTGAATCTGTTCTTGAGTCTTGACGACGAGGGCGAAGGACATGAAGACGACAAAGAAGTGCAGAAGCTGATCGGCGAAATCGAAATCATGATTGCAGAGAGAGCGCAACAGGGGAAAGGTATGGGCAGGGAGATTCTTCTAGCGTTTATGTGGTATATCCTGCAGTCACATACGCTCAGCATGGACGAGTATCATAGTACCAACCCCAATGGGAAGAAGAGCAGCTGCTTGAACTGCTTGCGCGCCAAGGTTGACAAACATAATGTGCGAAGCACGAAGCTTTTCGAAGGCGTGGGTTTCAAAAAAGTGAACGAGACACCAAACTACTTTGGGGAATTGGAGCTGCGATGGACGATCTGTGCCGACTCACTCAAGGATGTTGAGACACGGCTCGATGTAACTCCCCAGGTACTAGCGTTTAAGTCATGAAGCAGGAATAATTATCTGCTACGTAGATATCGTTATTGTACACGACAGCCTTGTTCTATGAAGTGTGCCGGCCATTGTGTGTAGACCGGCAATCCTGAAGAATCGAGCCTTCTACAACTTCTGATATTCCAGCTTGCCCTCCAACTTCTTCGATTCGGCCATCTTGCGTACAGCTTTATTGAAATCGTCCTGGTTGATAGCATCCCGGTAATCCTTGATCGCAAACAGACCACTACAACACATTAGCTTGTAAACAAGATCACAGTGGGTGAACTTACGCTTCGGTGACCACGTTTCGCAGATCAGCCCCGTTGAACTGATCGCTCATCTTGACAATGCTCTCGAAGTCGATTTCTCCCTCAGTTTGCACCCCGCTTGCGTGGATCTTTAGAATCTCTAAGCGACCAACCTCGTTTGGCAAGGGTATCTCTATCTTCCTATCTAGACGTCCTGCACGTAACAAGGCAGGGTCAAGCGTATCCGGTCGATTCGTCGCCATGATGATTTTGGTCTGTCCAAGATAATCGAAACCGTCCAGCTGGTTGAGCAGCTCCATGAGCGTTCGCTGAATCTCTCGATCTGCTGAAGTACCCTCCGAGAATCTCCGGCCACCGATAGCGTCGATTTCGTCCATGAAGATGATGCAGGGCTCATGTTCCTTTGCGTAACCGAACATCTCACGAATCAAGCGCGCCGACTCGCCGATGTACTTGTCGACGATCGCCGAAGACACAACCTTCAGGAAGTTGGTCTCCAGGCTGCTTGCCACTGCTCGCGCCAGCAACGTCTTTCCAGTTCCGGGTGGACCGTACAGCAGCACACCTTTGGGGGGTTTGATGCCTACTCGCAGGAACAGCTCAGGATTCTTCAAGGGTAGCTCAATGACCTCCCGAAGCTCTCGGATCTGCTCGTTCAATCCACCGATGCCGCCGAAGCTCACTTGTCCGGGGTCTTCCAGCGACATGTTGTAGACGAGAGGGTCGACTTCGCGGGGTAGCATGCGCATGATAGTGAGTGTGGTCATGTCGAGCGCGACTCGCGTTCCTTGCTTCAGCTTCAGCTTGTCGACTTTGGACCGACAACCGACAACGTATCGTGGACCTGAAGACGCCTTGACAATAACTAGCGCGGGTCAGCATCGTGCTTCTACAATATTGTCTCTAGGAGTCCGGTGACGTACATCTCTCCTCGTCCAGCTGCTTGAGAACTTCGCCTATTATCTGTCCTACGCTCTGCAGTGCCTTGATGTTCTCCTCTGATACGTCGAAGTCGTGTTGGAGGCCCTTGATCTCTAACCGCAGCGCCTTCAGCTTCGCCTCCCACTCCCTCGACTCCAACAGCTTTCCCTTGTACTCTTCGAGAGCGTGGTCACGCGCGGGATCATTGGTGCCGCTCATTGTGAGAGATATGCTGTTGCGCAGGAGGTGGAGGAATTCCCCGACAGACGGCGAAGGTGCGTAAACAGTGGGGTGTGCCGCGGCGAGATACACGGGGTGGCCGTGCCGAAGGTATCTCTAGATTCACAGAAAGTCGTCAGGTGTGATGGGAGGGTTAGAGATGGCGATAGGCTGTGGTGGGGAGGTTGACGGGGAAGCTTCGATGAGCGAACTGGCGAGCACGAAGCACGGCCGATGAGGCAAGCACGGCGCACGGACCAACCTGTCCGCGCCCCGATTTTAAACTTTTTGGCCCTACTAAACCTTCTCTTGACCCTCGAGGGCACACGACACAGCAATGTCCTCGTTCTTCACCGTTCCTAATTCGCAACGGAAAAGGAAGCGATCCGAAGCTGCTTCTGCGGATCACCAAAAGCGCAGCGCAGCTTCTGCAATTTCACAAGCCGATAGAGCGCCCCGCCGCAGCGAGCGAGACGAGTCGATATCCGGAAGTGACGAGGACTCAGAGGGCGAGCGCGATGCCGGTTTCTTCGAGGAGCCTGAAGAATCAGAGACGTCGGAAGACGAGAACGAGACGGCAGCCGCAAAGCGACTAAGACTTGCAGAACGGTACCTTGAAAACATCCGCAATGAAGTTGAGGAAGACGGAGGCTTCGACGCAGCGGACATTGATCGCGATCTGATTGCTGAGAGACTGAAGGAAGACGTTGCAGAAACAAAGGGCAAAATATACAGGAATATTGCGGACGAGCTGGATTTTGAACAGGCATCACATGTTTCCAGCAAGTCAGGCCTACAGAAGGCGGTCACCGGATGCGCGCTTCGTTTGCCATATGCATGGACCGTCAGCAAAGATTTAGTTGTCGAAAAGTGGGAAATCGCGGATCCCTCAGTCTACAACGCGCGGGAACCAAATCAGCCAACGAACATCGCTCGACGACGTACGCCTAAGCGACTCCTCTGGAGAAAGGGAAATAAGAACATGAAAGGTGACAAGGACTACCTGGGTCATACTGGCGAGATAATATCGATTGCTGTATCGGACTCGGGGCGCTTTTTGGCTACGGGAGACAAGCACGCTCGCCTTATTATATGGGACGCGGAGAACCTTACGCCGCGAAAATTGTTTACACGGCACCGCGATGCTGTTACTGCATTGTCCTTTAGACGAGGCACAGAACAGCTCTTTTCGGGAGGTGCAGATCGTGCGGTACTGGTCTGGGCTGCCGCAGAGTCTGCCTACATAGAAACATTACACGGACATGAAGATGCTGTTATCGGCGTAGCAGGCGGATTGGAGGTTAATCAAGAAACCTGCATCAGTGTCGGCTCAAGAGATCGGTCCGCAAGGCTATGGAAGGTGGTAGAGGAGAACCAACTAGTGTTCAGAAGCGGCACAAATACCCGACAAAAGGGGTTGGACAAACTCCGCAAAGGTCGCTTTGGGGGCACAGCGAATGACGGAACAACTACCAATGGCGACATGCAACGGGACGACAATGAAATCGTGTATGCCGAAGGCTCCGTGGACTGTGTCGCTCTTCTTGATGCAGGGCTCTTCGTCACGGGCTCGGACAATGGAGCTCTCTCGTTGTGGTCAGTGAACAGGAAAAAACCTCTGCAAACTATTCCTCTTGCACACGGGAGAGACCCACCACTTCCGCCAGATGCCATGTCGGCAAACAGCGATGCTCGATCATCTGCCAGACCCGGGCCAACGTTACCGAGATACATAACCGCACTTGCAACAGTACCGTTTGCAGACCTCATCCTCACAGGCAGTTGGGATGGCTGGATAAGAGCGTGGCGCGTTGGAACTGATAAACGCAGCATAGAGCCCATTGGAAAGGTTGGCCGTGTACCTCAAAAAGACGTAGATTGCATGACTGTAGATGGACATTCAAGCGACGACATGAGCCTAATGCGAGGCATAGTGAATGGACTTTCTGTGCAGGAGAGGGGTGAACGTGGGAAGGATGGGCTTTGCGTGGTCGCTGCAGTTGGCAAGGAGCTCAGGTTGGCCCGATGGATGGTCGGTACGGCACCGAACAGCCTGCATATCTTTGAGGTGTCAAGGAAAACCCTTGAAAATGGCATCCATGATGTACCGCCAGCTAAAGAGGATTAGTCGTCGTCGAACATATTCAGCACGACCACCATGAATGATACCACTTTCTTGTACAAAGACTTTCATATGATACAAACTCCGAGAACGCCACTCCACCCAAATGTATCTATTGTTTGGGCACTGTGCAGCCATCAAATTGGAACGAGGTCATTGTCAAACTACTTTGAGTGAGTGTAGCAAAAGCTGGGTAAATGTTGCATTGCGATTTGGCCCTAGATGTACAACACCGTACCTGTCTTATTGATGCTTGCGCTCTGATAATGAGGCACGAGGGATGAGTGAGTAGACCAGCGCCAAAGTAACAAGCATATGCAAGGTGTTCAAGTGTCTTCAAGTCAGAAATAGCGTTCGCTAGTCAACTGTAGTAGCTATTCAATCCCTTATCTTAAAAGCAAATGCGCTGCTATATCTGTGCCTTACAAAAGTTCTGCCTCCACCCTTCTGTAGTACTGTAATAAATCTTATATTTTCAGCTAATCTGTGTACTATAAAATATTGTTAATAGGTTAGGATCTCTCAAACCTGTACTTTCTGGGCCTGGTAGACGTTGAAATAGTGCACCAAGCCGTTAAGGTTAGCTTACTAAGGCGATAAGGCTATTATTTAACATCCTATAGTACACAGATTGGCTGAAGATATAAGATTCATTGCTTAGTACCGCGGAAGGGTGGAGGCAGAACTTTTGTCAGGCACAATTAATATTTGAAGATCTACAAGCTAAGCATATTACGGGCAGGTGTTCAGTACACGTCATCTCAATGGTGGAAAGCGATGGCATGGGGAGTCTGGGATCGCCTCTGACCCGATATATAAGAATGGTGGTAAAGGATGCGACTATAAAGATACTATAGGTAGTGATTGAGAAACATATCAATTAGGAAACACGATTTACTGTACGAATCAGATATCAGGAATAGGTATACCATATATACGCAGAGGGACGAAAAGTTCTATATATGTTGAAGTGAAAGCGTACGATAGTCTTGGCATTTCATCTAGCGCGCGTTTAAACCTGGGATGTTTCGTTAGCCGCGACGTTCGAGCCAACGATCTGCTGCCGCGCTTTCGCAAAAGTACGCACACCATCTTGTGATGGCCTCCAGATACGAAAACATGGCGGCGCTAGCTGTTCAAGCTGACAAGCGAATGCTATCACCCTCGGTCAAAAGATCGCGTAACGAAATGGAAGCTGCAGACCGTATGACGACAAAAGCTGCGAGCAATACAGAGGATGGTATGGTAACACTGTACACTTGGGCGCAGTCATAGCTTATAATATTACAGATGAGACGTCCTCGGACGATGACTTTGGACCTACGCTCCCTTCGTCGGCCCCTAAGAAGAAAAAGCGCAAGCTACCCTATGAGAAACTCTACGTCGCAGCCTTACCAACCTCGAGCCGCTACTTCAAGTCACTGATGCACCGCGAACAACTATGCTATACAACTTTCACACCATTCACCGACTTCCTCATCACAAGTTCGATCGATGGCGTTGTCAAGTTCTGGAAGAAGGATTTCGGAGGGGTCGAGTTTGTGAAAGAGTTCCGGGCCCACGATGGCGAGATACGGTCTGTAAGCGTCAGCGCGGACGGTCGCAGCTTTGCAACCTGCGGAACGGATAAGTCGGTTAAGATATTCGATGTGGTTACATTCGACCTGCTGGCCATGTTGAGCTTGGATTACACACCAAAGGCTGTCTGCTGGGTGCATGGAAGGGGCGCATCAATCCCCCAGCTTGCTGTATCTTCCGAAGAGAATTCCTGGATACGTATTTACGACGGAAGAGGAGAACATTTGGAGCCGTTGCATACATTGAAAAGCGTACATAGAGCGCCTGTCGCTCTGATGATCTATAACAGCCAATTTGACTGCGTGGTGTCCGCCGACCAGGGCGGCATGGTAGAGTACTGGCAGCCGAGCGGCAACTTCGAAAAACCGGATAATGTCTTCTCGATGAAAAGTTCCACGAACTTATTTGAGTTCAAGAAGGCAAAATCCGTGCCCGTGTCACTCACTGTGTCACCCACTGGTAAACAATTTGCCGCACTCTCGTTTCCGGACCGCAAGATACGTATCTTCGACTTCGAAACAGGAAAACTCCATCGGACATATGACGAATCGATCCAGACTATACAAGAGATGCAACAAGCCGGGACCGCCGTGCAACATCTTGAAGACATTGAGTTCGGCCGAAGACTTGGTATAGAGCGTGATCTGGACCAGCCTTCCGTGCGATCCCGTATGAATGTTGTCTTTGACGAGACTGGCCATTTTATCTTATACGGCTCAATGTACGGCGTCAAAGTTCTCAACACCATAACCAATCGCATTGTGAAGCTTTACGGGCAAGAAGAACCATTTCGGCCACTGTGGTTATCTTTATACCAAGGCCAGCCCGAGAAGAAGGGTGTAGTCACTGTGGAAATGGCAGCCAGCGAGAATCCCCTGCTACAAGAAGCTGAAGCCCGCGATGCGATGCTGGCTTCTACGGGCTCAGGGAAGGTTCGCTTTTACATGTTTACGAACGATAACACTATAGCCAAGTCTGAGCGGGATGTGCAGAACGAAAAGCCTCGCAACGCCGGCTCGTTGAAGAGAGCGCCAGAGAAAATGGCGGTCACAGGGACATCAGCAGTCATACATACTACATACGGCGACATAACGGTACGTCTCTTCCCGGAAGCCGCACCCAAGGCTGTGGAAAATTTCGTGACGCACGCGAAGAACGGATACTACAATAACGTTATCTTCCACCGTGTAATCCGTAAGTTTATGATCCAAACCGGTGACCCGCTCGGTGACGGTACGGGTGGTGAGTCCATCTGGGGTCGTGAGTTCCAAGACGAATTCTCTAGCCTGAGCCACGATAAGCCGTACACACTCAGCATGGCCAATGCAGGTCCGAACACGAACGGTTCACAGTTTTTCATCACCACGGAGAAGACGGTATGTTGTGTTTCTTACTATGTGAGTAGGATGTTGCTGATAACTAGTAGCCATGGCTGGATAACAAGCATACGATTTTTGGGCGTGCCGTGCAGGGGCTAGATGTGGTACACAAGATTGAGAATACGAAGACGTATAAGGAGAAGCCAGAGGACGATATCAAGATCATTAGTATCTCGATTTCGTAGGGCCTGTATTCCTACATCCTCGACCAACAATATGATGACGGATGCAACCTTAGCGAGGGATCTGACTTCATGACGGCTACCTTTCCATGAAGCCGTGTTATGGGCGTACTATGTCCTAAATACTCAATCGCTGATACGATCCAAATGGGTCTAAGTTATAATGCATCTGAGGGGGCGTCGAAGCCTTACGGTCAGACTGACTTGAGGCGTGACATTATTTTAGGATAACGAGTTATGACTCTCGCTTCTGCAGGGGCTGATTGGTATGGGTATTACTCATCGGAATTAGAATTAGCCCCCTGACCGCACATCACTCTACACTTTGTACGGCACACGAATTGCCCACCCTGTCCCGTCGTGGACACTACATCTACAATAAATTGGTACAGTGTTTCCTGTCCTACCTCTACTTGCAATGTGCATGTCGCAGCTTATTTTCAAGCACTTTATAGTGAGCTTCCGACCGAGCCCAGTCTCCCAAAGAATCACGGAGGAGAGACTTCTTCATATTTGCAACCACTAATAAAGCCTTTTTCGATGACCTCATCTGCAACATACTATGATGAAAAACCACGATCCTTAGCCCAAGCCATGAGGGCGAACAGCAGAACATTCCGGTGTTGCTTGCCAAAAACTTTACGGCGTGCCGCTTCGACTAAACTGCTGGTCTTGTATCCACCATTCCTTCGTTTTTTACGGACGCACTAGCACTCCAATGCCAGCGTCTAGAAACGTTGTGAAGGAAGAGGAATGGTTTCAGTGGGTGCGTAATGTTGCAGGATGAGAAGACGAAGTACCGGTGAGACAACGTTTGGGTGAGCAGGTTGCAAGCGATATTCACCACGAATACCCTTCAGCCTGGGGACGCCGCCTTCCTCAGTCTCCCCTCTTCGGCCCCTGTTTTTGTTTTATCCGCATTAATAGGTTGTTCTGTCAGCCCACATGTATCGAGCCCCTTCAAAATTGAGATACAAGAGACAGTCTCTCGTCAGGGATGCAATTTTCGATTTGGATTTGGGCCATTTGAGAGTCTTGAAATCTCTACAAACCGCGTTCAAGTGTATGTGCGACCCGTCTTTGGCGTCGTTGGGTAGGATCGGCGAGGACAACGCAGCAAACGTTGAAAAGTGTGCTATGAAGAAGGATGGGGTGCGCATAGGATGATGCGCCGCCCTGCAAAATGCAGATATGTATGAATTCCGCTCATGTGTTGATTTTCTCTTCTATATGGCTCTGACTGTATTGCGACATTTTTGTGATTGCGTTCAACGCTAAACTTCTGCTATCGTGATGCATCGTAGTACCGCGACAGGGTCAAATGTAGACCTCCATGATGTGACCTAACAAAAAGAACACGAACACAGATTGTACATGGGTCTTGGAATTAGTGCTGTGCTTCTAATGTTGTCGGCTCATTCCGTATCCAGTCATCATGTCATAAGCTGTCCTTCTTGAGCTCGATGCCCGCCAAAAATGCTCAGATTGCTATCGTCAAGGCTCGACTGCTCCCCGAATCCTCGATGAACTCTCTCCGCCTCCGAGTTCTGTATTCTGCACCAACTTTTTCGAGTCACGCCGTCCGAAGAGTTCTCATGGAGTCGTGAATCTGCCGCTGTGGTTGTTTTCTAATCCTTAAGCGGTTCGAGAATGTTACCGCTGCAGCAATATTAATCCATGTAACACGCTGTATTGACATATTATGACTTACGCAACAATGTTTGCCCAGCCAATAAGACGCCAGTGCTTCTCGATACGTCTTGACAGGGCAACCTTCTCGCCAATCTCTGTACATGCCGGGGAGGTGAGAGAAAGACGAGCAGCATCAGCCCTCACGGCGATGACCTTTGCACCCGTGGCAGTAGAGCCAATGTTCACCATCTAAAACTCGTCAGTCTAGTCTTTGTGAAGCTTCGACCAAGGAGAAACCTACCAATACTTCGTTTTTGGCCAGCTTTGCAACCTTTGCTTGTTTGCCATCGGCAGTCTTGACACCAAGCAATCTTCTAAGTAGGAAGTAGTTGACCTCAATCTCGGTGTAAATATTTGGGAGATGGCCGCGAAGGCCCAACACGAAGCCGACCAAGCGATCAGCTCGGCAAAGCGTGGGATCAACCCGGGTTCCAACACCTGCCTGTTGTTAGACCAATTGTTCGTAGATGACGAGAGTTAGCATACCAATGAGACCACCAGGCACTGCGAACTTTAGATCATTGTGTTCCGCGAACAGTGACACGACCCTAGAGAAGATAGGCTTGCACTGTATCTTCCCGGCGCTGTCCTTGGAAACAATACCAGGCCTGATCTCGATCTCGTCACCAAGCTTCAATACACCGGTGAGGATACTGCCACCAGCAACACCACCCTTCAATTCGTCGATCTCGGCGCCGGGCTTGTTCACGTCGAATGATCGGATGACGATCATATGCGGCTTCGCGCTGAAGTCTCGCACCGGCACGGGAATCTTAGTAATGAGATGCTCGTTGATAGCGTCGATGTTAAACTTGAGCTGGGCGGATATAGGGATGATAGGCGAGCCATCGGCAACTGTACCTCGGATGAACTTCAAGATTGAGTCGTAATGTGCCGCAGCATTGTCTTCCCGCATCAGATCCACCTTGTTCTGGAGAATGATGATGTGATTGAGCTTCATGATCTCGATGGCAGCAAGATGCTCGCTGGTTTGTGGTTGCGGACACGTCTCATTTCCGGCAATGAGAAGTAGAGCAGCGTCCATGACAGCAGCTCCGGATAACATGGTGCTCATGAGAATGTCGTGGCCGGGACAGTCCACGAAAGAGACATGGCGCTTCAGCCTGTACTTGCCGCCGCAGCCTTCGCGTTCGCATGGAGGATCCACCTCCTTCTCGCTCTTATACGACCGGTAGCATGTGGGCCGCGGACACTCGGGGTTGTCGCACTGGTAGATTTTGGCGTTGGCGTAGCCAAGCTTGATGGTGATGTTGCGCTCGAGCTCGTTCTTGAATCGCACAGTCTGCACGCCTGAGATGGCCTTTACCACAGTGCTCTTGCCGTGAGCGACGTGGCCAATGGTGCCGATGTTGATAGTGGCCTGGCGAGAAATGATTTCGGGCGACAGTGGGTTCAGAGTCGAGAAATCTATGGAGGAGGGCTCGGGCTGCTCGGGGAGCTCTGGGCGCTCAACGGGCGGGAGGACGTCCCGTTGTTTCTTGAGGGCGGACTTGGGTTTCGTCTCCTCCACCTCCTCGGGCTCGGACACGCTCTCGTCGTCGCGGTGATCATGCTCGGACTCGGAGTCCATGCTGGGTGGTTGGCGTGGAACTGGCCACGGGGAGGATATGCGAATGCGCTGGTGTGGAAGGTCTAAGCTCGTCGGACGGGGGACGAGGTGGGCAGCAAAGGCGACAGCAGGACGTGGGTGCAGCTTAGGCGGGGAGTCGACGTTCGAAATGCCCACGCAAAGGCGAAAATGCCCACCAGCCCACCATGAGTCAATTATTAACGCGATCGGGACTAGCGCTGGCTCAAAGAATCGCTTCAAAAACTGTGCGTCCGGCCGCTGCTCCTCTCCTCCATGAACAACGCAAATTCTATCACACTCACTTCAAAGCATTTTCGGTTCGAGATACCCGCTGTCTACGGACAGTGCGAGGTTCCATGAGAACGAAAACCGTCCGTGTAGTGGAGAGCAGACTCGGCCGATCTTGGGTGCGGTTTCTTCCTGCTTTCGAGCCATGGGAGAGAGCGCAATGATCAGTCGTACATGTCCCAATCCCAGGTTCTTTTCGAAGACGTCACATGTGAACTTTGTCCTTCGCTCCGCGATGCTTCTCCAGTGCGGCAGTGGGTCGTGGCGAGTGTGTATGGTGTGTCGAATGTTCGGCTTGTCTCCTGGACAGAGCAGACATGGAACCGTAGCAGCCTGCATATCCAACGCCATGCACGTGTGCGATGCAGAGCCACAATGATGCCAGTGACGCCGTCGTGCATCGATGCAGCTTCGTACTCGCCAGAGCAGTTGCCGCCTGCTCGGCTGCGCCTGTGGACTCCAGCGACAGGGAAACAGGCGCAAGCTGCAGAGGCAAGAATAGGAGAAATAGCTGATTTGCTCCCACAACTTTTGCCGACTGTAGATTGTCAACCCACCTCCATCGTCTCCGCTCTTCCGCCGCGTCTTGCGTCCCTGGCTACACATCAAACACCGCCTGGACAACGTCTGAACATGTTCGCCCTCTGGTCAGCTGCGCGCGGCGGCCTCTCAGTCCAATCAGCGCCATGACAAAACCCCCGCGCTGAGCCGCGCTGGTCGATCCCTAAAGGCATCTCTACACGAAGTAGCACCCTAAGTACAGGTATAGGCTTATAGCGGTCCACAAACAAATTCTTAAGGGCTGGCACCTTTCAGCAGCGGTCTGCAGGTTCTCTTCTACCCCCTCCTCTCTGTACAAACAAAGGCGATCTACGACAGCCCTGCCACCCCGCACCGCACCCACGTACGACCACCCGCGCACCACTGTCCTTCAATTGATCATGGCCCCGGGCGCGGTTCAAAACGAGGCTCCGACGGTCGCCAATGGGACCGCCTTGAAGCCTACTGCGCGCGCTTTCCATCCTACGGGCACCCCAGATCCAACCAAGTACCATGCGGAGTCGTCCGACGCCGCCATCGGTGCCGAGGCCAAGTTCGCTGCTCACAACTACCATCCCTTGCCAATTGGTGGGTACAGTAGCTGTACAATATTCGTGGATCAGCTAACAGTTGCGCAGTCTTCTCGCGTGCGAGCGGCTGTTTAGTGTGGGACCCCGAGGGCAAGCACTATCTAGACTTCCTCTCCGCCTACAGCGCCGTCAATCAGGGACATTGCCACCCCGAGCTTGTGAAAGCCTTGACCGAGCAAGCTTCACGCCTGACGCTCAGTAGTCGTGCCTTCTACAATGATGTTTTCCCACGTTTCGCTGAGTTCGTCACGCGAACGTTCGGCTTCGACATGGTGCTGCCGATGAACACCGGCGCAGAGGCCGTGGAGACCGCTGTGAAGATTGCACGCAAGTGGGGTTACAAAGTAAAAGGGATACCACAGAATGAGGCGCTGGTCTTCTCCGTGACCGAGAATTTCCACGGGCGCACATTTGCCGCCATATCAATGTCCAACGACCCCGAGTCGCGAGACAACTATGGCCCATATCTCCCTAATATTGGCAGCACCAACCCTTCCACAAACAAGCCTATCAGGTACAACAACGTCGATGACTTGCGGGAGGTCCTTGAAGAACATGGCGAGAAAACAGCCGCCTTCCTTGTCGAGCCAATCCAAGGAGAAGCTGGCATTGTGGTGCCAGATGACAGCTACCTGCGAGAAGTCAAGGCACTCTGCGAGAAGCACAACGTCCTCCTGATATGCGACGAGATACAAACTGGTATTGCGCGAACCGGCAAGATGTTATGCCTCGAGTGGAGCGGCATCAAGCCAGACCTTGTCCTGCTAGGCAAGGCAATCTCGGGAGGCATGTACCCTGTCTCGTGCGTTCTGGGATCCAAGGATGTCATGCTCATCGTCGAACCCGGTACTCACGGCTCAACTTACGGCGGCAACCCCCTAGGCTCCGCAGTCGCGATACGAGCACTCGAACTCATTCTGGAGGAGAACATGGTTGAGCGTGCTGAAACTCTAGGCAAGAAGTTCCGTGACGGATTACAGAAGCTCAACAACCCCATGATCACGACCATTCGCGGCAAGGGTCTGCTCAATGCGATTGTAATCGATGAAAAGAAGACGAATGGACATAGTGCGTGGGACCTATGTATGCTCTTCAAAGAGAAGGGATTACTAGTAAGAAGGGCCCTGAAGATCACACATGCGAAGATTTACAGAGCACTAACGCTGAAGGACAGGCTAAACCCACTCATCAGAACATCATTCGCCTTGCGCCGCCACTCGTCATCACGGAGCAAGAGATTGATTCTGCGCTTGCCATTATCAAGGAAGCAATGGAGGAGCTCCCGAAGCTCCAGGGTCAGAGAGAGCAGGAAGTTCTGCCACCGGGCGAGAAGAATGTACACATCGGCGTCGACAATTGAAGGCCTCCTACCTTACTCGCTAGCACTGAAAACGTCTTGGAGATTGCATTGTTTTGGAGAACACTACACGACGATGGACAGACTTTTCCACCGGAATGTAGCATGTGTACTCTTTTGGGCACCAGAAGTCGCATGGGGTGGGAACTCGATCGCATATGTGGGAGCGCGGGATGATGATTGTGGCTACATAAGCAGCGGACATTCAGCGAAACATTTTTTCGATGCTAGCTGTCAGACGGTAGAAATGTCACACCGCATTCCCAAAGCCACACTGTCTATTTGTGTGCACATGAGCTTAGCTGAAGCATCGTCTCAGACGATGGCATTGTGAAGCAACGCGCAAGACCTCATTGGCTGCTTGTCACATGTATGCTGACAAAACGGCCGTAGATGGGTGTGCTCGATGTCCGCGAAACGCCATGAAGGGGTACAATTCGGTGATCAGTCTCGGCAGGGAAGCTCAAATATATAAACAACACTCGTGCCTCTACCTCCACGATGGACCGCACCTATGACAACACACGTAAGCACTTTTCCATCCAGAATGGTCGAAGAGACGCATGGTGGCAGGCTCGGGGCCGACTCCAGACAACATGGTTTGCAATGGCTGTGAGTCAACGTCTCGATGACAGGGGTTTCAGGCAACCACGTTGTGAGCTCGATGGCTGCCTCCCAGCCGTCGATGAGTGACTGTTCGGGTTCGGAGACGGAGGCGGGGAAGAGGTGTTCGGTGGACGGTGGACCGAGGCCTGACGCTGTGTCCAGGGCGCTCGAGCATGAGCAGAGCAGCAGCAACCGGGCTCCGTCGCCGTCGAGCCAACGCGTGTCGAGGACTGCCTGGCCCATGATCAATCGATTGCACACGTCCGTCCGCCCAGGGGCCCCCTTCGCATCACGCCTCGCTCGCATCGGGAATCGGCGCGAAAGAGGCCCCGATGGACCATGACTTCGCAGACGCAAAACACTGCGCGAAGGGTGCAGCTTAGCAAGCCGCGTTGCGCCGCTGCTGATTGGCCGCTTTTATCTCCGTTTGGGCCGTGGATGGTTGCCTCTTGACCTCACCATTTTGCAAGCCTCCGAGGTATATGAATCTCGCGTCCCCGGGCATCGTAGCACGACAACCCCCGAGTTCTCGAGTCCCCATGGCGCCGCCTTGTTCCTGCGTAGCCGTGACCCTCTGACAAAGACCTGCCTCGCAACACTTCCACTTCGGAAATAAGCTTCTCTTCCCTTTGACTGAGACGCGCAGAGCGTCCGCAGCGCGCAATGTCTGGATCCGGGTCCTCATCTCTCAACGAGAAAGAGATGGACTGGCGGCTACAGGACCAGGAGGCAGCTGCGCAAAATCCTAAACAATACGAACCCATCGTCAGCGAACCTTTGGAGACGGCGGAAGTGGAGAAGAACCTGGACGCCCATGCCGACAAGCACAGCACCCGAGGGGGACCGCTTTCCAGGCTACAGAGCGCGCAGAGTGGTGTATCAGAGTGGAGCAGCCAACTATCCGATACAAAATCTTCTGCCAGCGGAAAGAAGAAATGGTACAAGAAGATCAATCCGCTCAAATGGGGCGAGAAACCGCGCGTTCCGGAGACCAGACTCCCATCGCGGGAGTATAGTGCCGGTTTTTTCAGCCGACTTACTTTCCAATGGATGGCCCCGCTCATGACAGTACGTATGGTGCGGATGATCGATGCTTCGGCTGCTAACGCGACGGTGTCTATAGGTTGGTTACAAGCGACCGCTCGAAAAGAACGACCTTTGGACCGTCAACCCCGATCGAAGCGCAGATGTAATGGTAGAGCGGCTTCAAGCATCTTTCAAGAGACGGAGAGAAGCAGGAGGCGAAAGACTGCTATTGGGTGCACTCTTCGACACGTTCAAATGGGAATTTCTACTAGGTGGTACTTGCCAGCTTCTTGCGAGCGTCATCCAGTCTGTTGCGCCGTTCGTCCTACGCTACCTGATCAATTTCGCACTCAAAGCGTATATTGCCCAACACTATGGCGGGCCTGCCCCTCCTATTGGTGAAGGTATCGGTCTAGTCATTGGCATCACGGCGATGCAGTTCTTTCAAAGTATGGCTACAAATCATTTCATGTACAGAGGTATGATGATTGGCGGTGAAGCAAGAGCTGTGCTTATATCCGTCATCTTCGACAAGGCTATGAAACTCTCCGGACGCGCGAAAGCTGGCGGCCAAGCCATACTGGAAAAGCCACCTCCTGATATAAAAGCAGGAAGCGAAGCAGAAAGAAAGTGGTATCACAAAATCCTCAAGAGGAAGCAGAAGGAACTCGCGCAAGGTCCGCAAGGAGTCTCGGGCGACGGCCAAGGCTGGGGAAATGGGAGAATTATCAATCTGATGTCGACGGACACCTATCGTGTCGACCAGGCCAGCGGTTTCTTCCACATGATTTGGTGTTCGCCCATTGCGATTCTGATCACAGTTGCTTTGCTGCTCATCAATCTGACGTACAGTGCCCTCCCGGGAATCGGTCTCCTCATCGTCACGATGCCGTTACTTGGACGTGCCGTGCGCTCTCTTTTCCGGCGGAGAATGGCTATAAATAAAATCACAGACCAGCGGATTAGCCTAACGCAGGAGATTTTGCAGGCTGTGCGATTCGTAAAGTATTTTGGGTGGGAGACAAGCTTTCTTGAGCGAGTGGATGCCATCCGAACGAAAGAGATCAAGGGCATCCAGATTCTGCTTGCCATTCGAAACGGCATCATGGCTGTAGGCATGTCGATGCCCGTCTTCGCCTCCATGCTTGCTTTCATCACCTACTCGTACGTTGCCCCCACCCCCGGCTGTCATACATCAGAAGTTCCAGTTCTTCGATATACCCTATGTTGTCCCCAAGGGGGGCACGAAACGGCGTCCGACTTGTGATCAAGCTATGTATCTACTCGCGCATTGACCTCAAGCTAATTTCGACCAGCCTCACCGATCATGGTCTCAATCCTGCGCCGATTTTCTCTTCGCTTGCTCTGTTCAACTCTCTCCGCATTCCGCTCAACTTTCTCCCTCTTGTGATTGGACAGGTCATTGATGCGAATGCGTCTGTCAAACGAATACAGGTACGTTGTGTTGTCATTAATATCTACAAGCCTTGCTTCACGAAGGCTTCTGTATTTCACAGATGTAAGCTTCGATATCATGCCTTCCCCTAGGATACATGATGCCAACGCAAACGATCTCCAGGCGTAGGCCCTTTGAGTGTGCTGATAATTGTTCAGGAGTTTTTGTTGGCGGAAGAAGCTCAAGAGGATACCGAGTGGAACTACGAGGCGAAAGAGGCTATCGTGATCAAGGATGCAGACTTTACGTGGGAGCGTCATCCCACGCGTGAAGATGAGGATGGTTCATCAGTGAAGACGGGATCTCCTGGCAAACAAGCGAAGAAGGATAAGAAAGACAAGAGAAAGAGCGTACAGTCTGTTGCGAGTAACGGGAGCGGCTCTGCCACTGATTCGGTACGTAATGATGAGGCCCGAAGTGGTCGTTTCATAAAGCCAACGGTCAAGAACTTCGGTACGACTATGCGTTGTGCCACCATCATGAACAACGTAAAGTACTGATAGCTCGACATATTCCTGTAAAATGTCTTCTTCCTCGGTCATCTACTTTTATCACTCGCACTGACGTAATACAGGGAGAAAAAGTGGTAGAAGAGGAACCCCCGTTTCAACTGAAGGATCTCGATCTCTCAATTGGGAGGAAGGAGCTGATCGCCGTAATAGGAGGCGTAGGCTCTGGAAAGAGTTCCTTCTTAGCAGCATTAGCAGGTGACATGCGACGAACCAAGGGCGAGGTCATGATTGGCGCATCACGTGCTTTCTGTCCCCAGTATGCCTGGATTCAGAACGCGACTGTTCGTGAGAATATCATCTTTGGAAAGGAGTTCCAGCACGATTGGTACAGCAAAGTAGTCGACGCGTGTGCCTTAAGACCAGATCTTGACATGCTTCCCAATCACGACAAAACTGAAATAGGGGAACGAGGCATTACCGTCTCTGGTGGTCAGAAACAGCGTATGAACATTGCGCGTGCCATCTACTTCGACGCAGACATTGTGTTGATGGATGATCCATTATCGGCAGTTGACGCGCATGTCGGTCGACACATCATGGATAACGCTATCTGTGGTCTTCTCCAAGACAAATGCCGCATCCTGGCTACACATCAACTTCATGTGCTCGATCGATGCGATAGGATTGTCTGGGTCGAAGAAGGTCGAATCCAGGCGGTGGACACGTTCCCCAATCTGATGGCAAACAACAAGGAATTCCAACAATTAATGACCATGACTGCAACCGAGGAGGCGAAGGAGGAGCAAGAACATGCTGTTGAAGACGAGATCGAAGACGAGAAGAAGATGGCCAAGAAGAAGAAAAAGAAGAAGCCTGCTGCCGCGTTGATGCAAGAGGAGGACCGAGCTACCAAGGCCGTGAATTGGGACGTCTGGCTGGCCTATCTCCGAGCTGGAGGTGGTTTATGGGTCGGCCCTGTCGTAGTGGTAGTTCTCATCCTGTCACAAGGTGCGAATATCGCAACGAGCTTATGGTTGTCATGGTGGACCTCTAATAAGTTCGGTTACAGCGAAGGTGCATACGTAGGTTCTCTCCGATTTATTTACGGTCATCTGCTAAGTCGTTTAGATTGGAGTATACGCTGCACTCGGTGTCTCTCAGGCTTTGCTCATGTTTGCATTTTCTATCGCCGTCTCTGTGTTTGGCACTGAGGCCGGCAAAGTTATGCTGCACCGCGCTATCCATCGCGTCCTCAGAGCTCCGATGTCCTTCTTCGACACAACACCTCTCGGACGTATTACGAACCGCTTCTCCAAAGACATTGATGTCATGGACAACACACTTACCGATGCGATTCGCATGTACTTCATGACTCTGGCCATGATTATTTCGGTCTTCATCCTCATCATCTCGTATTACTATTACTATGCCATAGCACTGGGTCCTCTCTTCCTCATCTTCATGTTCTCTGCTGCGTACTATCGAGCATCGGCTCGTGAGGTCAAGCGTCACGAGTCGGTCCTCCGCAGCAACGTCTTCGCACGCTTCAGCGAGGCGGTCATGGGCACGCCAACCATCCGTGCCTATGGCCTGGAACATCAATTTTCTCGTTCAGTGCGCGATGCAATTGACGACATGAACAGCGCATACTATCTTACATTTGCGAACCAGCGATGGCTTAGCGTTCGTCTCGATGTCATTGGCATCTTGCTCGTCTTCACCACGGGCATCTTGGTTGTTACTTCCCGATTCTCAGTCAATCCTAGCATTGCGGGGCTTGTACTTTCTTACATTCTTACGATTGTACAAATGATTCAGTTCACGGTGCGTCAACTCGCAGAGGTTGAGAACAACATGAACGCGACGGAACGAATACATCACTATGGCACCATGTTGGAGGAGGAGGCTCCCCTCACGATGGGTGAGGTCAGGAAGACGTGGCCAGAGCATGGCGAAATTGTATTCCATAACGTCGAGATGCGCTACAGAGACGGTCTACCGTTGGTGCTCAAAGGCCTCGATATGCACGTTGCTGCGGGCGAGCGCATCGGTGTGGTTGGACGCACTGGCGCCGGTAAGTCCAGCATCATGAGCACGTTGTTCCGTCTCACCGAACTGTCGGGAGGGTCTATCACCATTGATGGTGTTGATATCAGCACAATTGGTCTCCATGACTTGCGGTCCAAGCTCGCGATCATTCCTCAGGACCCGACGCTCTTCAAAGGCACCATCAGGTCCAACCTAGATCCGTTCAACGAGCACAGCGATCTCGAGCTCTGGGGTGCGCTACGGCAAGCAGACTTGGTCTCCAACGAGGCTTCCATGGACGACAAATCGGGGCGCATCCATCTTGACTCTGTCGTCGAGGAGGAAGGTCTCAACTTTTCGCTTGGTCAACGGCAGCTGATGGCGCTTGCACGCGCCCTTGTGCGCGGCTCGCAAATCATTGTTTGCGACGAGGCGACATCGTCGGTCGACTTCGAGACGGACCAAAAGATTCAAAAGACCATCGTCGACGGTTTCCGTGGCAAGACGCTACTGTGCATCGCGCACCGCTTGAAGACCATCATCGGGTACGACCGCATCTGCGTCATGGATGCCGGCGTTATTGCGGAGCTGGACAGGCCTATCAATCTATACGACCGGGGGGGTATTTTCAAGGGCATGTGTGATCGGAGCGGCATCCGGAGGGAGGATTTCTTCACGGCCTAAGTATGGATGGAATCGAGTTAGAAAATACGAGAAGGGCGAACAAAAGTTTGGGTCCTGTAGAGGTCGACTGTCCAAAATGCGGGAATCTAGCACTGTGATTCTTGGTAGCGCGCGGTGCTGGGGTATAGATTGGCGCATCGCATACAGGCGTTTGTTTTGGATAGCGGCGCAATACCTGTGTGCGGAAAGGGCAGGGCACGGGGCGGTCCTACATACAAGTATGGTGCGTAAATACAGCTAGTGTCACGAGCAAAGCTCCAGGTTCGACGGATGGGCAGACGGCAGCGTGAGAGCCACGGAGACGGCGTCGTATGGCGTTTACGACCAAGGCTCCGATACGAGTACGACTTTGGCGCGCGCCCGTGCAGTCTAGACCTGGGCCTCTTGGAGAGGCTCTCGGGAACGCGCAGGTCGGCGTGCCCATGCCCAGATGGCAGTGCGGCCGCAGCATGCGACGGCGGACTGGATAAAACAGACAAGCCGGCGCGAGCAGTGCGAGCGAGGGCATGGGCGAGCAGGCTGCGGCTTCACGCATGGCTCGCTTGAGGCGCCGCATCAATTGAAGAAGCATGCGTGGGCCGTATTTCATTGCGAGGGCCACTAGCGACGCCCGGGCCACAGCGCTGCTTGAGGCGGGAGGATCGCCTTTGGCTACGCCCGATTGGGGTCGCGAGCGTTGGCGCGACCCATATGTATTCACCCCTTCCCACGGCCGCGCCGGCCGATTCTCTCGCTGAAACCACTCGCTTTCTTGCAGCGCTTGTAGCTGATTGCTGGCCCAACGGCTCAAACGCACCTTCCTGCTACTGCTGAACACCCTCGAGCGCACCTGCCACACAAGCGCAGAGCGTTACGGCTTCTCCTGCCTGCCTACCACCTCCCGGGCACGCCCCAGACTCACACCTCGACCCGGCACCAGAGCTGCTCTGCAACTGCTCATTGCTGTCCTCAACCCCGCACTCACCGTGACATCTGTCGGCCCTCCAAACACTCCCTCCGCCAGCACACCACTCGACTTGGCAATGCTTGCAAACACAGAGAAGCCTGTGACCTTCGGCGCCACAATTGGAGGCCTGGACGCACCCCAGCAGACGCTCCGATCTGCACCTTCAAACGACTCCACCATGTCGACGACGGCCGCCAAGCAAGATATGGGCCTCGACTCATCGAATCCCTTCTCTGCCTTCTACAAGCACCCTGACGCTCGCCGCTCCATGGATGCCCCTTCCCAGACCAAGATGCACCTTGACGTCAACGTCTACGACCGCGACCTGGAGTCTGGAGTCCCCCTTTCGGCGGCTACGACGCAGCAGCCCAAGGTGTCAGTCGACGGACGCGTCAAAGAGTGCACAATGTGGCCGTCACGGCAGGCAATAATGGAGAAGAAGAAGCTCAGCCAGCGGGCAAAGGGCTGCAGCTTTTTCCACAGCCTGAGCAACAAGCAGAGACTTTGGGTTAAGATCATCATTGCTTTATTTCTTGTCGCTGCTGCGGCTGGCACGGGCGTGGGCATTTCCAAAGCCGTGGGTGGAGGTGTCTGGAAGAAGCCTGGCGAGCACGGCCCGATTCAATAGAGACACGCTTGATAGGTTCGTTGAGATCGCAGCCCCAACACAGCGATAAACAACTGATTGAGTCTAGCACCTTACGCACCGAAAACCGCGTGCTTGACACCGCAGCCGCTTCAGTATCCATAGTGGCTCGAATGGGCGTCCTCGTACATACATATCCGGTTATCTGGTCCATGACCTTGCTGGCTTCTACGCATGCATCAGCTTTTGCGTGACTGATGGGGCATGTCGTCGGCTCCGCAAGTCCCGCTCGACCTCTCCTTCGCATCCGCGTCAACCACCGATGCCTCTGATTAGCGCATCGGCATCACTCGCTGTCTTAGGCTTCCATCCTTTGCAATCGATTCAACGAGATACCCATCTTTTCGAAACGAACGACGGCTCACATCTTCTCGGTCACGATTTCCTCTCATTGTCGCATATTTAGACTATTGTTTGATATCCCTTTTGCTACTGTAACAACCGATTTTAACATTCCATCGGTTAATGTAAATATCCGTTTCTTTGTCTCTGTGCTTTCTGCCGAGATAGGTTGTACTGGCTGTTAGGTTGGCTCGGCGTATATATGAGGGTTAGGCATGCGTTTCTGCGTAGCTAGTGTTGCGATGGCCGAGTGGTCGCCTCGATAGAGCAGTCCGGGTCTCATTCAAAGGAGTGACCACGTTGCTCAGGATTCGAATCTATCTATTGATGGGCGTCTGCTCTCGATGTTGATCCATCTCGGTGCCTGATCCTCAACTGTCTTTTGTGCTCTTCCTGGTGCTCGGTCATCTCTATCTTCTCAATCAGGCGCTAGGTGGATGAAAGCGAGCGGTAGGGCGAAATTCGATGCGCAACGTGTTAGCAGCTCACCTGTGTTCGATCAAGCCAATACGGAGAATGTGGCGGCTATGACGGGATTACCACACAATTACATAGATCCAGAGGTACTGTATGACTCCCCAACGTGTGCTGTACCTGAACCAGTGTGCTATGGATGCCGTTTAGCTTTAAAATCCATTGAACCACCAATGATCGGAAGCGTCGCCTCTGGACGCGCTTGTCCGAAACGTTCGTTGGAGAGCTACATGGCGTTGTCATTGGGACAAACGTGACATGATGCCGATCAAAGAGAAATTGCAATCTCTTCTGGCCGAACATACATATGTGGACAAGAAGTCTGCCACATTATCCGATCACGGGTGCCTTGGATGTACCTGACTTACTGGCTACCGAGCAAATAGAGAAAGAAGATATGTGAAAGTTGCACACTCTCCGCTCACCGTTCACGCGCAAATCTGCAACTACTTGCAATGCTCTGTTGACATGCTTCCCGCGTAAGCACAACGTTACGCATAGACCTCGTAACAACCGACATGGGTATCATAAAACATCATATGGAATATCGAAAGCCTAATCTGCCTTCCTCTTAGCCGCCAATTTTTTCTTCTTCAACCCCTGCTTCACGCGTTCCGCCTTTCTTTCCGTCTTCGTCTCATACCGGAATTTGATCTTCTTCTTCTTCGGTTTGTTGCTCTTCGGAGGCTCCTTCGTCCACACCCTTTTATCCTTCTTTGCCTCGTCCGCTTCCTCGTCGCCGCCGCGCTTTTCAAATCCATGTTTCGATATGCCGACGCTTTCGATGGTGACGGTTGTAAACTTGTCTTCGTCGACGAATTCCTCTTCCTCGTTGATGTCCGTGGTGGAAGGGGTAGGCACCGCGGGCTCAGCAATACCGCTCCATTCCTCGTTTTCGGGGCCCTCGTCTTCTCCACTGCCTTCGCTGAGATCGCCGTTCGCTTGCCTAACCAACCGGTTCACCTCCTCCACATGTTTCTCCAAGTCTTCTTTGCGCTGCTTTCGTATCTGTTCCTTATAATCAGCCTAGCTCTACATGCGATCCGCAACGCACTCCTCTCGCGTGATATTTGCAGTACTTTGAAACGGGGCAAGAAATGGTCAGGTGTCAGCGTACCTCGGCGCGGAATCGCAGCCTCTCTGCCCTTTCCTTCCTGGCATTCTCCTCTTCGGCGAGCTTCTGGCGCGCGAGCTTGCGCTTGTGGAACCCTGTTAGATATTCTTCGCGGGCAGCAGGATCGAAGGATATTTCGGGGACGGCGGTTTTGCGCTTCTTGGAGGGAGGGGCCATGGCAGCGGCTGTGTATTGCAAGGGCAGGGTCCCGGGTGGTACAATTGGCAACGGTGCAGTGAACTTGTCGAGTGAAGGTTCAAAGTTTTGGTGAAGACTGACGCGCGGGTTCGGTCGTGGCAGGTTTTGCCGAGTGCGAGGCTTAAAGTGGCTGGTGCACCACAGCCACAGACGATGTAAGCGATCTGATCTTCATCGTTAGACATTTCACATAGACGGTAGCATTGATTCATTAGGTTCCAACTCTTGGTAGAGTCTTTCACGGACGTATTTACCTGTAGAGGCCACTACCATATCTATGCTTCGCCCTTGTCATCCAACCCCAGCAGCTTCCTTCTCCAGGGAAGGGATTCAAGATGCATCTTAGCCTTTTCCGTTATACACAACGCTGTATCGACGTTCTGCAACCCGGCCTCACCAAACATGGAGAGTACCATCAAGCCGAGAAACGAGTGTTGGGGGTCTGGGTGGTCGCCCGGTAGCTTCCCGAACCCGCCAACGAGGTGCTGCGTTCTATCAAGGAGCCAACGCCGAATCGGTTTGGGGTCTATGATGTCTAGATGCTCTAGAAGTTTGAGTGGTGCACATACCCAATATGCATAGCAAGTATCTCCGATTTTGTTCTCCCTTCCATTCATGCCTACCCACATGAGTTCAGCATGCACTGGTGGTTGCCTCTGGAACGACAGCTTGCCACGGCTCGAAGGATAATTATGTAGTTTTAAGAATGAGTGGGAGTCATGGCATGTCGCTGCTGAGTCAGTCTCGTCCGAGTAAGTATTCGCGGCATCTTCTTCGTCTAGAGTCAGAGTTTGTCGAGAGGCAAGCCAGTGCAAGGTCATGGGCAGATTTCTGAGACCTCGTTGCCGGCCATCTGGTTGTTTCCTCGGGAGACGATCAAGGAAGTAGAGTGCGCTGATTGCGCAGCTCGTGAACCCACCATGGGCTTCGTGATATGGTGCTTCGGACAAGCCTCCGTCGTACGTTTCGGCAGCTTGAACGCAACGTACAAAGGCGTCCACGTCGATGTCTGGCACTCCATCCACCGGGCCGTCGAGATTCCCGCGTAGCATCCATCTCACAGCCGCGACCATGAAGCCAAACCGCGAATCGTTCCCGCCTTCTACACGGTCGTGCTCGCCTACCGTCTCCCCAAATCCGCCGTCTGATCGTTGCAGCTTAGTCAGCCACTGTAGTATCTCTCTTCGCTTGACCTTTTCCAAGTCATCGCCTAGATTAACGAGGATCAGAAGAGCAAAGAAGGTCCCCGCCACGTGAAAAGGATCCCATATCTGATTCTCTTGGTTTCGCCGAGCGCCTAGGTCTGTGGCTGGTGCGGGTCTGAACCCTCCTCCCGGTAGCTGGCATCTGTATACCCAATCTATATAGCCCTCGCGCTCTTCCTGAGAGAGAGCCGCTGGCAGATCTCCCAGGATATCCAGGGCGGAGATGATGAACGCAGCCAGCGTCATGCGATTGCAGTCATTGCCCGTGTACTGGTGGGGGAGAAACGTCTTCAGGTTCCGGCGCCAGTAGCGGATGTGTGCGGCGTAGTTGAGCCTGCTCTCCTCGGCTTCGCGGAGGAGGCCCGGGGCCATGGTGCGCGGAGTGGGACTCTGGAGGGATGGGGCTTAGACGTGTCGCGGCTGAGGAAATTTGCAGAGGCTGAGGCTGGCGAGAACGCACGATGGAAGCTGCTGCACAGTGCGGGCAAAGGACTGGCGGGCTCTCGCGACCTTCATGCCCGAAGGGGAGAAGCGCCGCGGCGGTCAGGACAAGCAGCGGCCATGCGGCGACGGGGC
The DNA here is from genome assembly GCA_025388405.1 of Paraconiothyrium brasiliense. Taxonomy (NCBI): domain Eukaryota; kingdom Fungi; phylum Ascomycota; class Dothideomycetes; order Pleosporales; family Didymosphaeriaceae; genus Paraconiothyrium; species Paraconiothyrium brasiliense. Next base: position 247,115 of record JANBXC010000010.1, on the reverse strand, counting down.
GTTGCGGTGACATAAGACAGTAGCCCAGAGGGCGCCCAGCAGGGATGCTGCCCGTTTGACCACTATTCTCAGCTGTACCCGCGCGACGACGACCACGACGCTCCCCTGAGCAGCAATTCTCCTATTCTCCGCGCACCCGGCCCGCGACTACCATCACTGCTGCTGCTGCTGCTGCTCCTCCTCCGCCTCCCAGTCACCGGGCCTGCGCGATCCGCCCCCAGACTTTCCTCTCCACGCTCGCTACCGCACGGCACGACACGACACGATACGACACGACACGACACGCAGACTCTGATCCGTCCCTGCTTCTTTGGCGTCTAGCGAGGCGTTCTGCGACCCTTTCTTTGTTTGAGATACCCTCACCATGGCGTCGGGATTCGCTGGCTCGTTCTGGTCGAGCGACTACGCGGGCGGTGCGTTCCAGGTCCCGGCAAGCAGCCCCTCACAAGCACCCACTGACATCGACAGGGCTGGGCGTTCTTTTCGGGAAGCTGCAGCAGGGTGTGCAGGAGAACCAGCAGATCCTCACCATCGCGCGCCTGCGGGCTGATGCCGAAGAGGTGTACGGTAACAGCCTGGCCAGCATCACACCCTCGACGGAGCGCGTGAGCGGCGGCTTCAGCAGAGATGAGGGCGCGAGCGTGCGCAAGGTGAGTCCAGGCAAAACCCATTCGAAGTGAATGCACTCACCACGCTGCAGGCATACGAGGGCGTACGAACTGAGATGGAGACGGCCGCTGCGAACCACCGCAAGATTGCCTCCAACATCCGTGAGCTTGTGGTGAATCCCTTCGGTCGCTGGTGCGAAGCGCACTCCGCCCGCGTGCAGAATTCGCAGGATGACCTCCAGTCGCGCATCAAGCTGCACGACCGGCAAGCAGAGGCTGTGCGCAAGTTCCGGTCGCAGTACTACAACAAGTGTAGGCTAGTGGAAGACCTTGAAGAGGAGGACAAGCTGGCATTCCAGGATCCGCAAAGCGAGGCTGCCCAGAGCCCCAAAATGAAGGTGCCTACCATCAAGATGTCCGAGCCGGAGGATGACGAGGAAGAACCCATCGACCTCGGTGATGAGACGTATCAGCCAGATCAGATTAAAAAGATCCTGTCCCACATGCTGGACCACATCAAGCTTGCCGAGGTCAAGGTTCCCATCTTGGGTACCTACCAAAACTGCTCCAACGGCGCTGATATCACCGATTACATCCAGAAACACATGGTGGCCAGCAGCGTCAGCTACGCCGAGCGCATCGGTCAGGATCTGGTTAACAATGGCTTCCTTCGACTCGTTGGCAATGTCGGCAATACTTTTGCGAACAGCTCCAGGATGAGCTACCAGTGGAAGCCCAAGGTGTTCCAAATGACGGGGGTGCCTGAGAAGAAGCAGCCATTAGCTCGCGCAGGGACCAACATGTCCACTGACAGTTTCACTGTGGACTCCCCGGTCGGCACCGTCCAAGAGTATCTTTCTGGCTGGAACCCGCTCAATAATCAGTACCCAAATGAGACTCCTTCGGAGAGGCTTCGCCGAGAAGCTCGTGAAGCAGATGATCGCTACAAGCAGTCAGTGAAAAAGCTTGACTCTCTGCGGTGTAACCTTGAAGAAGCCATGATCGATCATCTGAAGTTCATGGAGCGGTGCGAACTGGACAGATTGAAGGCGATCAAGGCAGTCATTTTAGATTTCTCTGGTGCGGTCAGCAACGTTATTCCGAGCTTGCAGAGTACTGTCGACAAGATGATGCTATTCCAGGAGACCGTACAGCCGCTGGGTGACTTGAGATATATGTTGGAGAACTACAGGACTGGTCCTTTCGTTCCCAGAGTTACGACTTACGAAAACTACTACAACTCTGTTGATGGTATGAGTACCGGCGCTGCTGCAACAAGTTTGCGTGCTAACACTTCATAGAGCAAACTTTTGGCGTAGACTTAGAGGCACGGGCACGGTCGGATCGAAAGCGTGTCCCCATCCTTGTGACGACTATACTCACTTTCCTGGACAACCATTACCCCGACCTCGAGGGCGATGAGGCTCGCCGTGGTATCTGGCTTGTGGACGTCCCCCTCGCCCAAACGCATAACCTCCGAGCCTCCATCAACACCGGCAAGAACTTCCCTCAGGAGGTTTTGGAGAAGTACGATATACCCATCGTCGCTAATGTTTTAAAATTGTACCTGCTTGAATTGCCTGGTGAGCTTCTATCACACATGATATCGAAAGTATATGCTAAACATTATAGACTCCCTCGTCTCATCCCATGTCTACGAAATTGTAAAGACGATTTACAGCACAACAGCAGCGGAAACATCGGAAGAAACTCGAATCAACGTAATCCAGTCGACGCTCGGTCAATTGCGTCTTGCCAATATTGCTACTCTTGATGCTATCTGCACTCACTTTACGCGCCTTATCGAGCTGACATCGGCTGATGAAACCTATGTTACCGCCCTGGCGAATACACTCGCCCCTTGCATCTTACGGCCGCGCCAGGAGTCTAGTCTGACCATGAATGAACGTTATAGCTATCGCCTCATCCGCGATCTCTTCGCCCACAAGGATGCCATCTTTGGAGAGTTGAAGCGCGCAAGCTCCCTAACCCATTCGTCCTCGGGTGCCCAACGCCCTCGTGCCATCTCTACTGATGAGAGCAACCGGCGTGCTAACTTCGAGGAACGTAGCCGCGCCATCGCCGCCCAGCGCTCGCCTAGAGCGATATCACCTGCTCCTGGACCTCGTGGAGGATCTCACCGCCGCGATCGCAGTCAGACCAGGTTTCCCGTAAATACGTCTTCGCCCACCGAGACCCGCCGTGGGACGCGGAACTCGCTCGAGGTTCCCGGAAGCGTAGACAACAGCCCCGTCGCCGAACCAAACGATACCAATGGCACGACGGAGGTCGCTCCAATTGCACCCGCGGAGCACCCCGCTCCTTCAAGCACCCGCGTGCCGCTGCCTAGGAAGCATGCGGGCAGTTTGGCGAGGAGCAACAGGGACTCCACGGGCAGCTTGAGAGCAATCGCAAGCGAGGATACAGCGCCCAGAGGAGTACAGCTAGAGGACAAGCCGATGGATGACTAGTGGTGATGCTCGACCCGTCTCTGGCACAACCACATGCTGCCGCTACTACCACCCTTTGTGTATGTTCTGAGCTGGCAGCTCTATTTGTACAGGCGTCTGGAGCTGTTTCAGAAAGAACGAGGCATGCTGTATGCGCTTTTGTCTCTTGTTGAGGGGAGATCCTGGATGTAGTAGACGTGTACCATACATAGTGTTTACTAGCTAGTATTCCAGTGACTTTGCTAGTGTAGGAAGGGAATGTGACCATGAGTACATCTTGCCGATTGTTCATGTTCAGTCCTATCAATGCACGTTGCATAGCACGATATCACCATGTCTATCCTTTCTAAGGCATTCCGGTTTCTCACGGGCCAACATCAAACGGGACTCGGAGGCACTATGGGGTTCAGATGCCCATGAAGCGGTCTATAGCACTTAACTTAAAGGGAATATCCATTTCCACGCTTAGAGACAATTTATTACGAGCAACCCGAGCTCATCCGCCATTCCCAGGACGACACCAAGATATGCAGGTAAAAAGGGGGTAGTAACAGCTTCCTCCATTTGTATCCGCCAACCAACCGTACTGCTTGAGCTTCCGAGCGTACGTGGTTTAATAGTTCACTGCGCGATACGTCAACAACCTCAAAGGAGAATGAGGGCCGCGAGATCAGATGTTACCAAGCTCGGCGGCGAACTCATCCAAGTCCTTCTTGGTGTCGGCATATTTCTTGGCCATCTCCTCGTACTTTGTTTCCCATTGATCGCGGGCCTGCTCGAGGGCCTGCACTTTGCGTTCGAAATGGCCGGACTTGACGTCGGTTTGGCGGAGCCTAAGACACGTCAGTAGGTAGGTTCTCATGGCCATGATCGCCTGGAGTACTCGGCGAGGAGCATAGCTGGGCAAAAGCCATGGAAAGCAGGGAGCTTACTTCTCATTGAGCTCGCGAATAGTCCTGTCGGATTCCTCAGCCTCTTCTTCAAGAACCTGGATCTTGCGCTGCATGGCTTCCACCTGGGAGCTTGCTGCGGCGCCGCCCGTGGCCTCATCCTTGTAGGTCTTGACTGACGATTCGAGCTTCTCAACCTCGGCCTCGAGGACCTGGTTCTTGTGCGTGAGGGATGTGATCTCCTGCTCCTTCTGCGTGTTCTCCGTCTCGAGCGTCTTAACCTTCGCCTTGTACTCCTCGGCCTTGGAGGCGCTCTCGTCGGCCTCGATTCGGAGGGCGTTCATGCGCTACGACATGTTAGCCATAGCAGGAACAGCGGTACGGCAGGCGAGGTCAGCGGGTGCAGCTCGACTAGGAGCCGTGGTGGGGTAGCCGGAGCACTTGCCTGCTTGATCTGGTCCATGGCGGCGGTGTGTGGGCTGATCTAGATAGAGCTGTGATGGGCGTAGGTTGGAAGGGTTGGTACGGAAGAGGGAAGCGGCGTGCGTGCAAGAGGCGCGGTGTGTGAGGCGGTTTGCTTGTAGAGTGTCTGTTGCCTGTGTCTCGCCCTGATAAATGCGGTGCGAGGGGCCGCTAGCTCGGCAGGAGCAGGGCAGGGGTCGCCAGTAGCAGGCCAAGGAGCCAGCCGGCAGAACCCTGGCAACCGCGTGTAAACACGAACATAGGCGGACATCAACACCTCCACCTCCACCTCCCCTCCGCCTGCACAACTCGCTCAATGTAACCGACCATGGACGTGCTCGCCGCAAAGGACCAGGAGAACTTTGTGCACGGCCTTCAGACGGCTGCCGCGAGCAAGCCGCTCAACGCCGCCCTCAAAGGCTTTGCCGCCAAAACACCCGCGAACAAGGTCTCCCGCAACGACGAGAATGCAGTCGCAAAAGGCGGAAAGTCGGTCCTGCAGGCCAAGGGCAGGGGAAACGAGAATCTATTCCTGACGGGCAAGAAGGAGGGAAAGTTGGACAGCAATGCCTTCGTCACACCGGCGGGTACGCTTCAAAGCCTAAGGACTGCCAGGGAGCTGACTGACACATGATGCAGGCCCTCGCACCCGCGCGCCGCTCGGCATGAAGACGACCAACGCGAAAGCCAAAGCCTTCCAAACACCTGCGCCCCTTTCAGCGTCCGCAAAGACGCAGAAAGCCAGCCCTCGCCTTCGCCGCCCCAAAGTGAAGGTTCAGCCTGACGTGCAGCATGCCGCAGAGCATGATGTGCCCGAGGTCGAGTACATGCCTCCAAAGGAAGTTCCACTGCTGGACGATATGGGCGACTACCTCCCGCGCGATTGGAAGATTCCCAAGCTCGAAAATGGTGGCGTCGAGGAGGCATATCGCAACCCGCTAGAGGATGATGGCCGCACAAAGCTCCAGCGCGAGTTTGAAGAGACGTTGGACCGCGACATTAGGAAGCGGAACGAGGAATTCGACAGAGTGCTCGACCAACAAATGGAGCGGGATCAGCTCGACGTTGCACGGCACTTTGGCTTGGCGCTACCGAAGAAGGTCGTACCTAGGTCTACACTTACAACCGCAGAGCATCCAAGAACTAAGGCGACTGGAGCATTCACACTGAAGGCGAAGTCTGCTGTTGCTGCTCTATCCGAGCCGCGTAGGCCCGCCTTTGCCGCCCCAACTGCAGCAACCAAGTCACGCCTTCCAAGTAAGCCAGTTGCAGGCAAGAAATCTATTAACAACTCCTCTGTGACCCGCCATGCCGCAGCGACAGCCGCCTCGAAAAGCACAATCGGCTACGCCCAAGGCCGTGAGAACACAGTGAGCAAACTACAGCCTCGAAAACCACTTTCCAACGTGACCAAACCCGCCCCATTTTCAATTACCAATCGCACACCTAGTATCTCCTCCATGGACAACTACAAAGCCGGCACTTCATCAATCGCTAGCAAACCGCGCAGCCCCTTCTCTCGCTCAAGCTCTACGTCTACCAATGCCACGCTTGTTGCGCCGCCACAGACAGCTCCGACCTACCGCACCGCTCAGGACATCGAGCGCGAACTTGAGCTCATGCTGCTTCGCGATGACGACAACGATGAAGAAGAGTCGTGGGCAAACAATTTCAGCAGCTTGCTGGGAGGTGGCGATCCATTCGACGAGGATGTGGAAGACTTCCAGTTTCAGCTGCCGGAGGGCTTGTAGACGTAACTATGACGTTTGGAACAGAGAAGAAGCAATGCCTGTAGTTCTCATGAGGGCCTTTACAATAACCACAAGGAAGCAGGTGTTCGGCGTATTATCATTGGCATTCGAGGATCCCCTTTGTAAACCTACCTGTACGTAGTATCAGTGCCATAAAGAGGTTCATCACTCTCATGGCATAGCAGTGACTACCGTGGCTATGCCTAGTTTTGAATGATACATAATCCTCCCTGGAATGATCGATATGCATTGCATGATGCGATAGCTTTTGTTTCTCCCGCACTACCACAACCAGTCCTCTCTCGCCTCTCTTGGTCTACCTGTCGGGACCCATCCGTCATGCCAATGCATGTTCAGCCAGAAACCAAGCAGAAGAGAGAATGCAACCCATTCTTCCCTTTGTAGCATGCCCCGATCCACAATTCGGGTGTTCCAACCCCGGTGCAATAGTAGAACCCAAATCGAAACCAGGAATACTTCGAATGCGAAGTTCAAACCGAGCGATCCGATGAACGCCGTAGGTCGCCATGCTGCTAAATTCAAGATCAAGGGGAAAGCATGAAGAGGAGAATCATGTGTAAGTAAATTGAAATCAATGGTGGAAGCCTCCGTGCGGTGAGCAAGTGCATGGTTGATATGACGTGTCATAGCGTATGGACGTGGTCGGTTTGGCAAGTCAAATGATGGGCAATTGAGACCGATTCTTTTAGTCCTCTTCCACGGGGTACAGGTTTGTGTTGAGGATCTTGTTCATGGTGAACATATGGACGCTGTCCTGCTTGAAGACGGCGCGCATGGCATCGTCGCAGCGGATCTGGCGTTTGTCGGCGGGGTCCTGAAGGTCGCGCGCTTTGACGTATTCCCAGATCTTCTTCACGGTTTGTGGTCTTGAGAGCTGAAGCGGTCGGTTAGTCTTGGGTGAGTGATCCGACTGGTGGTACCTTGGGAATGCAGACATACCTGTGTTTCACCGAGAAGCTCCTGTAGGGCCGTTGAGAGATTCATAGGCTTCTGCGAAGATGGTTAGATGTGAGGCACGTCGCATGGCTGGGAAGGGCCTACGTGAAATCCTCCAGTCCGCTTGGGTGACTTCTTCTCCCCTCCACTTCCCGACGCAATGTCACTATCGTCTTCATCCTTGACCTTGTTCGCGCTCTTCTTCTTTTCCTTCTTTTTCTTCTGCACGGGCGCCTTCTTTTTAGTATTACCACCCCGTGTTGACCTCGCCCGAGACGCCAAGTTCTCCTCCGCCTGCAGTCTGGCCGCATACGCAGCATCGTCCTCCTCGGTGCTTCGGTGCTTCTTCTGCTTCTTCTTCGGCGGATGATCGTCAGGCTCTGAGAGGGCGGAATCGTCGGCGGGGGTGCGATTGCCAGCATGGCCATTCGTGGGTGCTTCGACACTGGGAACGGGCTCCTCGGGCTCGGGGGGGCCATTCTGCTCGGCATTGAACTTGTCGAAGCGCGCCATGATGAGGTCGGTCACGGCTTGCTAAAGGTATTGTCAGCGCCTCTGTGCTAGTGCCATGTATACATGTGTGTACCTTCTCTCCAGAAATGTCATGGCCTAGACGGTCTTGCAGACCCTTCCGTATACGCTTGGCGGAGATGGTGTTCAGGTCGGCATCCTCGAGGATGCTGTCGATGATGGCGGAGTACTTTTCCGCAATATCAGGCGGGAGCTCTGAAAGGCACATGGTCAGCACCGCGGTCCATGGCCTGATCGGGTAGGTGGGTGTGCTTACCAGACATGGTGGCGGAAGCTGGGGTGGGAGCTATTGCGGGGGATGGACAAGTGTGAACGAAGCCTGTCTGGTATGTCCAGCGCGAAGCTCAAGGAAAGATGAGTCGACCCGTGTAGGGCTATCCGCGACGCGTTGCAAGCCCGCGGCGAGCACAAGCGCGTCCTCTGAAAGCCGGCGGCTGGCGCACCGTTTCACGTGTGACAATCACGGTCTCTGTGCGGATGGCAGTCGCGGTGCAGCGAGCGAGGGTTTCCACACGCAGCTGCTGGCCCGGCTGGCTTGGAGTCGGACACGAATGCACAGAGCGACGAGAAGAGTGTTGTAGTAGACTAGACCGGCTTAAAACGGTAGTGTTGTAGTGGGGCCCCGGCAGCGGCCCGTCGAAGCAAATCGGCGGGGAGTTTGCGAGTGGGTGCGACTAAAGTCAAGAGCAGGCAAGTGTTCATATGTACGGGAGGGTTGGGAAGCTTTGCCGTCTGCGAGATGTGAGAGCTCGGCGAAGGTGAGAGTGAAAGTTGAGTGCAATGGCTCTAGCCGAACATGATTCTTCCAGGGTCTATCTGAACAGCCGATCCCAGTCTTCGAGCCACCTCCACGCCTACTTCACTATACCAAACAAGTTAGCAAGGGAAGCGTGCAGGTTCAGTGAACGCAAAGTCGCCTCCTGCAGATTTAATCATGCAACAAACATGAACCACAAGTACAAACATTCTGAAACGCGTCGTACTTTGTCCATCGAGCCGAGGGATGCAAGAGCAAAGAAGTCAATAATGATCGTGGAAGTGCTAGCAGACAGAGACTGGTAAAGTCGCAAAGGGCTTCATGGACAACTAATTTGCAATGTCATGTGTCGAAGTACGGTCACATAACTAAGCAGCCAACGCCATACATCTGCTTCTCCACAGCGCCCTTGATTTGGTACCAGTCAGCCCTGCGCTCTGCATACTCGTACACTTCCTCGGCTCTGAATATCCCGTGGTATCGATCTGTGTCTGCAATGATCGTCGCAATTTCCTTTGCATGATTGGGGTCAATCAAATAGATCTGCGACAGCTCTCTGAGTGCAGCAAAGTACTGCGTGATGGATTTGTTCCTGAGCGATACAATGTAGGTGTTGTAAGCGTTCATATCGCTAATCGGCATTAGTAAGATGGATACATCGGTATAACTGCGAGCTTACCTAATAAGCCTGATTGCCCCGTCCACACTGATCCTCTGCCGCTTCAAATGCTTGCAAAGTGCAGTGAACAGGCGCAATCCAACCTCCTGGTTGAAGACATCTAGCACCGTCTTGTCCGTGCTTCCAACCAACATGTTGGTATGCGAAGAGACGACATCAACTATCTTGGTGGCTGTATGGCTAGGACCAACATCGAGCACCTGTACTGATCCATTGGGTCCAATAGGAGGGTTGAAATCAGTCGGTAACTGTGTGGTACCACAGAGATACTCTACTTCATCCATGAGGACATCGATGCCTTTGTTGAGCCCAGCGGCGACCCGCTCGTCTAGCATTTGTTCAAATCTCTTCTTCTCCTTGCAAGCAGCGCTCAAGAAGTCGTCCTCATCCGTGAGCTTCGCAGCAACAAGTTCTTGCAGATAAAAGACATCGATCATTTGCTGGATCAGATCTCCAACGTTGACAAGCTCCAGGAAAGCGACGAGAGGCGCTACTCCTTCTTTGCTGTGATCCGCAACTTCTCTAGGTTTATAATCGGACAGGTGGCTGACAGCTTTATCAAAGCCTGGCTTCATGTGCCGTCCGCCCAGAATCTGCAACATCTTGATAAAGATGCTTTCACACTGTTCCTTCGCTTCTTCACCTGACTGCCCACCAAGCCGTACAAACCGTGCAGCTCTTTCTAAGCTTGCTTTCGCTGTATGCGTCAGATTCAACGCAACCTCAATGCTGAACAGACTCCGAATGCCCTCCAGTCTAGAATTCATGATAGCAGCCTTTGCCGCAAGCTCAGAAGTCGGTGCTTCAGGTCGAGGAGACGTCGAGTGTTCTGGATTAGGTGTGTTCGATCTCGACGTCGGATCTAGATTTTGAGTGTTCAAGGAGGCGGCATTCACTGCAGACTTCGCAGCGGTAGAGCCACCGAATGTGGGAAGAACGTTGACAGGTGCCATCACTACCTTCCTGAATGATGTCAGAAAGTCGCGTTTCGCGGCTTGTCGACTAACATTCGACATGAAGAACGACTCCGCCGTCTGTTCCTCTTCCGTCAGCCGCTTTTCCCAGACATCTACCTCTGCTTGCGATTGGCGTTTGAAGAATTCTAATTCTTCTTGCAGATATAGGTCTACATGTTGGTCGAAACAGCGTGATATAATATGTATGGCTTCGTCCGAGAAGTCGGGCTTCGAACCTTTGGTGGGCGTGAGGGATAATGCCAATTGTAGTGCCTGGTCAAACACGCCGGCAACAGCTTTCAAGTAAGTCTCAACGCTGACATCGTGGGCCTCGTCGAATAAAGATGTCACATAATCAGAGACCACGTCTTCTACAACGCGTTCTATGAACGGCTGAAAAACGTCTACGGACGCCGGGAAAACCCGATCGATGATAGCGGCTTCTTCACTCAGAGCAATAGCAAGGCCTCTGAAGAAGTCGTGCGAAGGTTGAAGGGAGAGTTGGCCGGGCCCGGCGACTCGAAGACAATCGGCGGGATTGCCCAACTTTTCCTTGTCCAGCATCATGGGGTGATTGTGGATGAAGGAATCAATACCTGCCGTGCCACCATTCAAAGCGACCAAAACTTGGGCATATCTTTTCATGCGGCCATCGAAATCTCGCTCTTCGGCTCCTTGCTCGAATTCTCGCAGAACGGCATTCTCAAAGATGCCCATCATAGTATCCAATTTCTCCTCCCGTCGATTCCAGCCCTGTGCGAAGTCGCTTTTGGCGAAAATCTTGAGTTGTGCCAGCATGTGAGCTTGCTGTTCGGGATCTCGATACGTCCGAAACAGTACCGGGTCGGAGTGGCTTTTAGACCTGGCAAGATCAAAGTAGTACGGAGCCAGAGCTCCGTAGATTTTGCCATATTCCTGCCGTGCCATGCCTCTTATTGAGCGCACGCGCGAGAGCGCTTTCAACGCTAGGTTCGGATCCATCGTGTATGATCGAGCAGGCGGCGACGCACCGCCAGGCGACAATGTCATGTCATCGAAGCCTTTGTCCAGCGTGCTCGCCCGTGGGCGCACCTTTTTCTCGACCGATTCGCGTTGAATCCCTTCTTCCACATTCGCGTCGAAGAGTGTTGTGCTTACCTTGCGTTGTCCGCCTCCTCCGAGTGGGCCGTTTGTTGCGCCGTTTGGTGTTGTGCCTGTGCGATCGGAATTGTCAACCTTTTGTGCTTCGATCCTCCTGCGCATGACTTCGTCGAATCGTTGCCGTGCTTCGGACTCGTTCCAGCAGCCCATAGTTTTCAGCCTCTGTATCCACCGCGTATCGTCGTACACCATCTCCTGCATCCGCCTCGACGTCTGCGCAAACCGGAACATGTCAGCGACGGGCAGGTAGTCAAGTATGGTATTGATGAGCTCTGCAAAGGTTAGCTGCAGCTTCGCGTGGGCGTGTGGGAAGAATACCCGCCGGCAAGACGGCCTTCGAGTCCTCGAGTAGCTGCGTGGTGCGCAGCGAGCTGAGGACATTCTGCTGCCCCACGGGCACCGCCCTCCTGAAGTTCGATTTGGTCGACATGGGCTACGGCGGGCGTGCGCGTTGGTGGCTTCTGCGTCCGTATGCTGTGGCTTTCAAAGGAGAGTCTTGGATGTTTTCCAGGAAGAAATTAACCAACAGGGAGCGCCATTGCAAGTCCGTGACCGAGTCGCGCGTCTGGTGCTTCGCTGCCACGTGCGATGCGGTCTTCCAAGGTTGCACGGTTGGGGTGGAGGGATGACGCCTGGCGCGAAGCGAGGCAATGCGTCTACACGAGGCCCACTCGTCTGCCATTCATCCAGTCAGATGCTTTAGTTGAATCCTGACCGCAATCCGGCCTCGGGTCGTTTCGAACCAGCGCAACTTGCATCTCCCAGCCGTTTCCTCGATGCTTGCTCTCTGTGGAAATAGGTACACGATGCCGAAGCTGTCGCATGCAGGGGGAATTAGACGGCACGTTCGTACCAACAATATCAAGAACTACAACGCATCCAGATATGTATTGCGCTACTGGACCTATACACAAGGCATCTGTTGCCTTTTGGGAACCGCGTCTGCCGTTCGCTCATCTACAGCGCCGCCACCAGTATACCTACTGCCAACCCCAGACCAGCGCCTGCAGTCGCGACAGGACCGGCTGCTCCAGAGCTTCCAGTAGAACTCTGACCAGCTGCACTCTGGCTCTCGCTGGTGGACGTCGTCTCTGGTGCTGTGGTTGTTGAAGACCCTCCCGCGCTCGATGCAGAGCTCGAGGAGCGCGAAGAGCCAGACGAAGCCGTGGATGCTGCCGTGGATGACGCGCTAGCAGCACATGAAGCTTGTGTCGGAACATCGACACCATATGCCTTGCAAAGACCGCTTGCGAGCGTGATGATGGCTTGGGCGTGATTGTCAGAAGGGTGGCGCCAATGGCCAAGGCATTCCGAAGGTCCACTCACTGTTCTGGTCGGAGCCGCTGCAGTTCTTGGAAACACAGCAGGACAGTTCAGCGATGAGATCCTTGTTGCCGCAAATGCATTTGTAGTCGAATTGCGCACAACCCTGGAAGTTGTTGCCGAAACAATCTTGCTGGCATTGGTTAGCATTGAACCCCAATCGAGCGAGCTGGACTCACGCCGCACTTTGGCAATGAGCCTAAGACATCCTGCGCAGCAGCCAAGCAGCTGAGCGCGGCAAAAACGGCGACGGTGGAGATACGCATTACGATCACTTGGGTGTTCAGTGCAGCCGGAAGAGAGAGGTCCAAGTCAGAGCGCTGGCAAGGAGGAACGATGGCGGACGAATCGAAACCAGCTCGCAGACAGCGAAGCCATAGGTTTATAGGTTAGGCCGAGCAAGCTGCAGGTCGACAGGGACGGATTAGCTCTCAGTGGTGGAGGATACGTCCACACCCGCCTGTAGATAGAGCCTGGCCTAGCCGCTTTTGGGACGGGGGCGCGCTTGACCTCTCGCCTTCAGCAGCACTGTGAGCGCCCGCTCGGCTGGCCGCATTGGCTTGCATGAGCCTCGCACAGGGCGCGAGACGTTGCGCTGGACGCTCAGTTGTAGCTGTGAGGGAAAAGGCGCGAAGGCATGCTGGAAGACTGGGAGTAGCGGTACAGTGCGTCCAGGGGAGAGACGCGCTTCCCCCGCATTGCGGTCCCATGCATAGCCGGACGATCCTGTGCGAGCTTAGGGTTAGTGCTCCTTGTCTTCGGCGCCCGTCACCGCGACCTTTCAGCGACGATGCATGCGAGGCAATCAAGTCTGATCGACGGCCATGTTGGAGAGCCCTGCCCCTGAGTACACGAGACTGCTGGGACGTCAGCAAAGTCAGTGTTCTAAAGGCGCGGGCGGCGGCAGCAGCTTACCTGTGCCCGTCATGAGGCCAAACCTTAAATCAACATTGCACACTCCTATGGACCCGACCAACCCCCACGATGAGAGAGGGTTGCCCTTGCCGGGTGTCCACAGTGAGGAACCGAGCTGCTTCGCGAATGCCTCGTGGAAAAGGCAAGTCGACGTAGAGACGAGGGCCAGCAAGCGTGGGGCTCTCGCCGGGCACTCTCTAGAGGGCACTGGGCGAAAGCTGCCTCGCGCCAGAGCAGGGCGTGAATGAGAAAACAAAGGGCAAGGGCGCGGAGCTGTCGGTCGTGGCCCTGCCCCCGTCTAAGCAACCCACTGCGCACTTGCCATGATCTCATCAAAGGGATGAGACAGCGGCACGCTGGTCGACGAGCTGGGCTTTTCGGGCCGAGCAAGCAGTGTACCTGCGTCGAGAAAGACCTGGCCCGGTGACAGCCGCGAAACAGAGGGTCCCGATCCAGCTGCCACGCGCATAACCTCGTAGGGCTGGGGCCGCCAGCGCATGGCCGCCCACCAGGCTCCACAGACGCAGAAAGCGTCTAGAAAAGCCGCGGAATGGGCGATGCTGGGAGCTGGCAGTCTCTGGAGGCGTGCCGACGTTCCGCGCCGTAGCGGGCCTATCAAAAGTGAGGCTCGCGTGCACGTAGCCGCTTTAGGCGCTGCCCTCCAGGCTGGTCCATCGCCCTCTCACGACACCATCGCAAGTCAGCCTGTTTCAGACGGCAAAAATGAAGCACCAGCGCGCTCCGGCGCGATTGGCCGCCGTCGCCGGAACACTGGGTCTGTTTCGTCCCTTTCTGCGAAGAGTCACCGCGGTACCTTGGAATTGCTTCACTTGGTGCTCAAAGCTCAGATACGTAGGGCCACGTACCGTCATTGCTTGCCCTTTGCCTCTGCGCTGCCCTGTGCTGCCATGGACCGTAGTGAGAGCATACCTGACGAGACCTCGCAAGAGCCTCTTCATGTTTAAATAGACCCCGCCCGGTGCATGAGCTTCGAGGCATTCTGAGATAGCATACACTACTGCAACGCTTCCTGAATACTTCTGTTCACAAACTACCTTTTGAATCGAGCAATCCCATCTTGTACTTAGCATCATCCGTCCGGTTACACTCAACATGTCGACCTACAACCCCAATACGGAGACGCTCCCCTGCCCCGGCGGTGAATATCGACCAAAGGTTGGCGATCCCGACGCTCAACCGCGCGGCGGTGACTGTACGTTGTCCCACTGACAAGCAATGTTCCCATTGACTGACTCTGCTACCAGAAGGGCCAAATCCCTGCATCAACGTGCCTGCCAGACCAACGTCTCGGATGCCGTCTGGAGGATTCGGCTGGGAGAATGTCCTGTCTCTGCATACCAGTGTTAGCAATGGCACCGACCGCAGCAGCACCATACGTTTCTCTGTTTCTGGGTTACCTATGTTCAACAGACCGATCGATGGTCGTGGTTCAAAGTGTTCGCAGTGTTTGTCGTTCGCAGTGCCAGCCGCTAGCTGTTCTTGGACGAGGCGCAGTCGAGCTGTTCGAACGACCGACAAACCCGCCCAAACTGCCTCAACTTCCAGTGCCGACCCAGTCGCAAAAGACACACCTTTTTCGGGTCCGATCGAGCCTACTCTGGCAATGGGTTCGCGGAGGACTCACGACAGTGCACCAGCCTCGGTGAAGCTTGGCTGGAGGGACCCGTGGGCTGTGCTTCCGGTGAACAACTCGCTGCCATCGCCGCAAGAAACCGAACTGCTATCGAGGGACTCTGGTTGCTCTTTATCAGCGGCAGCCAACTCGCCAGACGGGCTGCATTGTGGTAGCCGGATCTGGACTGCGGTGCTGAAGTGCCTCGAGTGCGCCCAGGTGCGGCCCACAAGCCACTGCGGCTGTGCGCGAGTCACACCTCGAACCCATTAGGCAGCGAAGTCGAACTCACCACTCACGTCCCATCCGTCACCACACTCGCTGCCTCAGTGGTATAATGGCAGCCTCAGATTCGGCCTCGCTCGTATTTTGGGCAGGTGGTTGTGGCTTCGCACCTCGAGTAACCCTTAGGCTGTTTTCAAGGCCGTGACGAGCGGTAAACCAAAAGAGTCACCTTTGATTTCATCCTGGCTGTCCTTGCTCTGGAAGCCTGTCGAAGTCGCACTAGGGGAGCTACCGCCTGCTGCAGCCTTCCTTTGTCCCTGAACCCAATGGCCGTCGCCTCGTTCAGGTTGTGGCGGAGTTGCACTTTTCTCCTTCAGGTTTGACCTTCAAGCTCACCGAGAAATGAATACTGAAGTTCTGCGTCATAGCCTGAAAAAGGCGAGTGTTTTTTGTGAGGCACTCTCATGTGTGGCGCTGTCTAGCAGGTCTCCAGGTCTGATACTTATATACGATATTGTCCATCATGGAGACACCCACACATCAACCTTACAATACGCCTGCAGCTCCATCACGAACTGCAACAGCTTCAGCCACACTCACCAACCAAGGCAACTAAGTCAATTTAAACCTCCGACATCCTACAATGCGGTTCATTACCAACTCTCTGCACCTCACTCGCTCCGACGACAAACAACCCCGTGACGGCGGCGCTCCAAGACCTGGCTCTCGACCCCGATCTTCCTCTGCCATGATCCCCAGATGCAAGACTGAGGACAAGACGCAGCCACGAGACGGTGGCTAATTGGGCTAGTCTATGTTCTGGGTAAGCTATTTCGTTGTATTCTTGCGTGGACAATGGCTGATTCTAGTAGATTTCTTCATGCGCGATACAGCATGATGTGATCGTGCGCTTCTTTCCAGGTTTTGCCTCGAGTTGATTGCAATCGATCATGTCTGACGGGTTCGTGCACACACAATCCGAACGACAATCTCATCTGGACCCACATCCACATCATGATTTGGAGATATTTTGCCACCTCGATCCTGGCAACCTTGGCCTTTTACATAGAGTACATTTTCTGGCTTTCTTCTGGCGATTATGCGGCATCATCGGTGTTTCTAGAACGGCATAGGGCCCCTCCCTTCTTCAGGATCTGGATACATTATAGACCTCTTTTACGGACCGCTTAGTTGGACGCGATTCACGAGTCTTTACTTACACGATATGGAAGGAGTTCATAGACGACTACAGCATTTTTCATTTGGGTTTGAGTGGTTCATCGATCACTGGTAGCAACGGCAGCTCCGGCAGCTCCGGCTCCTCAGACAGGGGACTTGACGTATTGGGTCACATTGGTGTACAGTTAGGGTTCCCATACTTGTATTATATTATACCGGCATTGGCGCATGTAGGATGCCGCGCCGAACATATAGTCGGCAAGGCGTTGAATCAATGATGAGCAAGCAGCCACGGCCATGCAGTGTGTTTGAGTGCTGTGAGCAGTGTTGCATCAAGCTTTCCTCCTCCGTTGCTTCTGTATGTTCTCACAGGATATTTCCCATCCTGGAGTCCTCTTCATCAGCCATTCCATCTGCGATTGCAATGCTGATCTCCAATATGCGTGCTTTCCTCCAAGCAACAGGCCCCAGTGTCGCGAGTTACGATGACTTTCCTCTTAATACTAACATATGGAACCAGATTGGCTGGGTCAAGCAACAGCGCCGTGTCTGCATACCATAAAGTGGGTTGGGAGGAGATGATTCGATCGTTGCGAAGCTGCAACCCACCGCGTCAGGGTCTATATCAACGACGAACGAATAATTGAAGACGTGTTTTGGAATCGGACTGGCCAAGCTTGTATGCCGGGCAGGGTATACTTTGATTCAGAGTTGCTCGTGGTCTATCTGGCCGCGAAGCTACCAATACCTGAAGGGAGCACTTGAGTACGAACGGAGGTGGAATCAAAGTAGCGCACTGGGTGCTGGAAAATCTGCAGAACAATGTAACGAGAGAATAAGTGAAGTCCTTGAACAATACATACTCGAGCTGATTGCACGCGACAAGAACTCTACAGGCGTGGTGATGTGGTTGATGGCCAACCAGCAAAATGCGGATGCTCGAGAGTACTTCAAGCCTTTGGTTGATGTCGCCCGGAAGATCGATTCTTCCGCGAAAGATCTGTTTGCAAATGTTGGCATGGGAAACTCTACATTGCATCAGATTATGGAGCCGCTGGACAGCCCCTTATGGCGACATGCGCCTTGCGAAACGTCGCTCGAAGAGAATCTCGTGAGAAGGCAGAAGAAGTATGAAAAGCCGACAACTATAAACGATTACGGCGTAGATACGATGGCTGACCTCCACTCAATCACGCCTTGTGAAGATTTACAGGCAAGATTGCTCGACCTACACCGCCGTTCTCATTCCTGGATGCCGTAATGGGTGAGCAACAATAATGTTCTGGATTCCTGCGGACTTTCAGACCAGCCTCTCTGTCTTCCGGGCGATGGAAACAAGACGTTTTTTTTTTTGCACTTGCCATGGGAGACTGAAGGCTGTAGCACAGGCGACGAGGGCGTCTGCAAAGGAAGGCAAGGTCAGATAACACAGCGCATTCTGGTGTGGATGTGCCGAAGTCACTTCTGACAATATGAAATTTGATCGTATAGGACCATCCAGATTGCAACATAGATTGTGGTTTCAAATTGACACCGGCGGCATCTTGTACAGACCATGTTAACCATACATGTGGGTTTTGGTCGTCGGTATGGTACCTAATGTCTCGATCGTTACGTAAGTCGCCGAGAGCCACAAGCAAAACCATTAACGTACATTGTTTTGTTGTATTCGCGTGTTGATAACATATGCACCTTGAATGCTACATAGCTGGTCGGCATCCCGACACAGAGGCTGTTACTCGAGAGCGTTGTTGTATACCTACGGAGGATGAGACCAGCTCGTGACACCGTGTCGTGATTGGCTGCGGGCCTTGACGCGCGTGAGAGCAGCCTAGGTTCAAAGTGTCCTCAACACTGCCTCCGTTGCTACTCGACACCACACCAAGTCCTAAGATGATTCAGGCTTTTTTGCAGGTGAATTGAACCGCGCTTCCCTTTGCAACTGGCTTTTGCTAACTGTGGGCAGCGGCTTGCTCGCTGGCTTGACAGGCCACTCTTCCCGTGGAAGAAGCTGGTCATCGGCTTCTCCTTTGCCGAGTTCGCCCTCGAGAACTGGCTTCTCTTCCGTCAATACCGCGTCTTGCAGAGAGACAATGTTCCAAAGGCTCTGGAAAAGGAAATCGACCGGTCCACCTTCGACAAGTCGCAGGTGAGCCTCGAGCGCAGCGAATACCCCGCGCGTGGCTGACACAAGTTCTAGGCATACGGCCGCGCAAAGGCAAAGTTCAGCTTCGTGTCCGGTCTTTTCAACCAGCTCAAGTCCATCGCCGTTCTTTACTTCAATGTCTACCCGATCGTCTGGGGCATCGCAGGCACCATCCTCGCTCGCTATGCTCCCGCTCGTTTCTCCGGCGAGATCTCGCAGTCACTACTCTTCGTATACCTTTTCGGCCTGATCGACCTTGTTGCCGGGCTTCCGTTCTCCTACTACCACAGCTTTGTGCTTGAGGAGAAGTTTGGTTTCAACAAAATGACGATCAAGCTCTGGATTACGGACATGATCAAAGGGCAGGCACTCGCTATTGCGTTTGGCATTCCAATCGGCAGTGCCTTTTTGGCCATCATTAAGAAGACAGGACAGAGCTTCTTCTACTACCTGTGGGTTTTCATGCTTGTGGTCCAGATCTCGGCTATGACGATCTACCCAATTCTCATCGTTCCCATGTTCAACAAGCTTGAGCCGCTCAAACCTGGAAAGCTGAAGGAGTCTGTTGAGGCCCTCGCTTCTCGACTGCGATTTCCACTCAGCGAGCTTCAGGTCATCGATGGTAGCAAGCGCAGCGCTCATAGTAATGCGTATTTTACGGGGTTGCCGTGGATTGGCAAGAAGAAGATTGTCATCTACGATACTCTGCTCGAGAAGAGCACCGAGAAGGAGGTCGAGGCTGTCCTAGCGCATGAGCTTGGTCATTGGAAGATGAACCACACTTCCAGACTCCTGTTCATCAGCCAGGCACATATGTTTTACATATTCGCTCTCTTCTCAGTGTTCATCAATAACCAGTCGCTTTACGCGGATTTTGGTTTCCATCAGGAGCGGCCCGTTATGATTGGCTTTTTGCTGTTCAACGAGATCCTGTCACCCACGGACTCAGTTATCAAACTTCTTTTGAACGTCTGGACGCGTAGTATGGAGTACGAAGCAGGTCAGTGGAGCTTCCCAAGTGCATGATAGATGAGTTATGCTAATTGGTTCTAGATGCTTTTGCTGTGAAACTGGGCTATGCTGGGGAACTCGGTGCTTCGTTGATCAAGCTCCAGATCCAGAACCTTTCCAGCATGGATGCTGACTGGTTCTACTCTAGCTTCCATCACTCGCATCCCATCCTGACAGAGCGTCTGAAAGCTATGGGCTGGAAGGGAGACAAGAGGGTCACGGCGGACAAGTCAGCGGATGAGGAAAAGCCAGTGAAGGCGGCGGACAGAGAGCTCTAGGGACAAGAGTACTTGGCGGTCACGGAAGTATCTAAGATGACAATGTAAGATAGGTTGTGGGAAAGGAAATGAGGTCTTGTGCAGAGTAGAAGAAGCTTCAGACGACGAGCCACTCTATAGAAAGAAGACCAATGCAGCCACGTTGACAATGAGCTTCGCATCGTGACTTGCCAAATACCCAGCGAAGGCGAAAATCACGGCTGAAATCCATGCCTCATGCCCTAGGCCTACAGTGGCCGAAGGAAGAACTCGAAATCAACGGTTGAAGGTCAACAAGTCACCAAGAAAGCTCAGTAAGTGCTATCTAGGCTATAATATCTTCGGGCAACTTAGTTTGTGATGAGCGTCTGGAGTTTGAATATGATACTGTAAATATGTTACTGTGTTCGCTCACCAGAAGTCCGTCTTATACCCCCGGCCTCTGTGGCCAGTCTGACCAATGACAGAGCTCTAGTTAACCAAATAATCTGCCACCGATCGGGCTTAGCGCAGCAACCTCGCCAAGGGAACGAACTTGGTGCGAGGGAGAGAAGTCTTGCCCGACGCCTTCACCACACTCTCCGCCAGCACCCACCCGACTCTCTCCCCTCCCCGTAGCCTCCGAGCCAGCTCCAGCTCACAATGTTGGCTCGATCGGCTCTTCGCTCGGCGCGCTCGGTCGGCGTGGCAGCCCGCAATGCCGCCAGCAAGCCAGCTTCGGTACGGACACCCGGCCATCCCAATGGCAGCCCGCAGCTCCCGCGAGCTTCACGAATTCATCGCAGGCCAGCATGCGGTGCCATCATCCACCCCCGTGACCATTGGTGTGTTTGCTAACGCATTGGTGGCACAGCGCTCTGCCTCAACATCCAGCTCGATAGCCGAGGGTGCGGCCTCGTCCTGGAAGACGAACGCCCTTCCCGTTGGCGCCACCGCTTTCGCGATCGGAACAGTTGCCTGGTACGCCTACATCGCCGGCCGCGATGTTGATGCGATGACGCCGGCGGAGGAAGGGTAAGTGATGCCCCCATTGTATGGCCCGGGAGATGACGGGCTGGAAGTCTTGGGCGACTTGAGACATAGGGCTAACGCATTCGCATCATAGTCTCCACCCAACGCAGTATCCTTGGGAGCACGCAAAGTGGAACAAGACATTCGACAGCCAGGCGTAAGTGCACTCCCAGCCACGCTCCACACAACGTGTCTAATGTGAGCTTTGCAGCCTCCGACGTGGATTCCAGGTCTATCGTGAAGTCTGCGCTTCATGCCATTCTCTCTCCCGTATCCCATATCGCTCGCTCGTCGGTAAAATCATGACAGTCGATGAAGCCAAAGCCTTGGCTGAGGAGAACGAATACGACACAGAGCCCAACGATGAGGGAGAGATCGAGAAGCGCCCCGGAAAGCTCTCCGACTACCTCCCTGGTCCTTACAAGAATGACGAGGCCGCACGCGCTGCAAACAATGGAGCTCTCCCCCCGGATCTATCGCTAATGGTCAAAGCTCGCCACGGCGGCTGCAACTACATCTTCAGCTTGCTGACCGGTTATCCTGAGGAGCCCCCAGCAGGTGCGGTCGTGCCTGAGGGTCTCAACTTCAACCCCTACTTCCCCGGTACAGGGATCGCTATGGCGCGTGTTCTCTATGATGACCTGGTTGAATATGAAGACGAGACTCCTGCTACGACTTCACAGATGGCCAAGGATGTGACGGAATTCTTGAATTGGGCCGCTGAACCAGAGGCAGACGATCGCAAGAAGATGGGCTGGAAGGTGCTTGCGGTCACTAGCGTATTGACCGCATTGAGTATCTGGGTCAAGAGGTAAGCATGATTAAACAACACCTACGTACCAGGCTGCTAACGAAATCATAGGTACAAGTGGGCCTCAGTCAAATCGAGAAAGATTGTGTATAACCCGCCGATCAAGAGCCCCATCCTGAGCAAGCTTCCAAAGCCGACCAACAAGTCATAGAAGAGTGTATTTCAACGTGTTGGGACCAACAGGAGGAGCGATGAGTGTGTTCAATACTTGTACAGTGACAACTATTTTGCTCAGCAGAACGAGTTTAAGATTTCCTTGACTTATAGATCCTTTTGCGCTTCCCCATGTTGCGTGGCTGTCTTTTGTTGATATATTGCGTCACGAGTGCAGTACTGATGGGCTCGAGCTACAGGTCAACCTTCTTTCGAATTCCGGGCTACAATTGAAACGGTGACCGTTGATCTTGAAGACCCGGAAGCATCGTGGTTAATTGACAGCGGGGTACGCATCTGTGTCGCTCGTCAAGAGTAATAGTGATGTCTCGATGTCAACGATGACTGCCCCTTGACAAATTGGTATACTTCAATGCTAATCGATACGCTGCATATGCATGTGCCGTTTCGCGAGACGTGCAGCCCTCAAGCTCAGCTCCCCTGTTTGCGAACCAATCTGAGAGTCTACGCTCGCCACACCGACCACCTCCACTGTGCTCAAATCCTAGTGCATACGCATCAAGATATGCAAGCCCTCCAGGCGTCCGCTTCCAATACTCACTCCTCGTCGACGTTTCGTTCTTCCTGATGACCGACAGCTTGACGCAAACGTCACTGAAGCGATGAGCGCTTCATGCGCCTGAGGTGAAGCAACATGTACTTTGTATTCGAGTGTAACCGGCGTGCTTGACATCCTCGGGACGATCGCATTCGCCAATCCACTGCACCCTGGAGCTGCGCGTGAGTTGGTGTACGGTAGCAGACGATCTTGTCTCCTTTTGAGCCATCTATCAGATCTAGCGATGCGCCCCCGATTCAGCTGAAGCCTTCAGCACATCTCAGGTCACGCAAAAGGCGGAGAAGACGCTCGGTATCCCTCTCACACGCAACGCATCTACGCCGTGCCACCTGCGACTTGCCCATTTGCAAACAAGTGTTACCCCTGACGCACCAGTTATTGCGAGACTGGCACAGCTACTCGAACGTCGATTAGTTGAGGCTGTAGGCGTGGTGATCACGGTCTGCACAAGATGACTTCGCAGCTACACAGTGGCTGATCTCGTGTTCGCGTCTATACCTGGGCACCGCAGTCCCGATCAATAGATATGTTGCCCAACACTCTTGCTCGTCTTGCGTGTCGCTGCCTTTCTCTTACACACCATTCGCCTCCAGTCCTCTTTCCAGATAGGGTTTAAACTCTCTGTCTTGTATCAGGAGCAGGAACGCCAGTACCTGACTTGCAGTCACGATGGCGTTCGAATCCGAACCTCCACCATCGGCCGACTTGCAAGCACAGCTAGACTACGTACGCCACCACCGAGCACGGCGTAGACGTGTCGTTCTAGCACCAGGATTATACATTCTAGCTTAGACACGCACATAACGCCGGTACCCCTCCCGATCTTCTCGACGTACTCTAACCTGGAACCGTTCGTCTAGTATCGCACTACCATGGCAGTCACGGCGGCAGCTCAGTCGTCGAGACACAGGAGAAGCTTCATTCTTTGCTTCGACGGCACGGGCAACAAATTCTCTGGTACCGACGCTGATTCCAATATTCTCAAGATATATAGGCTTCTAGATCGCAACGAAGATGATCAGTTTCACTACTACCAGCCAGGAATCGGTACCTACGTCGTCACGTCGTCTAAGAAAGACGTTTCGAGTTCTAGCAGATTCGACAGGCTCAAAAGCTGGTACATCAAAGCCAAGGACAGCGCCATCGGCACTTCATTCGCGGAGCATGTCATGGGCGGCTACAAGGTGAGCATTGTAATGGCAACAGGCAAACCAAAATCCTGCACTGGCCGGAGGCGAGGATCACAACAGAGCCAGTACACCGATTGCCGTTGTACGGATCATACTATCACAATAACGAATATTGATATTATCTTAGTTTCTGATGCGATACTACAGTCCCGGAGATGACATTTTCTTTTTCGGCTTCTCGAGAGGCGCCTATACCGCACGCTTCCTCGCCGAAATGCTTGACCACGTTGGGCTTTTATCCGCTGGAAATGAGGAAATGTGTAGGTCACTACCGAATACATAGTGGAGACTGCGGCTAATGCTGTATGCTTGGCTTAGGTCACTTTGCTTGGAAGTGAGTTCCCTGCAGCTGTTGAGGATCGGTACAACTCACACACTATAGGACATTTCAACGATGGCAATGTCGACAAGAACGGAACGAAAAGGAGAAACAACAAAAGCGTCGCCTGCTCGAGTTCATGTGTGCTTTCAGAGAAACCTTCAGTCGACCTGTCAAGCCTGTCTGCCAGCCCAACAAATAATATAGGAACAGAAGCGCTTACCTTTGTTGCAGATCCGGTTTCTGGGTCTTTTCGATACTGTCAACAGTGTACCCAGTTTCGAAAACGCATGGATGCAACGCAGCAAATTCCCATATACCGCGAGGAGCTCCGCGAGAGTCATCCGTCATGCTGTCTCAATCGATGAGCGCCGGGCGAAATTCCGACAAGACTTGATATCCCAAGCAAGGCCGAATAGGTCGAACTATTACAAACGCCGCCGACGTAAGCCTGCGCTTACGATTTCCGCACTTGACGGCCTCGACGGAAGAGATGATGGTTCATTACTTAGCGGGCAACAAAGAGGTCGGACTCCTTCGAAGCCAAATGGCCGGCGCGAGACATTAGCTGTTCCTCGAGATTCTCGCGACTTTTCCCAAGCGCCTGCAGGCACAAGGAGCGTGAGCCCAGCCCATACAGGAGTGTATTCGGCTGCCACATCCGCGTCCAATCTTTCCCTAGATGCTATCCGTGACCTCCAAACCCACGATTCTGATGACGAGGGGGAGCAGGATATAAAAGAGGTCTGGTTTGCGGGTTGCCACGCGGTGAGTACGCTATCCTGCTCGTCACTGAAGACATGCAAACGCATGCAGACTATCCGGAGCCTCTCAAACATTACTCAGAGCCGAATCCTCAGCATTGAGACGAATGGAGGCGCCGCACCATGTTGATAGACATACTGCATCTGCTGACCGGCGCGAAGGACATCGGGGGTGGTTGGCCTTTGCACTCAGGGGAGGATGCAGCCCTCAGCCATGTCCCGTTAGTTTGGATGGTCCGCGAAGCTCAACGCGCGGGTTTGCAATTCGACGAGGTGAAGCTTCGCGCACTGAATTGTGGCCATCCAGAGTCGATAGCAGCACCTCCCGAGCGGCACCAAAATACGTTTACGCAAGTGCCGACTATCGCACTTGATCCCGCTTCGCCAAGTGTCATGATTGCGGGTGATCGTGAACTCTCGCCATTTGGTCGACCGATTTCAGGCAGCGAAGAAGCGGCCCAGGGAACTCAAACCCATCATAAACGTGTCCCGGCCTTTGCCCCAGCGGGCCGGTCTCTTAGGTATGTCTCTCCTTCCAAGATATATGATTGGCGGGTGAAGTATACTAAGATGTTGTACAGTGACTCTGCGACGCTTCAGGATTACCACAGCAGATTCCACCGGCACCTGCACTCTGCTGCCACATGTGGCAGGATCCACGATGTGCTCCAGTTTAGGAACGGAGCGACAAGATTGGGTACTATATCGTGGAATCTCATGGAATATCTCCCTTTCCGTCGTATGGACTTACAGGAAGATGGCAGTTGGAAAGCGATCACCTGGCCTCTTCCTAAGGGCGAAGTTCGAGATATTCCGGACGATGCATTGATTCATAGTAGTGTCATCAAGCGAATGGAAGCGGACAGCACGTACCGACCAGGAAACTTGATTGTCGGAGGTGGAGGCAGAGGCGTGCGCAGGGCGCCACCTGATATGGGTACGGGGAGATGGGTTGCGGCTCAGGAAGAAGGGCATGCTGTTGGCGAGTTGTTCGTTCGAAAAGAGAAACCAGTTCGTAAGAAAGCGGAGGAACACGCAAGGTCATTGGCTGTGGCACCAAACGGACCTCAGGGTACGTAAAGTTGGCTGCGGATCTGTTTACCCAAACTTACTTGCACCAGGTATGTTTTTGACCGGTAGATGAAGCGTTTGGGCGTAGGAGAGCAGAGCGGGAAGCATCATTCTTCTGGTCGGGAAGAGCCTTCTGATGAAGCTGCCGACATGGGCCAAATCCAAGGCTCATTGTGTCATTGTTTTTGTATAGCGACTACTGATGCTACATGCAACGTGTACATGTTTCTCAAGCGTGCACCCAAGAGCAGTTGGCAAAGAACGGCCTGTTCGCTATCAGGAGAGCCGGAATCTGGCCGGCGTGGCTGATCACGGCCAGTCCAGAAGAGGAAGGTGGATAAGGCCAGGCCCGTCGCTGCGATGCCCTCGCCATGTCACGTATCAACGCGCGTCGATTTGGACGGCGTAGACGAAGAGGCCCCGTTATCGGCACCGCTGCATGACGACACTCGTGGAAAGGCCCCCGAAGTCGTGCTCGTGCCGCCCGTGGCCATAGCTTCCGAGCTTCCCAAAGCGCCGTCTCCATCACACATCGCTGCTTAGGTACCTGCGTAGTACACCAGTGTACACCGATCGTCTGGGCACCGTGCCTTGCCTTGTTCGGTGGCCGTGGTACTAGATTAGATCATGGGCTGCTGTCGCCCTCCATCTCCAACCGAAGACAATGGCGCTCTTGATCCAGCTCCTCTCGGGGCTCTTGACGCTGCAGACCGTCCTTGCGAGCCCGCAGTATGCTACCCCGCCGGTGCTCGAACCGGACCACTTGGGCGCTGTCGCGTCTGAGAGCGACATTTGCAGTCGCATTGGCACTGAGCTGCTGAAGAAGGGTGGAAATGCAGCAGATGCTATGGTCGGTACCGTAGCTTGCGTCGGTGTGGTTGGCATGTACCATTCAGGTGGGCCAACCCAGTTGCTATGGGAGCAAGACGATGCTGATCATCATCAGGCATTGGCGGCGGTGGCTTCATGATCGTCCGCTCGTCCAATGGCACCTACGAGTTCATCGATTTCAGAGAGACAGCCCCGAAGAGTGCCTTCGAGGACATGTATAAGGACAATGAAGAGGCCAGCCTGACTGGCGGTCTTGCAGCAGGCGTGCCTGGTGAACTTCGCGGACTACAACATCTTCACACAAAGTACGGCACCTTGCCCTGGGCCACCGTATTGCTTCCAGCTGTCAAGGTAGCCCGCGAAGGCTGGACCGTGAATCAAGATCTCGTGAACTATATCAATTCCGCCATCGGCTCGACAGGGAACGCCACTTCCAATTTCCTTGTCAACGACCCTGAATTTGCCTTTGATTTTGCGCCTCATGGACGGCTTGTAAAGCTCAACGAAACCATCACGAGGAAGAGATATGCGGACACCCTCGAGACAATCGCCTACGAAGGCCCAGATGCTTTCTACTCCGGCCCCATCGCCGAAAGTACCATCCGCGCCCTCCAAGCCCGCAACGGAACTATGACGCTCGAGGATCTCAAGAACTACACCGTCGCTATCAGAAAGCCCTCGACAATCACTTACCGTGATTACAAGCTCACTGCGTGCAGCGCCCCATCGGGTGGCGAAGTTACACTCGCTATTATGAAGATACTCGAAGGGTACGACGGCATAGGTGACCCGTCCGCCATCAATCTCACCACGCATCGCCTCGACGAAGCGATGAAGTTCGCTTACGGCATGCGCTCAGAGCTCGGTGACCCCTCGTACCTCTCTGGTATCGATGCCTACCAAGAAGCCATGATTTCGGCTGCCACGGTATGTAACGCCCGGGAACGAGGTGAACACAAAGACAAAGCACCTGTCCCCAGTTTTGTAATTCCACTCTGACTTTGTTTTCGCGCTTATAGGCAGCCGAAATCCGTTCCAAGATCAGCGACACCCAAACCTTCAACACGTCTTATTACGACCCGAAGGGCCTCGAATCGCTCGAAACGCCGGGCACCTCGCATGTCGTGACCGCAGACCACTCGGGGCTCTCTATCAGCCTTACCACGACTATCAACACGCTATTTGGCGCCAAGCTCGTTGTACCTGAGACGGGCGTCCTGCTTAACAACGAGATGAACGACTTTAGCATTCCCAATGTCACAAATGCTTTCGGGTACATCCCTTCACCTGCAAACTTTGTGCGCCCCGGCAAACGACCCCTATCCTCCATCGCTCCCGTCATCGTCGAGCGCCTCAATGTCGCGTCCGCTCTTTACGTAGCTATTGGATCTGCAGGTGGCTCGCGCATCATTACCGCAACGGTGCAGAACCTTTTGCACATTCTCGACGGTGGGCTCTCGGTGGCAGAAGCCCTCGCCCAGCCGCGCATACACGACCAACTGGTCCCCGCGCAGGTCAGTTTTGAGTATGCCTTCAGCAATGAGACGACGGCGTTCTTGAGAGGATTGGGTGCGAATGTCACGTGGGTGGCGCCGGGACAGAGCACGGCGCAGGGGCTGAGGATGTTAGCAAATGGGACGTTTGAGGCGGCGGGAGAGCCACGGCAGAAGAACTCCGCGGGTGTTGTGGTATGAGGGCTGAAGGTGAAGAGTGCTGCATGTGGCGTCCTTGGATGTCGAGGGATATGTAGATCAATCTGCGCCAAACTCAATCAGAAGCCAGTGTAAGTCTCGCGCGGCACATTCGCGTCTTCACTGAATCTCCAATACACTCATTGGCCTCGCGTCTACCATTGACCACCGCAGCCCAACTATTGGGAAAGCCTGATGGGCCTTGACAGGCCTCTCAAGGCTACGACTAAGGCCTGCTCCTGACACATGCGCGAGAAGATCTAGAATACTGAGCAGAAGAGACAACGTGTATTCCATTGCACAAGAACAGGTTTCTATCTAGCTAGTACCACGCCGACTCCAGGGGCGGAGGAACATCATGTGATGTCTCAGTCCTGGTCTGTGCTCAAGACGTTGGTCGTCACCACAGCAGGCGACATTTGCCTGATGCCGTTTGGACCGAAACAATGCCCAACTGTCGTGCGGAACGCTGCCATGTTATTAGCAGTATCGAGACTGCTTCTCGAACAAGTACGAGCGGCTTACCACAATCAATAGCAATCCGGCTTCGTCTTCGTGGACGACACCTCTCTTTCACTGGCGCGCTCCACACCGGTAATATCGCGACGGCGGGCGCAAGCGACAGGTTCATAGAGTGCGTGTTCGAAACGAGAATGTTCCTCTTTACATTGTCTATCTACCGTGCGGACAAAGCACACGAGGGTAACTAATTAATGGTATTCAGGTGATGCAGAGTGAAGGAAACGAAGACCTAGCAAGCAGACAGGCAACCAAATGAAAAGGACAGGCCTGCTTCTCCGACGCCGAGGTCAGGTCATGACGCTGTCGTCGCTGCTGCGTTTTTATTCTTATTTTTCCGCTTTTTGGTTTGAGGTTTCGCGTGTGGCAGATCAATATTCTTCGACGATACGTACCCATTAACCTCACGGTCGAGCTTCATGAATTCGTCCGCAGCGTCCTTGCCTCCGTGATCCATCAAGTACTCCATGTAGTGATGTGAAAGCGCCTTGGATGCTTCCTCTGAAAATCGTCCTTTGGCGCGGATCATCTCGTGAATATCCTTGACGCGCTTATGAGCTTCGTCCTCTTCGCTCGGGGTTTGAGCGATTTCAAAGTCCATGTACTTCAGCCAAAACTCTTTCGATTCCAGGAATTTATCTGCCTTGTCCTTGAACAGCTGACGGGCCTCGTCCACCGCGCGCTTGGACTGCCACAAGATGCGCGCTTGCTCCGCAGCCAGGACGCCACCGACATGCGCGTTGCGCTGACCGATGTATTTCTCCAAGGTGGCCACTGCGGCATCTGCATCTTCGTGACGACGGTCTACACCGGCAAGCGATATGATAGTCTCGACGTGATCTGGATTCTGATCCAGGATAGCCTCGTGAATGTCGTGTGCGAGAGAAGTTCGGCCCAGCTTCTCCTCGAATCGAGCCCAGTTCAAGCGTACGGTTGGTTGCGAGATTGGGACAAAGATACAGCTCGCTCTGATGTAAATCTGACGACAGTCTTCCTCCTTATTCTCCTGGGAGAACATCCAGCGCGCATAGCGTAGCCAGAACTCTTCATATAAAGCACATGCCACCAAACAACGCTCATACAAGAAGCATGTGCGATGGAAATCGCCCTGTGTCTCTTCGAAATCGAGATACTTGCGCCAGTTCTCAATTTCGGCGTCTTTGAGATCAGTGACATGGAAATAGCCTCGTTCGATCTTCTCCTCAAAGGGCCAACGAGCTGTGACATCGGCTTGCGTGCGGGTGTAGGCTTCGTAATACCATTGATCAAGTTTGACTCGAAGTTGTCGATCGAGCTCGAGCGATGAGCGTTCGAAACCTTGGTTCTCGGCAGTAACAGCGGCCTGCAATGTTTCTAGCGTCTCGGGCTCTGCAAGGTCCTCCACTGCAGTGTTGCTATTGATCAAACCACGAAACTTCTCGTAGTATCTCGCAAATTGGTACATCGGAATCTGGGAAACGCGGCGGTAGAGCTGCGCTACTCTAGTCGGCTCGTTGTTTCGATCCTCGAACTCAATATACTTATCCCAGAAGGGATGGCCTTGGAAATCAAGGCCGACGAAGTGCGCCCCGCGTTCGAATAGACTGGAGAGTTAGCGGTGGTTAGTCAAGGACACAGAATCAGCGGGATGGGGAGGAGGGAGCAGGGGTGAGCTTGCAGTAGAGAAATGCGACGTCTTGTGACATGACCAAAACAATCCTTCCGGTGCGAACAGCTTCGTATTTGTCGTGCTCAAGTGAGAGGGGCAGTGGGCAGTGAACGGCGCAATTAACGGGGCGCGAAAGTTGGCTCTCCAGCCGCTGCGTGCTCATGTAGCCAGCCAGCAGCTGCTCTGTCGTCGGCTGCGGGTGCGGTTGAGTTCCCGGTTCAAGGAAGGAAGCTGGACTTACTCTCGGATGATGTCGTTGTCGTGGCTCGTGTCCATCTTGAACGCACAATAGTGTGCCCAAAGATCGACCGAGCTGGGTATGCACGATACTCCGCGCTCGTATACCTGCGAGAGGGTCAATGCATGCCTTGGGAGAGCGGAATGTGCTAGCGCTCACCATCTCAGCCGTCTCAGTGCCGCCGATGGCAAATTCGAGGTCGGCATATTTCTTCCAGTACCCGAAAAAGAGCGGGAATTTGGCGAGGAAACAGTTATAGGCGTTGCGAACCAGCTCGATGGACGAGGGGCTGGAGTTACGCGTGACGCCGCCCTCGAGTTCTGTCGCACGGGTGACTAGGGCTTCCCAGCGCTCGAATTCATCTTCGTTCTCGATCTACTTCAGGTCAGCGCGTGCGGATCGCAAAAGGACTGAGTGAGTATGCGTACCACAGCGTCGAGGAGCTTCTTGATCTCTGCGGCGGCTTCGTCGCCGGTATAGTGCACCTGCGCAATACTGCCGCGTCCGTTGACAAACATGGCGACGGGGCTGAACCTCTGCTGTTTTGCGAACCGGGTAAGCAACGGCGACGTGACGGTGGTCGCAATGCGAAAGTTCGACTGCGGTCGAGGTTGGGTGACGGCAAGGTTGCCAGCCCGCAGACTAACAAGTTCACAGAGCCGCGCTAATTCCCGTGCCAAGACCTGGAGGCAAGGACGACACGTGAATCTCGCTTGTCGCTCCTTCACCACGCGCCACCCTTGGTTCGGAAGATTGAGAGGCCTCTTCGACATGTGAAGCAGCGGGCGAGATGGTTACGATCGAGTCTCACAATCTGCACGTCCTCGAATGCACCACGTTGCCGATTGTATGTGCATTTCATCATCGCGGACAGCCTCAGCTACTCCAGGCTGCACGGCGCCTAGCTATTCATGTCGTCGTGTTCGACATGTTACAGTCATCGCTATATACTCTAGGTATCATCAAAGCCAGTACAAAAGCCGCCATAACAAGCAATCCCATCCCAATAAGCAGCAGTCATCCAAAACTCCGGCACACCCGCTGCCATCCGCCATCCGCCTCTACGCAGCACGCTCCCTACTGACATAGCTGGCCGTTTCACTGCCTGCAAATGAAAACGGGCTCTTACCCATCTCCGGGCTGCGGGGGCTAATTGGCAGCGCAAACAGCCCGTCGTCGTGGTCGTCGTCGGGCAAGGGAGCGCCGCGCGACTGAAACGTGGGCGGATCGGGTGAGGCGAAGGCATTCAAAGAGGCCATGCCAGCGTGCTGCTGCTGTGCGACCGTGGCGGGCGGTTCGATGCGTGCTGCGACCTTGCGGGCGGGCTGCTGCTGCTGCTGCGGGGGCTGAGGGGGTTTGGCTGCCAGTGTTGCGGGGTTGTTACCCTTGAAAGCAGCAAAGGACGAGACGGCGACATCGGAAGACTCGGGCGATAGCGGATTGGCAAAGGGAGCTTCGCCAGGCTCCGTCTTCGCCGTGAGATCCTTCTCGCTGGTGCCCAGCTTCAAACCGCGCAGCTTCTCCATCAAGCGACCGCCGCCGGGTGAACGAGGGCTCGCTGGGCCCAGAGGCGCAACGGTGGGCTCAGCCAGCTGGATGCTGAGGCCTGCAGGCTTTGCGTTCACGCCGAACGTCTGCTCGATCCACTCCTTCTCTTGCACGGCCATCAGGAACCCAATGCCTTCGACGTTATTCTGCGACTCAGTCTCGATTTCCTTCTGCAGCACCTGAAGACGCTTCTTCGCCCAGATGGTGTGGAGAATGCCCTTCCTGCCCGTTGCCCGCGCCGATGCGCCCAGCTCGGGCGGGAATATCGCGGGTAATGGGTTGGTGTGCCATACTACTTGTTTCCTGTCGGCGTCCTGCGGGCGGTGGGTCAGAGTGAGGCTCGAGGGCACGGCGACGCCGGGCGCGAGCATAAAGTAGATGCGGTTCACGTCGTTGCTCGGCTGGTCCTCAGCCGGCAGCACCGTCGTCTTGCCCTTGCCCTCCCACGAGATGTGCCACTCGCCGCGGACGCCGCGTGTTGTGTCGTCGTCCTCCCACTCGACCATGAGGATCTTGGTGCCTTCCCTGCCATGGCCGGCCTCGAACTCGAAGCGGGCGAGGGCGTTGGTGCTCGATATGCTGGGCGACTCGACCTCGTCCGTCAGGGCGCCCGGGCGGTTCGCCGTGTCCAGCGCAGGAAACGGCGGGTACGCGGCCGGAGTCGACATCGGTGCGGCGAGTGCGGTTTGTGCGGCGGAAGCGCGTTGCTGGATGGCGTTGTTGTCTGCACGGTGGGGGCCGGATACCCTTAAGAGTGCTACGTTAATGTAGACGGGAAATTGCCTCTAGAGCCGTATTGGTTGCCGACAATGCGAGATGGTCAGCTGACGACGGGCCTACCTAGGTATCCGCACAGAGGTATGATGTCCGCCTGTCTAAACCGTTCGTGCAGGTGCCGCACGTCAAGAGTCCTTTGGCGGATGTGCAGCACAGCTTCGCAATCGACCCGGGGCTTGTGCTATATTTAGCAGCCTCGACGCCACTGGCCGGCAACGAGGACGCCCATTGTCGCAGCCAATCACACAGCTCCAGCGTCCCCTGGTGCAGTTTCTGTGCGTTTCGCGAGCTTTCATTCACTACTACTTGCGGGGCCCCTCAGGACCCGTTGAATATGATACACCGTGTATGCGCAGTAGCTGCACTAGCCTCTGCGTGTCTCCCCCAGCCTGTTCCTAGACCGAAGTGCCTGCTGGG
The DNA here is from genome assembly GCA_025388405.1 of Paraconiothyrium brasiliense. Taxonomy (NCBI): domain Eukaryota; kingdom Fungi; phylum Ascomycota; class Dothideomycetes; order Pleosporales; family Didymosphaeriaceae; genus Paraconiothyrium; species Paraconiothyrium brasiliense. The sequence goes on along the minus strand of JANBXC010000010.1, from coordinate 213,677 downwards.
CTTCGCAGCACATTCAACCAGCCGTAAATTTCGTCAACCATGAGATCCCTCCAACGCCGTTGGTACATGCCGCCGCCCAATGCCACCATTCCCCCTAGATGCGGTCCCAGCTCCTTCAGCTTTCCTCCCGATATAAAAATTACAGTGTGGGTATAAAGCGTGGTCAAGGTATTATTTGAAAAGAAGACGCGATGCGCACCCGCGGTGGTGCCAATGGCCCAGACGCAGCGCGATCGCGACACGAAGAGAATGATGCGGAGAGGCTGGACTCCGAGACCAGGATGCCGTGCTGTCCAGCAGCGGGGTCAGGATCTCTAGATCAACAGGAAATCCCACCCCTTTTGTCGCATCGTGTCCCGCCAGTGGACACACTGTTTGTCGCCGCTCGCAAGGGCGGCATCGTTGACGCGCCATACTTCCTTGAGTAGCTCTTTCATCCTGCCAAACGAACCAAAGTCCGAGGCCTCGCCCAATCGATTAGCTCGTTCAGAAAACATGGTGCGGAAAGGCGAGTTGGGTAGCGACACAGAGCCGGCAATCAGCAGCGGCCACACCAGAGAAGTATCGAATCCATCAGGGCCCGCAGGAATGTACTCCATGGTATCACTCAGAGCATTTACCATGTTCGCTATTACGCTTCCTTGAGTGCGATCGAAGTTGGGCACCAAGCTACAGAGGTAGATGCGGGCAGCCAAACGGAATACGGCCGTCAAGTTCGTACTGAGCTGCTTTGGTCTTATGGCACCGGTCGAAGAGTACGGGTTCCTCACGGTGCCTGGCGGCGGCTCCGAGAGGCTAATCTGGTCACCAACGTGCTTGATGTGAGCGCAAAGCTGCACTTCATCCATATTGTCCATCTTCAACGCCTCGAGGCATGCAATTTCGGAGATCAGGTACATGATCCTGTCATCGCATCCCATGAGCTCTGCCAGACCAGATGGCGAATCTGCGATCAACTTTTCTCGGTACGTGTCCGCGAACACTGGAGTTCGGCCGAGCATAGTCGCTCCGAGAACGTCAATCCAGGACGTGAGGGTCATGTTGAAAGGTGGCTGTGCGTGTGGTTGGCCGTTCAAGGCGACAAGCTGAGCTGGAAGCTCAAGTCTTTGCGCCAGTTGAGTGGTGGCCAGGAAATGTGAGTGCCATTTAACATCAATGGCGTCGCCCACGGCCTCCGCCGAGGGACTATCATCTGCGCGACCGACCGAGCACTGGAAGAGAATCATGCCTAGAGTAGCCTCGAGGGTCTGTGCGTGGTCAGTGTCGCGCTGGAAAGCTTCACAGAGCTCCTTGATGGCCTCGTAGCGATGGTTCATGATGTCCCGATCGATTTGTTCACCCTGTATCCGCTCGGTGGCCTTGAGGTGCTCGGCAGCAACGCTCAAGCAGCTATGGAGATAGGTCTTGTTGGTAGCCAATGCAGGAAGTATGATGTCTGAACGTGCCGAACCATGTTGGTTCACTTCGAGGATCGGGAAAACCAGTCGCACGACGTTTTCTATGAAATGGTTGAGCAGGTACTGGTCGCATTCATCAACGGGGATCATAGCTTGATGCGACGGGCTGAAGGACCCATGAGGAAAATCGAAGACTTGAAAATCTAGAGGTTCCTCTGCAAATGACTCTCGACGACTTTCGAAATAATCCTGTTGTATCCAGTTCTCTGTCGGAAATGGATGGCCGGTAACCGGGGGCGTTTGGTACGTGCTAAATGTTGAGATGGTGGAATCTCGTCGCGCAGGGATGTCGTCAATGAACAGCTGGCTTTCCGTCTTGATGTCAACCTCGTAGGGGGCAAACTGTCCAGCGTGGTGGAATGAGGGAGCGAACATGGGCGGCGGCATCGTCATGGAATCATACAGTCCGGGGGTAGAGACGGCGTTGAAGTTGTAATCCAAGGAATTCTGGGAGTCGACGGACGGTGCACGGGTGCATCCAATCCCGTCGGAATAGGTATCAGAAGTCGGTAGAGAGTGGCATAGCCCCGGTGGCGTTGTTGCGCTCATCGCAATGCCTTGTTGGCTCTTTTCTTGAAGCTTGGTGCGTTTGATAATGTTCTTGATGCGCTCTTTCTGGCCCTTCCTTGTTTCGCTGCTGCTCCACCACATTGGTCTTTTGTATTCACATTGTAGTCCGAGGTGCTTGCATGCGCGACACGAAGGTTTCGCTTCGTCGCATTTCTTTCGCCTCAATCGACATGTGAAGCAACCTGCGGAGTTTGGTTAGGCAGTGCGCAGAGCGGGGATCCCTGCAGAGGAGCCAGAAGCATGACTTACCTGTCCGCGAGCGACGGTGCATCTTTGCAGCGGCCTGTTTGGCCGCATTGGCAGCGTTTGTTGTTCCCACCATGGTTACAGACTGTTTGGCAGCGGACGAGGGCGCTGAAGAGGAGGACATGGACAGCTCATGTACTTCGGGTCCAGTACGGTGGTTTATGAAAGGCTAGTAAACAATGCGGCAATAAGGACTAACGCGGCGCGCAGCGGGAGGGATCGTAAGGGACAGGCTAGCAAAGCTCGACCAGGGATGCTCTTAATTAAAGATTGATATTTCGAAGCCAGCTTCGAAGTGAGAGGAGCGCGAGCAAATTATGGACGTCTACCTGTTCTGGAGACGGAGGATGAAGGTTATGTACCATAAGAGTGCCACAAGCAGTACAATGATAGCAAAATCAACCGAATCTATTCTTGGAGCTGGCCAGGCGGTCAAATGGGATCCTCCAACGGGACGAGAGAGTGAACTACATGTCGTGTGAAGGACATGTGGCGGTGATTGGTCAGTTGGTGGTTACCCGCAGATGAGGTTGGTATTAGGGGCATTTGCGAGTGGGTCCAGCTATTTTTGCTTCCATTTTACCCGCCAGCTCGGACCTCATCCCACTCTGTGCACGCCGGGAGGGGGCCACATGGAGGAAAGCGGACCCCGCATGGCTTTTTTAGCCCTAAATGACCCATTTCGGGCAGATTCAGAGTAAGGCTGCTAGGCGGGACTTTTACCTTTTGGCCCCTTCCCGTGCCCACCCCCAGCACAATTGAACAGTGCATCCGAGAGCAGATCGAACACTTGCAGCGGATGCGATAACTGGCCGGCCCGAGAACGTTACTGCTCGCTCTGACCAGGCGTGGATCCACGAAGCTCCAATATTGCCAAGCGCATATCTGGGTGCTGCATTTGTGAGCAATCGGAACCCAGTGTACTGGGACTGAAGCATGAAGTCCGCTTGGGCTTACGCTACGAAGGATTCGCAGCGCTCGTGATGTTGTACGTTCGTGATGGCAGAGTACAGCACGGCCGCTGCTCGCAGCCCCACGTGTAATAGGTCGTCGCTGGCAGCATGCCTGTGCACTCTCCAGTCGGCCACTGGATTCGTCGCACGCTTCCGCTGCACATGCCGACTGATTCGATGGCGACTGATTCGATGGCGACTCATTCGATGCCGTGATCCTGTCCAACGACGAGCTGGTGGCATGGTGTACCAAAAAGGGGAGGTCGGTCGAGGACGAGCTCTCTCGGCGAGTGGGAGACGGTACGACGTGGCTGGACCAGGGTGCGACATGGAGAAGCGACGGGATGAAAGGCACCGTGGCCATGTTTGCGCGAGAGTGCAGGATGAGTGGTACGAGGCCTGTCGACGGAGCCGAATTTTGCATGACAAGCTTTAGATTAACCCCGCGTGCCATCCAATCGTGTTGGCCATCAACCGTGCAACGCGGTGGGCGGAGGCAGGGGCCACGTCGGTTGGATTTCGTGCAGCCATCTCGCTCTGAAGGCACCCGCGATAGCCCCTTCAGGCTAATTAGCTGAAAATAAAGTCCCATAATTAGCCCATCTGGGATGGGGCCTTGGCGGGCTGCACCAGTGTCCCGTTCGGACGTGTGCGGGCGGCGATTGGGTACCGGCGGCTGCAGTCAATACTTGATGGCCCCGCGGACGGGCCTCTTGTAGCAGGTACTTGGCTGGCTGCTCTACGCGTACGAAGCTCACCTGACAGCGCGCATCTTGCTGTCCTCCTCCTTCCTGGACAGCAGCGTGCCAGTCATCAGTCATGCACGCAGGCTAACGGCTGGCCAGCACCGTCGGAGGCCATGTACACGGCCTGTACACGGCCTGTACACGGCCTGATTCGCCTCTGGCACCCCGTCTCGACGAGTCCACGGTGGAGCGGCGGCGCACGAGATAGCACAGCGCTCGAGCCCGCATCGAGCAGCGGTCATGTGAGCTCGCGGTTGGCGCTGTTCTCGACGGCCGTTGGCTCGCGGGCGGACGACGGTGCTGCGAGGCTCGCACCGGCGTCGCACGGGGTCGCTGGCCTCCCTGGGGCGAGGAAGAGCGGTCTGCGGAGGCTCCAGACACGCGGTTGCACGGCCGGCGGCGTGTTTTATGTGGGTTCTACGACGACGAGCACGAGAAGCAGCCGTGGGCTTTGGGACGGCCATGACGGAATGCGTCGCCGAGGCCCGCGTGGCGTGCAGAGCCGTCGGCAGCGTGGACGGCCTCCCGCGCACCCTTGCGATACAACATGTTCCAATATTTGATCGGTGCAGGGTGGCTGGCGATGCCCGTCACTTGACGCGGCGTCTTGGGCTCTGTGCAAGATTGGGCGCCACCGCCCTGTATTTTCCGCACCGCGTGGGCGAGGGCTGCTCCGCACTGCGCAGCACGCGGCCGGCGTCGCATGCGAACGCGCTGGCGGTGACCAGCCAGATCTGCGCCGAGGGAGCCGTCGCACACGCGCTACTCTCTGGCACCGCGACGGGCACCAGCCTCTCGAGCCGAAGCGACGACGAGTGGACCTCTCGCTCCTCGACCCTGCCGCGACCCCGGTGCCGTAGGGGCCCGCCGCCCGAACGGGTGCCATTAGCCGCATTTCGCAGAGGCTCCTCAGCAAATGGCGCCCGCCAGCCCTCTCAACGTCCCTGTGTAAGCGCCCATTTCACCTCGCTGCATGCCGGCGGGAGCCCTTTGCGCCCCCATTGGCCCGCCGCCCCCGGCCCTGTCTGCCACGCGAAGCCCTCACTGGATGGAAGAAGCTCGCACTGTGCTGTCTCTGCAGGCACCATATCCACCATGTCGAACCATCGTCTCCCCCTCCTGCAACACCTCAGGGAGCTTCTACATTAAGTCTACCAAGTGCCCTCCACCCGTAGGGCCTTCTCCGATCCTCGACAGCTGTGCCCCATTCCTGCGCATACCATGGTCGCATTATCCACCCGGAGCCCCAGATAGAGCCCACCAGAGCTTTGTGCAAGATCGATAATCACCATGGTACGCACATCCTCCCAGTGCTCCGTCCGCCCCTCTGTCTGACCCTCATGTAGCAGGCCATGACGCCCATCACCCCGCTGGAACCGAGCGAGATGTTCGAGCGCGGCAAGTCGCCATCGCTCTTCATCGGCCCCGTATCTGCGCGGACTTCGCTGGAGCGACCCGTTTCCCACATCAGCGAAGCATATACCGACATTGAAGATGATTCGAGCGATTTCGAGGAGTACAGCCTCCGCTCTTCGGTAACTTGTCCACCCCAATCTGTTCTAAACGCATTCTAACAGCCAGCAGAACGACAACCGCAAAAGCCAGACCACCATCTCCACATTCGAGGAGGTACAAACACCAAGAGACGAGATCCGACCCCAATTTGCGGAATGGTACCTTCCCAAGGCCGTAGAGGGCCCGAGAGGCCCTCATCTGTTTCGCTCTTCCCAGTCTTCGGGCGATTTCGATTTCGCTCTGCAGCTGTCCCCTCTGTTCCCCAAAGAGCCTCATTCTCGCATCCAGACCTCCTTCCGAGAAGCGACCCCAGAGACGGTCGTCCCAAGGAGAGAGTACAACAACATTGCCTCGGCTGTTGCTCACCTGGATAGCGCAGAAGTGCGCGCATGGACATCTCAAGAGGTCGCCACTTGGATGTACCAGAACGGTTTTGAAGACGATATCATCGACCGGTTCGAGGCTCACGACATCACCGGAGCAGTCTTACTTGACCTACAGTTCGATGATCTGAAGGAGCTAGAGATTCAATCTTTTGGCAAACGCCACGAGCTGTGGAATCAAATCGATTCGCTGCGGACATCCGAGGGGCTCATTTCACCCATGGCTGCAGTACCGACTCCCTTCGAAGACACCGAGCGGCCCTGCACAGGAGCGAGACAGAGATCAAAGAGCAAGAATAGGGAGCGACGCCATCGCGACAAGTCTCGGGGCGTTGAATGCGAGGGCGACGATGCGAAGACGCCAATTACCCCAGGAGGTGGCCGCAGACGAAGGGGTCGGCGACACCGCAACCCCGGCGACGATGTCATCACACCAGCTGAGTCTGTGTCCATCGTGGCCATTGAGCAGCTACTGCCAAAGCCTCACAAATGCGCCAAGGGTGAGCGCTGTGCTAAATGGAGGAAACAGCAGAGACAGCTTGCGAGACTCCAGGAAGAGCACGGCTTCCCAATCTCACCTGAGAACGGTGGGCACATATTCATTGCTGGAGATCCCGGCAATGCAGATACTGCAGCCCGTGCAGTGGAATCTGTCTACCGTCCGACTTCAGATGCCATTCCGTCTGTGGTAGCATCTTCTGATCTGCTCGGACCCGGCCAGCTGCCCGAGTTTGACTTGAAGGAAGATACGCTGCGGGCATTGACGTCGCGCGATCCGCAAGACAACGTACGTCAGTTCCTCACCCTACAAGGTGTTCAACAGCCATACGCCACAGCAACGCCTATCGAGGCTCCCCCAACACCACCGGTGGACATGTTTCCCCCTCGCCCGTCAACCGTACAACCCTACCATTATTACCAGCAGCGTTCAGCTTTCTCAACGTCTACATCAGCACATACATCTACTTCGTTCGAACTTCCCAATCCCGCCCTCCATCCTCCAGAATTCACCCCTGCACCCCACTTCAATCTGAAGACCCTCCCTAAGCTCAGCATCCCGCCTCCTCGCTCCATGTCCGCGGGGCCTCAATGTAACGCTCCTCGTAGCGCTGTTCACGCTAGTCCTCAGGTAGCACCAGATACCGCTTTCTCGCCATGCAGGACAGCGTCCCCAGGTGGCGTCTACCGATTCGGCACGCCATTCTCCGAGATGGATGCTCCAGTAACAGCCGTTCCAGCAGGGCCCGTTTCACGTGACACAAGCCAATCGGTGCCACCCAATATGCAGTACAGAGACCCGGTGCAGCGAGTGGGGTCACGAGTCGACTGGCGCCGACCCTCATTGCCTCTCCCGGCGCTTAACGAAGACCAAGTGTTCAGCCCAACGGGTCCGTCCGATGGAGACTCTGACACCTTGAATGAGACGCAATTCTCCGGTGAAGACAGTCCAGTGTCTGATCCCACTTCGACGGCGAGACCAGAGCGTGGCCCTTTCAAGGGAGGGATCGCTTACAACGGCGTGAATCACTACGGCTGGATGAAGAAGCGGCGCACCAAGTTGCTCCGCCATGAATGGCAGGACCACCACTTTCGCCTGCAGGGCACAACGCTTGCCATGCATGCGAACGAGCTCCCCTCTTCGTCCGCACTGCAGACCATCGACGTCGACGACTACGCTGTCGCTTGCTCGTCGCTTGCATCGAATAAGCTCTCTGCCAAACTCCGTGCGCTGAAGCTCACCTCTGGGCACAAGGATAAAAATGGCGTCCCCGCTGCCTTTGAGTTCCAGCTCGTGCCCACGGCGCCCGGCAAGGGCGAGATCAAAAAGGTGCTGCCCAGTGGCAAAGTCCACCATTTTGCCGTCACGTCGCGCGACGGCCGCATTGACTGGATGCGCGAGCTCATGCTAGCGAAAGCACTGAAGGCCAAGAGTGACGGCTACGCTGTCGTTATCAATGGTGCTGCTGTCTAGACTCTACATCGCCCCTTTCTCTGCAACGCCCAGACAAACGCGCGAAGCACTCCCAGAGTTTTTCTTCTCTCTTGCCTTCATTCCATAATTTGCTTCCTGCGAGCGTGTTAGCGATCGTCTATTTCTGCTTTTATGACATCAATACCCCATCACTTCTACCTTGAAGGAAAACTGTCGACTACTTCTATACCCCTGCGGACGATTTCTTTGCTTGAACTCCAAGTGAGCTCGTTCGCACTCTCCTCTCTGTCACCTTCGTAACGGCATAATTTGACTCTATGCATATATTAAGACTAAGGCTGGGCCGCAAGGTTCGTGGGAAAGCATGCAATTCTTTTTTGGGTTTGGGAGCTTGGAAACGTGCAAAGGTGGGAGCGCAGGAGCATTGGACTACATTGTTCATGCGAGTCGTCTGTATGCACCGCTTTACACAGGGGCGCGGTTTGCTTTGCAGCTGGTTATGAAACGAAATGACATGAAACGAACATTGAACACTACATTTGCAACTCTTGTGTGAGTTCGCTTGCCAGAAAATGTGCTTAATTTGTGCTCTTCACCTTACACACTGAGACTCGCCGTGTAAAGGTGGCTATGGTCTGGGATATATCATTACTAGCATGGTCCAGCATGAGAGGATGTGTTTTAGTGCACAATACTGCAGCATGCGCTCGTCTTCATTTGCTCGAACTGAAACGCGGTCTTCGGTGTTAAAAGCGGTATAGGGGCATGTTATGCTATATCCTCTCATATGACGGTCTAAACCTGCCTTTTAGCTTGCGCGTGCGTCTTTATGGTTCTGTCATTTTGGATTCGTTACTATCAAGGTGCGATGCGCTTTTGGTCACACTCAGAGTATAGAATGTTGCGTGGTGGACTCGCTTTAAAACTAGGACGCTTGCGTTCCTGTGCATCGTGGGAACGTTTGACGCTACCGGTTCGCTTTATACGGGTTCAGAACTCGAATTCTGCAGTGTCTCTAGTAAGCCAGCAACTTCTATTCGAGATACCCTACATAGGCAGACTTGCGTACTCTTCGTATGCACATTAAGCGAACCTGGAATACGTTGCATCGGTAGCGGTTCCCCGACACTCTCGCCTAAACTTGTGCTGTCAGAAACCTACCTGCTGAATTTCATTCTCAGGAGTGATGACCAGATGTGGATCTGTTCGGTGTGCACAGCGAGAAAGAAGCTTAGGAGCTATCCGGGGCATCGAGAAGTTATTAATGAAGCGCCTCATTTTGGAGATAACCAAATTTCGTTACGAGTTAAATAAGACCAGCCGCAACAGCAGAAGCACGTGAATAGTTCGATGTGTGAACGCCTTGATTGATTGACCTATAAGGATGTATCCACAAATGATAGCAAAAGACCAGCTTTCTTTCCCGCCGAACTCAACCACTGCTGGGCGCTTCTGTGATAGCATACGGGAGCCAGTCTGCTCGCGTCCGCCTCAAACCGCGAACGGACGTACAGCGAGCCAATGTGTAAGATAAATAAAGTTACGCAGAATCTTTCTCAATATGTACAAGCATGTTGTTGCTCGAGAAGTAGCAGGTTCCGGAAGTCGATGTAGGCGGTCCGATAGCGTCGAGTCTGAGTAGAAGTGAATTTGGAATGGAAGTCACCGAAAGTTGGTCCACATCGTTCCGACCCTACGCAAAAGCTCAAAAGAGATGCTTTAAGAGCAAGGCATACCGGGGAAGCGACAGTTTGGGTCCGCCTCTGGCTCGGCCTCTGGCTCGGCTTCAGCTTCAGCTTCGCGCTTTCCAATCGGCTGGCCAGGCAGCCTACATCCATTGTTAGCGATATCACTCTTATATTGTACTGCCAATCACTAACCTGCGGAAGCCAGAGTGCCAGGCAGGATCAGCCTCGGCCTCTGGCTCGGCTTCAGCCTCAGCTTCACGCTTTCCAATCGGCTGGCCAGGCAGCCTACATCCATTGTTAGCGATATCCCTCTTATATCATATTACACATCACTAACCTACGGAAGCCAGAGTGCCAGGCAGGATCAGCCTCGGCCTCAGCCTCAGGCTCAGCACTGCGTGAGCATGGCATGCCTGGGAAACGGCAGTTGGGGTCGGCCTCAGCCTCAGCCTCAGGCTCAGCTTCACGCTTTCCAATGGGTTGTCCAGGCAGCCTGTATCGTTAGCAAACCTGCCTACTATATCGCACAGTACCTTCCTTACCTGCGGAAGCCAGAGTGCCAGGCGGGATCAGCCTCAGCCACAGCACTGCGTGAGCATGGCATGCCCGGGAAACGGCAGTTGGGGTCTGGGAGGGCCGCACCATAGACGGCAGTGCCGAGGATGGCGGCCGCAATGGCGGTCGTGAACTTCATGGTGATGATTGTATGGACTGAATGAGCGGGGTAGTTGGAGATGCGTCGACTTGCGAAGGACTAGAGTTGATGTCGATGTCGGGCTTTAGATGCTTGGGGTCGTTGGGTATTTATGTTTCCAGAAGACTTGCTTGCTTCGAATACATGGTTGGAGCCTAACCCGTTACATGAATCCCTATACGCCCAGTAGACATCAATAAAGAGCAGGTGGACATGCAGGGTGAATGAAGGCGGTAGGTGGTTGCACGTGGCCCATGCTTCTATTGAGGTCCTATTGAGAGTTTACTTTCGCTGGCAGCCGACAGGTTCTCTTGAACTAGCATCCTGGGCCTGGCCGCGGCAGCTTCTCATAGAGGCTTGCCGTTCAGTCGATTCGAGTGGTCGCCACCAGCAGGGAAATATATGACTTGCCACGAGCATTGGCTAGGAGGGTCGATGGCGTCGAAGCGGGTGAGAGCTTATTGAAGGTGAACCATGGAGGGTTACCGTTTTTGTACCTGAATAGACCTTAGACAGGTTGAGTCTTGGCGGCGAGAAAGCCGCCATACGCCCAATCCATCCCGACAGCTCGGATGAAAGATTCTCGACGGGACCGCTATTGTGATCTGTGAGGTCGAGAGCTTAACGGCAGGATTCGGGCAAGGTCAGGACTATTACTGCACGGCGGTGTGTACGGAAACCCAAGGGTCGCCGATAGCCAGCTTCGCGCGCTACAATAGCCCATGGCATGCAGAACGTCTGACCCATAATACATCTCTTTCTCGATGCGTAGTAGATCGTGGCGCCTGACGTGCAGGTGTCAAGCATGGGTGAACGTGTGCGCGAAGTCGAGCGCGGTAGCGACTGAGTCAGCAGCGTGGTCCGTCCTCAAGTCACGTGCGCACGTATTTCCAAGGTTTCCGAAGACGCTCGTCCTCGGAGAGCTCAAGCTCAAGCTCGAGTGCGCGAGACGCACAGTGGAACAATGCGCGCACGCTTCGTCAATGCGACGGCGTCTACGCCTCGGAGCGTCTGGACGCGGCAGTCTCGCCCACGGCTGTGGACATGCAGCTCCTGCTCCCGCCTGGCGCGCAGCACGCCCAACCGCCCGCTCGCGTTGCAGTCGGCTCCCGGCCGGAAGCCATACTACATCACCACGCCCATCTTCTACGTCAATGCTGGTTCGCAAGCTCCCTCGTACACTGCTTAGCACGGACGGTGGCTAACACTGCCCAACAGCCCCCCACGTCGGCCACCTCTACACGCTGGTGCTGACGGACATCCTCAAGCGATGGCGGGTGCTCAAGGGAGAGACGGCGCTCATGTGCACGGGGACGGACGAGCACGGCTTGAAGGTCGGTCGCCTCCGCACGTGGTTCTGTGTTTCTGGGCGCTGACAGCCAGCAGGTCCAGCGCGCGTCAGCGAAAGCCGGCATCGAGCCCAAGCTATTCTGCGACAAGGGCGCCGCCATCTTTAAGGAGCTGGCCGCGAAGGCCCTCATATCCAACGACCACTTCGTGCGCACGACAGACTCGGATCACAAGGACGCCGTCGCATATGCATGGGTACGCGCCAACACATGCTTCCGCTGCCCGCAGACAGGCTGATGGTTAGCAGTTCTTGCTTCAAGAGAAGGGTCTTATATACACCAAGAAGCATGAAGGATGGTATTCTGTGACTGATGAGGCCTTTTACCCCCAATCGGCAGTGCAGCCGGGCCTTGATCCGCCAACTGGCCGGAAGATTATGGTTCGTACTCTTGCTGGACCTTTGTGCGTTCCACGTGCTGATTCCATGCAAGACGTCGGTCGAGACTGGTAGTGAAGTCGAGTGGTCTTCGGAAGAGAACTACCACTTCCGCCTCACTGAATTCCGCGAACCGCTCCTACAGTTCTACAGGGAGAATCCAGAGTGGATCACGCCCGCACATCGGATGAAAGACGTCGTGCAAGCCGTTGAATCGGGTCTAGAGGACTTGTCCATCTCGCGTCCCGCAGATCGGCTTGCGTGGGGCATCCGCGTTCCCCAGGATAACTCGCAAACCATATATGTCTGGCTCGATGCGCTCATGAACTACGTTACAAAAGCCGGTTACCCGTGGGCTCCTGGCCGGGAGAATGCTGGTGGCTGGCCAGCTGACTGCCATGTCATTGGCAAAGACATTGTCCGCTTTCACTGCATCTACTGGCCTGCGTTTTTGATGGCCCTCGGCCTTCCACTCCCGAAAAAAATACTAACCCACGCACATTGGACTCTGGGGGGGTCGAAGATGTCCAAGTCTACCGGACGAGTCGTTGATCCCTTTCTTGCTTTAGATCGGTTTGGTCCAGATGTGCTGCGCTACTACCTGGCGCACGACGGCGGTATCCAAGACGATGGCAATTACGACAATGTTCAAATCATCAAGCTGTACAACAATTTCTTATGGGCTCAGGTGGGCAATCTCGCGTCACGCATCACACGAGGAAAGAAATGGAGCGTACGAGGCGCAATTGAACGTATAGGCCCTTTGCCTGCTTCGGCGTGGGCCGAAGGCCCCGGGTCCCGATTCTATAGCACTCTGTCAACGTTCGCATCGAACGTCGCAGAGTCACTCGATGCACATGATCCCCGTCGCGCGGCTCGCCTGATTGCGGCCTTCATCAGATCAGTAAGTGTTGCATTTGTCCTGTCGCCGCTGTTGCCTAACAATTTTCAGTCGAACCAATATGTGCAGATGTCCGAGCCGTGGAGTAAGGTTACCGTATACGGTCCCGGCGAGCCGGGCGAAGAGGTGGACAGAATTGTGTACCTAGCCACAGAAGCTTTGCGCATGGTCGGTATTCTCCTGCAGCCATACATGCCGAACAAGGCGAAGACTCTGCTTGATCAGCTAGGCGTAGATGATACACGGCGTACCTTCGAATATTGCGCAGTCGGACGCGATTTACATTATGGAACACCGAAGATTGACTTGGGCGTGAAGTATACAGGCGCGTTGTTTCCGCCTTTACCAAGTGACGAGTAGGCATATTCATTTTTCCGTAATTGCTGTACTAGACATGACCTGTAAAGTACTGAGTGGACCAATGCTAGGCAACGGGAGCGCAAAGTGTCTTGCTAAGATGTTTGTATTATTGTCGTGCAGAGTGCCTGCAAATGTATATATTGGTGGAGATGCTTTGGATCCTGCTGTTGTATTAAATGTTCTCCATAAGGGTTTAACGTGTTGTAGCCTCTAGCCATCTAATATCGAGCAAGTGAACCCATCTTGTAAAGCTAGGAGCGCAGATTCGGGGGCTATGGTAATACAACAATGCACACAGAACGCTCTTGTGTTTCCTGTCTTGCAGTCTGCTTCGCTGCTGTTGCTCGGCTCGTTCTCGGGAAGGAAGGCGCAACCGTATGCACTCGCGACGACTTGCCTCACCCGCGCGCCTCATGCTCTTCGCTCAACCCACATATCACCTCTCGGCCACAATAGCTCGGCATCTTGCGTTACTATCTTTACCAATCTCGACCAGTCACTACTTGTACTCTGCGTATGTACGGAACCGGGCCGCACAACTGCTATGGCCTTCAACTGGGATAAATTTTGCAAGGCGCAGCGCGACAACCCGAGACCAAAATTCGCCCTCGATGCGGTCGGCAAGCTGCTTAAGAAAAGGCCGAACGACCCATATCTCTTAGTAAGTCTGGCACATCAATGTTGGACTGGTCCCATGTGTCTTTTTGCTATGCTTGAAAAAGGGACACAATCAGAACACTGACCATTGCAGGCATGGAAAGCTTCCACTTTGCTCAACTTTGATGGTCGCGCAAATGAGGCCCTGTCCATATTGACCACTCTCTGTCAACGCCAGCCTCCGATTACTGACACCAACTTACTTCCATTCCTCTATGATCGTATTTTAAACGCTTCACGGCAATCGGATCCGAAATGCTTACCTCTGTCCTCGGTCGGCGCAGAGGGTTTGAAAGCATGGCAAAACGCAGCCAAGGCCCTCCCAAACCGGAAAGCGAAGCTAAAGCTGTGGTCCGACCTGTTCGTTGTTTCTATGAGAGAAGAATGCTGGGAAGATGTTCGATGGGTATATCGACCGTGAAACAACCCACATGACTAGCCTACTGACGTGCTGCAGGCGACTATGCAAGCGAACAAAGAGGGTACCGACTCCAAATCCCGGAAAGCCATATACTATTCCTTGATCTTGGCAAATCAGCTAGGCGGCGAAAGGAGAGCCGAGCTTGCCAAAGAAGCAGACAAGATTGATCCGAGCACTCGTATCCAACTGACCATCGCCCTCAGACAGATGGAAGAGGCCTATGGAAATTCGACAAAGCCCACAGTGAGATGCACGCGCCAGCCTCTTTGATTACTTGTTGACCTTCAAATAGGATGAAATTATTCAAGTCGCGAGCATGAGCGATCTGCGTTTCATGGCTGCTATTTACGAACGCCAGAATCGCTGCGCGGAACTTTTCCAGCTTTGGGCTAACCCGCCTCCCACCGTGAAGAGGGCCATCGACGGCGCGTCCTGGGACTTTGCATTGCTCGGTATAGAAGTTGCCCATCGACAGAAAGAATGGCAACACGTCGAAATCATGTGCTACCGACTCATCGACACAATTTGGCAATCTGGCAATCCGATAACTGGTGATCCTTCCACAGTTCAGACTAACATGTTCAATATATGTACGATGTGTTGGACAATGTGGAAATGTCTGCTCGACGCAATTTCCCATCTCTATCCAGAGGCAGAGTAAGTGATGGAGCTGTGTCTTCATGTTGGAAACTGGCTCGCTGACTGGTAATAGAGGCAAGACGAAGATTGAGAAAATATATTCCGGCATCTGGAAATCTCTCCCCCAAAGGGAACAGCGGACATACAGAGCTATAGGTCTAACGCAGTTGTCCCTGGGGTCTTACCTCGGCTATCCAATGCTCAGCACCATTACGCAATTTTACTTCGAATGTTTTCGCAATCCGAGTTGTTTCAAAGATCTCCGCCGCTTCGTCGCTCTCCTGTCGGTTGAGGAACAAAGACAATTCCAGGCCACAATCAGTGAGCACGCTCAGACGCTAGGTGCAAAGAATAGAGTAGGGCAAGAGGGAGTATCGGAGGAAGATACCAGGGTATGGCATTCAAACCACCCATCTGCATATTACTAACCACTTCATACAGCATGACATCCGGGTGTGGCACGAAGCTGAGACGACAGTCTTGAAATTCGAGCTTCTAATGATAGTATCGCTACCTGTAAAGCCTGATTCGGGGCTGCTTGAAAGTTTCGTCGGAAATGCGCTTGACCTTTGGCGTCTCCAGCTGGCAGCAGAGGGGACGGATGCGATGTGTGGCTCTGACACTTTGTCTATAGCAGTCGAAGCTCTCATATACCTGTTCGAGGTCACGTCACGCTCAGAGTATCTCTACCAAGCCGCAGTACTTGCACGATACGCTCTATCGCTTGATGGACAACAGCACTGTAGGAAAATTGCTTTGCTCTCTACACGACTACACCTGAAAATCGGCTTGGGTACCTTTGCATTTGAGCATTACGGCCGCGTACAAATCAAAGAGATGCTGCATGATAATGTCGCATGGATAGCACTGTCGCGAATCTCACAGTCTCACCCATTTGGTGCGAGCGGCCAGAGAGCGTTCTCCGCGGACCACGAGCTGGAAAAGGCAATTTCGACCCTGTCGCGTATGGAGAAGAAAATTGACGATCTGCTGTATGCGGATTTGCAGCATTTTATGTACGATAAGGCTTTCGATCTCCTCGAGCTTAAGCGCAAATTGCGTACAAGCTTGACAAAGCACTTCTGTATCATCGAGAGACGACGTATTGCTCGATTGGCAGGAGGGCCTGTGGATCAAACGTTGGATCTGCCTTTGCGAGGTAAGCCCGTCATTTTGCTATATAGTTTCCCCATATCTGACTGCTCTACAGATCATGAAGACATATCAGACAATTGCCATTGGGACGCAATTCCAGAACTCAATCATACAAAGTCAAGTGGGGTCGGAAATGCCCATTTTACGTTACCTATAACGAAGTCATGGGTGCATAGCTTTCGCACATTGATCGATGCGGCGAATGGCATCGCGTTCAAGGAAGTTTCTTCAGGCCATGTGAGTTAGCTCGATGATCGGTGTGGTCAACAAACGCTTACAGAGCTCGCCATGCTAGGAAGTGCCTTCCTCTGTGCCTGTCGTGTCAGGACACGCCAAAGAAGACGTGATAACGCCATACGAAGAGCAGGAGAGCCGAGCTTGTCTCAATCCAACGGAATCTAGTCTGAATAACTTCTACTGGAAGCCAATCGCCTGTATACTGCAGACTATAATCCCGACAGGTACGTAGGCGCCAGGTCTGTAAGGCATCAGCGCTTGCTAATAATGCTGTGACTCTAGTGAAGCTTCCTGCTTGGCCGCAGATAGAGTCGCTCGAAGCAGCCTTTGGACGTGAGTATATGTCGGTCTTTATTGAACTCAAGAGAACCTTGGCTTAACATGTTCCTCTGATTTTAGGCATTTTCAACCAACTGGAAATCGATACAGACGAGCTTCGTCGCCAAATTCTAGAAGCAAACAATGCCGCCCCCGACCGCGCACCAAATCTCACTGAAGATGCCCTCAACGCCGTTTATGGGCGCTTAGAAGTGCTACGCGTCCTTGTACAACTCCTTAGCTTCATGCGACCAATTTCGAAAGCACGAACACATGCACTCCACAAAGAGATCACCGTTGCCAACTGCGACCGTCTTCAAGAATCTATTACCGAGTTCTACCGTTTGCACAAGATTCGCATGCAAACGATCATTGACCAGCTTAAGAAGAATGGCGTGGCTGACTTCCGGCGGCAATTTCATCGTGGTAGCACAGGAGCGGCGGTAGCTGAGGTGATAGCTGATGAAACTCTGGAAACATACTCCAAAGAGTATGCTGATTCGGCCATCGAGGCGTTGAAGGGCGTGTTGAAGGTACAGCTGGGCTAGGAGCGCCCGATGCACGTCCATGACGTAGCAGTGAGGACGAATGGCGGCAGCGAGGTAGAAGCGAAGGCAAAGCTTTGAGGCTGAGCGTGGGGCATTTCGACGAGTTTATATGCGTTCATCAGGAGAGGAATTGGGCACGAAGTGATTAAATGAGCATGCATTAATTCTGTCTTAGTCGCCGGCCAGACTCCAGTCATCATGTATTACAGGGCCATGGCAAACTTGTCCCACTCTTGCACTATCTTCTTGACAGACGACTAGCAAGCCAAATACACTGCAAGTATCAGGTCGCCTTGGCGACCAAAGCAAAATAGCAAAATCGATATTGGGGGAATCTCAACGAGCGCTTGGATGTGATGAACGAAGCCTCTTCAGAAAAGAAAAGGCGCAAACGCCTGTACGATAGTGTATGCAAACGTAAGGCTGGAAGCAGGTAAACTGAATCGCCCCCAAAAACGCCAAGAATGATCAGAACTACATAGGTGAAGAAACGTGTCCGCCCCGCCAGGTGGTATTATTCTGTACATGCTGACTCGCGTCTAAGGGTGCACGGATCCAGTCCTAGTCCCGTCATTAGAATCAAAGATTAAAAGAGGCATAAGTTGAATGTTATGATGGTGCGTGATGGTCCGCGTAAGGGTCGTAAATATGGGAGAATTGTATCCTTGTCCCTGATTTAAGACGTTCGGAACGTGATGCATTGAATAGCCGCGTGTCGAGGTTTCGTCAATCAAAAGCGGTCTCCTCACGAATCAGCATAGGGTTGCCGCGGAGCTCCTCCCGATGACGAGGCGGATTGGAGCCGTTGGAGCCCTTCCGTTGACCCATGCCTACGTTCATCAAAAGCATCGAACTCTCACGGCGCTTTTGCTTTTGCTCACGTGCGCTCGCAGGCTGCCGTGCGCTGTTCACGTTCAGACCGCCATACATGTCTGCACTTTGGTATTGCTGTTCGTAGCTTGGCGAGTCATACCTAGGACGAACTGGCACGAAGCCGGTGTCGTAGCCGGCATGTTGAGCGTAGTGCTGTTGCTGCTGCTGAGGTGGCTGTGGTGGCGGATAGGCTGGGGCATTACCCATGGGGAAGGCAGACGGTGGTCGTCCGTTCCATTGTTGTTGGTTGAGAGCTACTTGCGGTTGGAAGGTATCACTGTACGCAGGAGTAGGAGCCTCAGGGAACGTCGGTTGTCCAGGCGATCGGATTTCGTCACCCGGAGAACCAGTCGTGCGGTCGTCTTGAGGAGGAACGCTTGCATCATCAACGACACCGCCGAAAATGTCTTGATAGTCTGTCAAGAAGAATGATATGAGCGGTGCTGGAATGTTCAAAGTAGGAGCAAAAACAATTCCAACATTTCGGACGGTCATCTTGTTGACACCAGCGTTATCCACAATCTCGATGAGGAAAGCAGACATATGTCGTAGGAGTTCAAAATTCACACGCGGTAGCTTGTGAACCAAAACATTAAATGCCTGAATCTTCTTTGAACGTTCATCTAAGTCTAAACAATCTATCAGCATTATAAAGATGACACGGCAGGCTTGAGCTTACCAAGGACCTTAAGAAAGTCTAGATGTAATTCTCGGGTCAAGATCGAAGCGGGAAGCTCGCGCAAAAATAGCTTCAACAAAGACGCAACGGCGTGGATATCGTAGTATTGGCCGTCCAAGAGTTTCACATCTCCTTCGGTGTTGAAACGTTCACGGAGCGCGCGGATTACTATGTTAGAACCACTGAGACGAAATATGCCTTCCTCGCTGATAGCATTTTTCGCTCTCAAATATTCCAGACTACGGTATACCACGGACGGAATCGGGTCGTTGAGGCCTATAGGTTGCGTGTACTCCACAGCTTCTGCCAATGGGATTCCGAATACATTACGATTCTGCTGAATGATGCGATCTGGCGCCCGGTGTTGGTTCATGGAGGGGTCGGGTATCGGATCTGGACCACGGGGCCTTGAACTGAAACCAAAGATGCTACGCTTTTTGTCTTTAGTAGCCGTTGGAACAGCTACTGGCTTGTTTCCCCAGTTCTCGAGGTTCTGAATGGGTGCACCATTGGTTGGACCGGAGATGGAGGGGTAGTGCCGAAGGCCTTCATTTGAAAAAGATCCACTCTTTGGGGATTGACCGTGGGCATCCTTGGCTTCCCTATGGCTAGGACCACGCATGGGTGCTTCTGCGGCAATCGTATCCTCGTAGCTTAAAGCCTGCACTCTACCGGATTTGTCTTGTTCAGGACTCTCCTTCCTTCTGGATCGCGATGAATCTTTCCCTTGGGTCTTGGTGAGCACCGCAGGTCTAGCGTGTGCCGGTGCCTGCCCCTCAATCGGAGAAGATTCTTCCTGCCAATCGACGTGTTGCAGCAGAGCTTCGACCCATGCGTCTCTTTCCTCGTCGCTTTCTGCACAAAGAACATGACGTACCAGACTTGACGAATCTTTGCGCTTTGGCTCTAGAATCAGGAAAGCGTGCCGATACTGGTTATCCTCCGAATCATCACGCCGTTGTGGAGACTGATTGGTCTGCTGTTGGGATTGTTTTCCGATCTGAGCGTTCAGGAGCTTAATAGTGCCCAAATGCGCACCACCTGCCACTTCATAATATCTAAATTCGGGACCATCGAGTACGAAGTGGCGCGCTTTCCAACCACCAAAATTCTTTCCACGCTTGGTGAGGTAGCCCTCTTTGAGCTGCCTACCCTTGGGTGTGGGCGCAGCTTGAGGAGCAGCTGGTTCAGGAGCCAAAGTGTCACCGTTTTGAGCACCCATTACATCCGTAGAGAAAAACTCGCAGACGACAAGGGCGGCCTGCTCGTTCATTGGCGTCTCTAATATAGTGTCAAAGTAATGGTTCAGAGCCACTCTTCTTGCATCAACTCTTGCAGGCGCATGACCGCTGAACAACGCTCGATCTGGGAGCTTCCCAGAGAAATCACACAATGACTTCAATTGCGCGTCCAAAGCTGGTAGGGCAACGATGGTCTTCTCCATACGCCACAGCTGCTTCCCATCGGATCGTGCATAGATTGCGAGGTGGAAAACAGGATCTTCTTCTTGGGGTCTGGGTGCAAGAAAGCTCATTCTCGAGGGCCTAAGCCGCGAAGATGACACCTTCACTTCAATGGACGGCAGGGCATTAGGGGGAAGCAATAGTCCAGGGTATTGGTCAGACACGAGACCACGGTGTACATGTTCTGAGCTCGATAGATCGCCCGCCTCTGGGCTTAGCTGAGCCGAAGACGGCTTCAAGAGGTCCGAGCCCAGCGTTTGTTGTTTTGCTTGAGCAGGCGCTTCCGGTCGTGCTGTTTGGGGTGAAGTATATGATTGAGGCGTGTTTGGTGGGAGCGGAACTGGTTGTCGCGGCGCCCGGGTTGCTGGTGGGGGCATTCCATTATGGGTGCTCCTTGGAGACATTGGAGGTGAAGCGGGGGTCTGTTTCGGGTTTCTCGGCAATGGCGATCCAAGCGGTCTGTCTCCTGGGCGAGGACTTGTCGGTAGGCCTGGACTCATAAGAGGGGAGGAAACAATGCTCCGCTGGGCAACCATGGAGCTATCCGAGTTGGCAGGGCTGAGAAGAGCGTTGAGAGAATTGGCAGGCGGATGTCGAGGGGACAAGGGAAGACCGGCTTGAAGAGGACTGAACTGCCGAGGCGATAGACTGGCTGTTGACGGCTGCTCAGGGCCCTCTGTGGCTTCGGGGGAAGAGACTTTTGATTTGCTCTCACTTTTCTTCTTTTTCGACTTGCTACGAGTTCCTTCCTCTTTTAGCGCTATGACCTCCCGCATTCTATCATCTTCCTCACGCGTCTTGCGCCTGCCTCGCTCGACGATCGGAATCTCATCCACCTCTAGTGTATCATCATAATCAGAGTCGTCGTGCTCACCAGGGTCTGCCTGGAGTAAGTGGGCGCTTGTCTTGACGGGTTTGGACAAGTTAAGCGGAGCCGGTGGCGCCTTTCGTAATGCTTGCGTAGGTTTCGATACTGGCGCTTCGAAGCCGTCTCCTCCGATCACTGGTGTTGCCTGGGTCAGAGAAAGCTGAGGCGCTTGTAGACCACCTTCAGCGGCGACAGAGGCTTTCCGCAGAGATGCCGTGGCTTGGGGAGACTCCGTAGGTGATTCTACGATGGGCTCACTCTCACCCAAGGCAGTACCCAGACCAAGGCCCTTGTTGGCAATGCTGAGTGGCTTCACAGAATAATCGGTTGGGGAGTTCACTACCGAAGGTGTATTAGACGAAGTGTGGGCATCCGACGAATGGGTCGGAGACTGCGCGAGCTGTGCGTCCGGGAGCAACTGAGCTGCAGACGTTTCTTGTGTAAGCGGCGATGCTTTGTGTTCGGCGGGTTTCGTTACTGTTGACTTGGCAAGGTCCTCCTGTCTCTCACTGGGGGCCGGCGACTGGCTCTCCTCACGTTCCACAACAGAATCAAACGTGTCGGATCTTTGCGGCGCGCCGGGGATCGGTGGTACTTGGTTGGTGTAGTCTTTAAGCCTTTTCCGGTAACGGTCTTTGTGATTCAATGCCCGTTCTAAATCCTTCTGCAGACCAATGATCATGGCCCGTTGTTTTTCGACCAGCCGCCAAAGCTGAGTGCTGTGGCTGGATGCGCTCTGCTTTTCCTTCCACAAAGACATCAGCGCGGCCTCGGGCGACCCCGCCGCTGCAATGAGCGCGGCGATGTCTGGCGGATTTGCAGTGCTTGCATCTTGCGATGGCTTCGGGGCGTGATTCGCGTTTCCTCTCAGCGAGTGCGAGGCGCTCGACATGGACGACGTGGCCGAGTCTATCGACGGATTGCGCGGGGGTGCAGGGGGTTGTTCTGGCCGGGTTGGTCGCGAGGAGGGAGGCATGGCAACCGGGGATGCTGGGCGCGAGATGCCAGCCGAGGACTGGATGGGGGCAGAGACGTTTCGTAGCTGGGCATACGCGGAAGGTTTGGCGGGCTGGGTGCCGCCTCGAGGTGGTATTCGCGGGTTCGGGGTGGTGGGCGGGCTCCCCTGGAGTGGTGCTGGAGCGTGAATATCCTCCTCCGCTATCAAGGCGTCGAGCCTGTCGCGAGGGGAGCGTGGGCCGTCGTGATAGGGCGACGGATATGCGAGGGAGCGTGACGGCTGGGAGCGCGCCTCGTGCAGGCTGGCTGTGGGCACTGCTCGGTACGATGGACTCGCAGCGAGGCCCAGGTGCGGCGGGCTCGGTGCTGGGCGTGGGTGCTCAGGACGGGAGGCGGGCAGCGAGGGCGGGAGGTGGTGCGGGCGCGACGACTCGCGGAGGGTGCGGAAGCCCTCGCTGTGGGGAGAGGGGACGGGTTGTTCGGAGGCAGTCAGCAGCGGCGCTGGCGTTGGAGAGAGAGTCTGCTCGCGGCCGGTGTGGTGTGCATGTCGCTGGAGCATGACCTTCGGCTGCAATGCTGGGCTTAAACAAGCCTAGCACGGCGGACAAGGATGTCGACGTCTGAAATGGGGCCTGGCTGTCGCTAGACGGCAACTGACACAGTGGAGTGCGTCTCGCAGTGTTTGCTGCGCTCCTGGGACGTTTGCGAGCCGCGCATTGACTGCGGAATGGGCGTGCAGTGAATCGCACACAGCCGGCCTTTGGGTGCACACAGAGCGCCGGAGTCAGGTGGCTTTGGCCGTCCACGCGAGGTGCCAGAGGACAAGGGCTAGGGTGAGGACTGCCCGACGTGGCCAGCGACTTTAATGACTGCGAGCGCCTTTTCCCATTCCAGCGCCTCTTCCCAACCCTGTCGACGGTCGTTCCTGCGTCGAGCCCTGGATCCGCTGCGCTGCGCTGCTCTTCGTCGCCGCGCGCACACCAAGCTGAAACGTCTCGATTGCGTGGGCGACATACCCCCGGCGTCGCCGTGCTGGCTGTTTGCTGCTGGTCGACAGAGACGCCGCCGTCGAGTAGCACGCCCAACGCTCCCCGTGGTGCTGCCACCCCTGCTATAGCACACTGAGGAGCCCTGAAAGCAGTCCAGCGCGTCCGGCGGTGAGCCGGAAAGGAGACGTCTGATCCTCTTCTGCAACTTGATTGGCGGCGGCAAGATGGCGGCGAGTGTTTGGAGATACTGTATCGCAGCAGGCGGCGCGAAGCTTTTCCAAGAAGCGGACCCCGCCTCGATGCAGGGTGATCATCGCGAAGCCCGCATTCGTTGCCGCTTGTTCTGCGTGCAATTTATCTGCCGCCCCTACGACCAGAACGAGAGGACTGTGCGGTGTGCCAGTGTGGAGAGCGCCACAGACATCTTGTGTTTGAAGACGGCCTGTGCAACCACCCAGCGCGCGCGGTGCTGCAGACGGCTGATCTAGACATCGCATTGTGGAAACAAGCCTGCCCTGCATGTGCCAATTCTCGTACGATGTCCTCTGCTACTGCAATCTTGGTTGTAGAAGCAGCCAAACATACCGCAGCCGCTGGGTCAAGGGGTCCAGTACACATGCATGCGAACTACCCCAACTCTCTCTCATGCGCGCAGCCTGGTAGCCGCCGCACTTACGGTGCGGGCTGTGGGAGACTGCATCGTCTTCACGGAGCCTCCTGGATTTCAGGTAGCATCGTGGGGGCATAGCTATCTTCCGGCACTTCACCCGGTCTGCATTGCTGCCGAGCCTGTCACAGCAGCAAGTAATTGCGATCCCCAAACCACTGCACGCCTAGCGAACATCACCATACTGTAAAGACGTCAGGATCTGCTTGCATCCGAGTGTTGCTCGACACTACTCGAAGCCCCGTCCAATGGCCAGCTCAAATCCATAGAGACCAAGACCTCTTTATTCCTGGCTGCAATCACACGCTGTCTTCGATGTTTCAGTCCTGAATTAAGTCTTCGCCTTGGATACCAACTCGTGCTTACCAGCGCATCGTGGGAGTCGATATACGCCACAATAACGGATGCAGGAACACGGCGTAGCTACCCGGGAGGGTGGAATCGTCTTCTCTAGCGAGCTCCCATAAAGCACCGCGTTTCTGTCTTGTGAAAAGCATCAACGCCTTCCTTTCGACGCAGACATTCCAGAGTCTACCTCGTGTAGTACACAGTGTATGCATAGCATGAGCCCAATAGCGTTTATCTGATACTTTTTTACAACCTTCCATAGTCCATATTCGACCTGTAGATGGACATACCCGCCTAATAGTTCGACCTTATATGGCGCATCCTTTCGACGGCATCTGCAGCACACAAAATGAGAGCCCGGCGCCACACTTCTCGTAACGCCGAATACATGCGATATCTAGACTCCAATTAAGCCTCAAACATGGTCATGCCGACCAGAAGGTGCAGCCCGACGATTAAGAGTGCCGAGGAAGGCTTAGATATATCATGGTAGTTGCCACGGTTGACTGATCGATCCTGCTGTCTTTATGATCAGACAAACGGGGAGGAGGGACTAGGAATCAACGATGGAAACCAAGGCTTTGATCTCGACAGTCCAACAAGACTGCATGTGGGGATCGTGATGTATGTTGCGGATCCCAAGCGTCAGGTATACATTGACAACATCGTGGGCGAGTGATCTCGAGGGCTGAATTGCTCCCCGTTGTTAGACAGCTGAGTGACGGGCTGTCTCTATTAGGCCGGCGCGTTGTACGGATAGTTTTATAGTGTCACTATGAGTATCCTCTGATGGGAGCTCGTTCCTATATCATCTCATGTTTCCTACCGATGTAACTTTCGGTGTGATGCAAACCAACAACTGCCTCACACTCAATAGGTTGGCCCGTAGCGAACTTGTGTGAAATCGCGTAAACTATGGTGCTGGTACTCCTGAAGCACTCAGTCAAAGAGTACTTAGATATCGTACAATATCGTACAAATGGTACAAAGCTGCTCGCTACCTTTACGCTCCTACCCGCCCGTCCCCGTGACGGTTCGTCCTGTTCAGCCGCCTTGCAGTTGCAATCTGTAGCTATCAGTACGTCTCCGCCATACTCCCAAAACAATGCGCTCACCTGTGTCCTCGTCCGCTGTCCGCGCACGGGCAGCCCCATCGCATGTCGTCGTCCCCGATATGAACCCATGTCCTTCAGTCGTCTGATGTTTTCTTGGATCTCTCTCCGAAGGTCGTTCTCGATTTTCATGTTCGATAACTCGGCAGTCAGATCGAGGAGGGTGCTGGTCTTCAGGCTGCCGACCTTCGCCCAGGGCTGAATATGGAAGCGCGCCATGATGCCTTGCGACACCCTGGGGCCGATGCCGAAAAAGGTCTCGAGGGAGCGCTGCGCAATCGTTAGGACTTGTCGGCTCTGGATGGCAGCGTCGAATTACCTTCACGAGCGTCCCTTCCGTGAAGTTAATGTTCGAGATGAAAGGCTATTTTGAATAAGCGCGGGCCATAGTCAATTGATGGTTGCGTACCATGTCTTTTGTCAATCGCAGCCTATGCTGCTTGTGCTGGGTGCCGGACGGCTGATCGAAAGTTTAGAGGCGCGCTTCCCATAGGGTCGCGGAGCGGGAAAACGCTGACTAAGGAGAGCCGACCGCGGAACCCACCACGTTTCAAGAAGTAGCCACCATCCACCTCAGCGTGCTTATAACCCCACGATCCCAATCGGATCCGTTCAGCCAGGCATCATGTCTTCCCTTCAGCGCATTGTTGTGTCAGCACTGCTGATTCTTACCATTACCTTTGCTTTCTTCGCCCAGAGCTCCGAGGCGGCCAAAGGTAAGCACACGCCCATGAAGCATGCGTGGGCAACCCATGGCACTGACACATTTATGCAGGTCCCAAGATCACTCATAAAGTCTACTTCGACGTTGAGCATGGGGACGAAAAGCTTGGACGCATTGTGATAGGTCTCTACGGCAAGACCGTTCCCAAGGTACGTGGACCTCTCTCCCGCTGAGTATGCAACTGACAGCTCGACAGACCGCAGAGAACTTCCGGTACGGTACACCCCATCCTATACTTGCTTCCACGCTCACACATCCATAGCGCTCTCGCTACTGGCGAGAAGGGCTTCGGCTACGAGGGATCCACCTTCCACCGTGTGATCAAGTCCTTTATGATCCAGGGTGGTGACTTTACCAACGGCGATGGCACCGGCGGCAAATCCATTTACGGCCAGAAGTTCCCCGATGAGAACTTCAAGCTCAAGCACTCGAAGAAAGGTCTCCTTAGTGAGTCACACGGCATTGCTCGCTTCTTCAATGATTGTTCGCTAACATGTCCAGGCATGGCCAACTCTGGAAAGGGTATGCTGCCTCAAGGTGCGCGGCACTGCCACTTGCTAATCTATGGCTAGACACGAATGGCTCCCAGTTCTTCATCACCACCGTCGTCACCTCGTGGCTCGACGGCCGCCACGTCGTCTTCGGCGAGGTCTTGGAAGGCTACGAAGTCGTCGACGCTATCGAGAACGTGCCCAAGGGCGGAGGCGACAAGCCTTCAAAGACGGTCAAGATCGCCAAGAGCGGCGAGTTGGAGGTCCCCCCTGAAGGTATTCAACTCGAGAACGATAAAGATGAGCTATAGACCCTCAAGATAGCTGTGGACCAGACGTAGAGGCGCTGATACTTCCGTTTATCAAGATACATATGGCGAAGCGGAGCCTGCTATTAGTGGCGACAATCTCGACATCATTTCCCAGCAGACATTGGCAGACGCAGCCGATGTCGCAGAGCCAGCCATAAAACTACAAGATGAGTCGGTCCCAGTTCCAGCAGCACATATCAACGGCGAGGTCGACGACGGTCTATCGCTTGGACAAAAGCTCTTTTTCGTAGGTGCTATCGTTGCAGTGTGTGCGCTTTTTCTTCGTAGTACCGGAGGCAGGCCGTCAGGATACAAGCAGAAAAGCATGGCGTAGGCGTAGATATTGCGATGTAGCATCTGTAGGAATATTCGAGCACGTTCACAAGCCGTCCCTTCCCCAGGCTGCGGGAACGCAGATCTATCCCGTGCGTCTAGAATTCTAGCCGCGCTAGAGAGCGCGCGCAACACGGCGAAAATGATTTGTGACGCAGTGTGCGCCGTGGCCTGCGGCAGTGCGGATGATGGCCAGTGACATGGCGCGCGAAGATTTTTGGCCGCAAATCCCGTCCCGGCTTCTCACCGCTTGGGTGAGAGGGGCGAAGTGCTACCCAAAGCTGGACTAGCGTGACGAACGAAAACCTTCTTCAGTCTGCCCGACCCTGCGCTGCCTCTCTCCTCCAAAACTTTCTCACACAAACCCCCCCGTGTGCACAAACAAACTCACCACGCAAATCCGGTGAAGTCCACTCTTTTGGTCTTCGCTCTCATTTCTTCACTTGCTTCCCAAGGAAAGAGGCGCTCTCTTTCCTGTCACGACGAGTTTCAGGCGCGTTTCTGGCTGTCTTTTGACGACTCTCGCCTTTCACGAATCCTTTCCGTATTTCTCCACGACTCGCCACACGAGTACTGGAGACGTAGTCCTCGACCAACCTCGGCCTAGTTATCCTGCAAATCTCACCAGCCTACGGTCAATAACCCCTCACCCATCATGGCTGATCAACTCGACATCGGTCGTCTCTCCATGCACGACTCGCAGCACGCTCCTGGCGGTTTCCAGCCGGAGCGCTCTGCCTATATACCTCCCCACATGCGTCGCCAGCAGCAGAGCGGCCCACCTCCCGCGATGGACGGCCCCCCCATGATGAACGGTGGCGGCGCCATGAACGGCAGCGCTTGGGGACCCAAGTGAGTACCTCTCATACATCCTTCGAAGACGAGACCTGGCTGACACAATGTAGCGGTGGTGGCTATGGAGGCCCTCCTCCTCAGCAGCGTATGAACGGTGGAGGCAACTGGGCGAACGCAAACGCTCAGAGCTTCACCCCACGAGGTAGCGACGCTCCTCCCACCCGTGGCGGCAACGGCGGCTGGAACGGCGCCGGCCCGGGCAAATTCGACCCCAATGCTTACGGCAAACCAGGTGCAGGCGGTTCCGGTGGCAGCACTGCCCGTGGATCTGGTGATGGACAGTGGAGGGATGGCAAGCACGTCCCCGGTCCCTCCAACCCACGTGTTGAGCGTGAGCTGTTCGGTGTACCAAACGACCCTTCGAAGCAACAGACTGGTATCAACTTTGAAAAGTACGACGACATCCCCGTCGAAGCTTCCGGTCAGGGCGTCCCTGAACCCGTTACCACATTCACAAATCCCCCGCTCGACGATCACCTTATCGGCAACATTGAACTAGCTGGCTACAAAGTGCCCACTCCTGTTCAGAAGTACTCGATCCCCATTGTCATGGGCGGCCGGGACTTGATGGCTTGTGCCCAGACCGGTTCCGGAAAGACCGGTGGATTTCTGTTTCCCATCCTTTCTCAAGCTTTCCAAACTGGGCCCAGCGCTACCCCCGCTGCTCAATCCGGTGGCTATGGTTATGGACGTCAACGCAAGGCATATCCCACGTCCCTGATCTTGGCTCCGACCCGCGAGTTGGTATCTCAAATTTACGACGAAGCCCGCAAGTTCGCATACCGCTCTTGGGTCCGCCCTTGCGTTGTCTACGGTGGTGCCGACATTGGTTCTCAGCTTCGCCAAATCGAGCGCGGTTGTGACTTGCTCGTCGCCACTCCCGGTCGCTTGGTCGATCTGATCGAGCGTGGCCGTATTTCTCTTCAGAACATCAAGTACCTTGTTCTTGACGAGGCTGACCGTATGCTGGACATGGGTTTCGAGCCCCAGATTCGCCGCATTGTCGAAGGTGAAGACATGCCTCCTACCGCTGCGCGTCAGACTCTTATGTTTTCTGCTACATTCCCGCGAGACATCCAGATGCTTGCTCGTGACTTCTTGAAGGAGTACATCTTCCTTTCCGTTGGTCGCGTTGGTTCTACTTCGGAGAACATCACTCAGAAAGTTGAATACGTGGAGGACCAGGACAAGCGTTCCGTTCTTCTCGACATCCTCCACACCCATGGTGCTGGTCTGACCCTTATCTTCGTGGAGACGAAGCGCATGGCCGATTCGCTTTCCGATTTCCTAATCAACCAGGGTTTCCCTGCGACTTCCATTCACGGAGATCGAACTCAGCGCGAGCGTGAGAAGGCTCTGGAGATGTTCCGTACTGGACGTTGCCCCATCCTTGTCGCTACGGCTGTTGCTGCTCGAGGTATGTTCACTACGCTTTGTCCTTTCAATCACCTACTAACAGACAACTAGGTCTCGGTACGTTACTACGTTTATTTCATTCACTTGCATACTACTTTTGTTTTGTACTTCCCCTCCTTCCCCCCTGGCGCTCTATTATAGTGTAAACCTACACCTGTGAAGGCGGGCACTTTACAGCATTATGGTTTGTTTCCTCTGGCGATGCTTCCCTGATCCTCATTCACAACATACCTGGACGGACACCACTTCTGGATTCCATCACGCAAGGGTCCCGCGTGCACCTACGCGACAGACCCTTACAACGCGTATTTCAGCATCTAGAGTTCAGTGGTTCATCTTCACCACTCCTGTATTGACTTGGCATATTATCGGAGTCTTGCTTCCTCTCGGGCTTCCTTGGGCATCCCTGGGGTCTTGCATGTTACAGTCCTGAACTGCAGTCTCGCCCCGAGTTGCTCAGGTTCATCGCCACGGGACCGACCTATCCACTTCCCGGACTATGGATTCCTTGGACACATCTTCCTGCCCTTTCACCCCTTTTCTATTTCCTTTGCTTTCTCATGCACTCTTCTTTACTCTCATCATCTATAGCGGCATTCACTGACTGAAAAAAAAAGACATACCCAACGTGACTCACGTAGTCAACTACGATCTCCCGACCGACATTGACGATTACGTTCACCGTATTGGACGTACTGGCCGTGCTGGAAACACTGGTATTTCTACTGCTTTCTTCAACCGCGGCAACCGCGGGGTTGTTCGTGATCTCATTGAGCTCTTGAAAGAGGCCAACCAGGAGGTACCTACTTTCCTGGAGAGCATAGCTCGTGAGGGCTCCTACGGAGGCGGACGTGGAGGTCGAGGCGGCGGTCGCGGCCGCGGCTCCACTGCCACTCGCGATGTCCGTCGCTATGCCGGTGGCGGAGGCAACTCTAGCTTCGGAGGAGGAGGAGGTTGGGGTGGCGCACCACAGGGAGGCTTCAGCGGCGGCGGCAGCAGCGGCGCGGGCGGTTATGCACCTCCCAGCAACTACGGCCCTCCTGCCGGAGGCTTCGGAGGCGGCAGCTATGGAGGCGGTTACGGCAACCCGTCTGGCCCTGGAGGCAACTCTTGGTGGTAGTCGCCTCTTCGTCAATTGACGTGCGAGGCCTTGGATGCGATGTCCACGAACGACGATATCCAGGCCCTTCGCCGCGCATTGCGGCCGAGGCACTTTTGCATGAGGTATCATGTTGAATGCCTCGAACGATTTCCTACTCTGCGACTGTTTCATTATCTCGGCGATTCATCCGGCCACCTTCGGAAGTTCGGAAACTCATACCCCAACCAGCATATAGACTTGTTTCTTTGCAAACACGCGTCTTTTCGAGCTCTGCATACCCAGGATACGCGCGGTCGATCTCCGCTGGAGCTTGATCTTTAGACGACCGAGGCGCTTGCCTCTTCGGAACGGATTACGAACATTTTATGGATTCGCCCTCCCTGGTCTTCATGCTGCTTGGGGCCCTCAGATAGATTTCCATTTTCGGGCTTTCGACGGATGCTAGCGACCTGTTTTCATTTCTGTTTAACTTAAAAGCGATTCCTTTCCCTGTCATACCCCTCGGCCAGCGTCTTCTTCGTCGTTTCTCTCAACGCCGGAGAGCTCTCAGCGGATCTTTTTGGACGACGGAAAAGTTTAGTGGTTCATCGCACATAGATGGCGTTCACGTGGGTTAATCCTTTATGATGAGCCTTCATGAAGTGAAGGTTTTGCAAGGAGATACCCCAGTTACCGGCGGCCGTTTGGCTGCGTGAAACGAGCCAGCTTGCGGTGGCTAAGGAAGGCATCGGTTTGCATTTGTGGCAAGACTCTCATGACAGGGAGGAGGGAATCATCAAAAGGCATTGCGTAGGACGCTCATGGCTTGATAGACTAGTCTGTGGAGCTTGGTTTGCCGCTCCAAATGCATGTGTTTCCCTATATATGAATGTCCGTTTGCTTGACTAGAAGTGGTGAATGCAACTCCCAAGGTCAGTTGGGCAACCCGAGTTGCTCTACATTATCCAGATATAGAATGCGCGTGCCTAAACCTTTGCTAGCAGCTATAAAACAGCACCTATCCACGCAGATTCATACACCCAGCAAAGCCGGCCTTGGAATGGCTTTTGGTGGTGATGTTGCACGTGCAAACGACACTGCCCGGGTGCCCAGGTGCAGGTGTGGAGCCCTGGGCCACAGCACGGTCCAGTCCAGAAGCTAGTGCATTTGGACGCGCTGACGCTCCACCAAGCTCCAGCTGTGCGTGAATCGTCGGGCGCAAAGGCCTGCCTGCTGCCGCCAACTCAACCTCTAGTCCGCCGCCATCACCGTGACTACGCGTATGCGCCTGCTCTCCTAGCTGCCCAAGCCCACACGGCACGCTTGCGCACCTGAGAGCGTGCTTGCTTGCTTGCTTGCACCAGAGCGACGGAGCTCAGCATGGATGCGACTTCATCAACCGCACAAGTCCGCGACGAGCCCGACTCGCGAAACAGCCTACGACACATCCTGGCCGACCCGCCCGCGATGGAGGACTCAAAGCCCACGCCCCCGTCGCTGCCGAATACGCCTGGCCCCGACGAGAGCCAGGGCGACTCAGAGGATGCGCCCAAGTCGCAGCGCCCGTACTACACAGCAAACCCCACGACGATGCGGCGCAACGCCAACGGTAGCGTGTCGTCGGTTTACTCTGGCAATAAGATCCGGCACCTGAAGAAGGACGACGGCATCCCGCTCTGGCGCAAGGACATCCAGTTTGACTTTCTCAAATACGTCTTCGACGATGAGCAGAAGGTCTTCTCCAAGATGGACGGCGAGCAGGGCTTCACCTTTGCCGACATCTACCTGGACGCCATGGCCAAGAGCAGCAAGTGCAGCAAGATACTCAAGGATAAGCTGTTGACAGAGCGGCCGGCCGCCGTCAACATGGCCATGGTGTGCTTGTTGGTCAACGTGGGGAGGATGAACACTACCCTGAATTGTAAGCGCAACGGTGCCAGCGACCGCAAGCTCTTTTCGTCTAACCGACCTGCAGTCTTCCCCGAAATGCGAGCCCAATTGCGGACCTACCATTCGATTCCTTCGTTACAAGCCCACCAGGACCCGAACGCATACAAGCAGCTCCAGGACGCGCCGCGACTCAAGTCAATACTTAAGGGCGCGACCGAAGACACGGAGCAGCCGAGCACAATCGAAGACATCATGGATAAGGCCGTTCCGCGAACGAACCCTGTCAACCTCATCTTCGTCTTGTCGCAGTACGCGCCCAAAATATCTGAAGTCCACTTCTTCCCGCCGCGGGACTTCTTTGATCTCGTCATGCGACCCAATCTTAGTAGCCGCAGCCGAGCGACCGCCTTTTTGTGGCTCATGTGGTGGTACCTGGAGAGCGACTTCTCCAAAGAGGACGCGCTGAACAACCCGTTCGGGCCGGGGCAATACGGTCCGCCTGAAGAGACTGTCACCAACAACCTGCCCATCAAGTGTCCTGCTTTTGAGTTCTTGACACCTGAGCAGGAGGCACTAGAGAATGTGGACACGCCCGAGGAGCAGGAGTTTGGTGAGCAAAAGAAGAAAGAGAGGACCGTCATCTTGGCCAGCGACATGGCTCCCGTAGTTACAGGTCCTAAGCGCACCAACAAGAAGGCATTCAACCAGAACCCAGTCTTCTCGGTGGTAGCAGATGATGGCGCATCGACTCCTGGGCGGGACCGACAGTCGCCTTCGCATGGTAGGGCATCCCGCTCTCTGCACGTCACTCTAGCTAATACCTGCCAGGCTCAGCAAGAGGACGAGGAAGCAAGCTCGCACGATCGCTCATAGAGCGCGACTACGGCTCAGACACAGACCGCACACGATCGGCATCGCCTCCCGGAAGCGTTTATAATACCGGCAAGAAAGCTACACCAAACATGCGCATCAATACACTGCTAAACGAAGATGCACCTGCCTCTTCGCCCGCCCCGAAGGGGCCTGGTCGCGGTAACTGGTCTCGTAAGACTGCATCTGCCGCTCGAGGCTTCAAGCCGAGATTAGATGCTGCAAACTCTCAAGACGGACAGTCGCCCTCAACTAATGCCCCTACCTTCTCCGGACCACACGGGTTCTATCTGCCTCTCAACGGGTCGGATCCAACGCACAAACGCACTCGCCCCTTGACCCAGCACCAACTCGCTGTCGAGCAATACCGTCGTCGACGAGTCGACGTCATACTCGATCGCGGTATTCGTAAAGAGTACAAGCTTGCTGCTCAACGGCGACGCGCGCAACCGCCACTCTTACGAGCTTGGATACGGTGCAAAGGTATCAAGGATGGGTACGATTCAGAGGAGGAGGCAAACGGTTCATACCAGCAAGATGGAGATATTGGTAATCAGAGGGTAGAACCTCCTCTTCTTGCGGGTCTAGTACCCATCGACTACGGTGGTGAGGAGAATGATTACGGTGAAGAGTGCTATCACCGCGCTAAAATGCTCAGCCGGGTGATGCGTCGAATGGAACGCTGGGAAGAGAATAAGGGAGTGGTCCGCACGAAGCCAAAAGGCTCGAACAGATATTTGGAGAACGGCAGTGGGAGAATGAATGGAGAAGACGACTTTGCGGACGAAGACGAAGAAATGCAGGACGCAGAGGATCTCGAGCGGCGAGATGACAGCGATGAGGACGAGGACGATGACGAGCAGGTGTACGATCCACAAACGCTGCCACCCTTGCCGCATATGGATTAGAAGCCGATACAGCCTGACCATCGACCCTCAAACCCCCGACCTTTCACTTGGGAGTCCAAAGCCTCTACTGTGCCTTAGCTATCATCAACTCAAACGAGCTGTGGCGCACCAGCACATTGCTACCTTCGCAATTAACAGTCTGGACAACTACAAACTGCGGTTTTTTTATTCTGTCGTTCATGACCTATCGTACGCGCATACATTACATTTTGCTGCACGGATAGCGTCACTACGAGATACAAAGGGCACGATTTACCGATATACCATTCGCAGGCGCACATTCAAGGTGAAACACCACAGGGACGCAATGTCTGCATCGAACGGAACATCCTATTGTACTATCTTGACCCGAGTTCTCAGCCTAATCTCCATGCACCAACGACAAGCCTTCATACAACGACGCTGAAATGGACCAACAACATCCGTGTGTTTGGCGATACTGCGAGGATATCTTTGACTGCCTTGAGGCAAGTGGAAGTACGGTTGGCGGAAAGATCTTCTGGAGGTGGTCAACCTATACACCTCAAGCGTTGAACATATTGTTTGTGCTGGGAATTTTGTGTGAAAGACCGTGTTGGTAGGTTAGGCTTGCAACAATGTGTGATCAAGTAGGATAGATTCAACAATAGCATTGTTTGACAGGAATATTTTTTGCACATGATACAATGATTGT
This sequence comes from Paraconiothyrium brasiliense, assembly GCA_025388405.1. NCBI lineage: Eukaryota > Fungi > Ascomycota > Dothideomycetes > Pleosporales > Didymosphaeriaceae > Paraconiothyrium > Paraconiothyrium brasiliense. The sequence continues at coordinate 179,022 of JANBXC010000010.1, read as the reverse complement.
CTGGATCCTTGCAATTGTGCTATTGTCAGGTCAAAGGTACGCCGTGGAGCTCAGTTCGACACAGGAGTTGCAAAAGGGTCAAGTACACAGATCCTGGCTGACTTTAGTACATGTGCTTGGCCCGAGATCGCACAGCTCTCACTGATACTCGCACTATCAAAAATATGGATTGTTCTACACCTACAGAGTGGTACGGATGTTTTCGAGAACGTGGGAGCATGGGAAGTAAATGATCGACCTCGAGAGGTGTGCTGACTCTCTGAAAGTCAACGGGGAGCACTAGAGGACTGCGCATTACTCTGTGAAGGAAAGCTCCCCCGCAAAGCCACACGGGTGCTATTAGGAAGAATTCGACTGTCTGCGGCTTGCTAATCTTGCGTTCTTCGTGCTACACTTCAACATACCATCCCTTATATGCCCATGGCTTAGGACGCGCAGTTGGCTGTGCGCGATAATCTTGCTCTGCGCAACTTGAAAATTCGTAAACTCAGTGGCCACTACAGGTTGTCGCGTGGATAAGGTACATTCTCATCGAGTAGCCAACGGGATTGTCACAGCGTCGAGAGTAACACTATATCTCAAAGAGATGAATATTTACAGGTTAAATATCAATACTTTGCAAATGCCTAGCTCTTGAACAAGCCTTGTGGATCTGATCAGAGAAACGATCACCTGTTACGATAGTAGGCAGTAACCTCGACCGTTGTCGAGCTACTGGCCAAGATTCAGATGAACTGCCACCATGTCACAATCCTAGGCTTGCTTTTGGGACAGTCTCATGGCCGTATCAGTAGTGCACCGCAATTCGAACCCAAGCTTCTGGCAACAGTGCACGAAGATGTAACCAAAGCACGTGGGCGCTATGTATTGCAACCCGAGACCAGCATGCTCAATGACAAAAATCACTTTGAGATCTACCTAAACATACTAGGCCACTTCTTACTATCCGCACTCTCTCCGTGAACCTCCTCCGCCTCATTTCCTGCAGGCAGCTCCGCTCCCCTCGCACCACCATCAAGCTCGTAGATATTGCTCCCCCTCCCCTTTTCACCGAGCCGTGCCCCGCTGTTGTTGTTCTCGTTGTCTGCAACTTCCATAGCCGGTGTTGATGACTCCCCAATCTCGAACAGGTTCTTCGACCGCAGGCCCGGCCGCTGCCGTTTGCGTCGTATGTGCCAGCAACCGGCGATGGAAAGGAGAAAGACGACGATGCCGACTCCAACACCCACACCGACGGCTATGGCGACGGTATGATTACTGTTGCCGTTGTTGCTTTTCGAATCATTGATGGCGTTCGTAGCGGCTGGGTCAGATCCAGAGCCTGCGACAGGAGACGCAGTGTTCGAGGAATCAGACTGCGAGGCAGTTCGTGCTATAGTTCCTGTCGCATCCGATTGTGAAGCTTTTGTAGCGTCCGCCTTTGCGGTGTCGCCCGAAGTAATTGCCTTCGTGCTGTCTGTTGCTTCTGGCTCGTCTGGCTCGCCCGTGGATGAGGCCCCCATTGCCGAAAGAGAGACATCTTGCTGTTGGCCTTGTGTTGCCTGTGGCCTATCTGATGTCGTTGTCTGGTCGTTCTGTGCTTTCGGTACACCCGTGGCTTGCGCAACAGTCTTGCCAGCTGTGGCAATGACATGGGGGCTCCCAAACTCGAACAATTGGGCATCGTTATCGTCGCAGCAATCATTAGACCTACCGCAGCAGAACTTTCCATTGCTGCAGAGATAGACTATCTCGTCCCCTTGTGGCCAGATCGAAGTACATGTCTGCGTGCATCCGTCACCCCATTTCTTGTCCGTGCAACCACCCCTTAACACCCTCTCATAGTTGTCGTAGCGGTAGTCGTTACAGAGTCCGTTACTCAAACACTCGAAGCCCTCTGCACAACATACACTTGTTGTGTCAGAGCTGCACGCGAAGTGCCCGGAATCCGTGGAGCCGTCAGGGTAATAGCACGATTCGCCGACTGCACCGATAATTAACTGCAGAAACGTGAGGAGAGCAGCCAATGAATAGGTTGGGGCCATCTGCACTGTGTCTGTACGCACAGCCGCAACACCAGACAGGCGCAAGGCAGACCACAGGATGGAAAGCAAGACGGAAATAGGAAGGAGGCCAAGGTCCGCGGGTACGAGGGAGGGGCAAGCCTTCAAGTAGGCACTTGAGCCTCCTAGGGCGAAATGGAATCAACGATGGGGGCTATTTCGCGACCACGCTTAAAGGTCCATGCCGTGGATTCCAGCCCGATCTCGTTAGCCAATCTCGGGCTCCTCCATCGTACATATTGACGGCCCCTGTACGCGTGAAGCTATAGGCCCTGCGTTAGGTGCTAGACGACGCCAGCCGAGTCAATTTTACCACAAGAAGTTAGTGTATGGCGCTGGAAAGGATTCAACAAGAGACTAATCTGGAAACGCTGTTCCCGAGCGATCCTATCGACTTGTCCAGAGGCCCAGGGTGGTGAAGATAAATGACAAGATTACGGGCTATTCGCGAGTGCCGCTTGCTTCAAGTAAAGGGTTGTAGAGGAAAACAGCGCGAGAGAAACCCGAGTCGTAGACAAACGTTGCGCACAAAGCGAAATAAAAGGTTACAAGGATTTATAGGTCAGTAGCGCTGTCAGCTTCGGGCTTGTAAAGTGCGTCTATAGTCCAGTTCTAATAAGCCGCGTGAGGATGCATTTTCTGAGTGTCTGCCGCTTCAGGAACCTCACGTGATTAGCAGTTTCACACCTCCAGTTGCGCCGGGACTTCTGTCGTCTCCTCCTCTTCTACTTCTAATGGAAAATCTGCACTACTGGGCCCAAATATTCCCACGTCGCTTCTTCCCATACCACCGCCCATTTCTTCCGTCTCTTTCCACTCTTTCAGTAGATACATCCCTTGCCCGTTCAAACCTTCGCCCATCTCTCGGCTCTTCTGCATTCTCTCGTCATGGTAGTCGAAGATCCGCCAGTCCGCGTTGAAAAAGCGTCTATTACAGACAGCTGCGCGTAAGAAGCCAGAGTGTGACACCACCGCGATGACTTTCTCAGGCCTCGAATAGAGTGACTGCAAACAGGCTTGGCCGCGAGCAAGTATGGCTTTGCGAGTGAAAGCATAGGGGTTCGAGGAGAGATTCGATGTCTTGTCGGGATATAGCGGATCGACTTTCGAGAAATCGAAGTCGGGAAATTCTTCCGCCATGGTTCTGATGGGCGAGCCTGTATCGCAAGGCTTATCGCAATTTTCTGAGACGTTAGTATTGTCGGCACAAGAGGCGCCATGTGCTCGGAGGCATTGGACAAGCCAGCCAGAGTGTCGAGCCACATAGAGCTGCACTGTGGGAGGATGTACGTAGAGTATGAGCCTTCAACCCGCTATCTGAAGGCCCCAGGGCTTGTATATGGTAAAGCTCACCTCTGGATGATGATAAACTTACCTTGCCAACCAGCATCCGGTAGCACCTTTATCCCCCTCTCCTTGATCAGCCACTCCAACCCTATGGTAGCAGTCTGCAATGTCCGCCTCATTGAACTGACAACGATCAGCTCGACCCGAGCACCAATATCGCTGTTCTTGAGGCTTTCCTGCAGCTCTTTGCATTGCTGTTCGCCGAGCTTGGATAGTGGTGGATCATGGATGGACCAGTCGCTCGCCACATTGTGCAAAGCCTGTGCGTGGCGAATGAGCAATAAAGTCGGAGGCATTGTGGAAAGGGTAGAAAGTGCGGAGAATTACTGACTGGCTAGGTCGACACGAAAGCACAAATGTATGTTTCGGAACAGTACGCTTAGTGGGGTAAAAATACCTTCCCATCACGCACGACGTCATCTTGGTGCTTTCGCTCGAAAAGATATTCCATTCACGCGGTCATTAAATGTCGGCCGCTGCATATGCAGACAATCTATTGGTTGTTGTTTGCTTTCATATCTCCGTCATCACGTGAGAACGCCATACCCGTGGACTGGACGGATATGTCGCTGCATGATGGTACGGCGCAGACCATTGGCCTATTCCTGCATCTTCTCTTCTTCCTCATCTTCATCATCACCCTCCAATGCCTTCTTCGCCAGTCGCTCGGCCTCCTCCCTCAACTCCTTCGGTACCTCTTCATGCCTGCCCTTGGTTGGACCGGTTGTAGAGCTTATCCAAGTCATTTCCAGCTCAAATTCCTTATCCTTGTTGTCGTCATGTGCAATATAGATGATGCGCGCAGCCTCCTTGACTCCTTCCTCAAGCGTAAGCTCACCTTCAGAAAGGTTCAGCTTCTCGAGCTCGGACTTCGCGATTTGTCGCCCTTTGCCCGTAGCTGCGCCATAGTAGCCCTGGGTCTGTTAGCCTAGCTGATTCCATGGTGTTGTCGTGTCCGCCTCACCCAGTAGAGTCCGCTCGGTTCAATCATGTATAGGTATGGACCGCCGTGCTTTGCTCCGTCCTTCTTGCCTCCAGAGCCAACACTTGGTCCTGATCCGACCTGGCCATCTACGGGCAATTCCGCCTCTGAGTCCCAACCTCCTATAATGGCGGTCACGCCAAAGGGTCGCACACTAGAGTAGAGTGTGTATGCTTGGACGTAGCTTCCCATGCGATCTGCGAGCGAGGATGTGGGGATGGGAGCCTTGTAAAGGTTGCGCCAGGAAGACGCCTCATCGCGTGCCCGGGAGACGAAGTGACGACCGTCGGGAAGAAGACCTGAGGAGACCTGGTTTGTACTATTAGGTCATTGTGTGCTACCCCAATGGGTGGCTGTAGCTTACGATGCCCATGTTCCGGTCAACTGTGGCTATCCGCTTGTTCGCGCCTGACTTCAACAACTTGCTCGTGACAAGCTTCTCCAGAGCCAGCACTATGCCGTCTTTGCACCGTATACCGATAGCTGTTCCACCGTTCTCCACCGCCTTGACTGCGTACTCGACCTAGAATTGTGAGCAGATGAGGGACGCTTGAGAAGTAGCCGCGGCCGTACCTGAAAGTTGCGGCCATCGGGCGAGAAGACAGAGTTGGACAGGTCGTAACCTGTACCTATGGACGTCTGTCGGAGCTGTTAACAGAAAGCGCGGAGCAGCAGAGCGGCGGGGCTCACCATGTTTGTCGCAAGAGGAGGCCGTAGGGTGCAGGTGTCGGGAGTGCGCTGGGCGTCTTGAACAGGTCACAGCAGGGTGGAGAGGCGTCGTTCAGAGTCTACGGGGTGGATGGAGTTCGCCGTCGTCTAGCAGGCAGTTGCGAGTTGCGCGTTGGAGCTTGCTTTCTTGTTCGGGTAAAGCGCGGGATGGTCTTGGCACGTCTCGTCTCATTATTGTACGAAGTATCTGCCTCCACAGCTACGCAGCGCTACTGTGTATGGGGCCCTTGGAGATAGGCTGCTTGCCCTTACGGACGGGATGTGCCTAGATCCATGCCATATATTGCTGACCTTCTGTGCAACTGCACCCTAGTCAGTATCGTTGATCTGCAGTATGCGTCGACAGGAATCAACTGTCAACGGTATTCCTCCACCGTGTGCAGTGACACAGTGGCGTTGCACATTGCTGCAGTCAGTTAAGAATTTGCTCGTCTACAGCCCCAACTTCTGCGTGGTTGCTGAGCGAGTGCATTGCGGCGACGGATTCCACCATTTGCTCTCTACGCTCACCGCCGACTGCAGTAGTGGCGGCGGCCTGCGCCACATGCGCCGCCACACCGGCTGTAGCTACAACATTTCGTCACCCGAGCAAGCGCAACGTCGCGCTCCTCGCATATCGTGCGCAGAGCAAGCAGACCCGAGCACTACTTGTGCTATCAGCTCCAGCCCTCGACGACATGACGTGCGTTCTTCTAGGCTCAATGTATGGGCAGTGTAGCTGACGTCGCCAACCAGGCGCCCCATCCGTAGGAATGCCCTCGAGAAGCTCGCAAAGTTGTCTGCGCAGGCTCTGCCATCCGCAGGCCCCGATCCCGACCTACAGAGACTGTACAAACGATGCCCGAGCGGTTCGCTGGCGCCCAATGGCATTTCCAAGGAGAGCGCCGCGCCCACCGCGGACGTGACCAACGTGTACATGGTGCGTGGGCTGGCAGTGCCTGACAGGTAGTATCAACAGCTCTGATACATGGCAGAAACTACCAGAGCTCGAGGCCATACTCGCTCTTTGCAAAGCTGCCCCCTTCGTAGAATCTCCCGCCGTCGCAGACCAGCTACTGAAGCGCCTGGCGCCATACTTGCCCGAGTCCTTCGCCCAGAGATTGGCGCCCTCTCCTCAGCTACGCGACATTGACCCTTCACCCTACGAGGTCCTTACCCAGAACCTCACCTCCGCCATCCTCGCGTTGGGGGCACGGCACGACCTTTTGCGACCGCGCGTTCTCGACACCGTCAGCCAGTACGTGAAGGGTTGGTCAGCCGCCGCTATTCAGTCATCGTCGGACCAGTTCGACCATGATGATCAGATCGACTTTGCAGCCGAAGGCGAGCTCGGACGCCTCATGACGCAGAGCATGTCGCTCTTGGGCTTCTTGAATGCAGCTGCCAAATATCCTACTTTCTGGAGCGCGTCCGACCAGCTACGATTCGTTGAAGATGTCCAAACGGCACTGTCTGAAAAGTTTCTGATCGCTTTCGAGACGGCTCTGTCAATCGTGAGGAATGCGCGCTCTCATCAGCACGGTCTAAGATACTGGAAACAGTTCGCAAAACACTATGCCGCCATTGGACGACCTTTGGGTGCCATGGTTCTCCATGATTCTTTCCTCAAGGTCATCGTCGCATCTGCTTCAGGACTTGTTCAAGACCCACATCGCGAGCCTGACACCGATGTTCTAGATGGACTTCGAATCCCACATAATAGCAGCAACGTATTACGGGATGCTGCAACTGATGCTCTCGCTGAAGGCCTAACGCGCATTGCTGTTGAGGAAATGGATCGCTTAGACAACGATCTTGACTATCTTCAACGCGTCGGATCTGCCTGGCAGCAACGTCAAGCTTCTGCAGTTAAGGCAAAGGTCATCACAACGTGCGTGTGCTGCGCAGTTTACGATGAGGACATTGCCGACTCTGACCTACTCTTATCATGGCTCGATAACGCTTTGAATGACCCCGCCCAAGCGGCAGATCTTAATCTGGCTTCCACAGTACTCAAGTCGATGGCTATCCTAGCCAAGCTCTCACCAGTCATTGCATCGGGCCTCGCACGCTCTCTTCCGCGTTTCATCGTCCAGGGCGGTTTCGATCAGGAGACTGCATCGATAGCTGCCGAGTCACTTGCTTCTGTTCTAAGTCTCCTCCCACAAGACGCAGTGATCACCACTTTGTATAGCCTTGGTAACGTAATCAGTACTGGCCCAGTGGGTGACCGTAATTCCACCGCCACGACTTTGACGAATGGCAATGGGAAAACCTCGCGAGCTACTGGTCCGTACAGTCATCATCACGAGGGTAGCGCCATCTCTTTGACGCCGAGTGACATTGAGGCGCCGAATCACGTACATGTGACCGTGATAGAAACAATCGTTTCAATAGCAAGACAAAGCAAGGACGAAAAAATCACTGCACTAGCGCTATCCATGCTCGTGCAAAAAGTGGGATGGATCAGTAAGGTAGTGGATGCCAAAATCGTCACTGATTCTGCGCTTCTTGGAGCGCAAAGCGGTCCTGGCGAGTTTCGGTCACTCCTTAAGCTGTACTCCAAATTATGCCATGATGCTTTACTCAAAGATGATCGTTTCACTCTTGAAGCGGTAAATATCCATACTTAGGGCTGACTATGACTTTACTGACTCTTATCTAGATCAAACATGCGCGACTACATCTTTCTCGAGAAACTGACGCCGAGTCGGATGCTTTCGAGCTGTATCTCACGCACCTCCTTGACACTATTGTAAGCAAAGGTGACTCACCAGAAACACATCATCGTCAGGTCCGAGACACAGAGTTGGCTGCGCAGGAGATTGCTCAACTACTTCCGCCTTTGGCTCTATTGCTCTCGCGAAATGCTGGACGCACAGACCCATCACAACTAGACGACCATGTTCTCAGTCTTCAGAGAGATGCTTGGTTCAACATCGTGATACACGGCTTCGACCTCACGTCCAGTCTGGCCCAAGAACATGTTGATGAGCTTAGAACGTTAGCACGTTTCAGTCGATCCTTGATTACGGAGGAACGAGCTTCCCTGGCTGAGAGTGACATTGAATTGAATACGGTCTTGCGACGAGGCAAATCCCCCGAACATGTCGTCGAGCAGAAGAGACGTCTCGCGAAGTTGTTGCCTTCGTGTGAGGCAGATGTCAGGTCGTTGAGTTACTCGGAAGCTGTTTTCTTGAACACTGCCTATCTGGTTGAAGATCTACGAGCCAGTGCTGGTGACTGCACAAAAGCGCTCGCTTATTTCCTCGACCCGAAACTGCGTAGCGGAGGTGTAGGCAATTGTATGCTCGCTATAGCGGCCGCTGCCACCCGCACGTATGTGGCAAAAACGCTGTCCGGAAAGCTACACTCATTCTCGACGCCATACTTGGCACAACAACTTTCAACCATTTTCTCTGGGTGCTGTCATCGAATCGCAAGAGTCCAGCAGGCGGCTTTCACATGCGCAGACATCATCATTCGAGATGTGCCCTCTACACTATGCCAGAAGAGCGCCTTGTTCGCTCTGTTAGAGCTCCTATCGATCATGTGGTCCAGCTGCTTGGAAGGCGAGACCGACGAGTACGGATGGACGTCCACCTTTGCGTCGGGGAAATCCAACATTGTTGTAGAGCTTTCAGATGACTATAACTTTCGAAGGGAGACTTTGAACAGCCTCCACAAGCGTGCCGTGGCATGGGTCAAAGGAGTTCTGGACATTGCTCCGCTTGACATCAAAGGGCTACTTCAGACCTACCTTTCTGAGTATGACGACGAAGGCGCTTATGGTCACATCTCACTTGGTCGCTCTTTTGCTTTGGAGATGGGTTCGGTGATACCAACTACCGACCAACGTTTAGGTGCTATCGAGCGACAAGGCATAAACATCAACACTGCATCGGACTTCATTGCGCAATACACTACACGGCAGGAGTATAAATTCGTGGACGGACAAAACGAGCAGGATGATGAATGGCTACGACTTGACGGATCTGGCCACGCGCAGTCTGCCTTCCGCCGTAGGATTGACGATGCTACCAACTTACTGAAGGACCTCGAAAGTCGGACATTGAATAACAATCACGTAACTATCGCTGAACTTCGAGATATCCTTCGACGAGCCTCTGGACTTCTTTGTCGTGTCAAGTCGGACCAAGCTCCTATTGTGCATCATCTAGTCGGCATCCCCTTCGCCGTCTTCACCAAACAGTCGATAAAGCTTGGCATATCCCTCTGGATGAGTGTAATCAAGGAGAATCCTCGAATGGAGTCCCGCATCCTCATGTCTATTGCAGAATGTTGGGAAAGCACAGTCAACAAGCAAAAGGGCATCTTTAGTCGTTCCTTAAAGTCAGTGTACCCTATACTCTCCTTGGTTTACTGTGTTAATATCTTCAAGGCATCCCGACCCCTTCTACGGTAAGCAGGAGTTTGCTCCGACAGACAAGCCATATCTCGCGAAACGACAACAACATATATACAACGTCATTGCTCCTCATTACCGGCTTCTGCAATTCCTTTCCAGCCATTTCAACGCTACACGTCTCGGAAACCCAGACATAGAACTGGTCTACAGCAGGCTGATGCACGTCACACTCGATGCACTCAGTTCCGGATGTGCCCAGCCGCTTGCGAGGGAAGCATATTTTCATGTAGTTCTCCTTGGCCTACGCATTGTACGCCATTGCACAACTCTCTCTTCTGCCATTAAGTGGCGTTTGAAGGACCGTATCTTGAGCGCAGGTTTAGCATGGTTCGCAAAGGCACCAGAGTAAGACCTCGCAACCCCTCGCAACATTATCGACTAACGGAGCAGGTGGTCATTCGGCGGAAATCGTCTTCAGATCAAGGCTGAGACACACGTTCTGGCTGATGTTCAAGCTTACCTGGAAGTTGTCGGAAGAACAGGCGCTATCACCGAAGGTTCCCTGAAATCGTTGAAAGCCAAGCAAGATTTGATGTCGCTTTTGATTTCCAATGAGCAGACTCGACTGATGGTGTGGCTATTTCCGCTCGATTACGGGAAGAAGCACCACTTCACTTCCGGGCAGCATAGTAAGACACTTGCAGAGGTAAGCAATCATGAATACCAAGATGACTGTGTCTCACCGTGTGCCAGGCTGCCGTCGCGGCGCACCTCAGAACAGCGTGGGATGAGAATCCTTGTATTGCTGTACATCTTCCCAAGCGTTTCCAAAACCAGCGCCTGGACGCGGAAGTGCGTTTCCAAGTTCTCAACTTTCCTCAGCGAGTTCTCGGTGAGCCCGATGCCATCGAAATCCTCCTGGGTAGACAGCTGCCGAACGACGTCACCTTCCAACTCAAGGTATGTAAATGTAACGAAGCTGTGCTTTCACCAGGCTCACCACTCTCAGTATCTCATGTACTGGGCATCCCTAAATCCCATCAGCGCAGTCACGTACTTCCTTCCGGCATACGGCAATCACCCTTTCATCATTCAATATGCTATGAGGGCACTTGAAAGCCACTCCGTCGATGTTACGTTCTTCTACGTCTCACAGATCGTACAGACACTCCGTTACGATGTTCTCGGCTACGTTGAAAGATATATCATCGAAACGGCAAAGTTCTCCCAATTATTTGCTCATCAAATCATCTGGAACATTAAGGCGAACGCGTACAAGGACGAACAGTCTCAAATAGTATGTTCATGCTCTACAATCGATATGCTTGAGTTGACAGAATTTAGCCTGATCCCGTGAAACCCACCCTCGACAAAGTCATGGCTAGCCTGGAGTCCAGCTTCAGCGAGGCTGACCGAGAATTCTACGAGCGGGAATTTGAATTCTTTGGCAAAGTCACTGGAATATCGGGCACGCTACGGACAATCTTGGACAGACCTAAAGAGGAGAAGAAACAGATGATCGAGGAAGAGCTACGCAAGATCCAGGTCGATGTTGGCGTCTATTTGCCCAGTAACCCAGATGGTGTTGTGGTCGGCATCGACCGCCAATCCGGAAAGCCTTTGCAATCCCATGCAAAGACGCCTTTCATGGCCACCTTCCGCATACGCAAGTCTAAGACAGTTGGATCGGAAGTGGACGACGGCAACGGCCTCGCCAGCAGTGCGTCGTCTTCGAAACAAAATTCCTACGAGGTCTGGCAGTCGGCTATTTTTAAGGTCGGCGACGACTGCAGACAAGACGTTTTAGCGCTGCAGATGATTGCGGCTTTCCGTGGTATCTTCAACAACGTTGGCCTTGACGTCTGGGTGTTCCCATATCGTGTCACTGCCACGGCGCCCGGCTGCGGTGTTATCGACGTGCTCCCCAACTCTATCTCGCGCGATATGCTCGGTCGTGAAGCTGTCAATCGTCTCGACGATTATTTTGTCAGTAAATATGGCAACGAAGACTCGATCCGCTTCCAGGAAGCGCGTAGCAACTTCGTGAAGAGCATGGCTGCGTACAGCGTCATTTCCTTCTTGCTGCAGTTCAAAGATCGCCACAACGGCAACATCATGATCGATGACGCCGGTCACATCATCCACATTGACTTCGGCTTCTGCTTCGACATCGCGCCCGGCGGGGTCAAGTTCGAGCGAGCGCCATTCAAGCTGACGGGCGAGATGATCGCCGTCATGGGCGGCAGCCAGACGTCGCAACCGTTCCGTTGGTTTGAGGAGCTCACCATCAAGGCCTTCTTGGCAAGCAGGCAGCACTGCGACCATCTATGCCAGATTGTGGAAGTAATGTTGGACAGCGGTTTACCGTGCTTTGTGCCACAGACAATCCAGCATTTTAGAGAGCGGTTCGTGCTGGAGAAGAGCGAGAGGGAGGCGGCGGACTATATGCGTGAGCTGATTCGGCGGAGCGCGAGCAGCAAGAGCACGGGTGTGTACGATCAGTTCCAATTAGTTACCAACGGGATTCCCTTTTAGAAGGGGAGATGGTGGGCGAGATGGAAATGTACGTGTCATTGCTGCAACGAAGCTCAAGCCTATGATTACGTTTATTACAATGCGCGCACACGCACCAGGTGAGTGGTTTTACCGTCGACGCAAGTGCATCAAGCAAATGAAGCGCTCCACGCCCAGACGAGCTAGAATGCTATTTTCTAGGCTAACCCACACTGCACCCGCCTCCCGAGACCCGCACACGTACCATAGAAAATCAGATAGCACGGGAGCTCAAGGTCTCGACAAACAACATTGAGTACCGTTGTTGTGGAAAGTGGTAGACTATAGATTGTTCGATGTGCAAATATTTCTTATCATTTCGCAATGATAATGGCCCACTGGCGCAACGGTAGCGCGTCAGATTCCAGTTTCCAGTGGGATCTCCTGAAGGTTAGCCGTTCGAATCGGCTGTGGGTCATAGACAGTATTTTTGGTTGCTTGTTGTTGTGCTCCTCGTACGAGCAGTCTACTTTCCCATCTGTCCTCGACTCATTCATGATGTTTTTTGGACAAGGGACATGCCGGGCGTATGGCTGGACCAGCTATCTGCCAAAGAAACATGCAGGATGATGTTGTGCTGTAAGCACTCATGGAGCGTGTGCATGGTATCAGCTTACGGGCCCCTATTCCAGTGCAGGAGTAAACGAAAGGTGTTCTCCTGACGCTTACTTGCTCACCATGGTTCCAATCATGACGGTTAGGTGCTTGTGTTTCAGCGCCTTCCATGGCAAACTCCCTGCCTGCACGCGACGCCCGGCCGCCTATGGCAGCGAGGGCCGCCCGGTCTCCGCCCCTGCTCCTCCAGGCCAAGCCGCCGTGCGTCGAATCGACCCGTCGCACGCGTGCCACGGCCGCGCATCCTCGCCCGCTGCCCCCCAAAGCAGCAGAGCCGTCGCCGCTCAGCGCGCTGTCGGGCGGCGCGAGGGCCAATCCAGTCCGGCGCCGTCGCCGTGCGGAAGATAGGGCTGCGGCTGCAAAAGCACACCGCGGCTTGGCGCTCTTGGCGCGCCCCCGGCCCCTGTCGCAGCCCACGCCGGCGTGCAATCGTGTGCCCGTCGCGAATACTCATCATGCCGCTATATCCGGCCTGCCATTGCTCTTGAAGCTCCGCTTGCTCGTCGTCTTCTGTTGTTGCGTTGCGCTTGCGGTCCTCGTTTGTTTCTGTCCTCCGGCACCGCGAGCCCGAGCAGCAGGCTGAAAGGCACCGCTCCTTCAGCCGTCCACTCGTTCCAACGGCCCATTTCGAAGTCGAGCACCGTCCTCTGCTGCTCCTCGCTACCGGCATCCCCGTGCACAGGCGTACGTAACCACCTAACCGCCTTCTGCGAGGTTGCGAGCCTTGCGGCGCATGGCAATGGCACGACGGCAATGCGGCAGGCCATGCTAATCTTCGACAGCTGTGCCCCCTTGATCTTCCGTCCTCCTCCTATGATCCCAACCGACCTCAAATGGCCATTGGAAAGGAGGGCAACGTGAAGTGGGTGGATGTAAGTCTTGTGCTGTCCTCGTACAACCTTCGCTAACCCACCCAGGGCCTGCGAGGCTTCGCATCCGCACTCGTCGTCCTCACCCACATCTCGCGTGCCTGGGCCGGCAACCTCTTCTGGGCCACCACCGCCGAAAACACCACCCCCAAGCTGCTGCAGCTACCCTTCCTGCGCGTCCTCATCCAGGGTCGTCTCGGCGTCTCCATCTTCGCCCTGGTCACCGGCTACGTCTGCGCCCTCAAACCCCTCAAGCTCTACCGCCAGGACAAGCACGAGGCCGCCTTCATCTCCATATCCAAGTCGGCCCTCCGCCGCTTTCCCCGCCTGTTCCTGCCCTCCGCCGCCGCCACCGTACTCTCCTTCTTGATATGTGAGCTGGGCCTGTTCTCCGTGGCAGAACACGCCGATTCCGGCTGGATCAGTCAGATCCCCCCGCGCAAGGGCAACCTGTTCTCCGCCCTGGGTAATCTTGTGTACGAAGTTGGCGCCATCTGGATCAAGCGCAACAATGAGTACGACCGCAACCAGTGGACCATGCTGCCGCTCCTGCAGGAGAGCATCAAGATCTATGCCTTCCTGCTCGCAGTAGCCTACATCAAGCCCCGCTACCGCATGCTTGCGAGCTTTGGCATGTTCGCCTACTATTGGATGGGAAACGACCGTAAGTCCACCACCTACGCGTTGGCCATCGCAACTAACCTTTCCAGCCGTCTTCGGCATGCTAGGCTTCTGGGGCGTGCTCATCGCGGAGCTCCAATTTGAACCCGCCACCGCCCGCTTCATCGACCAGCAGCGCATCCTCGCGCCCGTGCTCTCTGCCGTACTGGTCTTCTCCGGCTTCTACGTTGCCTCATACCCCGAGTCCCACGCCGAGTGGATGCCCTGGTCCGACAATCTCACCCACTTCCTCAAGCCCAGCCTTCCCGAGAACCCGGACCTCCCCCGCTTCTCCAGCGGCATCGGCCTCATGCTCGCTGCTGTTGGCATCGTGCTCAGTCCTCGCCTGCAGGAGATCTTGTCCAGCAAGATTCTGCTCTTTTTCGGAAAGATGGGATTCGCCGTTTACCTTTTGCACGGAACACTTATGAAGACGATTCTTTCCTGGATGGTGTACGGCATCAGCGTGCCAGCGGACCACAAAGACGACAAAGGTCAACCGCAGATGACACGGTTGACGTATCCAGGCCACCAGACGCTGTTTGTGAGTCTGATATTTTGGCTTCCCATATTGTACGGGTCGGCGTATGCATGGACACAGTACGTGGATCCGTGGTGCGAGCGCATGACGAACAAGCTAGTGGAAAAGATCAAGTTCGAGGAGGTCAAAGGGAACGGTTACATTCCTATGAGCGGTGTGCAAGGCCCGGGACATGCACCGGGCCACCATGCGGCATAGAGGCGGAAAATCGCATTTTTGTGGTTCCTTCTGTACATGCGTTGAAAACGTAGCATTTATAAGATATCCTGTGACAATATCATGATTGTACAATCTAGGGGCGTCCCGGAACGCCAGCCAGCTAGTACATCCCTACCTTGCTTTTATGTTGGAGCAACTTCCGCAATTAGTCAACTATACTCGCAATGCCCCCATTGGAATGATACGCAACGCTTACGTTCTACTTCTGTGCCCCAAGCTCTGTTCATGTCTTCCCTCACGGCACTATCGCCATCTTCTTCCCGTTGCCCTCGTACTGCTGTTTCTTTCCGCCGCGCTCTCTCGTCAACCTCCTTTCGCGCCTGCATCAACGTATAATACACGCATAAAATTACCTTGAGCATACCAGCACCTGCTTTCGAAAGATGGGGATTGTGCTGGGATGGGTCACATGGTCGATATCGTCATGGTCGTACATCTGCATATCCTCTCTTCTGGAATTTGATGTTGGGTATCAAACCTATGTTACGAGCACTGTTGTGCTCTATGCTCTCGTCGGTACTGTCGCTATGGCAAGTGGGACATGTGTGGCTGTCTTTACCATCTTGCGCAGTTCAAATGCGGATGTGCTCATTCTTTTGCGAGAATTACTCGGATTGCGGGAACGTGGTAGGCATCAGGCCGTGGTTTAGGATTGAAGATGATAAGAACGGGTTGATGCACCCGCCTGGCGTTTCCCTGGTTTTCAGAGCTGCGATTCGATAGTCACTTTGTAGCAGAATCGTCGGGGTATGCATCTCGCGCGGCTCATAACTCCAGCACTGGGGCATGGACTACGAAGTCGATCTTTGTGGAGCCCAACACGAATACGCCGTAGCCGCCAATGAATCGATTATACAATAGCGAAAAGGGCGGAAATCTAGCGTCTATCAGTGTCTTGAAGAGGCTGCTGGTACCGATCACCGTTAGGTATGGTGATCTCATTAATTTGGATCCACGAACATGTGGGATACTTACCTTTTGAATACAGATACATGCCAGTCTTGGATATTACAAATACAACTTACACCATCAGGCTACGTGAACGAATGGAGTTTTCGGATAGCGCGCACGCACTCGGCCAACCTGGTCCACTTACTGGCAGCAACACATTGAGGGTAAATATACGAAGATTGATACTTATTAGCCATACTACATGTACTGGGCCTTCTCGGTGGACTGTGTACAGCACACTATACGTGACACGGGACAAACAAGTGTTGGCAAGACACCGTCTTCCATAAAACGAACGCAATGCATCAACGCTAGAGACCTTCTACTAAGAAGAGTAAGGGATTGCTTTTTGGCATATAGGGAGTGTGTCGGTGCAAGCCGAGGTCAATGCGAGCTTTGGGGAAATGGCCGATCAAGCCATTATTACAACGAATGGACGACGCTGTGTTTTGATGTAACAACAGGTCCCGAAACCCCCAGAACAGGTTACAGATAATCTTCTGCTGTGTGAATATTGTCGATCTACCCCAGATTGCCGACCACGCGATGTGGAGCTTGGAACGTCATTCGACGGCAGCCCGACCAAGCTTTCCCGAGGTGCTGGCTTCGGTCCTTTTCGATGTTAGTCAATAATACTGACCGATACTTCGAAGCTTGAGATTTCTCCACCTTTTTTAACTCCAACAAGCGCACGTGGTAGACATCTCCCAAATCCAAATCTAGATCGCGACGAGCCTTGAGCGTTGCGGAATCGCACGACTAAAGGACCGCGAAGGGACTCGCCGAACTTTTTGGAAAGAAATAAAGAAAAGAAATGAAGACCTAAGTGCTCGAGCACTGAAGTCGGACGGCCCTCGATCGCTGCCAAGTCATGCCTTCATCCATCTTACAGATTAGCCCCACCGCGACTGCGACGTTGTCGATGGCCTCTTTGGCTACGCCTGCTCAAGGGTCATTTGGCTCTGCCGGTGCAGGCGTCACTGGAGGTATACGCCTTTATGTGCGCTACGGAAAGGTTGGCTGACCGAAAATTTGCAGGCTATACCGGCGACTCACTGGATTTGAAAATAATAATTGCTTTCCTCATCGGACTTGCGTTGTACAACGCCGTCGAGCTTCTCGTGCTAATCTTGGTAACCTTCAACAAATACCGCGGGCTCTACTTCTGGTCCATGATCGTGTCTGGGACCGGAATCATGCCTTACTCACTAGGGTTCCTGATCAAGTTCTTCCAAGTATTGGATCCCAACAAAAGCGTCGGCTATATAGCTGTGGTCATGATCGTAGTGGGCTGGTATATGATGGTCACTGGTAAGCGCAGTAACCCGCAAACTTACCAAGTATGCTCTACATCTGAATCGAATGCAGGTCAATCTGTCGTCCTATGGTCCCGCCTACACCTCCTTACGAACTCGCGCCGCGTAATCCGATACTCGCTCTACATGATATGTATCAACGTAGTTCTTCTAGGCTTTCCAACCAGCGTGCTGACCTTCGGATCCAATGCAAACTCCTTAAGCACTCGTACCCTCACTCATTTTGTCCACGGGTATAACGTAATGGAGAAGATACAAATGGTGGGCTATTTTCTCCAAGAGCTTATACTCTCCCTAATCTACGTCAAAGAGACATTGCGCATCCTCAAGCTGTCAAAGAGCGCCCAAGACGGCATCATGAGCATTGAAGATGACACTGAACTGAAGCGTCCCTTCGCGCGCAAGCTCATGTACCAGCTCCTGGCCATCAACACCATCATTATCGCCATAGACGCCGCTCTCCTTGCAGTCGAGTTCGCGAACATGTATCTCGTGCAAACTACCCTCAAAGGGGTTGTTTATTCTGTAAAGCTCAAGCTGGAGTTCGCTGTTTTGGGTAAACTTGTGCAGATTGTGTGCAGCAAGTCAAATAGCAGCGACCCCCAAGGCTCTGCGGAGCGTCGAGGCATAGCGACCGGCTTCGAGCTTGAAAAATTACCTACGGCAAGAAGTGAAAGCCGCAATGGAAGCACCAGAGGAACAGTAAGAAGAGGTAACACTATACGGCGGATCCAGTCTTTCCCAGACTTTGTGGACCCTACCCGAATGAGCTGCGATGTCACACATGCGCCAACAAGTATGCTCCCTACTAGTAGGACGGTGGGTGGACCGAGAATTCCTGAGGAGGATGACGGGAATGTGTGGGCGGTTGAAGGTCAACATAGGAAGAGATGGTACAGGACAGAGTGGAATAGCTGGATCGACGAGGAAATGGTACGCAATCTCTCTGACCTTTGCTTAATTTCACTAACACCCGGTAGGACAAACATAACATCAGTTAAATCCATTGTAGCAGATCTACTGATCGTATAAATCGACACTCCACGGGGACGATTGCATCCCATCCGGTAGTTGCCGCGACCTAAAGAAGATCTCGTGGAAGATTAGACGCCTCGACAGCACTTTTCCGAACCGCTTCGGTTGCTGCTCGCGTGCAGCACATGGGAATCGCTTGCTGGGCATGCCTAGCAGTGCGAGTGAGTGATAACGCGGATCATAACCGCAAAAATACAGGGGTGCCCCGATATACTCAGAGCTGGCACCACGACCAACTTCTGAGATTCTCCCTCTATGTTCTTCGCGGGCTTAGATGAAGCCTATTCCCAATGCATGAAACAATATTGTTGGTTTTTATGAACAGAGTTGTCACGTGCCCTCTGGTTGTCCACGGGTCATGGCGCGCCCTCGTGGTGATGCTGAGATCCAAAAGGCGTACCAGCCCAGGCTCATTCGATATCTCCACCTACGACAGTGTTCCTGCCTTACGAGACGTAGCTGTGCCCCCAAATTTAGTCCACCAGGAGACTAGCCTCACTCCTGGCGGTTCTGAAATTGGTTGCCGCCCTAACTATGCCTACCCACACGCAGCAACGCGGAGTTGGAAGAGGGCGTTGATCTAGCGCATCAAAGGCTCCTATGGAGCGCCAGACCGTGCCAGCCATGGAAAAGGCAGTGGCACGTCTGCGGATCTGTTCGACTGCGCTTTGGGACGAAGAGAGTGTGACTGACGGGACGGTGCGCAAGAATCTCGTGCGCAAACTGACGCACAAGGCTGGAGTTCCGGGGGCTGCGGGCACCTGACGAGACCGAGGCGGTGCAAAAACGTGAAGGGACGGAAGGGTTAAGACTCGACATCAATGGTATTATCTAAACTTACCGAGATGCGTTAAACGCCTGCGCCATCTATGCATGAGCTGAGTAATATACAGATGCTGTACACGTTTCGTAGTTTTGCGTATGCGACCACGTCATACACACTGGTCGTCTAAGGCGCAGCGACGGCCTCATCAGGCATCTGCTGCGTGAGCTCCTCCACCTTCTCCGCCATGTGCAGATCTCGCATGTCCCAGCCGTTCTTCTCCGTGGCCCAACTTTTCTTCTCACCTAGAACAGCAACGCTGCTCTCGGACGCTCGCTTTATGAGAAACTCGTCTGCGGCGCGCTGAACCTGCTCGGCCGTGACATCCAACAGCCGCTCCCTTCGTGTCTGCAGCATGTCGTCTGTGATACCGGACAGGAACAGCCGCATACCCTCCTGACTAAGGCTCTGCGGCGCGTCGTAGCCTTGAAAGACGCTGAGCTTGGCCTCCTCGAGGTCCTGTGCGGTCCAGTTGCGGTCACGTGCCCATTTTCCTGCTTCGGACATGATTTTCATGGTGTTTTGCGGGTTGGGGTCACGGTAGCTGTACATGCCAAACACGCCTCCTAATGAGCGCGAGTAAGCGCCTCCGCCGTAGGCACCGCCCTTCTCGCGGATTTCGTGGTGGAGGTGCTTGTGGGTGAGAAGTTGTGCGAGAATCTCCAGAGGTGCGCCAGAGGCATGGGTGTAGGGTACTGTTGACACAGCTCTTGCTGAATAGTAGACTTGATAAGGGAGCGGAAAGAAAGACTTGGCATTCCGGGGGTATTCTGCTTGACGTGATGTGGGAGGTAGAGTGACGTGCTTCGGCAAAGAACTGAGGAAGCGTTGCAAAGCTTCGTGGTTCGCCATTGAGCTCTCGGGGCCGCACGTCAGAGCGACACGGAGATTTGCACCTTGTGCGATGGTGAACGACTGTATGGCCTTCAGCTTCGCAATTACGTCGCTCAATGATTCAGTCATCGGACGTGCTGCGAGACTTGCGGTAAGCTTGACTTGAGACAAACCTCCCGTTTGTTCGCTTAGCCTACCCACAGGTGTGAGTCCTGCTTCTGCGAAGGTCCTGGCGAAGGAATGGCCGGATTCCGCGATGGAGTTGATCACGCCGCTGGCAGAGCTTTGCAGTAGTTCACGAACCTTCTTTTCCGTCTCTGGGCCGTCGAAATTGGTCTCCATGATGATAGCGCGGAGAAGTCCGTACATATCGGGCACATTGCGATCTAATGCGAACCCAGAAAAGGAGAGACCTTCCTCGAATTGTTGCAGAGACAGCGGCGAAGGTGATACGTGGTGGCCCACCGATATTCCGCCTGTTTTGAGCTTTATTAGCTCCTCTAATTGCTCCATGCTTTTGTTAGGAGTCCCCAGTCGCATGATGGCGCTCGTGAACAATGGGATCATCTCTCTCAGCTCTTCCGGTAGATTCTCTAGGCAGTGAACCGCACGGAAGTAAGTTAGACCGTTTGTTGGAGCTTCACGCCACTGCACCTTGCTCCCGTCAACCTCGCTGTGCCGAAGCGGTTTGCGTTCTTTCTGACGGGGAATATCTTTTACGTGCACAGTCGGCAAGCAGCTGAGATCTTGGTTTCTGGCATTCTCTTGCACCTCAAGCAGCTTGAGCTCCCGCTTCTCTAGATAGTCCTGGGCATCTTCTTGGCTAGGAAATCGTTTTGTTGCTTCTGAGATCTTCTCCATAAGTCGCTTATTCTCCTCATCAACCAGTTCTTGAGCAAACGTTTCGGACGGTGTCATTGTAAAGGTCAGTGTCTTGTCGTTAAGAAGGTATTTGTCCAGCAAGCTCTCCAAATAGTCTCCTTTTGCAAGTCTTTCTTGGAACGCGTCCACAGTATCTTGCCACGCCAGCGCAGCCATAGGATCTACACCATTGAACCAACCAGGTTTTAATCTTTGCATCATGTTCATGCCGAAATGGGCAGTTTTGTGCTTTAGTGAGAGTTCCAATTGGTGCAAGATTCCGTCGATTTTGATCCTGTCAAAACCATTCTTTCGTGCGTCAAGTAGTGTCTTCGCAATTGCTTCTCGGACCTTTGGCACATCTTCCTCTTTGACAGCGTTCAAACCCACAGAGAAAACACCGAGCTTCCCAGCGCTATCGTAGCCTGTGTTCGGGCTGAAATCGGCACCC
Organism: Paraconiothyrium brasiliense; assembly: GCA_025388405.1. Taxonomy (NCBI): domain Eukaryota; kingdom Fungi; phylum Ascomycota; class Dothideomycetes; order Pleosporales; family Didymosphaeriaceae; genus Paraconiothyrium; species Paraconiothyrium brasiliense. The sequence goes on along the minus strand of JANBXC010000010.1, from coordinate 157,846 downwards.
AGACCCGACTCGATGAGGTTGCGGTACAAAGGCGATCCGTAGCCATCCATCAATAGGCTGCTCAGCACCCCAAGTGAAAAGTTTTCCAGAACATCGGCAGTATCCCCCATCAGCCAGGTCACCGACGTCTTATGCTGGCGGTCGGCTGGTACGAGGGGATCCAGTGGTCCGGGTACTGTAACTTGCGTCGGTCCATCAAGCTTTATGGGAACCTTCACATCGTGATCCACAGAAATCTGGTCGAAACTACGCAGACGCTGGTCAATTTCTTTTAGATGATCTGTCAAAGGCATATTTCCATAGGTCAAAAGTTTGGCGTTGCTGGGATGGTAGTGGTCTGCGTGGAACTTGCGCAATTGTTCCCAAGTAAGATCGGTAATTCTCTGGGGATCGCCGCCCGAATTGTTGATGGCCGGAAACAGGTGATCCTGAAAGCGGACGTAGAACAGGTAGCTCGCATCCGACATCTGACCCTTCATTTCGTTGTACACGACGCCTTTGAAGACTAAACGCTTGGCCTCGTCAGCGCCTTCCTCTTGCGCAGCCAATGGGTTCTCCGGGCCTATCCTCCAGCCTTCCTGAGTGAAGTCGTTTTCTTGCAGCAGCGGGTGTAGTGTCGCATCGAGGTATACGGACATGAGATTCTTGAAGTCTTGGGCATTGGTGGTCGCGAACGGATAGGTGGTGTGATCAGAAGACGTGAAGGCGTTCATGAAGTTAGAGAGCGAGCGCGGAAGCATCTTGAAGAAGGGATCGCGCACCGGATACCTAGGGTCGTCAGTGGATGCAGCATGCTACGAGACAAGACGCCTACTTCTCGCTGCCGCATAATGTGGTGTGTTCCAAGATATGAGGCACTCCAGTGTCATCGGGCGGGTTCGTCTTGAAGCCGATTGAGAAGACATTGTTCGCGTCGTCTCGCGCGATGTGGAGATACTGGGCACCCGTCTTGTCGTGGTGGAGCTCGAGAGCCGTCAGCTCCAACTCGGGCACCTGCTTGACGCGCTTGAGGGTGAAGCCGTGGAGCTGCTCGCCGACCTGGGGGAGGCTCGAGGGGTCGGTGACGGCGGCATATCCGCGCCGTAAGAGGCGCGTCGACGGCGCGTGTGGGATGCCGGGGCAACAGCGGCTCCGCAGCTGGCAGCGAGCGGACCGCAACATAGCGGGCGGAATTGCGGAGTGGGTGAAGGATGGCCGGTGACGAGAGAGGAAATTTGTAGGGCATGACGCCTGCTGCGCCGATTGGCCGCGTCGACGGGCATGCACGTGATGCACCGCTGACTAACCGACGAGGGCAGGCTGCAGGTCCATGTTGCGTCTCGAACAGGGCCAAGATCGGTACAGCTACAGGACGATTGGAGCGCGGCCGGCCTGTGAAGCCCGGGTTACTTTCGATTTGGAGTGCGGCGGCCAGCAAGCAGCAGCGTTGCGCCTCCGTACGCCCTCGGCCACGGCCACCACGAAACTGCGCCAGTAGAAGGCTTTGCGAGTCCCCTCCCTGCATCACCACGCGACCCCCATCACCTCCCGCAAACCACCGCCGCCTCTAGTCCTGCCCGCGCCGACCCTGCCTCGCCATCGCGTTGCACCTCGAGCCTCGCACCTCCGGCACCTCCCCGCGTCGCGAGCCGCACACGAAGTCACCACCACATCCCAGGACGTCAGCGCCCGCCCGCCCCACGCCCGCTCGCGACCAGGCCCGCCCGCCGCACCTGTCCAGCTCGTGCGTGCCCACATGTGAAGGGGATAAGCCGCCTTGTGTGTGCGCAGCATCGACCAGAGAAGCAGCCCCGAGCGTGGCAGTTGCGGCTTCCTTGATGGCAACCGTCGCCCACCAGCATCCCACGTCGACCCCAGCACCAGCCCGACCCGCCCCTCGTAGCATGGACACCAGCCGCAGCGCTTCCACCTCGACATCCGCCTCCATGGCGCCCGCCCAGCCTGCGCCGCCGCTGACGAAGAAGGGCAAGGCGAAGAAGTCTGCGGATCCGTCCGAGCAGCAGAAGCAGATCCAGGCCAAAATCGCCCAGTTGGAGCAGGATGCCGCTGGCGACAAGGAGCAGGAGCTTGAAATCGGTGCGTTTACCCTCCATACAATCCATCTTAAGAGTCGGGCCATGCTCAGCGTCTACACGACTCCAGAGAGTTCAAGGTCATTGAATCAGCGCGGTCTGCCGCAGGGCAGCGTGCAATACCGCCGATACACCATGCCCTACTCAGGAGTTGAGGCTTCGGTCTTGGACGCCTGACACGCTTATGCTTCGAGACTGGACATGGTTGATTGCTACAACATTGGGCGTACCATTACTGACGAACTCCTAGAGCGAGAAGTCAAAAAGGCAAATCGAGAGCTATCATCGCTCCTCAATAGCATGGATGGCCCGCTGACCCGTGTCGAGGTGGTTCAGAAACGCTACACGGAGTTACTCTCGGAGATGAAGCGAACTGAGCGGGAACACCAAAAGTCCAAGAAACGTGGCGATCAACTTCAAAAGGAGAAGGATGCGCAGAGGTCGGAGCTTAACAAAGTAACCACCATGAAGGACAAGCTCGATAAGCTGTCCCGAGACTTTGCCAAGGAAAACAAGAAGCTGAAAGATGAATTGCATAAGATGGAGTCAACCGAGTCGGCCGCGCGGGAAGAGTTGCACCACCGCCTTGAAGAGCTTGTTTATGACGTTGATAGCTGCATCGCCCAGCAGCATCAGCCTGAGCCGCAAAATCAAGCAGATGTTGAGCTTGACGAACTGTTCGTGAATGTTTTGATCACCCTGTCCATCTAGGCTGACGTCTTGTAGGTTTCGGCAAAAGTTCAAGTCCTTCATCGATCAGTACGAACTACGCGAGCTGCAATTTCACTCCCTTCTACGGACCAAAGAACTCGAGATACAGTACCAGATGGCCCGGCTCGAACAACAACGCAAACAACAAGAAGCAGAATCGTCCAAATCGCACCAACTCACCAGACAAGTGTCCACATTTTCGCAAACCGAAACAGAACTGCGCACCCAGCTGAACATTTACGTGGAAAAGTTCAAGCAGGTATGATTCCTTGACGATTTCAGCGTACACCATTGGTTAATACTGACCAGATGCAGGTCGAAGAAACACTCAACAATTCGAATGATCTGTTCCTCACATTTCGCAAAGAAATGGAGGAAATGTCAAAGAAGACCAAGCGCCTCGAAAAAGAGAATCAGAATCTGCAACGGAATAAAGAGGTCACCAATCGCAACATCGCTGAGATGGTGCAAGAACGTGAGAAGATGCAGGACGATCTGGCGAGGAAGACGAAGGAGGTGGAAGAGCAGCGCAAGAAGATTGCCCGCTTGGAAACACTTTGTAGAGGTATGCAAGCACAAGGGCGAGGTCAAGTTCCCATGACCGAGCTTGAAGAGGATGAGGAAGTGACTGAGAGTGAATACGAATATGAGGACGATGATGAGGAAGGCAGCGAGCAATATGACGACGATACCGAGGACGATGCTATAGAGCCCGTACCAGAACGTCGACCGTTCGGTCCCGTACCCCCGCCTCCACCTCCACCTCAGAACGCCGCAAACACAAAAGTCAACGGTCACAGACAGGCTAATGGCCAGATCAATGGAGTCAAGCGCTAATTTCCACATTTGCTAGATTGTCCCACGTCCTCTGGGAAGTAGTTGGAAGACGAGGCTATACCTCTGCACCCGGAGTCACGAAACCTAGCAAAGCGCCCATATCTTTCTCAAGAGTCTGTCGAGCCTAGATTACCCGGAGGGACATTTCGGGGGCTCACGCTCAGGTTCAAGGGTATTGGCCATCCAGTGTTGCACCGAGAAACAGGCGATGCAAAAGCCCGTTACTCGGACCTTTGTTCTCTGGCTATACGCTCGCGTGGAGCTAATGGGGCGCCTGATACCGGGAGTTTCTAGCGAGTGTACATTATTCCTCTAAGCAATTCTATGCAGCTGTTCATCGCTCATCCTGGTCCAGATTGAGGAATTGTTTCATTATACTTACAACTTGGATGCACGTTGACCGAACACAGGCGATCCAGAGCATCAAGGGCTGATCTTCATGCTCTGTGGACACAGCATTCGGCATCTGAGGACCTCACACAAACAGGTGCGCTACAATGCGTGATGATGGCCATGTGTCGAGCTTGACCGTAGTCGCAGGCGGGGCGGCTAAGCTCGAGCGGAGTCTGACTCGCAATGGGCGCACATACGCAGGAGCCTCGGTCCGGCATGCTATCCCCGCGTTCGGCAGGGATTGGCATCCTCCCCATATACACAATGGACCACACCCTCCGATCATCGCATACACACGCACGTCCTGGGCCGTATATCTCCTCTTGCTACCTTAGTTATAGTTGCCCGGCGCTTCGGACCGTACCACACGCGCTCGATACGCGAACATGTCGACCCCCACGCTACAAACGCCCCTCTCGAAACTCCTATGCATCAAATATCCCATCATCCTCGCAGGCATGGCCCGCACATCTGGCGGGCCCCTTGCTGCGGCCGTCTCAAACGCTGGCGGCCTCGGCGTCATCGGCGGCCTGGGCTACACGCCTGCTCAGCTGCAATCCATTATCGACGAGCTCAAGAGCAACCTTTCCGACAAATCGCTACCCTTCGGCGTCGATCTCGCGCTCCCGCAGGTCGGCGGCTCAGCCCGCAAGACGAACCACGACTACACGCATGGCCAGCTTGACGAACTCATCGAAGTGACAATCAAGAATGGCGCGAAACTGTTCGTCAGCGCGGTGGGCGTGCCTCCCATAAGGACCATTAAGAGACTGCATGAGGCAGGTATCCTAGTATGTCGATCGAACATCACTCAAAGAGAAATTATTAAGAGAAACAGATCATGAACATGGTCGGGCATCCTCGCCATGCCGTTAAGGCTCTGGAGGCGGGGGTTGACATCGTATGTGCCCAGGGCGGCGAAGGCGGCGGACACACAGGCGACATTGCGAATTCGATCCTGATCCCCGCTGTGGTGGATGTGGCGAGGAGGTACACGAGCCCGCTCACGGGGCAGCCAGCTATGGTGGTTGCTGCGGGCGGCATTTACAACGGGCGATCGCTGGCTAGCAGCCTCATGCAGGGTGCGTACGGCGTCTGGGTGGGAACACGCTTCGTAGCGTCCACCGAGGCTGGATGCTCCCAGCAGCATAAGGACAACGTCGTTTCCGCGCGCTTCGAAGACACGGACCGCACGCTGGTGGTCAGTGGACGGCCGCTCAGAGTAAAGCTCAATGAATATATCAGGGACTGGCATACACGGCCAGAGGAGATAAATAAACTAACCGAGGCGGGCGTCGTGCCGCTTGCAAAGGATATGGAAGAAGAGAAAGAGTTTGATATCCCGTTTCTAATGGGGCAGGTAGCTGGCGAAATTAGGGACATTAAGCCAGCGAAGCAAATTGTAGACGAGATGGTAAGCGAAGCGGTGGAAATGCTGATGCTTGGGCAGACGTTTATAGGGGGACAAAGTAGTAAGCTGTAGGAGATGCCGAGGACGGGTTAAGGTTGATACCACCCCTCTCTCTATGTCCGGTCTCAATCCGCTACCGGAGTTTCTTGACTGAAATGTAACACGTGCAAGGCATTGTTCTTGTGGGAATAGAAATATCCTTCACTAGAGCGGCCGGGTATTGGCGCGGTCTCTGGAAAGCGGACAGTGAGTGTTCAAGGTACCCAATACAGCTCACGACAGTGGCCTTGCGAAAAGAATGCCAGAGAAAGAGAAGGGTGCTATTCAAAAATTGATCGATTAAGTTTCTGGAATACTTCGGTATAGCGTGCGGCACATACTGTGAAAATCTGGAACAGGCCAACGAACGCGTATTTACTGGATAGGGGCTTTTTCAAGCAGCCCTACGAGACCATTACTATTGGCAGATACCGATAGAGCTCAACACCGACAAGTAGCCGATTGTTATTTTCGCCTTGCGAGTGCCAGATGAGCTCGATATCAGAGCAAAGAACAACCTTCTATAGCCACCGCCATTGCAGACGTAGACATGAAACTGTCACCAGACGCTTACCGCGAACTCCACTGGCATAAACCAGCAGCTGTATGGCCTTCATAGTCAAGAAGTGCTCATATGTTGATGGTCCAGGAGAATGGTCAAGATTTTCTTTCGATGCGACCAGAGGCGATGTGATCCGCCCCGGCAGGTATCTTGGATTCTCTTCAGCCGTTCGAAACGACGGAGCGTTTAGGGGAGAGAGTGCCTTCCTACTTACTGAGCTTGTCAATCGAGTCAGCAAAGCCGGCGTTGCTCTAAAAATTCCCTTTCACATTTCGATAATTCAAGAATGGTCCGGACAAGCAGATATGGATCTTTCCTAATAATACAGCACCTGTAGATATCGAGACAGAAAACCGAAGATCCTGAAACATAATACACACTGCTTCCAGTGGTTCTTCCAGCAGGGCTATATGACCCACCTTGATGACAATCCTTGATACTGACGTAACAACACTAGTGGAGCCTTGTTCTAGACGGGATTATGAAGATCCAAAATCCGGAAACGTTTCTCATTGAGGGCGGATATTCTACTACCCTAATACGGACGAGCGTTCCGCGATATGTACTGGCCCACCACATCTGACGAATGGATTGGCTGCAACTGCTCCACACTCAGGTCGTGGCAGCTTCTTCTTAACGTATTGTATCCAGGGTCAAGTTTGTCACACTACATATCAAGCCCGCTCTTCGTCACATACCTTCGGCTACTTGCGATATCGACTACATCTCCGTACCGCAAGGGTAGTAACTTGAGTATACTGGTTGGTAGACGCTCATCCTTCTTGAGGTACGGTGATATGCAGATCTTCGCGGTCATTCGTCGATCATTCGTCGCGGGTATCACACCGAAACAAATAGTAAGTGATCACTTGAAGATTGAAGATGCTTTCTGAGATACTTTACCACAGGTGCGGCCCTTTATCGTCCTTGGTGATAAGAGCATGCTCACCATGGATATCATGGGCAATCCTCTATCATTTAAGGTCCATGCAGACATCACGGCGGGAGCATTGGAGCTTAACCAATTATCAGATACACTGTGCCGGTACAAATTCCATCTTTGGGTGCTAGGTGGTTGCTTAAATGTGATTTCTAGTCAAACAACGACACTCAATAGTATCTACACTGGACTTGTTAACACCCGCACAGCCTCAATGTGCGTCGTTCCCTGTCAACTCAATTTGAGGCTCGAAGCTAAGTCCTGATGTATCTAGATGTTGCCTTCGCATACGAATGCGTCGCCTGCAGACGTGAGTCTACCCTACAGACGTGAGTCTACCCTGCAGACGTGAGTCTACCCTGCAGACGTGAGTCTACCCTGCAGACGTATATGCTCACAACATTGGTACATCACGGGAAAGTGGATAAACCCGTAGACCAGGGTAGTACAGATACGCCCACGCTCACGAATATACCGACAGCTACTCATTCAGAGACATTGCTTCACTCTCACATCGCGAATGCATTAAGGACGGATTAATCGGAGGCTAGACGATATGGATTCCGTAGCGGACTATCCAGGTGATCTCAGGGTCAGATATACAATGACGAGAACGCCATCGTACTACACGTTGTATGGACTCCGGTTTCCTACATACATGACTTCCCACCACACGAAGACAATGTATGCACATACCTCAGTTTCGAATTCTCAATCCTGAACTCATGGCTATCAGGCAAACCCCCAACTCCGAAACCTCCCGTGCCACCAAAGTCCATCTGCACATCCACCGTACCATACTCTTCATCGATCACATATTGTCGATTGATCAATTTGACGCCGCTCGGAATGCCAACGTCACATCGATCGCTTGCCTGTCCCTTGCCTGTGTATGATCCTCCCTCGAGCCGTGCACACGGTTGACCCCACGGAACCTTGACGCTCTTGTCATTGAAGATATCGCAATACGCATCCGCTGCCGCTTTGAGAGTTTCCCTCGTATCGCGCGTGGCCTCAGGAATAGGATCCCATTTTTCGCGCGAAGCCCAGTAATACGTGCCAGTAACGTTGAACAGCCAATCGCCTTTAGTCGTCATAATAGTGTCTATCTGGTTGACCTTTTGAGTGGCATTGTCCAGACGCAATTGGGCGGCGATCACATAGGGACTGGCAGCGGTCGTGACAATGAATTCGCTAAAGGCAGCGCACTGCGACACGTCGTGCTGACTACGGTTATGGGCAATGGTGAGAGCTTTCGATAGAATACCCTTTGAGATATCGATGGTCTTGCGGTTCTCGGTGTATTTGATGGGAGAGGCGAAGGATGCGGCGCCGTCCGTTTTGCCTGTCGTCTGGACCACAAGAAGATCAGCAGTTGCGGCGGTCAATTGCTCGCGAGTACATGTTGCAATTGTGTGGGCTGCGAGCGCTCCGATGAATATCGTGACAAAGTTTCGCATGGCGGCAGAAATGGAGGGTTGGCTGTGGAACTCGGCTGTGGAACTCCTGACCACAATAACTCGAGAATCATCAGTCATTTGTATCTCGGGTAGGCGGTGCAGCAATTGATCAGCAAGGAATATAATTAGTACCTACGTATTAGTCCCTTCCTGGCTTGGGATGTATCAAAGTCACATAATCAGACGTCGGCAATGGCACGCTACCTTATTTTTTCATCTATCACAGGTATGAAGCGTGTGGGGCGACCTCAGAATACCGAGCGCATGCTTACCTTGATTTATTGAATAGGTCATTCTCAGCAAATCAACGCTGACAGCTCCGTTGAGCTTTATGAATACCTGCCAAACATTTAGACGGTAATTGTGCGGGGAAGCACCGCTGCTAATCCAGTCAGCACCAATTAGGCACTGAACTCAAATCGACGCATGCATTTACCCACGGCTGTGAGGCGCCTGATTTTGGAAGGATCTGGTGCACTGAGATGTGGCTGCCCACTTTCTAGCATAATATTCAGAAAACACTGTATTTCATTCCAAAGTGTCCGCGTAACGCGAGACTCTTCTACCCGCAATGATTTGGTGTCCCTTGGCGCAGATCAATGTCTGTATGCTTCCGTGACTGGGTTCCCTGTCTCTAACACAGACCAAGCCTGCGCGGCTATTCACAAATATTGACTATGCGGTATGAACGTATTTGGGACAACCATAAACAAAGTATACATCGTTCTTCTATAGACGTCAAGCGAGAAGCTCTATGTGCGTCTGCCGAAGCCTTAGTTGAACGTATGTGCCCCACAGGTGACCTGAAGAAACTTTCGAAAGGGTCTGAAGGGCAGATCAGTAGAGGAACCTTTGAACACCGCCCATTCGTGCCGGTGCTAATGTCTCAGCTCTCTACTAAATCCCTGGCTTCGTGGCTCTGGTTTTACGGACACGGGCGCGGGGTCTCTAAATGTTCCTATGTATGCATTGTGTTACCGGGAAGTGTATGTCTATCCAGACGCACCATATACATGTAGATGAATTACTACTATAAGAAGCTCAGCCATGTAAGGACCGCTGACGCGAGGAGAGTAAAAAAAAGATGCCCACTGTCAGAATTGAACTGACGACCTTATCATAGCTTCAATACTAGTGATACGCTCTACCACTGAGCCAAGCGGGCCAATGATCACATGTTTGATGACAAAGCTTATCCAAAAAACATATATAACCCCATAGGTCGACAAATATATCCCACAACGGATATCATTGGAGCGAATCCATCCCCAGCTGTCCAGTCTCTTGCTTGCACAATTTCAGCGCCATAACCTCATTTGTGCTTCTGGAAAAGTCCCGGTTAGTGTGGTGGGGCGTTTCTGGATAAGCGACACCGCGATTTCCGAATGTACCTGGCATTAAGTCTACTGTACTTATGTAAAGTGGAAGCTGCCATCTGCATTACAGCTCCGTGATTGGTGGTGGTGCTCAGAAATGTCGTTCTTGAAATATACCTAGGTATGGAGAATTTGAAATCCGTACCTATGGTAACTTTCTGTGTCGCGTACATTGCTCAACATACAAAACTGTCGGCCTATAAATATTCCTTTGCTCATCATGGTCTATCCTTCCGAGGCTTTGCGCATGACTTACCAAGTCACTCCCCATTGGCCAACGAGCCGACCAAAACGTTCGTATGCCCGAATCGGGAAAGTCGATATCCGTACTCCATGGATGAACCTTTATGTGGTGCAGGAATCGACAGATGTTCTCAGTGACTGCTGGAAAAGGCAGTTTGATTGTACTTGTGCGGTCGTTTTAGTGGAAGACATCGAGAACCATGCATCAGTGTAAATCAGAACTTTCGTTTTTAGGCATGGAGCTTACCTTTCGCCAGACTTCAGCGGGGCTAATCCCACATACAAAACTCTTGGGAAGGAAGAATTACAGAATGACTTAGTCTGGTTCATGATTGCTGTTCTTCGGAGGACAATCTTTGAGCGCATTCCTTTTTGTGCGCAACCTCCCCTATCTGGCAATAAGTGTTCGTTCCCATCGATAACTGGAACGACTGCGAACATTGGATAGCGCATGACATATGCATTGGCGTCCGTTCACGTGAACGACCGCGGGGCGGTTAAAAGGCGCTTCGATTGGCTCGGACGCAGCCTCGTCATTTCCGGTGGTGCACGGTGTCATGTCCTGCATGGCGGACGTCTCGTACCTGTAGGAGCGCTTGCAAGCGCTTCTGGCTGCGGTACGAAGATTGAATAGGATTCAAAGTCTAACGGCGCCGGCTGAAACCGAAGATGGCAACCATCTGTTGACGAGCCACCCGTCCCAGGAGCGGCTGTTTCTCGCACGGCCACGCAGCGCCCAGTGACATGGGTTTTCAGACCATGTGGCGTTGAGCTCGTTGAGATGTTACAATGGCGCGCCGAGGATCACACGTGCATCAATACGTCTTGTCGAGGGCGTTTTTAGCTTCTCTCTCCTGGTGATCCGGACTGCTGTGAGGGGTTGTATTGATCTACCTGCCCTTCTCTATGTCTACCTCAGAGCTGCGTCGGGTACTTGGTGGTTTCAATCTTGTCGGGGTATGTGAGACCACCTTGCTTTCTAGCCTCGTCCATGACCTCCATGATGAGGATGCTCTCATCGAGACCTTCGTACCTGCCTTCTTTCCGGCCGTTGATAACAGCATCGGCAGCCTCGTCTGCCTCCCAGAACATACCATGACCTTCACCCTCAGCGTTAGTGCTTGCTCCAAAACCGTTGCGCCAACCGCTTCCTTCGCCTGGTCCAGGTTGCGGCCATTCCTTATCTTCAACGGTGCCGTCTTTGAGAACGATGCGAGTGCGGGTAGGACGGAAGGCAGGGGGGAACACTTGGATTTCGCCGCCGGGGCCTTGTATGCGGATGCCAGGAACGTCCTGGTGTCCTGCCGGAGAAGTAGCAACGCGGAGTGAGGTGGTCGCGATGGCGTGAGCATCGCCACCAGCCTCGTGGGAGCGTGGGAAGGTCAGCACGATGGTGGTAGCCTCGTCGGCATGCTTTGTGGGAGCATAGTTCTTCATAGCGGCGAGGACTTTTGGCGGCTGGCGGGCGTCGGCGGGTTGCGTATGGTAAAGTGTCTGGAAGACCCAGGTCAGGCTATAGATGCCGAGATCGAGCAGGGCGCCGCCGGCAAGCTCTGGGTTGACCATGCGATTGGTGCCGTCCTTCCATTGCACCTCTGGGTCGCAGGCCATGCTGTTGTCGGCGAAGACGCGAGCAACGGGGCCGATACGGCCAGAGGTGATCTGTTCGCGCACGTAGATGGAGAGCGGGAAGTAGCGCGTCCACACGGCCTCCATGAGGAAGAGCCCCTTCTCCTTGGCCTTGTCGGCCAGGGTGCGCAGCTGCGCGGCGTTCACGGTGAAGGCTTTTTCACACAGCACGGGCTTGCCGGCCTCGAGGGCGAGCATGGCATTCTGGTAGTGGTGCGAGTGCGGGGTCGCGATATAGACGACGTCGACGGCGGGGTCGCTGACCAGCTCCTGGTACGAGCCATATGCTTTCGCATCGGACGGGGCGCCGACGTCGTGGAGGAAGTCTTGGGCGCGCGCGGCCGACGACGACGAGGCAGCAGCAACAACGGTGTGCCTGAGGTGCTTCACGCCGCGCGTGGCGGGGTCGAGCAGCAGGTCCTTTGTGCTGTCAAGGCAGTGTCAGCGCATCGAATTGGGCGTGTGCGGGGCGTCGTACAATGTTTTGGCGATGCCGCCCGTCGCCAGAATGCCCCAGCGGACCGTCTTCGGAGAGGCCATGGCGGATGACGAGTCTTCAGATGGGCGTGCAGGAGGGTGTCGACGTGGTCGCAGGTGGTGACGGGTAACAGGCACTGTCGCTTCACGTCACCGAACAACCCCGCCGTGCAACCCCACTCTTGCCGCTCCTCCATTCTCTCCCCTCCGCACGTGCCGTCCGAGGAGTGGAGCCCTGGAGGAGCCCTGGAGGAGCCCTGGAGGAGCCCTGGAGGAGCCCTGGAGGGCGTCGCGTTCCTGGCCCGGCTCGCTAACGTCACGTGCAGGTTCCAACCTTCCAACCTTCCATCAGCGCTTCTTCGTATCGAGAAACATGCCACCCTTTGCTGCAGGGCTCGGGTGCCAAACCCGCAAGCCAACCGCAAGAGCGTCTTGCATGTGTGCATCAGGCACATCGCCCGACACCCCTCTGTGCCTCCTCTGCGACCAGCATCGGGCAAATCATGTCCAAACGCCTCGAGCGAAAAGAGATGGCCATCCGAGCAAGCTGCATGCCGTGGCTAAATGGCTTGCCAGGGACCACGTCGCCGCTCCGTCGCGTGGCCGCACCACATAGGCCGGTTCCGTCTACAGCTCAGATGGTTCGCAATCTCAGAAAGCTGCGGAAGCTGCATCGGATCCAGGTCGCAGGCACTTGGGTGGACCGCTACAGCCACGATAGCTTCAGCGAACGCCTGCTGCCCCGCGAGCCATATCCAGACGCCGCCCCGTCATCTGTATTGTCTTGGATCGTCACCTAGCCAGGATCAGACACCCGTATCCTTTGGACAAGTTACTCCGTTTGCCTCTCACTGCCAGTTGGACATGAGCGACAATGCTTCGTCTCGAGCACGTTATGACGACTGCATTTGAGGTCGAGAGAGTTGCATTCCACCATGGTGACTTCGCAGCTTCTGTTGTAGTGGCACACCTCGAAGCTCGCCTGTTTGCGTGTGCGAGACTCGTCCCTCGCCGTGGCAGCGCTGAACGGGTCGACCTGATCGGTCCATGGGGTGTTAGCCCGACCTCGATGACTGGCATGTATCCTTGCGCCAATTTACCTTGTATGTTGTGCAGAGTTCGTGGCTTAGCAGTGGAGGTGTTCGTGGTATCATGCCCGACGTCTGCAGCAGCTCACAAATGCGGCTGCAGGAAGACATTCGCAGCACCACCCAGTATCCACCACCCAGACGCAAATCATCGCATCCTGCGCCTCACTTTCATGAAACAAAGCGTTGCCTTACAGCACATACTGCTCTGGTCCCGTTCAGGATTAGCGCGATGCACAAGCGAGACCACGTCACTTGCCACGATACCGATCCATTTTGAATTGATTCAAGCCTGACAACACAACATCATGGACAACTCATTGACAGCGAGGCGAACCCCACTTCTTCTGTACAGATCATCTCGTCTGTGGCGGCGCTTTCAACAGAAAACCAGGCTAGCATGCCATGTATAGGCGGGAACAGGTAGAGCCTCGGGCAGCCTGATCATAACACTTCGAGGAAGGGAGGAACGAACGGATGGCCAGAGCACACGGCAGATATTCTGGGCACGCAACGGCCCGGCTCGTCGACATCAGCAGTGTCAAGGGCACGCAGGATCTAAAGCACGACAAAGTTTCAAGATACCAACGCCCGTTCCGAGCCACGCGCTGCTGCAGCAATGCTCCAATGCAACTGGACGCCATCGTGCGCCTCGTGTTGATCGATCCGGTCTGGTTCGCCTAGGTCAGGCCGCCATGCATGGACGTCACGCCATAGAGGTGTTCTGAGTGACGAGTTCAACGCAAAGTTTGGTTCGGCGCGGTCCGGAACGAGGACGGATCGCAAGGCAGAGCTCTTGCGCGGGTCCGTACCTTGAACGGTAATAGTTCAGAATCTAAGTACGCAATCTGGGCAAGCCGGCATCATTAGCCTTACGGCTTTTGCTGGCCTTCGCGCCAGCTCAGACAAACCAACCTTCATTTGGCCAAGCTGTGCATGACCCCACACGAATTGGATAGCCATTGGTCCCGAAAACTCTGATTGTTGCATGACTGGCTTCATATACCTTGTCTACCCACGGTGAATTGCCTGCACTCATAGATTCTTGCCTTATCCTGAATGGCGACTCCGATTCCAAGGCCAATAAGAGAAAGCATGCGGCACCAGCCAGGAGAGCCACACTCTCCAAGCTGTCGGACTTTTACCTAGCAACACGATACAAGCGGGACACAGGCAGCAATACCCCTCATCCACTTTACCAGTGTACTGGATCTTCAGCTCGGCATAGACGATTTTTACGGCGTCTGGCAGTTCAAGCATGGGTTGTTGGACTATAAACAGAAGGCCAGCATCCCTAGGTTCACGTTGCCTTGACGTTCCTGACTCGGACCTGGACCCTGCTTCTCTCTAGGGAATATCAAATTTCTTGCTTGACTCGCGTCATCGATTGTACTTTACGTCTGATCGAGCCTACCATGGCTGCTAACAGGCCAGAGACTTACATACAGAAGCTTCAAAGTGTGTGCCTGCTGTCTTGCATCGTCTCCTACTGACATGTATCACTTTTAGATTACTGTACCTCCAATCAAATAGCGCAACCGCAATTTCAAGACTATTCAGACCCAAGAGGTATGTTTTCCAACAGCACATCTACAAGTTCATTCAATGTGGCATGTAGCTAAAGTTCCATAGGCATCAGAACTGCCTGGTCTAGCGGTGTTCTTGTGCAAGGCCGCGAATTCCGAGCACATTTATGGCGCGATTACCGTTACCTCGAACAATCCCGCGAAGAGGCCGCCGAAATTGCGTGGAAGACTTTGAATAGAATACCCGTCACGAATGCCCCTCAATACACGTACGGACGCGGGTATTCGAGCTAGTACGACACTTCCGCACTGTACGATAACCGCACCCTTCGATACAACGGTGACATCTCCGACTTGTTTTCGCCGAATGCCGCGTTCACCTTATGGATGGGTCCTATACCATCCGACGCCTGATGACGCACCGTCTATGACTGTATTGCAATCAAGATGTGCGCGACATTGCCCAGCATTCGATCTGTAATTGTCCAAGGGTACTGAAATCTCCTAAATTCATCATTTATCTCAGCTGGATGGTCGGAATACGATAGGGCGCCACCTTAGCTTCACCTTCGCAGTGCTTACTGTTCGCAAGCATATACAGAGGCTCATTCGATCCACATCGGTATCGTCCTCGAGAATCTTTCTGGCCTAGCGACTCGATCTTTACCTTATTTTGAGGCACTGTACCGCTCCCTTATGTTGATCGTCGTACCACCAACTCCTTGTCTGCCTGGCCTCGGACATCTTATCATTGGGATTGTAGACCTCCGTTCCAGGGTTCACAGACGAGAGTCGCTCTCTTTCTTACGTGTGCGCTACTTCTTCCTGTGTTTCTTTTGGTTACTTTCTCTACCGCGTATCTTAGCGTAACGATACACCCTTCTTCTCAGTTTGGTTAGTACTAGATATCCCGCGTGCTAGGAGATTCTAGCATGGCTTTATTGTACAGGCGTCGGATATTATTAAAGAATATATGATATATAGGGACTATCCTACTACCTATACTGGGTTATAGAAATCCCCTAGGTAAAGGGTATTTAGGCCCTAACGCCGATATAGAGATTACTTCGGTTGCTTGCAACATGGGGCTATTGTCCAGGGTCGCAGCACAATGCTGCATGCGGCGCAAAACAACCGGGTGAGTATCATCGAAGTACCTCATGGCGCTGGGGGTTCGTTGACAGGAATGCCGCACAAGAGTGACAACTTTGAGGACCGGCGAATTGAAGCCGATTGGGTTACACCGCTTCGTGGGGCTATTGAGCATGGACATGCTGAAGTTGTAGCGTGGCTTATTAATTAAAGAAATTGAGGACAATGGGGCAAGTCTATGATCAGGCAACTTGTATTCAAGGGTATTCCTTCGATTGTAGATGTCTTGGCAGAATGCGAGAATATCAAAGTGACATACAAGCCTACACCATAGCATGAGGTTTCCGTCAAGTGTGTCCTATCCCAAACCAACGCGGTTCACATCTCGACAAAACACACATATACACACCCACGCAAATGTTCACTCCCACGCCCTCAAAATCTCCCTCACGTCCCCCATCTCCTTCTTAATCATGTCCACATGCCGCTGACTCCTCGGCGTGAACTTAACCTTGAACGGCAGAGGTCCAGAAACCAACTTGTCTTCGTACGCGTCCAGGTCGATATCAATCTTTGCTCCCGTATCTTCATTAACCGCATGCTCGAGTCGGAACGCCCAAAGAATCCGTGCAACCTGGCGCCACTGCGTACGCTCAGCGAGCTGGATCCCAGCGCAGATGCGGCGACCGGCGCCGTAAGTGTAGTGATCGCGGTTTTCAAAGTCCTTGCTTCCAGCGTATTCCGAGGCCAGGTGGGGGTGGTTGAGATAGCGGTCTGGGTTGAAGGTACCTGCATCTTCGTACTTGGAATGGTGGAGGGCCCAGTGGGGGATTATGACGGTTGCATCTTTGGGCTGGAGTTGCGGGTTAGTTGTTGTGAAGCTTGGGTGTGTGAAAGATGGAATTACAACTTACGATGAGCATGCCGTTGTACCAGTTATCTTGTGTGCAGCGGTGAGGAACGCCAACGGGAGCTCTTTGCAGGAATGATGTTAGAGGCGGCAAAGCATAGGTAGAAACAAAAAAAGGTTTCTCAGGAGCTTGGAATGGTTGGCTTACACTGGGCGGATGCGCTGACTTTCCTTGACTATACAATTGATGTACGGTAAGTCCTTGAAGTCTGAAAAACAAGGAAGCCTCTCCACGCCACAAACCGCGTCGATTTCATTCTGCGCCTTTTCCTGCACCGCTGGGTGCGTGGCCAGAAACATGATGTTTGTCTTCGTGGACGCGGCACTCGTCTCGGCACCGGCCTGCATCACAGCACCAAGATAATTTGCGAGCCTTGTGCCTTGGAACGCGGGATCGAGTTCCTTTTCGGTGCTGAGAAGCTCGTCCATAAGCGATTCGCGCTTGTCGCCCTGGCTGCGGCGCAGTTCGATGCGCTGTTGGCACTCGGTCCATATCCTTGTGGGGATGTCGAAGCCCTCTTGCGCGCGGACATGGGAAGGGTCCCATCGTCGTGGGATCAATTTGAAGATGGGGAATTGCTCGGCTGGCAGATAGGAGCCTGGGCTTATGGCACGCATGATCTGGTGTTACCATGGTCAGCTTTCTCAGTCTAGAATGCAAGAGAGTGAATTTTCTTCATCATACTGCCTCCATAGCTTCGTAGACGCCCTGCACTGTGTCAGAAATGATTGATACGAAGAGAATTGGTCGAAGATGGACCTACTCTCGCCCAAAAGTCATCGTTAGACTTGGCACGCTGCCCATACAGCACAATCGCGGTAAACGAAGCAGTCGATCGCTCGACATGCTTGATGAAGTCCTCGGGACTGACAAGCAGATCGTGAAGTAATGTAGTATTCCTGCCTTTTGGTCAGCATCACTGTAGCTATCATGGCTGTGCTGCTGAATCCTCACCAGTTCTGCAACAAACACTACACTTACTCTGCATTTGAAACCTTTTCCAAGTCGCCGTCCAGTTTCTCAGGCGCCAAATAGCGTACCACGATTTTCCGCTGCAATCTCCAAACAGGAGTCGGGTCCATAAAGGCCACGTTCTCCTTCATCGTAAGGTGGGACCGGTCGTCTATTGGCCTTGAGGAGTATAGGGCGCTCCGTTGATCGATGAGCTCGTAAACGGAACGTTTACTGTTCAACACTATCATGGTGCCTTTTCCCACCTTGAGCGAAAACACGTCGCCGTATTGTACGCTCCATTGTTTGAATCTAGCAACGCGCCAGTTAGTCGTTATTGTTTGCAGTAGCTCGCAGAGAAGGAAAAGCTTGGTTTGTTACTTGCTTCTTGAAAAGTTTTGGATCGACGGTGAGATGCGCATTTCCGAGGATCGGCCATGTCGGTGGGCCTGGGGGAAGATGCTTCTCTCGACGGCCGAAGCGCAACAGTTTGACGACGCCGCAGAGGAGACCTAGCGCCGAGCATGCCCAGAAATATGGGAATGGATCTGTTCGAGCAAACATGATGCGCGAGGGTGTTCCACTGTTCTTGATAGTTGCCGCCTGTGTGGTACACAGAAAGCAAAGAAACAAGAGTAAGGCCAGGCTATTCAGAAACGTGCGCTATATGTATGTCAGCTATCACCGTCATGATTACTCTGCATACCGTATGTCAATGATTACTCTGCATACAGTATGTCAACGATTACCCTGCATACACTAGGTACAATTTTTCATGCCACAGTACGTAGCTGCCAGTATTACGAGTTCTCCGCGTATTTCATCGAAACTACATTTTCAAAGGATAATATCAAACTCTCAACAAGCTAGCGACGAACTTCAAGAATTCGGAACAATTAAACCTGATTTAGGGGAGCTAAGACCTTTACCCACTGTAACAACCTAATGTTTATGAACCGGCCTTTTCCTCTCGTGGTAGTTTGCTCACGACCTTCTCACACAAAGCGAGGAGCGAGCTTGCATTCGTGATATCCAGCGTGCTAAGCTCTGCCCCAAGTCGCTGTCTTACCCAGCCTCGCAATTCAACGGCCGAAAGAGAATCGAGGCCATACGATAGCAAGGGCTTGCCCTCTTCAACCTCTGTCTCTAGACGCAGTAACGTAGCTATTTGTGGCTGGAGAGCTTGCAATGCAGTCCTGACGAGCTCAGAGTCAGAACTGCCAGATGCATGCTGAACTTTGAAGGCCCTGACAGCTTGGTCGACAGCGCTATCGCTCGAGGCGCGGTTGCTAGTATCGTCGCCACTTTCTGCGTCGCCGTCAGCATATGGGTTGAAGAGGTAGTCGAAGCGAGGGTTCTCTGAAAGCGCCGCTCCTGCAGGTAATGGGTAGGCCAAGCCAGAGATGAGCTGGGAGGCGCTCGCTGCGCTGATGGGGCTCCTCGGGTCGTCCTGCTGCAGAATAGAGTAGCTTAGGATCTGGCGCAGCATCCTCTCGTTGATGGGAGGCCACTCGCGTTCATCGAAGCGGGCCGCGAGCGCGTCGCCATCTTCCATTTCAGCAATAAAGCCAACCTCCTCGATTACACCGAGATTGATAGAGTTGGCATGCAGGCCCTGGGTTTGGCGATAGTTCGCGAACGCGTCGAGAAAGGCGTTTGCGGCCGCGTAGTTAGCTTGTCCCTTCATACCCACGAGCCCCGAGACACTAGATAGCATGGTGAAGAAGTCGAGTGGCAGCTTTTGCTCTTGTTGAGCCGCGACATGGATGTTCCAGGTTCCCTTCACCTTGGCGTGGATAGCTGTGTGGTAGTCATCGTGCGTCATCAGTTCGTACGGTTTATCCTAGTATCTGTTAGTATGCGAAGGATGAAACAAAAAAGGTAAACTTACCCGTGTGACCATCGCACCTTGAATCACGCCGTCGATATGGTGGCGGCTAGACCGGAACACGTTTCGAACACATTCCAGATCACCTACGTCGCCTTTGGCCTCGGTCACTTCGCACCCGTATGAAGCGCAATGTTTAACAATCCTTGCCGACGTAGCATCACCCATGCCACTTCTGCTCATCGAAATGAGATGGCGCGCTCCATGACGTGCCAGATGAATAGCAAGGCTCCCGCAAGCACCTTTGAATCCACCGACAAGCAGGTAGGCGGCATCTTCTTTTAGTTGGAGCTCACGGACAGCCGGTCGAATGGGCAACTGAACATCTTCGAGCCCGTTGGAAATGACAATCTTGCCCATGTGCTTGCCACTACGCATCATAGAGAGAGCTGAGATGACTTCGTCGAAACCGTAAGTTGTCACAGGACGGATAGACCCGATGTGGCCGCCATTGACGAGTTTAAAGACTTCTGCAAGCAGCCTGATACGTGAAGGTAAAGGTCAGTGAACAGTATAAAGAAGAGGTCACCACGAGGCGATACTCACTTTCCAATCAGAGAATCGCTTATGTCAGGAGCGTAAGACAAGTCGACTGCACGGAAGGAACAATTGCGATTGAAAGGTTCCATGGCCAAGGTGTTACGGTCGACGATGTCGCGCTTTCCAATCTCCACCATTGTTCCCCCATCTGCTGTGAGCCTCCACGATTCGTCAAGGAGTTCGCCAACTAGGGAGTTGAGTATCACGTCCACACCCCGACCATTAGTTGCGCGCCGGATACCATCCGCGAATGAAGTGTCACGCGAGGAGAAGATGCGTTCCGGTGGTATACCGAATTGCGAAGTGAGGAGCTCGCGCTTCTCATCGGTGCCCACGGTCACATAAATCTGTTCCAAGGTGAGTACAATACGGAAGAGCAAGAAAGATACTTACATCTGCTTCGATATACTGGGCCAGTTGAATAGCCCCAATACCTACGCCACCCGCGGCCGAGTGGATCAGAATGGACTGTAAAGTAATTAGCACTGTGAAATCTTCGCAGGTACGTAGGTAATGGTTACCTGACCCTTGCGCAAATGAGCCAGGTGGAATAATGAATATACCACTGTGGCATAGACTACAGGAATCGTAGCCGCGTCCTCAAAGCTCATCGAATCGGGAATAATATGAACGCGGTCGGCTGCACACTGGACTCGATTGGCATAGCTGCCGTTGGTGTGCGCCACGACACGGTCGCCTGGACGGAAGCGGGAAGCAGTAGCAGCACCAACGCGCCTGATGGTACCGGCACATTCAAAGCCCATCATGTACTCGTTCTCAGGCACAATTCCCATGGCCGTGGCTACGTCTTTGAAGTTCGCACCCACCGCCATAACGTCGATCTCGACGCTGGAGAAGTCTAGAGGAGCATCACTCACTTCGCTCCACACCAGATGCTGGAGTGAGCCGACTTGTTCGGCACGCAATCGTACAAGAGCATTGGTGGCGTGGAAACTCTTGGTGACCGGATCTAGACCATCACCTGCCGATGCCGCCTGGAAGTCATTGAGTTCATCGTCGACTAGCAGACGCGGCACAAGGATCACACCGTCTCGCTCGGCGTATTCGTAGTCGGCTACTGTTTCCTGGCTGATGCGTGAAAGATGCAATACGCGTTTAATAGCCCAGTAGGCAGCTGGACTGGCAGCGCTCTGCACATCAAGTGTCGTCAGAGAAGCTCCCACATCTTCTCGGCGGAACGTGCGGAATAGGCCATGGACCAGGGCGCGGTCAGGATCCGTGACACGCTCTGCTGTTTGTCCGCCTTTGGTAACCCAGACGACGGGCTTTCCAGATGAGGACAGTTGCTTCAGAGTCTCCCATTGTATCTCACTGATATTCGCTAATACGGGCGTGGCCATTTCATCTACAACCAAAACTGCCACAGCCGCAGCTATGGCCTGCGGTAACTGGGAAAGCTTATGGATTGAGGCTTCTTTGACTTCCCAGCCTGCCGCTACCAGCACAGCTCGTAATCCAGGCGCAAGGGACTGTGCCGTTTCGTTGAACTGTAGAACTAACAGAGTTTCTCCCGTACGAGCCGGAGTGAGATTTTCTTTAGTCGAGAGCCATGCTGTTGGTGTACTGGGGATTGCTATCTCAGCGCTAGGTCGTTCATTGAGATGAAGTGAAGATACATGCACTAAGGATTCAGAACCGGAGCCTTCGGATGAGGGCGTTTGAATCTCGTTCCACTCTCTTTCATTCTTCACTGTGTCTTCTTCAGAGCCCGAGACACGGAGCAGAAAACCGCCAGGCTTGAGCAGCGCCCTGACCTTGTCAAACATGGCGTCGTCTTTCTGAAGTGGACCCTTAACGATTGCTAGATCGTATGTCGGCCCCGTATTGGGTAAACCGAGAGAGTCTTGGTTGGCATGGAGCAAGTGGTAACCAGTCCGTCCCCCGTATGAACTCTCGACTGACACCAACGTCTGTGCCCCAGAAGTAGCGAAGTCATAACGTGCGCATGCAACCCGAGCCGCTCCTGAGCTTCTGCCACGGTGTAGCCAAAGCGGCTCAGTTGCACTTGCATCATCGATCGCAATCTCCAATACGCTGAGCCGTGGAATCTTGTGCGCCACCAGGTCGACAATGTCATCGAGCTTGTTCTGTGGCATGTACAACACTTGGTCCTGCGTTAGGAGTGATACATCGGGTTTCCAATGGAGCGCCTGGAATATCTGGTTGTCGGGCTTTTGCTGCACATCGAGCCGATTGTTGGCCAACCCGCGCACACGCACATAGAGTTCACCACTCTCGACGTTACGCACAGCAATGCTAGCGGTCCATGTCTGATGTTTCTCTTTGCGACCCCGGCCAGACCATGTCGCCTCAGCTGCTGCGATTCCATCCTGGAGCTGTCGCGGCACCTTGTTGATAACCATGTCGTCAATCTGCGCCGGCACAAGGACGTCGCGCAGTGCACTGCGCTCCCCGCCAACGACTGCCGGTATCGAGCTTTGGAAGCAGGCGTCAAGGGCAGCAGGGTGGATAGGATAGTATGATTGGGGGTCCCACCGCGACGGCGGCGGCGTCAGGGACAAGGTGGCACGGCAATCGTTGCGCCCACTGATAGCTTCCAAACGCTGGATCTTCTGAAACGCTGGGCCAAAGTGGGTTCCAATATCGTCTTGCCTCTTGTACCATAAGCCAACTGGCTGGTCATGCTGTAACGGCGCACAAGCCGCTTTTCGCAATGCCTCGTCATCGCCCAGAGGCTCCTGTACGCGTATGAGACCCCAGCAGTGTTCGTAGACAACACCTTCGCTCGGCGTTGTCCGTACACGGAACTCGTTCCAGTCTTTGTTTCCAGGAACAGCGGTCAAAGACAGCAGTACGGTCGTCGGTTTAGTCTCTTCAACCACCACAGCTCGATCAAACTTGATGTTACGGAAGCGGTACGCCAGGTCGTTTGCTCCTCTGACACCCTCCGTCTCGTCTGGGTGCAGAGCACAGTGCTTTTGGAACATAGCTTCGAGCGCCATGGCAGCAAATGCTGCCCCTGGGAGAAGAACGTCAGATCCTAGCTTGTGATCTCGTAGCCATGGTATATCAGCCAGGTGCAGCTGCTTGCGCCAGGTCGGTGCTGTCCACGATGTTCCCGTAACCTTACTACCGATCAGATCGTGACTGACGTAGCGCTTGTTTCGCCAGTCCACACTCGCTGCATTCTCATGCCAGTACTTGACCGTATGATTCCAGGGATAGCTCGGTAGATCAACTATGGTGCGCATCGCATTACTGTCTTGCCCATTCACCTTACATATGTCTATGGGCGCTCCAGCAGCGAATAAACGGCCAGCTACATTCAGCAAAGCTTTGATTGACCCTGCACCACGCGCCCAAGAAGCCATATATGTAAGGTCTGTGCCCTGGGACAGTGACTTGTCCTTCAGGGTCTGGGAAACGGGGCCAGCCAGTGCGCCTGAGGGACCAAGCTCAATGAGTATGTCGGGCTTTTGATCGGCTACAAGTTGGGTGAGTGCTTCAGCGAACCGTACTGGTGAAACCATGTTGGATTTCCAATAATGTGCATCTGCCGGCGTATTTTTTTGGGACGCTGTCACAGAGGAAAACATGGTTACTCCGGAGTTGTTGTTGTCGCTCCAAGGCTTGAACTCCTTGTCTGCGGCTAGCAGTCTGTCGTATTCATCGCCGATGACGCCCATGAGGGGAGAATGATAGGCAAGGTCTACTTGCAAGAGCCTAGCAAAATGTCCAGCATTCTTAAGATCTTTGGCCAGAGCTTCCAGCGTAGGTTTATGTCCAGAGACGGTCACACTGCTCGGGCTGTTGAAGCACGCAATCCATACGTTTGGCTCATGAGAAGTATATCTCTCTAGGAATGGGGTAGCGCTTCCAGGACCGAGCCCTACGGCAAGCATGCCGGTGTTTGGTTCGGCTTCATCCTTGCGGTTTACGGCGGCGCGGCCTCTATAGAAAGCGGCCTTGATAGCGCTACCCCGATCTAACCATCCAGCTGCATATGCAGCGGCGATTTCTCCTGACGAATGGCCCACAACAGCAGTCGGTTTTATACCCCAGGATTCCAAGAGAGAACAGAGGCAGATTTGGAGCGCCGTCACCAATGGTTGTGAAAATTCTGGTTGGCGAAGATGGTCTGTTGTACGCGGCTGGCAGAGCTCGGCTTCGAGCGTCCACGAGGGAGGGTTCGGCTGCGCCTGAAGAATCTGATCAAGCTCCTGAAGTATTAAACGCGCTAGTGGAAACACGAGTATTTCTTTGCCCATTTGGGGCCATTGTGCGCCCTGGCCTGTGAATACAAAGCCGATTTTTGGCTCATGTGGTAACTTTTTAGCAACGGTGAAGTCTCCATCGTCGAGGACGGAGTCTGCGTTTGTGGTCACAAAGGCTCGATGGAAAAAGCGGCTTCGACGCTCCGACAGTGTATATGCCAAATCTGGCAGAGGAGTTACTATTGCCGGGTTGATCAGGTGATTGCAAAGAGCATTGATGCTGGCTTTCAGCGCAGTGGCATCGTTTGCTGACAATACGAGTACGCATGGTCGTTGATTGTCACTATCTTCTGTCAATGACTCGAGCCCCCCTTTTCCCCCACTTAGGGGCTGGTAAGAGTGAGTGTGATTGCTGGCAGTACCCATGTTATGTTGTTCAACGACAGCATGGGCGTTGGAGCCACCGAAGCCTGAGGAACTGACACTGGCCCTACGGACAGAGTAGCCTTTGTCCGGCCAGGCTGTGATTCTTCGTGAGGCCTTTACCTTGTTTTCTGCGAAGTCTATCTTCGGATTCGGCTTGATAAAGGTTGGATTGCCGGGAATTAGGCTCTTTTCCATGGAAAGGATAACCTTGATGAGACCTGAGAGACCCGCAGCAGGCTCCGCATGTCCTAGATTGCTCTTGATAGAACCGATGATAAGTGGGTGAGCTGAATCGCGCGTACGAGCGAATACAGACCCTGCACCATTGACTTCTGCCGCATCGCCAGCAGGCGTTCCAGTTCCGTGACACTCTAGATAGGCCGTCTCGTTGAAATCAGTGATACCCGCCCTTGAATATGCGGTTCGGATAGCAGCAGCCTGCGCTACTGAATTAGGGGAGACTATGCCGCCTATGGTGCGTCCATTACTGTTAGATGCCGTGCCCCGTACAACTGCTCGAATCGGGTCGCGATCTCGGATAGCATCAGATAGCCTCTTGACAATGACGCAGTTCACCGCCTCAGCTTTGACATACCCATCGGCATCTGCGTCGAACGTATGGCAAAGCGCTGTGGGCGAGTGTGCCTGTCCCATACCACCCGTGTCCATGACATGTTCTGGGTTTAGAAACAGGTTACTGGCGGCCACAATCGCCATCTCTGCTTCTCGTAGTTGAAGAGAGCGACAAGCGAGATCCAGGCCCACTAGACTGCCAGAGCAGGCAGTGTCGACGGTGACGCTGGGCCCCTTGATATTCAGGAAATAACTGACTCGGTTCGCCAGCATTGCACGAGCTGTGCCAGCCACATAGTTTGGCGGAGCATCTTCGCCATCCCTATTCAGCATAGCATGGTAATCTGAGTAAATAGATGCAGATGTTAGCTGTGATATTATGCTGCGATACAATGTTGCGGTACACGCGGAGTTAAGATGTACTGAGGAAACCAGCAAGTCTTTACTTACCTGATGAATAAGACCCAACAAAGCAGGCTACCGGCGAGCCGTCCAGCTTTTCCAGAGGAATGCCTGCGCTTTCCAATCCTTCATACACAACCTCAAGTATCTGCCGCTGGTTGGGATCGAGGCCAACAGCATCAGAGCCTGATGTTTCGAAAAAGGAGGCATCGAAATGTGCGAGGTCAATGTCATCCGAGAGGAACATTCCACCCAGCGGACGCATTGTCCCTGGTTTGTGTGATCCATCGTAATGGCCGTCAATATTGAAACGCGACTTGGGCACTTGGTTAGGGGCGATCCCGCCATCCTCAAGGAAGTCCCAAAGTTTCTGTGGGGAGTTGTTGCCACCAGGGAGACGGCAAGCAAACCCTAAAATGGCCATAGGCTCTTGTTGAAAAGTGGTTTCTGCCATTATGGAAGTGCTGTTCATAAAACCAGTCAAGGTTTAATTTGGTTCAATGTTACATGTGCACTTCTTGGTTGAATTTAAACAATACTCCTTTCCTGGGTGGACCATGATACTGCGATCATTTCATAATGGCATTTGCCTTTGGAGAAACTTTGTGATTCAAACTGAGCATTCTTCAACGCGTATTGATTACGATTGTCACCTTGATTACTTGTGGTAATCATCCATTACATTGCTGTGTTTACCAAGCTTACCATGCAATGTCATCAACGCTCCAAAGTGCCAAGAGTTATTGCCCACAACTGTGCGACTCGGTCAGCGATCGATAGGGTGTCGATTCGGAGATTCAGTTATAAACTGTAGGAGATCTGTTTCTGTGAGCATTGACTGCAAGGTCTCTATACGTTGACTCGCAAATTATTGTCCCATCTCATCATGTCTCCCGGCTCGCCGCATCGGGTCGTTGAGATCAAGACTCTCGATGGAACCGATATTTCAGGATGGCTATACGAAGTTCCAGGGCCGGCACCGGCCATCATTATGTCTCATGGTGTATGTTATTCCATGCTTATCATTTCTCTCTCGATGAGAGCTATCCAATTGGGAGATAAGAGACTAAAAGCTTGGGTTCCAGTTCAACTGCGTCAAGGAGATGGCATTGCCAGAAGTAGCCGAACTATTCCATAAGCTGGGTTACAATGTACTTCTATATGATGCCCGTAGAGTGGGTAAAAGTGGCGGTCAGCCGCGTAACCTTATTGAACCGCTTTTGTTTGCGGAAGATTTATCCGGTGAGTGTTGCCAGACTCGGGTCCATGGTTCAGGTGCTTACATTGCCTTCTCAGATGTGTACACCTATGTCACACGGCTTTCTTCTGTAGATTCGAACAGCATAATTTTGTGGGGCCTATCATTTGGTTCCGTTGTCAGCGCGTGTTGTGCCGCGGTTGATCGTACGTATATCCCCGGTGCATAATAGGATGATGGGATACCAGGTATTAACCTTGGAATCCCTTTTGAGGCATCCCGGCTTGAATTTAACTGACTTTTTACCGGCAATTCTAGATCGCTGTAAAGCTATCATCATGGTCTGCCCTCTTTTTAGCTACGTGCAGCCCAAGAGGGAAGAGCAGGCCTTCGCTCAATTGATCAAAGACCGCATCTCGCAGCTACGTGGCAATGAGCCATACTCTCTGCAGCCTTTTACCCCGGATGGTAACAACCCTATCGGGATGGCTGGAGCTGAAGGCCCCGGAGGCTTAGAAGCGTACAATTTCATGCAGCTTGCAGCCGAGAAAGGTGCTGAAGGTTTCCGTGACCGAATCGCACTGCAAACATACCAAAAGCTGGCAATGTTTCGCCCAAAAGAGTATCTCGAAATGATCCGTGCGCCAGTCATGACCGTAATCCCGGAACTAGACGATATTTCTTCCCCCCAAGAGCAGGCAGAAAGCGTTGCGCGGATCAAGGCTCCATCTACAGTCTACTGGGCGAAGGGTAAGGGCCATCTGAATGTTGTGACCGGTGAAGAAATGCCAAAACTCGTGGAAGACATGGACAAGTTCATCAAGGATGTGCTCAATGACGAGGGTCCGTAACAGAGTTTGCTGTCTTGTAAGCTTATACGCATTGCTTTAGCCTCTCTGGGGGAAAGTTGTCCGTCCACGAGAGCGATTCGCGGAGGAAGATATAATGAAGCACCGTTTACGGTCATTCAGCTTTCACGTGCCACACATAAAATAACCGAAGAGTAATCCCTCACGTAAACCTGGAATTGCGTTCAAGGTAGGCAGCTTCATGAATGGTAGTATGATTGGGTACTGTTATCTTATCTCTGTTTCGGCTTAATCGCCGTTCCTTACTTGTAGTTGATAAAAGTACTGTATTATAGAAAGTGGGCTGAGTTTGAGGTCGAACTGGAGGATAAGCTGACTGCAGGGTAAGCTCACTGCAGGGAGTGGGGAAATTGAGGAACGGAGTTACGAGAATTTTCTTATCTATGGGCACCAAGTAAATACGAAGGCAACTGGGATATATTGCGTGATTGACTATGCGGCTCTATCTGTAAAAGGCAGAACCACAGATGCTTAAAGCTAGTCATGGTCATAGCCACATCAAAGTCCGTACGGCAATTCGTATTTATTATCGCGATTCTTAGACTTACGATACGATTCACTGTATCCGGATTTCAGGTTCACTCGGGCAAGGAGAGACCAATAAACAGGAGGTGGGGTCACGCGGCAACCCATCCTATTGGATGACCCCAGCACCCCACATGAGCCCCTGTGTGAAAGCTTTGTAGGGGTGTACAGGTATCCCCCTTGTAGCTCGTGGGGGAGCGCCGGACCGACCCACCTGGGCAATCCTTTTTCGCGAGTTATACGGTGAGCGTGTGGGCCTCGGTAGTGCGGCTGCATACGCCCAATGCACGAGCTTCTCTAAGTGCTTAGTCGTCAGTTTTCCCGACTCGTAACTCCAGAGGATACTTGTAACCAAAGAGCGGATCTTGTCTGAACAGAGTAGACTTGCAGCAGCTTGACCTCGAACGCTTGCAGCAGCTTGACCTCGGAGCTTCCCTATTTCAACACTGCCCATTATAGGCCACCCCAGATTTGTAAAGCTGCTGGCGCCATCTGTTTCCAGTGGTTTCGCATAATCAGTCTGTTTCACTATCGTGTGTCCAACTGACTAGTTCAAAAATACTCTCTTCCCGAGGAAAACAAGCCGGAATTTGGCTGGAATGTAGATGGATCCCAACAACAAGAACATCCAACGTCGTCGGTATCAGAATCGCATGGCACAGCGCCGCTTCCGGAGTAGGTCCCGGAATTTGTTCAAAGCGGGACGTGGCGGCAAACAGACTGACCGTGACATACAGGTAAGCAGAAGTTTGCTAGTCAAACCGTGGAAGACGGATTGCCAACTATTCCAATGACATCGCATCAAGATCTTGTCGATTTTGTCAGCCTATCCACAATCGAATACGATTCCAGTGGCTTGTTTTCTGACGCCAGCCTGACGGCACTAGAAGAAAGCCTCAATCCTTCGGGCTCGAGCGATCTGACGGTGGGAGACAGTCATTCACCTCTCGGATCTTACGGCAGCGGGATGGAAGCTGGCGAAAGCTTCATGTTTCCTTTGGTTCAGAGCGTGCAGGATGTAGCAGATGATTCTCGGCCAGCCATCGGATGGTTGGGTCCTATCCACATGGCAGTAAAGAAAGGCCACGACAAGATTTTGCGGCTTCTCATAGAAAAGAATCAGGACTGTAACGAAAAGGATAGCGACGGCACCACTCCACTCATGCTTGCTGTAGTTGGGGGCCACGAGGATGTCACGGATACGCTGCTCCGGCATGGTGCTCGCGTCGCCGAGGTAGACCATCAACGGCGGTCGGCTCTGCATTGGGCTGTGGTTTATCGTCGCGAGGCTGTGTTGAAAATACTGCTGCAACACTGCGTGGGCGATAACGCAACAACAATCAATGGCTATGATAATAGCGGACGGACGCCTCTACACATTGCAATCGATATGGAGTTTGTAACAGGCGTTGAGATCCTGCTGACGCGTGGGGCTGACGTATCTTGCAAGGCGCGCAAACTGTGAAGTCGGGTTATTTTTCCGACCACTGTGGTCTCGTGCACGGGACGCTCTTATGACAACCCTTAGGCCTGCTTGCGCAATGTCTAAGGTGAGCTGAGACGGGCGTATTTGGTACAGGGCAATGATGGAATTTTGGTGAGATGAGATTGTCTCTTCCATGGTATGGTCGCCTCATGAAAGCCGCCTTATCTCAAGATCGTAGAATGTATCTGTTGGTTGCTTTCAAAGGGTGCAAATTTCTGAGGTGGATAGACCAGGTCTTCAAATTAGGGAGATGGCATGTATATAAACATGTATTTCCCCACAGAGAATCCGACAGAAGCCAGCCATGTTGTTCACAGTCCATTCTTTGGCAGCCATTGCTGCTGCAATTATCTTACCACGCCTGGCTTCAGCAGCACTAGCATTGGTATACGAAATGATGGTGCATGCCGTATCCTTCTGGGAGATGCAGATTGGCCCCAGGAAGAAGAACGAGAGACACTCAATCGCACTGTTGGGAGCAGGCATAACCCGCGGTGTTCCAGATCCTCTTGTCGAAGCGTCACGCTCCTCGACAAATGTCAGCGCGACGAGTGAAGCTTGTGTGACGGTCCAGAGGGAATGAGCAAGCCTGGCAACATTGTACGCATTGCCCTTGTTGCACCTTGTTTTGACAACAAACTTACTTCCGATAGATAGCATCGCGGGTCCCGTGAACATCATGTCACCGTACCAGCAGAACAATATATGGAGTCCACTACTAGCCGCCAATGTGAATGCAACATGCTTTTTAAGCAACATAGCAGCGAGCTCCATTAGTGTGCCAGACGTGGGATCGGCAGCGGCTAGTGTGAAGTTTGCCCATACGCCTGATTGACGGCTCGTGGTCAAGTACACGGGTCACCACCACCTAAGCAGGGCATCCGGCCAAGGTGCGCTCGTGCTCTGGACGCACCATCTCGTAGGTAAGACGCTGGTAGACTACCGTGGAAGCCTCTACACAAGACTAGCACTACCGCTTAGCGCCGGCGTTGAGGTCCAAGAGCTGAGCGAGTCCGCAGGGGCGAATGGACTGCCAGCTATGGGTGGGACTTAGTGTCTCCCTCTTCTTCGAGGTTTGAGTTAGTTATACTGGAAGTGTTCAGGCTACCCGGCGGTTAGCGCTGCTGGTGGCCTCACTCAAAGCTCAGGCCACGGTCCGCTGTCTTCGGCGCATTGACTGGGTACTGACAACACACCGGAATTCGATGTGGTGACGATGGATGGCAAGAATCGAACCGTGTCGCCTGAATCAAACGTAGATCCATACTAGGCGCTGAGCGTCGGTGATATTGGCAATTGGGCAGTGGTCTTGTCCGTGACAGTTCGAGCACATCGGGACGGGCCGGTTGCAGGAGCACGTTTTCCTTTCTCTCGTGAACACTTGACGCTTCGAGTATACTGGAGTCCTGTTGAGGCCTGATTGAAGCACGTCGCCACGCCGAATGCGATCCCGAGCTTCCGAAATATGGCGCGCGTCGCCCGCAGCGACTTCTCGCTCGATATGGCCACGCTACCCGATACGAGTGTTGCCGACATGCAGGCTGCGCTGGCACCCTCCCACAATACCCTTGAGCGCCTCAATACCTCCTTCAGTGCGAACGAGACGGTTCAGCACCCCTCATACCTGCCCCCCTATGATGCCTACGGCTCCAACCATGCCGAAACACGGAACATCACGATCGGCAGCCGCCTGAATCGGGCGATTCTCTGCTCGTCTTGATGAGCAACAATATCTCGCACATCCATCATGACAACGGCGTTAACCCTTCTTGGCGTGGCTCATTGTTCCTCATTAACATGGTCCTTATGAGCAGCGAAAAAGCTCCCTGGCCCAAACTACGAGCCGACCTCGCCGAGATGAACAGCTGGCAGGACCCCTACGCCTTTTCAGTCCCGGCGGCGGTACCTATGGTAGCGAGGCGACCTTTGACAACTAACACTGGAACAGTATGTACTACGGCAGTGTCTATGACCGTCTGCTTCAGATCAAGTAACAATACGATCCAGAGTTCGTCTTATGGAATTAACCTGCTGTCGGCAGTGTTTTGTACAGGTTCCGTGATGATGGCCGTCTATGCACTGCAGCGGGGCGACTAGCTTTGGATTTCCTATCTTGTTCGTCTGGCGTAATGAACGCTTATATTTCCTCCTGTAATAGGACAGAAGGAGAGAGAGCTTTCCTTCACCATCCATGAAAATCTCCGGTATACACTGCCAGCCTTCCACCATACTCTTTCTTGGAAGCCTTTGCCAGAACAATCATCATACCATCGCAGGATTCCTGAACCGTGGTAGGTGCACGATCGCCCATTCCCACAGCTTGTGCTGCCGCGTCACCCAAGTCCGTTGACACATGTCCGGGGTCGATAGAAAAGCAGTTGAGCCAGTCATCTTCAGCATCGATGCGTCTGGTGTACCAATTAAGTACCGTTTTAGTAGGGGCGTAAGCAGCGTTGGGTATGGGGAGATGATTCCTAGACGTTTCCTCAACAAAACATGCACTGCGTAGAGTAGCTAAAGAATGTAGCGAAACGGTTGAAGCTTTGGTAAACAAAAAGAGACACCTACCCCAAAAGTCCAGCCGACGATCCCATAATCATGAAGATTGGCTCCCGCGCAGCTTTCTTCAATAATCCCCGAGTAGCATGATACAGTGCTATGACACCATATACATTCGGCTGCATGTGGGCCTTGACATCCTCTATTTTGACATCTGCGACAGTGGGATATATGTATGCCACGCCAGCATTTGCAATCACAATGTCAAGATGCGCAACCCCATGTTTCTGCTGCAATTCTGCCACAGCGTCACATGCGTCCTTCTCAATGCTGGCGTCGACTTTCACGACGACGATCTGGGTGCCGGGGCCTTTAGGTAGGCTGTACAAGGCCTGAGCAGTTGGATGGCCCGGGCTACGGACAGCCGCGATGACGACATGCGACGGTTTCGCCAGAAAACGTTCTACGAGACCGAGTCCGATGCCTCTGTTAGAACCTGTGATCAGAACAGTTGTTTTGGATTCCATGACGTAGAGATAATTAAAGCAAGTTGGTAGTTTTTACTCGATATCTGGCTTCTTGCCCACAGAAACTTGAGCTATTACCTGCTAAGCGGTCTGATACCGCTTCCTATCATCGAAAGCTTATCTTTGTGGAGCATTTGCCTTCATAGCCAAGCTACAACACGAGATAACAATAAATTGGGCATGCAAGTCGTACTGTAACGGGCAACCATTATTCCCGCCATTTCCATCTGACACCTGGCTTACAAATTCCCTGTCCCGGCAGTTTGGTTCGATACGAGCTGAGTGGCTGTGATACAGGGAGCACCGATCATGCAAGCTAAGCCGTTTCATTATTTCCGATATTTTCCGATCCGGTGCGTCTGTGTGCGTTAATAAGAGGGTGGCATATGTATGATTACTCCCACATCATTATGCTTACCGTATATGCAAAGTCATCCTCAGCACTTCCACTGCTTAGGGTAGGATTCTCAACTTTCTTAGGCCTGTACCAGAGGTAAGTCGAGTAAAGAACAGGATACTACTAATGGTGCGCCGGGCAGCATGACCGTGCAGTGAAATAATCACAAAAGGCCGTACTACAATGCATATCATCGTAGCATGACTTTACACGAAGTTGAAGGGGCATCATAAAGGCTCATGGTTGAGCAATCTATGAATCCTTGTGACGCTTCCATCGTCGTGCTGCGCATTGCCAGGATCCAACGCTATCTGCAAAGAATACCATGAAGCACGTGCTTGAGGGGATCTTAAACAGTTTGCCCTCTAGTCCCCTGTACCATGACGATGACCGCAAAATGAAGGCTGTGTTCCTTTTCGTAACGATCTACCTTGGTTACAATTTTTTTCTTGGGGTATACCGACGTACGTGTGTCCAGACAAGGCCTAACTTAACATTCGAGCTGATTTGCTCGCACACAGTAACACTTCATCCACTTTCCAACATACCAGGGCCCAAACTAGCAGGTAAGAAAGGCTGATCGCACCTGTAACTCCGAATTTAACTATGTGCAGCATTTACTTACTGGTATGAGATCTATTACGATGTATGGCTGGGTGGACAGTATTTCCGGCAGATCTCGAAGATGCACGAGAAGTATGGTCCAGTCGTGCGATTCAATCCCAACGAAATACATTTTAACGACCCTGATTTTATCGATACTTTGTACCCCGGAGCTTCAGGTAGGAAGACGAACAGGCCACTCATGGTGGGCAAGCGTAGCGGAAGTAGGCAATCTTCATGCTGGACTCCATGCCATTCTTCACTGACCATGTTATCGTGCAGCGCCGGACTCAATGACGGGTACATGGGACCACGACCTTCATCGGCGGCGGCGCGGGGCCCTGAACCCTTTTTTCTCAGTTGCTAGTGTTCGGAGGTTGGAGCCCACCATCCGGGAACACACGAACAAAGTGTTGAGTCGGATGGAGCAATCGAGCATCACTGGGGAGCCAGTGCAGATGAATCTCATGTTCAAGGCGTATGCAAGCGATACCATCGTTCAATATGCATTCGGAGATTGCTTCCACTTCCTTGACGACCCTAAATGGGGTAAGCCTTACTTTGAGGCTGTCGACATGTTTTTTGGGCTTAACCATCTTTTTGGCCATTGGCCCTGGATCGGGTACCTAGTCCGGTCGGCGCCAGGCTGGGTGATGAGAAACTTCGGACCCTCGTTGAGGGAGATGTGGGAAAAGAAATTAGTATATAAGATGACGCTGCTTCGAAGCACACAGATGCTAACAATGACAGTGGTGGATCCAGAAGGTCCGCGAAATACGGGCTTCCAACGACCCCGAGCGAGTGAAGAGTACCATATTTGGTGGAGTGTTAAGCAGCAGCCTCCCCGATGAAGAGAAGACTGATTTTCGACTGGCGAGCGAGACCCAGCTGGTCGTTTTTGCCGGCGAAGGAACGACAGGTAGGAGGGCACCAGGTTGAACGAGTGGTTGACTGACATACGATA
Source organism: Paraconiothyrium brasiliense (assembly GCA_025388405.1). Classification (NCBI taxonomy): domain Eukaryota; kingdom Fungi; phylum Ascomycota; class Dothideomycetes; order Pleosporales; family Didymosphaeriaceae; genus Paraconiothyrium; species Paraconiothyrium brasiliense. The sequence continues at coordinate 123,035 of JANBXC010000010.1, read as the reverse complement.
TCAGCACATACCCTCAGCGCCGCCGTATTCGAGCTGCTCTCTAACCCAGCAACGCTTGAGAAAGCGAAAGCTGAACTCACAGCTGCGATTCCAGAAGCCGATGAGATCATTTCCTTCGCTAAATTGGACGGTCTTTCCTATTTCAACGCCATCATCCAAGAGACCATCCGTCTGCACCCAGGGGTGGTCAGCCGGCAATGGCGCGAATCGCCGGAACCGCTGATTTATAAGGACCAGCGAAGGGGCGTGGAGTACGTGATTCCACCCGATGTCAGTTACAGCATGACACCCTTGATACTACACCACGACCCATCCGTGTTCGAGAACCCGCGCGAATTTCAGCCGCAACGGTGGATTGATAATCCCAAACTTTCTCGTGCATTCATGGGGTTTTCGCGCGGGCCACGCAGCTGCATAGGGTAAGTCTTACATACTGTATTCCTTCCATGATAATTTGCTTAGATGTATGCTATAGTCTCAATCTCGCGCGTCGCGAGATAGCGGTTCTGTTGGCGACGTTAGTCCTCAAATACGACCTATATCGTGGCCAGAAGGGTTGCACTCTTGAACTATATGACACGGTGCGCGGAAGGGATATTGATTGCAACGGGGAGTATATTATTCCTGCTCCTGCTAAAGGTAGTAAGGGTTTGCGGGTTTTGGTTCGGCACTAGGAAATACGCATCTTCCCTTTGGTAAATTATCTAGCCATCCACATGTAGTGATGCCATGATAGGCATAGTTTCTGTGCCGCAGAAATACAGCTGTGCCTTCTCCGGTTCTTGGCTTCAAAAGCCTAACAGCACCGCGTATGTCGTTGATGACCTTGTCATTGTCCATGGTGATTTAGTCAAGAACAACTGCAGTATAGTGAGCAGCCATGTCATACAGCTTGACAGCTTGGCGCGGCGATCAAGCGGATGCTTTTAGAACAATGCCACTTACTGATGCTCTCATGCTGCATCGAGATACCAGAGGTGGACTTCGAGACGTCAAACCCTATTGGCCGACCTGGCGGTGATGCAGGGCCAGGATGTCAGCAGCTAGTCGTTTTGGGCCACTGCCTTGTCAGCGCGCATTGTCAACCGTTATACAGGTGAATGCAACAATGCGGCACAGGCGTGCAGGTGCAGCAATTGTCACGTGTCGGGCCCATCCCCGGGGGCCAGGCAGGCGGTTTCCCTATTTGTAAGCAGCGATGAGCCTACCAAGCTCTTAAAGTGCTCCGGCACCTCTCTCCCACCTCGCGCCAATTCTCTTCGGGGGACAAACGTTGCAACCATGGCTGCAAAGACTACTGTCCTTATTACCGGTGCTAGTCGAGGTGCGCAAACTCCCATGAAACGACACACATGGTCCTAACGCGTGGAGCAGGTCTGGGCTACGGCCTCGCAGAGATATACCTCGCGCGCCCAAACCACATCGTCATCGGTGCTGTGCGCAAACCCGGCACATCAACTGCTCTGAAAGCGCTCCCCACCGGCGAAGGCAGCTCGTTGGTTGTTGTCAAAATCGATAGCGTCTCCGAAACCGACCCTGCTACAGCCATCGAGGAGGTCAAGAGCCAAGGGATTACCGCTCTCGACATCGTTATTGCGAGTGCGGGTATCTCGCAAGTCTTCCCACAGGTTCACGAAGTCGAACTTTCCAACCTGCTCGAGCACCTTCAGGTCAACGTATTTGGCGTCATTCTGCTCTTCAAGGCTGTACGCCCACTGCTTCTGGCAGCCAAGGAGCCAAAGTTCGTAACGCTCGGAACGTCAGCGGCTAGCCTGAGCGAGATGGCAACCCGAAACTTCCCGAACTCTGTCTACGGGACATCAAAGGTGGCGCTCAATTACATCACTCTCAAGACCCATTTCGAGAACCCTACATTGACTGCTTTCCCATTGGATCCTGGGTAAGTATGTTTCACAACTGGTGGTTCGCGCGCTGATTGAAGACAGCTGGGTGCAAACTGACATGGGAAACACCGGAGCTCAAACCTTGGGTTTGGAGAAGGCCGAGATCGAGGTCGATGTCAGCGTCTCAGGAATGATCAAGGTGATCGATGCGGCAAACAGAGAGAACACGTCGGGCAAGTTTATGTCCTACGACGGAACCTCAAAGCCGTGGTGAAGGAGGGCGGGCGCTTAGATGCTGGACTGCGAAATGGAGCTCCAACATGTCACGACGGACAATAGTATGAAGTTGAGCGTGGGTGTGGTTGGCGGAAGCCGCCTATATAGGCTAGCGTGGGTCCCTCCGTGCGCTAAGGTAGCAATGACGATCCTTCTAGTGCGTCCGCGGAGTTTCCATCTCGAGGAGGATCCGCGACGCATTGATTAGTCAGCGAACATCGTACCTGGTCTTGCCACAGAGAGGGGCACAGACATCTTTTCATCATTGTCTGTTGCATGGTTCATACGCGACGCGAGAGTGGAAAGTCCGTTCAAGAAGAAAGTATGCTCACAACGAATGTCTATGCTATCTATGCAGAAAAAACGCGTCTGGCAGACATCACATCACGCCCGGCACAGTCTGCCGTCGCCAGCGACTTTCCAAACATCGCTACCCACACTTGCTATCGCGTAGAATAGATCGTTCGGATCGTACTTTTTCTTGATAGCAAGAAGTTGCGGGTAGTTGGCACCGAAGTAATTGACTTTCCAGTTAGGGTTGTTGAAGTCACCCTCATTGATGTACGATCCGCTTCCAGGAGTCAGGCGCTCAAGCTGTGGCACTTTGTCGTATGTCATTTGGTGCTCATAGTCTTGTAGGTCCGACAGTGGCGATGTTGGATCCCAGAGACGAACAATGTTGAAGAAGACAAGATTGTCGCGCCACGCAGGCAACACAGCATTGTCGCCAGGCTGGTTGCCCGCCCTCGCGTGGGTTGTGTTGGCGGCAACACCATTGAGAGTCCACTCTGGATCCGAAGTGATGTTCCTTAACGCTGCCGTCAACCCCGAGTGGTTTTTCTCGACAACGGAATAAGGTACTAAGCGGCCTCCGAGGATCTCGTTGATCTTGTAGGTTCCAAATGGCAGATCCGGGGTGTATCGGGAGTAATGGCCATTATATGTGGCATCGTCGGTGGCGGTGGGAGTATATGCGATGTCGTTCGCACTCAGGTAGTCAGTGAAGGGCGCAAGCAAAGTGGTAACATCTTCGGCCGTGTGGCCAACCCACGTCAAATAGTAGAGGTTAAAGCTCGCGTTTGTGAGAGTGTACACCAACTCCACTCCCTTCTCCGCAACCATAGCGGGTAGTTGCTCGTGGAATTTTTCGACTGCGTCCCAGTACTTGTCGGCAGGGATACCATGCGATGTGAATTCCAATGTCCCACCACCTACAAGGCCTTCGGGGTGTGCTTTAGTCGTTAAAGACAGAACGACTGCGTACGTACCGCCACCTCCGCCGCTCAGTGCCCAGTATAGATCGGAGTTCTGTTCTTTCGACGCAATCAGATGCTTCCCTTCGGCAGTAACGACCTCCCACTCGAGGGTATTATCGGCAGCAAGACCATACTCTCCGTTCAGAGGGCCGTGGCCAGCACCTTGTGTATAGCCTCCAGCGAGACCTACTGTTGGGCAGAAGCCGCCAACGACGCGCACCTTTTCAGCAGCAGCGGCAGCGTATGCTTCGAAGGCTTGAACGCCCGCACCCATCTTGATCGCGCGGCCATTGTACGAGGGGCTGCTATAGTCGAGGAACTCGATGTCCTTGAGATTGTGGGTCCACAGTAGTAGGGAACCCTTCCCGGTGGAACGTCCAAGAAAACTGTGAGACTCCTATCAGCGCGACAGAACATTTACGAACCGTGTACAAGTGTCAACATACTCATGGCCAGTGTTCTTGATCACCAAGCGGATATTCTTCTCCTGTGCGAACTTGACCCCGGCCGCTACATCGTCTCCGTTAGTAACGTTGATTGAATACTCCGCAATGTTGCCGTTCACGCATCCTCCGTCTAGAGTGAAAGGACTGCATGAGTTGTTGAGCCAGTAGGGATTCTGGATGGACGCTGGGTCTTGAATACTTCAGTGGCCTTAGAAAAGAGCACGGGAATAAGCGGGGCTGATACTTACTGTGGCTCCGGATCGTTCCAGCCTGCCTGGATGCTACGACACGTGTCGACATCGTACAAAGCACCGTGACACCGCGCCGCCAATGGCACAGTTGCTATAAGTCGACCGTCCACTGAAGCATTCAGTTGCGCCCAATCTTGCGGGCCTGGCCAGCTCCGATCTTCCGGTAGATTCTTGCAAGCTGTCGAGTTTGTCGAGTTCCATGTCGAAGGCCACAGCTCCGCAGACGCCAAGGAGATTGTGCACAAGGTCGCTGTCACGTAACGATGCATTTCGTACCGCAATAAAAGTATCCAATGTTGCCAACTTCGGTCGCGACAATCGCCTTCGAACGTCTCCACCCTGACGCTCTTTCGAGCACACTTTATATCGCGCCATGACTACGCCAGATACCTAACGAGGCCATCGGACACTGCCACGAGTCGATCCGCAATCCTCCAACGGTCGACCTTGCCGCTGACCGCCCAATTGTGTACACGGGCCCCGATTAGTGAGGGCGGGAGGATGCGAAAGTCGGCTCCAAACCCTCTAATCTCGAGAACGCCCGACGGCAATAGTATGAATCGCGGCTCACGCGAGCTCGTATCGTTGTAAACCCGAGAGCTGGCGTACGCAGGAGCTCGCGTGGCGTTTTTTGTGGCTGATTGTCTCAACTGTCAGCGGGTCTGAGCACACTGGAAGGAAAACCTCATCAACCTGAGAAGGCAAGGTCTTCCTTAGTAACAATTTCGAGCCAGCTGAAACAGCCCAGAGATTAGCCTGCCAACAAGGTACGGATGAATCGAAGGATTCGTCGCCTGTTCAGAACAGGCGACCGGAATGCACTATCGGGCCCCATCGTATCTGCACGGTAAGCAAGTATCAGTAAGCAGGCGTCTCAACGGCAGGAATACGCGCTTTCAGCTATCATCCCGCGTGGGGTCTCATACATACGGCTTACAAATTTCTCGTTCGAGGCGCTCGTTTAATAAAGTCAACCATGTCGTGATGGGGATATCATGCTGCTGAGGCGTTCTACACGGACCGTAAGCGGGGTCTCCCGCTATAACAGGGATGCCATACTGCTGCAGCGTTCTGCAGGGACCGTAAGCGGCTCTCCCGTCGAGGTACCTGTAGTTGGACCGGACCGGACCGAGACACGGCAAGCCACCTGGGCAGGGATGTCGCGAATACGGGCAGATCGTATTCCCATAAGCCACTCAACATGTTTCGAAATTTGCTTACCATGCAGTTTAGACGCCTGTTCTAATGCGGATACGATGCGTTTCGTGCTTCCCACCGCACCGATCGCAAGTACATTTGTAATCTGCATCGATTGAAAGCCCAAAACGGTTGTATTAGGTATCCACTTTCACGGTGACTGTAGTCGAAGACGACTGTAGCGCGCCGGCGGAGGTGAGGGAATGGCAATATGTAGCATTGCAATTCTGAGGCGATGGTTTCTTTCCAAAGATAAGCCAGATATATAAAAAATTACGAAAGATTGGAATAGCTGCAACATAATTCCAGCATGGACATAGCATTGCTTTGGCAATATATCATAATTCACAATATGTCAGAATTGCTGAGGAAGGGGGACACCCCTAAATACCTGCCACCGGACTGGAGATGCCTCGCCATCATGTGGCTCTTCACCCACGCAGAAGCTGGCACATGCCCAGTCTAATATATTCCCGTATTCCTGGAATATTTGCATATTCTTGGCATCTTTAAAAGTTAGCATATGCTGAAATGAGCATAATTTAAAGATTGGGAATATCTCAATGACTAACGCATGCTGAAAACTGGCGATTCATAAGCATGTTTTGAAATTTTGACGTGTATCGAGAACTTTTAGATTAGTTGAAATCGTTGCAACACCATGTCAAGTTTCCCCCTCGGCCTGCTGCGGAAACATCCCAATGGAAGTAGCACTAGGCGGCTGGCCGTCATAGTCTGTGGGCCTTCAGTTGGACAGATAACATCAATGATGGTATCGGACTCTGCAAAAGTCCATGTACCCGGGACTTCACCAGGTGACGGTGAACTTGGTGGTCAACCTTTTGTCCACTGACATTGCTCTACGATTTTCTATAGACTTGTAGTCGGCGGAGACAGTAGACGTTGTGGCATCAATGTAGCAACGGTCATACCGCCATGGCCGTCGCACCTTTGTTCGTCGCCGTTTTGATGCTCTTGATCTTGGGTACAAAGGCACATAGAAACGTGAGGCCTCCCAGAGCAGTAGCCGCCGCCCAGGCTGCTTTTAACCCAGCCATGTACGCTCTCAATATACCGGGCAAGTCTTCTGTAGAGAAAGCTTCCCGCAGCTTGGACGCGCCTACTGCGATGACACTAGCAGGGTCGATTGTAGGCGCGAAGTCGGGTAGCCTCTTCAGCAGGACGTTCGTGAATATGCTTTGGGCTAGGGACACGGAAATTGCACCGGAAACGAGTTGATAGACTAGTTCCGTGGTCAGCTCTGATGTAATGTAGCTGCAGAGTGTCATCCACCTACATAAGACGAGTGCCGTGGTAATCGCGATGTCATCGGGTTCAGAAAAGGCAATGGCCGTGATGAGCGGTAGCTGACTACATATACCGTTGCCGGCACCAACAAGGATCTGATATCCAATGTATTTGCCGGCGGGCGTGCCAATGTCGAGCGTATAGATGAGGCCGGAGCCAACAGTGAGTAATACACCACCTAAAATGAGCAATGGTGTGTAATAGCCGATTCGCGTTATGATTGCAGAACTGGCAAGTAGCGCAATGGACATGGCGAGTATCAAAGGCAGGCTTCGGAAGCCACTGGAGGAAGGTGATGCGCCGCCGATTGATTGGAAATATATTGGCAAATAATACATCATCAGGAAGACGGTACCATTGCAACTACATCAGGTCAGCTGGAGCGCAAGGATATTGCAGGTAAAGTAGTGGACTGACAAGACGAGGAAGGCGCAGACACCAACGATTGTGCGTCTCTTCATGATGCGACCCACGATCTGAGCTCTGTCGCCCTGTAGCCATTGGTCGATCCCAAACAACACGGCAAGCACGAAGGAGCCAACGAGTAAGCCGATAATTACGGACGAATTCCATGGACGACGAACTCCACCTTCTTCTAGTGCGAGCATGTAACATACCAGCGACGAAAGTATGAGCACGGTGCCCTGGAAGTCCATCTGCAAAAGCTTCTCCCTCAGAGACGCTTTCGCAGGTGTCATGGTGCTTGGTATCTTGAAGAAGAAGAGCACTACGGCAAGCGAAGCACCACCGATAGGCAAATTGATCCAAAAACACCAGCGCCAGGATAGCGTCTCGGTGAAGACACCTCCAAGAAGCGGTCCGGCAACGCTTGCAATGCTGAAGTCCATTCCGACCAGTGCGAGATACATGGCAACTTGCGGAGGTGGAACGATGCAAGCGATGATGGTATACACGCCGTTGGTTACTCCAGCAGCTCCCACGCCGGTAAGAGCGCGCCCGATGATCAGCGCCATGCTGGTCGGCGCAAGAGCACACACCAGTGACCCAACAGAGAATATGACGACTGCCGTGAAGAAGGCATGCTTCATGTTGAAGTACTTGAACACTTTGCCCCACGCAGACTGGAAAGCTGCGAACGTAAGGAAATATCCAGAGCCATACCAGCCAACGTCGCGGATGGTGTGGTAGTCGTCTGTGATGCGTGGAATCGCGGTCGCGACAATTGTGAGGTCCAAAGCGATGAGAAACATACCGAGGAGCAATGCTATCACAATCATCCAGCGCGCAAAGGGCGGAGGATATGGCGTTGGGCGAACAGCAGTTGACCGCAAACTTTCTGCGCTGGTGGAAGCGAAAGCCGTAGATGCCTGAAGCGCATTATCGCGATCTGTTGGTAGTGAAGGCAACGTCGGCGTCGGCGTCGTTGTCTTTTCGGTTTCGGAACTCATCTCGAAGGCGTGATGGTACTGAACGGCCGGCATGGAGTAAACGTGAAGAGGATACGCGACTGGCACGGTTTCTAATATATGGGTAATAAGACGTGATTAATAAGCGTAAGTATCGATAACTGCTTTGGGCGCGGTGTCGGGAAGAACAGCTCTGCCTCATCCGCGGGTTCGATCAGCCTTGCTGTGTATCCAGGCGACGGGTGACCGGCGTCTTGAGCAGCTTTCAAAGTGCTTCTAGTAACTCTGCAGCCCTCTCTATACGGTTCCGGTGCGCTTTCCGCGGAACTTTGCTGATGACTGTCCTTGCTTTGTGATACATGTACCTCGCGGCGCGATATGCTTCGCAATAATGAGATCATCCGGCCCGAGCTGCGCCTGCTGTCAAGTATTAAGAAGGCATTGACCTGCCACCTGTTGACCCTTGACCTACCCTAAAGCAGGTGTAGGAAGGTCGCGACTGCATCACATGACTTCCGAACTCACCGTGCCACATCGGACGCCAAGGATCGCTTAAGGAGATAGTGCTCGCGGTCCTCCGCTCCACTTCACGGGTATATGGCCTAGGAGTTTCCACACCCTTGGTTGTATCAGTCACTATAGAATGCTGCTAACATCGAAAGGGATATAACTTGAGTGATGGGGCAGATTCTTTCCAGCTACTTGCTTGATTACTCCTGAATTGACCGTGCTCATTCCTCAGGTTTACGATCACCCTAGTCGATAGCAAACATGAAGAAACGCATGACATCTTCTCCACCAGCAATGCTATGTGAGTGGACAGCTCGTAGTAAGGTGCGTCTTCTCGTGCTGGTTCAGTCGTTGGTGGTTCTGCATGGAGTAGCCGGTGTATGTCAAATCACATCCAGATTTCATACACTTTACTCACAGAGACTGGCAATTTTTAGAGATAATATACTCATCGAACGTTTGGACCCGTGTGGGCGATTATGTCGCCTGGTGGACTCTACATTCATGAAGCTGACTCAGAATCTACCGAGAAGATCTTTTCTAGACGGAGAGACTGTGTACGACCGTTGAAGAAACACAGTACGCCTTCTGAGTCTATAATGACCATTGTTTTTGATTCATGGTAGGCGTGTTGTCCGTGTTCAGACCGTTTGTGTTAAATGTAAGACTCACGCCATAGGAGAGCAAGTTCCGTACCCATGAACCGGTTTATAATGAGCTTCGTATGGGAGGAGACACCTCGTAGACACAATGAGTGTGTCATCTAATTAACTCTCTTTTTCTTAATGTACTAACTCAGTTTGAACAGTGAATTGGTTCGCCATTGGACCTTATCAACTGGAGATAGGACCAGTACAATGTCGGAGCACTTGCATTCCATTTTTCTTATTATACTTACAGCTTTAGTATTCGGGTTACCGACACTAGAGACTCGGAAAGCTACCGAGGTGCCCTTTTTATAGTGTAACGATACATTATTACTTTGATGCAGGTCCCTTACTGGTCTCTCAAGAAATTCATCATTCCGGAAAAGATAAGGAAGGTTGACGGCAGACGAAGACTGAAAAAAGAGTCCAAAACATGATGGGTAGTGTTTGTATGTTGCAGACCTGACACAGCGATTGCGGTCTTGATATATGGGACAGCTTCGGACCAGGAGAACTCATTCGACGATCAGCCTTCCAATAATATTTGAAGCTAGGGGTCATCGAGATAGTCTGGTATAATTCGGCGCGTGAAGCTTGATCGGGCGAGCGTTGAAGTCCCTGAGCTAGTCGGTGAAGCTAACGCTATGTGGCAGGATTCGCCTATCCTTCGTGCGGAGAAAGGAAGCGGAGAAAGCGTGCTACCCCTCCCTATCGTCTAGAGTCGCACGAGCTTTATTGATATTCTAGGTTCGCTCCATGAAGCTTGCAAACGTATTGCTTGTTAATATCGAAGACAGCTTGTTGTTCCCGCCCACCCGTGACGATGTCACTGTATAGTATGATATAAGTAAAAGGCAAGAGGACACAGAGGGATCCTCCTCTCGCCTGCACGAAGCAGATACCAACTGCCACTTCAACTACGAGGCTTTGCGCGTGAATGAAGAAGACGAGGAAGCCTTTGTCCTAGCTAACGTGCACCGCCGCGTCCGGTCCGTCTTGGAGAGCGTGCCGGTCGTCGCAAACCTTGTTCCCTTGCGCAGGGCCGTGGCACGCGGAAGGAGGATTGGAACGAGCCGCTCGTGGAACCGCTGACCAGCAAAAGCCCATATACCCTCGACGCGACGCTAAACGCTTTGCTGAAGGATGAGGGAAACCTAAGTAAGAGTGATGTTGCAGTCTGCACTAAGGATCTGTTTGCGGGACTAGAGGAGAAGAGTGTGGACAGGCTGATGAAGGTGGAGATGGGTCAGGTGTTATGTTGAGGCTAGTTAATTGCGCTGTTGTGTAAGTAGTTAGTTGCACCACTTAAACCACAGATAAGAAGCGTGATTGTTTACGCGTTTAGAATCCTAACGTGATTGATACTACTTGCAAGTACATAACATTCTATGAGAAGACCACAAATTCCGGTTGCGACTTTCTTCTCATCACACGTGCTAAGCCACGTGCACACAGATCAGACTATTCGTCTCGAATCTTCAAATGTCAGTCAAGACTCGACCTTAAACATCGCCGACTTCGACCCCAATATTCGACCTGCAGCCGCAACTATCCTCCCTTACAAGTATCCCGTCACACAACGCTTTTTCTCCCCTACATATAATTACCTAATTGAGATAGTAAAGGGAAAAACCCATAGTGACCCTATGTGATAAGAACCCGCTCAGACAATCAAGGTTGTTTTTAGTATCATTTAAAAATACCCTATTAGTCTTCGCACGTTCCTGGAGCGTTGCAGCCTCTTCGCGCAAAACTTACAGCCGGTCAATATGATGCGTAGCACAGAATACCCTACTATTTTGTAATTGAAAATGGGATTCAAGCTGCTCCTTGACTGACTCGGGCATAGGACGATTAAGTAAGGCTTCAGTCTTGGCTTGCTCTTTATAAGCTATAGCCAGCTCCGTTTCAAGTGTCTTCAGACCACTGTCGATGGCCTCAATTACGGAAACAGATCCAGCGCACGGGCACGGGGCTTTGAAGCCGTGGATGTGCCTCCAGGGATAGTCACAAGACATGTTCAGAACGCGATCCCCAAAATCATACGGGAAGTCGTTGAAAGGGGGGATACGGCAGAGGGCCAGCGACAGAGGGCCATCAGGTCGATAAAGCTCGTCATAAATTTTCGGCAACATCTTCAGCATCTTCTGGTTGAGGCTGCCCTGATACCGTGGGGCTTTGGTAATCTTAGAGCGGAGAGCCAAGTACTCGTCCTCAATTTTCGCCTTTGCGACCTTCCAGGTATCAATTATAACATCGTGTTCGCTCTCGAGTTCGCCTGTCGTTTGTAAGAAAAGGATGACATTAACAGCATCCTTTATAGTCATTAGGGTAGCGGCTTTGGCACTATTGGGTACATATCCGGCCATATTATGCTGCCCCAACAGATAATCAAGATATCTTGTATGTGTAGTGTAGTCAAGTTGAGTTGCTGGCTTTCTTTTCTGCTGTTCAAGAGAAGGGTATGCTCAAAGTTATATAGATCTACTAAACGCTTCGTAGTGAAATCACAATACTAGGACCCTCATGCACAATCCAATAGGAAATAAAACAAGATATCCAAGTAAAACTATCCATTCAATAAATAATGCCTACAAATTAAACAAAGAGTCTTTCACAAGAGCGTCTCCTTAGTAAGAACAATGTTAAGGCCAGTATATTTTGCAGAGATCTCACTAGGTTCATACTAGCACCTTCTTGCCCGGTGAGTACAAGGTAAATAGCTACTTCCCATAGTAGAATCATGGTATTAGTAAGCTTTTCCCAAAACCCAAGGTCCGTCGTACCATTTGTAACATCTAAGAGAGCAACAATTCAGGCAACATCCATCTCACTCTATCTTAGTTTCTAGTATAGTAGCAGGACCAAAAGCCGCTTTAAATTAGAGGGAAGAATTTGTTACTGCCAGTAGACCTACCATTAGTAGCGTTAAGGTTTCATGCCGCCTCCTTATCATTCTCTACTTCTATATTCTAGTTTTCTTCTTTTCAATAGCCTTCTTGTCGCCACCCTTCTCAACTCCAGTATCTGCAGTAGTCTCTAGTGCTTAGTATCATTTCAAGGCGCCGATCTAAAAGGGCAACACCTTACTAACACTCACATTACAAGCCGTCGGTGCGCCTCTACCTACTAATATCAAATATCATTATACCTCGTCTCATTGGCAACTTTCGTTGCCGCCCTATTCAAAAGGTTCAACAGAAGTCAGGACGAAGACATGCACATCATAGTAGTAGGCCAGCTCTACCTTAAGGTCGTATTCATGCAGCAACTATAGCGAGAAACGTAGACAGTGACATCAGGCGGTCCATCAGAACAGGACAGTCCAGCGAAGCAACAAGCACACACACCAAATTTTCATGTAAGAGGTGAAATGCGTGAAAAACGTGTCACTGGAAAGAATGGCAAAAGTCCCACAACTATGGGATGAATGAAATTGCCAAATGTAGGTAGCAGTGTACTCAATAAGCTGACCAACCCGCAAGATACGTACACAACCATCATGGCTTCACACCTCCCAAGCCCCCATGACCTGCTTAGCACTCCCTTCCACCCAGTCCTTCTCGCCGCCCATGTGATTCATTGCGTCATGACTTTTCTTGCGTTCAGTCCGCGACCACGTCATAACACATTGAGCAGGCTCGCATCAAACCGCCACGCTGTCTTCCACAGCAAACGCTCCGTGCAATGCCTGGAGGAGAACCACGGTTGCAAGTACATAATGAACTCATCGTGACAGCTGTGTACGATCGAGCTGATGTTTGGACCCTCCAGCCCGTCCATCGCTCAGCTTTGGCTTGGATCTCCAGAAAGTGAGATTAGGCTTGCAGCCTTATATTCGATAACCGGCTATTCCCGCCACAAGTATCGTAGAAAAAAGCATGTACCACGTTGAGGATATGTATAATTAGTAGATTGTAGTGAAATCTCTCGACTGGATGAATCGCGTAGTTATTACCACCAGGACGTGCCCTTGAATATCTGCAATAGCGAATTCATCAGCTCCCTTTTTTGGGCTGGAATCTGGATAATCACCATAATCGAGAAGGCTCCAAGCCGAACGAATGATCATAGGATAGGAGCGTTGTGTAAGACGTTACATCTACGGTCAATGGATCCGCCGCGATGCCCCAGGTGTTCCATCATCGAATTTCCATTACACCGCAAAAGCATCTCTCTGCATGAAGCGACTCCCGCGACCCAGGTAAAGTGGGGGGCCACCCTCAGGCCTTTTATCCTGAGAATTGCGCTGCTCATGTCCGATGGTTCATGTCGGCTCAGCGTGTGCCGCGAGCAGCAACTGCGCACATTGTGCTCCCTTGAGTAGTCGACCGACGAAGAGCGAGGGAAATCTGGCGCTAAAATACAGGCTTAACAGACGACATGGCCGATCGCTTCTACTAAGCCTAATATCGTTATCGCTTTCGACGAGGATCGTTTTTGCTAGCCGGCACCTGGGCAAGCAAGAACAGGGGCGCCAAGTGAGACAGCGCCACCGAGCGCTTAGTGGCGCTGTCTCAGAAGTACTGAGCCCATCAACGCCCGTAAGCAACTAATTACGCATCGGCTTGAACCCTCTCCTGAGCCCTAGTACCTCTACCACGATCGCAAGGTGCGGCTCACGTGTGCATCAATGGACCGGGGTGCCGATTCGCGGTGATCAGCGAATAGATTCCACTGACTAGGTAAGCAGACTCAGGGTAAGCCGCCATTTCGCTGCGCATCTACGATGCTTGATGGCCCATTGACGACCGCCGCCATGGCTCATGTTGAACGAAGATGCAGACGCAACATGAGTCGCCAGAAGCAACATCAGAAGGGGTGGGGCGGCACTTTGCCGCGAGATGCGCTTGGAGGTCTGGTGGCTGGCAGCCAAAATTGGGCTTTGGGAGCCTTGCTTCCATCCCGCGGCTACTCGAGAGAGGTGGCGCGGACGAGTTGTGTAACGAGAACAAAGTCAGCAATACATAACAATTCTGGGTCGGGACACATAAAGATTGGGTAAAGGGCCAGAGCATGTCAAGAAATGTTTGGGCACTAATGCACGGGGTATACGTCAGGTCTCCAGTTTAGCGAATCTCTATCTACGTCAGTCTGCAATATTGTGCCAGTTGGGGATAAAAAATACGGAGGGAATTATTGTAATATGCGACCACAAGCGTGACCAACTCCCAATACTATAACAACTATATCATCTACTCGAAGATTGTTCCAGTCTATAGCTGACCAGCACGAGGGCATCTCTTAACCCTTCTCCTTTGCTTTGTCGCTAAATGCGTGCTCACTAATCCCGCTCCACAGCCTGCTACGCTCGAGGATCTAGACGCACTCACGCAGCTATTCAATAATAAGGCATCCCTTCAGGCGTTTACAGTCTGGAAGGACGCAACAAGAATATTTTCCTAGAACATTTCGATCCCAAGGTCTATAGGGATTACCTGTGGCTAAGAACTATCATAACGTGTAGATGAGGGGCCTGCGACGACTCTGGGTGCACATAGTGCTCAGCTATCGTAAACGAGAACAAGGCGAAAGGTTCTTCTGCAGAGACGGCAGGTAGTCAACCTGTTAGAATCTCCGTATGCAGCGGGAGTTTCTTGCGCAATTGCTCAGTTACGGGATGGCAAGGGATGCAATATCGTGGTTTTACGTCTCAGCATACCCGTGATACTTACAGCCCACTCACCAGATCTGCACACGGTGTTTACCGCCTGCAAACGATGTGGTCTCGGTCCCTAATCCGCCTCAAGGAGCATGCCACCCCGGTTGAGATCGCGCACTTCCTGCATGTTATCACAGCAATTCCTCCGGGCTGCAACATTAATTACACTTCAACGTTGCGCAGCCTTTAACCTTATTTCCTGCACTATTCGATCAAAGATTGGTTGACCGCATCTGGCGTGTGCAAGAAACACCAAGTGAGACGCAACGAAAAGTGCTTTTCGCAGACAGTACGTGACCCCGTTATCAAATTAGAACAACAAAATCGAGGTCACGGACGTAGTGAGCAATCACCGAAAACCGTTTATGCAGCTCTCTGGTGATGCTTATATTGCTCCTCGTTGTACGTGGCTCAGGTATGGGCATTGTTTGGCTAAGTAAGGTTAGCGATGGTTCGACCGACGTGAGCGCCTGGAACAGAGGCTGTTCGGTCCCGAGGCTACGGTTGAAAGAGCATGTAGGCTGTCTATGCTCTTATTCCTGAGAACAAACGATTAATAAGAAGAGACTAGCATCTAATGCTATCACTTGCGACAGACGATGTGCGACTCTACGGACGCGCCAACAAGGGCCATTATACTAATAATCTCGATGCTCTCAACGAAGTCGTAGTTGTCAAACCAAAGTCGCCGATGCCCAAGACAGACAAGAAGTCCAAAGGCGCAAATGCCGCACCGGTGGAGAACACCGAAGAGAAGCCAAGTCTCTTACGTGGCGTTGGAGATTACCACGCGCAATCAGGAATTGAGGACGTCAAGCGCAATTTTGTGATCAAGGAGTGCTGCGAGACCCAGTACTGAATCAAAGTCTAATATTCAGGATAAACATTAATATCGCACTGTCCGATTTTATCAGTCAATTGTCGTTCAATCGATGGAGGACGGTGTATGCGTGAGATTCCTAATAATCTATCTTATATGAGGGTAGTTTCTAGATAGATATAATATACTTATGGTGGTCTAGTTGTCCTCTGGAGGTTGCGCTTTCCTAAGGGCGGACCTCCATGGGAAAGACGAGCACTACAAGATAGTGGACATAGGTAAAGGCTCGCTGCCTACGAAGAAGCCTCGTTATGTCATAGGCGCGGTGCATGTAACATGGCCGCTGACCACATTTGGTATGCTTGATAATTATTCGGAAGGCGAGAAAGGGCGGTTACAGGCGCCGTGGATGGTCACACTGGGCTGGAGGTAGATGTCCAACATGTCTGCACCAAGTTCGGAACTGATTATTCTCTGGTGTCTAGCAAATCGCATCGCAGAAACTGTCTTGTTCATACTAGTTCTTCATTATAGTTTATATCGGTTGCTATTGTGCACCAACCAGCTTTTTACCCTTCTTCTTCGATTCCAGCATCTCATCCCTCCACTTCTTCAGATCGTTCAACGCCCTTTGCGGGTCCTTCTTCCTCATTAACAAATACCCTTGGATCTCTGCTGGGGAAAACATATCTGCAGGAAGCTGCTGTGAGAATGTTCGTGCCATTGCCTCGAGGGTCTCAGGATCGGCGATCTTAGAGACGGGTCGAGACTTGCTGTTTGTCCGGCGACCGCCGCGTATTTGCTCCTCCGACGTCTGGCTGTACATGCGTACGAAAGTTTCGTGTATCTGGTCCTGCGTTGCAAGCGTGAAAGCGACTTGAAGGTCCACTCGCCCTGGCCTGATCAATGCGGCATCAAGTTGTTCCGGAGTGTTGGTGGTCATGATGAGAACGTGACCCTCGTGCGATGCCGCACCGTCGATCGCGTTGAGCAGGGCGCTCAAACTGATGGACCCAGACGAGCTGTCTGCCTTGGTCGCGGTCTTCGTGACATCCTTGCTGGTTTTCGAGTCCGCATCGGGTGCTTCCACAACGACAGGCTCCTCCTCGCGTTTGAGACCGGCGCTGTCGATATCCTCAAGGAGGACGATGCAACGGTCTGGAAGAGTGTCGAAGAGCGTGCATAGCTCAGACTCAGTCAGGTCTTTATCATTCAAAGAGACGCAGTACACTTCCAATCCGAAGACTCCAGCCAGCGCAAACGATAGCGACGTCTTACCGGTACCGGGAGGGCCGTGAAACAGATACCCTCGTCGGTGGGGTATGCCTCTTGCTGCATACCACCTGGCTGTGGCAGGATGAAGATACTCGTTGATGTCCTCCACGATGGCGTCCTTTTGCTGCTGATCAAGAGACACCGTCTGCAGCGGACGAGATGGACGGCAAGATTGCTTGCTCCAGTAGCGACCACCGTTGTTCAGCGCACGGTAGACGCTTGTCATGGCGGTTTCCTGGCTGATCTTCCACTGCCTGATGTGCGCGAGCAGGTCCTTCACCGGCTGTGCTGTTCGAGCGTAGCAGTAGATTTCCAAATTTTCCCGCATGTACGAACCCGCTTCATCCTTCACACTTGAGCGAGCCACCTTGAAGCGCCGTCCCTGGTGGAAGAAATCGTCGCTGCCGTAGCTGAGCTCATACCGGGGCATGGGAGCCTCATACTTGTAGATGCCCAGCTCGTCATCCACGTTATCATCCTTCTTATTGTCCTCGTAATCTGTGACGGCCTTCAACTTCCTACTCGACGTGTTGTTTTGTTGTTCCGAAAGCCAATCCTTGACATCGTTGAAAAGACCATCGTCGTCGTCAACTTGAATGGAAGACGTGTAGTACTCATCAAAGTACCCTTCCACTAAGTCATAGAGGTACCGCCAAGCTGTGTGACAACCGAATATTAATGCCCATCCGGTCACGAGGACGCCAATGTCGATACCCGTGAGCCGAAACGCCAACTGTGAGATGGTGCTGTATCCAGGCACCACCAGCTCGAGGAGAGTTGATGGCAAATTTGCGGCGGTGGTACTTGTGGCGTTAAGATCGTACTGCAGGTTTTGGAGCCGAGAGAAATCCATAATGGTAGATATGAGAATGACGGATAAGCAAGGTACTTTCTTGACATAGACAGATGGTATCAGCTCAGTGTGCGTGGTGAAAAAGTCTTGAGCCACCAAAACCAGGAAGTTTGTACCTAGTTCCCCGTGGAAGCTTGCTGCAGGAACAGATATACATGATTGTCCGTAGGCAACGATGAATTAGACGGGTCGAGCCATGATCCTTTCAAGCCCTTTTCACCGCCTTTTTGGGTGACCTGAAGATAGGGTTTTCCACACTGGCGACTGCGCCACCGAAGTGCTGGGTTAGCGCAAGGCTGCAAGGGCTGAGCGAGTCCGTATCAGCGTGGCTGTGCAGTTTCTCGCCAATCAGAGGCGCAGCGGATAGCGTTCGAAGGGTGGCCATCAAACTCATGCTAGCTGCACACAATATGGCTCATAGTTGTTACAAGCTGAACACTCCCGTCGAAACCGCGACATCGAGGTGACCGTGTCAAGGGAATCGGTGTGCTTGACACGGAGACTCAATTGGGCATACTGGGGCGTCCTACCTGACACGAACAGGGTTTGTCCTTTTTCGACGTTTTGAACAGGTGCTGTTGGCAACGTTCGTTGGCAAAGCTTTGGTGTTGACTTGTTGGTGATCTGTGCGTGTCGAGTAGTGATGCGAGCAGGGTTTGACGTCGCGGTGTAGGCAAAAAGTCGCGACGATCCAGCGACGATAACACTTGCTTAAACACCAAGGATAAAGCCAGGTAGGTCGTTCCCTGCTTCTCATTCAGTCGGGCTACTAAGACAGTTGCTCTGTCTAATGCAGCGCACCAATCTTGCGGGCGCGAATGTAATCAGAAGAGAGTTAGGAAACCTTTCTCTGAACTGTGAAGGGCATGGAGAACTTCTTTCACATGAGCCCCTCCTTTCTCACGAGATATCGACGAGCACAAGATGTTCGTGGGCCGCTACAGTCACCGTAAGCCTCTGATCTGGCCAGAGGCAAAGATATCAAGGAGCTTAGGCAACGACTTCGGAGAGGCAAGCCGCGTCGCGTTTCGCAATGGCTCTATTGGGCGTTTCCCGCGAGTACAGCACTGAGATAGCGGGATCTGTTGACGACGGGAGATGCACGTTGCTATCGAAGAACCTCCTTAGAACAAGTGTCCAGCACACATTTCCCGTGTCTGCAAGCAAAGCACGAACAGACGATGAACGTTGCACTAGAGTAAGTTGACAGCGAGGGCAAGCAGTTGGATACATCCCTGCCTGGAGTAAACGATCCGACATTCCTACAGCGTAAACGAGGCGGCAGCCCGGCCAAGTGTAATCGTGCGGAGCCCATGCACATGTAGCATTGGGACCGCCGTCCTTCAGTACTGCGTCATCTACTTTGTACTCGTGGTAACAGTAGGCGAAGCCACGCCACAGCTTTCATGCAGAAGACCTGCCGCGGGCGCCAGGTCGTTTCAGGACCTTCCACCTCTGATCGAGACAAGCGCGGGCCCATGTCCATCATCAGCCGGGCTTTTCCTTCCCTTCAACATCCAAAACTCAATCATGTCATACGCGACAGCGACGAAGATACAGGGCGAGACTGGGATCCCTTGCAGCGGATTGTGATACCATACGCATTTACAAGTAACGTGGAGAGGGCCGGCCCATCTGTACCTTGCGTTCGCCGTACACGCAGTGCCACAATCGTAGCGGACAGGCCCATGTATAGTGCGGAAGGATCAGACCAAGGATACCAGCAGTACTTCCAATCGACGTCCTTCAAAGGCTAAATCCGTATACATCCACATGTACCAATCAAGAGCAAAGCGGTAGGACAAGGACTGGCCGAGTCACTCCAGAACCGCAATACGGTCGGAGTCGGTGCAGCAGAGCAAAGCGCGGTGACAAACGTGCGGGAACATGCACCGGATATGGATAAGAAAGCTGGCGCGCCGTGTACTAAAGCAGCAGTAATCAAAGCTATCAGTATTGATGTGTGGTCTGTCTAGAGCATCCACGGTGCGAAAGCTGGTAGGATGGAAACAGGGCCACGCACAGTAGCCGTTGTCTTATATGCACGAAGTGCTTGGTGGCGTTGTCTTACTTAGCGCCGCTGTTCTTGCTTGGGTGCAAGGTTTCGCGAGCATCTCGCACAGCAGGGCGTCCAGGTTCCGAAGCCTGAACTGGTTTCCAAGCATTTCATCGAGAGACTTAGTGCCGTCGCGCGAGACTACACGATCGAGGACTTCGTCACCGCCATCGCCCCCCACGCCGCGGAGCGACGCAATGCAGGGCAGGCCTTGGACAACGCGCACCTTGGCCCACAGGAGCCTCGTACACTTCAGAACTGCGACCTGACGCCGCTGATAGAGGCTCGAAAAGGCAAAGAACACGCCGCCCCAGCTGCGAAACTTCGGCGACTAGGCCGGTCCAGAAGCTCCACCCCGCCTTCCCCAGAAGCAGGCCGTGGCCACGAACTACCACTCGACAACTATCCAGATTCCGCACCCGAACTCGGGGAAGGGGTCCGCAGGGAGCGGGAAGACAGCGCCGCGACGAGGAGCTCTCCTCCGCCGTCACCCGAGACGGCGCGACATTCCGAACAGCCTGGGGAAGACATCGCGGACCCCCGCTCTCGTATCAATCGTGGTAACCAGCCCCCTGCAGTCGACGAACCTTATCTCGGAGTCTTGTCCACGAAGCCCCTCAGACCATAGCGTTCGTCGGCGGACTCCTTTCGCGGAACCCCCAGACGCCTCCTTTGACCTCATTCCCGACATCGACAGCGGCGACGCGTACCTCGAGACTGTTGCACCTTTCTATGACAAGGACGACCATCCTTTTGACAGCAGTCCTGCACGTAGCGATTTCGATCCTGCCACTGTCTCGACGATGAGTCGCAGCAGGTCAAAGAACACGTTACGTGACTTTGCCCCAGCTGTTGGTCGTTTTGCGAAGCAGCTAGACAACGACCTGGCAAAACATAGATCGATCAAGCGAAAGGCACACGCTGTGGAAACGGAGATCGCCGACTTAATAGCACCAAGATCCATTGACACGGCAGGACTCGAGCAGCTCGGTCGTGCCGAGCAGCGCCAGCGAATCAATGCCTTGCTCGCCGACGAGAACAAGTTGGATGACCAGATCCAGCAGAAAGAGTCGGAACGGGACAGTTTCAGGAGTCAAGAGGAGGGGCACAGAGAGACGCTTGAAGAAGAACGCAGACTGGCGAGGGATGCGGTGGAGCTACTCAAGCTGAAGATTCAGCTGATCAGCGAGACGTCGGGGGACGGTGATGCGGAGTGCGAAGGCGAGAGCGAGATGACGGGTTGAGGAGACAGAGTTCGGGTTATTCCAACAGCCTGACGGGCTCGTTTGGGCGACGGATGCGGCGTGGGGTACCGAATATGGCCATCGACAAAGGGATATTGCTTCCGACGAGAGAGAGCCGGGCTAGGTATATGTGCAGCAGTACGTGGCGTGGATTGTTGAGGCGGATGGCGCGGTCTGTATGCGCAAAGGCTATCGAGGCGTTGAAGACGACAAGAGCAGGACGCACAGCGTTATCTATACGCAGTGCCCATCGCGCGTGTAATGTACGCAGTGCCCATCGCGCGTGTAATGTACGCATCAGAAGAAGTAAAACTGATTTTGCCACATTGTTCAATGCGCTGCTTCACACATGAGATCTGCTGGCAGATGCTCATTCTCGTATATCGAGGATCCCATCCGCCGCCTTGTTGATTCTTAGGCAAACGCAACCTTGTTGTTGGACATGAGGGAGAGGTCTCCGGTGTCTGGGGCATTGTATCAGTACATGGCGGGCCGACAGGAGCCGCGGGTCCGAGGGTAATTCTCCGGGGGTCTGTAAAGCTGAGATGTTTGGAGACCTCGAGGCGGAGGCGTTCGCATGTTCTTCGGATCAATAATTGTCCGAACGCGGGGACCTGTGACGCGCTAGTGTTGCCAAGCTTTCTGCCTAGGACCGTGCACAACGCCCAACCACCCCAACCACCGGCCACCGCCCCTCGTCCACCACAATCCTCATATCCGCGCGACACCAACGACGCTCGCTATTCTTTCGTTTGGATATATGCGAAGTCGCATCACGACACGGCCGAACTCCTCCACACGCGAAGGCGACTAGTTTAGTCTTTGCCTCGCTCGATGTCCTAGATCTGAACCGCCATCTTTGCGCGTCGCACAAAGCCTTCTCACTGCGCACTTCCGCGCAAGACTGTTAGGGGGCGGTTCACATTTAGGCCGGGCGTTGCGAACACGGCGAGGCTGGAACGCGTGGTCGAGGTCGCGACAGGGTCAGGGCTGCCCTCTGCCAACACACAAAGCCCGGGTGGGTGGGCAACCCTCTTGTGCCAGTGTCGGTACCAAGTGGGGGCAACAATCGGTGAGTTGTTTGGGAGTTGGGTAGATAGGTCGCTGATATAGGAATCAATGTCTCGCCTCGACTTTCTCTTCCGTAAAGGCGGTATCCCCGCTCTTGCTTCATGTGTTTCCAGCACGACCCAAGCTTCGTGTGCGAGCAGTCTCGTCGTTCGCGTGAGCGAAAGCTCCAAGCAAGCCACCATCGAGCTTGAGTTCGAACTCCCAGTGCGTGGTTTCGAGACGCACCAGCGAATCACTTTCGTCTACGACAGCAGCAATTTCGCATCCGGCGCGATCCCTGTGAAGGGGTTACATGTATCCTCTGAACAAACCGAGCAGATTGCGCGGATCTCGCGCAGCCCCACCGAATACAAGCCCATGTCGATGCGACTGACCCTGATAGAGCCATGCGTCGTCATCAGCCCCTCGCGCAGCATCTCCCCCAAGGAAGGCCACGAATTGCGCTTTGAACAAGTTGCCACGCTAGCAAAGGCCACTGAGCTTGACATAGTCTTTGATTCTCTCTGGATGCACCGCGACAAGGATGCGCAATTTCGATACCTCATCGCCAATGCAAGCTTGACGGGGTTTGCCCGCAAGAACGCGGACACCGTCAAAGAGGACGACTGGACTATTTTTGGTGTTGATGAAGCGGTGCTTCCTGACGTACCCCCGCCGTATGACTTGACCTCGCGCAAACATTCTCGTCACAGTAAGCCACTCCGTGTTCCCCTCCTCGCCGTGTTGACGTCCAGCAGGTTCGCCCGGATCGCCCCAGACGTGTCCGAAACGATCTCTACTCGATTTCCCACCGGGCTCGCCCACCGAAGTAGACAGCATAGCACCCGCATCCCCAAACCCACGTTTCCCTCCGTCTTCGCCGTCCGCTCCCGCGTTCGATCCCTTCCAGAGCGCAATCGACAACGCTGTCGAGAACGCCGTCGCGAAGATGGTCCCCAATGCCATTCAGCGAATGCTCCCCGACGCACTCGCCGAGATGGTCCCCGAAGCCATCGAACAGATGCTTCCTGACGCGCTCGAAAACACCCTCACCCGCATGGTGAACAAGTCAGTGGCGGCTGCGTCGGCTGCATCAGGTCGGACAACGCACGGCTTGTCCGATCCCAAGTCGCCGCTATTCGTCATGATTCGAAAGCACCTCGATGCCCAATTAGACGAGCTTGGGAGAGAGATAACCATCGAGACTCAAGAGCATGCGCAGGACCTACGAAAAGCTGCCGACGTGGAGCTTGAAGAACGTCTCGACGACCACCGTGTCGAAATCACCGAGCTCCAGGGGGAGGGCATAGCGGACCTCCAGCTGGCGTGCGCTACCGAGCTCGAAGCGTTCAAGGAGCACACGCTTGAGATGAAGGTGGACTTCGAGCTGGAAACCGCTGAAGCGTATACCACAGCCAAGGAAATGCTGAAAGAGCTTGTGAGCGATCGAAGAGTGGCGTTGTGGAATGAGAGGATGATAGTAGAGTTTGGGCGACATCTACATGCGGGAAAGCATGCTGAAGAGTCTGAGCCCACCCGCCGCGCAAGCTCGGTGCCGTTGGAGGTTGGCTGGTGAGCAGGTTGCCGGCAACAGGGTAGTTGCGAACTGGATGGCAGTGTACAGGTCTGCGACCATTGCGGCGAAGTGCGACCTCGCGATAACGCACGCGCTTCAGAAACCTTGCCGATGGAAGAGCTGGACGAACGTTTATGATTGTCTATTATGAGGTTACGAAGTCAAGTCAGCATGTGGTACTTGGAAGTCACGGCTTCATTGCGTTAGATATAGATACCCCCCAAATGGAACGCATACCACACTTTGCTTTCTTCCTATCCATGGTACGTGTCCCACCAGCCGACCACTCGGCAGTATGTTACGCGATCGCGTGTGGGCGAGGTGGAGGTGAGGGGGTAGGTGGATGGGTGGTTACTATAGCTTGTGCTATCTTCCTTTCTTGGTTGAATGGCGAATATTGGCTACCCTTGCAAAGCCGAGATGATGAGCGAGGAGAGAAGGAGGGTAACAAGAAGCATATGTGTAGGGCTCTGATGCTGGGTCCGGTGGGTAGGGGAGGTAAGGTTGGAGGTAAAGGAGGGCGATAGACTGGGATGTATACTACGTAGCGAGCACAGCACTGACGAAGGGTAAGAAACCTAGCCCGTCGCCAGAATAGAGAGGTCTTATAGGTGGCAAAGGGATTCCTCACAACATGAAGAGAGTGGAGGACGGTTGATTCCTATTTATACTTGATTTGGTGCTTGGACAGTTGCATGCTGTAGCTTGTGCTATCTATGGTTGGTTGATTGGTTGGATGATGAGATCTGTGGTAGAGTGGTGAGTATCAAGCTGGTAAGGTCAAGCAGTTCCAATCTTTGGGTTTGGGTAGGTATGTTCCTAGCGTAAGGCATGCGTTTGAAGGGTGGGAGTGATACTATCGGCTGCGCAGTCTGTAATAACGATCTAGCTAATAATAACGAACGTCTTTTCCTTAAGCCAGGATGGCAGTGGGATCACTACTATTGTAGGATACCGAATTATCACGCATCCTCCCCCATAGATATCTCTACAACAGACGCTTTAGGGCTTCATTCCACACTGTCTGCCAGTCCATCTTTCGCCCCGGAAACATGAGAACAAGGTTCTCCCGTCCCAAATCCAGCAAGAAGAACTCCCATGCCCACACCGCGATGATCCAGATGATTCCGACCGTTTGACGTAGGAAAGAGAAAGCCTCGATAGCGCCCGGTATAAGATCTCGAAGGAGATAGACGAGGCAGATAATGAAGAGGAGCTTGTGGTGTCTGTCGGCAAACCGGGCCAGTCTAATCGGGGACGTCATCACGGCCCAGCAACGACGTCCTAACTTGAAGAACTAGGTTCACCACGACTTATCTCCCAACTCATCGTAGCAAAGGCGGTATCTCAGGGCTGTCTCATCATCGCTGTCGTGTAGTCCATATTTCTGGCACATAAGCTTCATCAGCTCAAGGGTCGTTCTCTCATACGATTGTGCTATGTTCCTAAAACTGTTGAAAGGAATGTCGGTGAGCCTACCGTCGTACCATAGACGAATTGTAGTTGATAGGTCGCTCCAGAGGCTTGCATCATATCCTTTACCAAACGATGGTCGCTGGGTTGGAGACGCAGTGAAAGGTCGTTAACCTCTTGCATTGCTTGAGAACGGACACGAAATGTTATGCGTAACGTATTTGAGGTAGGATAGCAAGACTTAGTGGTGTAACCGAGCAGCAAAAGAGTGTCAAATTGATAGGCTCGTTCATTAGATGGATCAAACGTTGTTTGCCATTATGTGTGGGATTGTGGACATCGTGAACCCAGCTTAAAGGTTTGTTAACCGAGTAGCTTTCACGGCCAGACTAAATAGCATAACGAGGTAGACAGAGACAGAGAAAGATGCCGAGTCCTAAGTATTATATATAAAAGAGTTGGAGTAACTTTCAGTGTATACGGAATTGGTTGTTGGTATTGGTACGACTAGCAGAGGATTCGTGCGCCTGTTTGACAAGGTCAACATTCGCGAAAACACGCGTCTAGGCTGTTCCATGGCCGCGCCGACCTTAATACTAACTGTGGTGTACTTCTTCTGTAGCTGCTTGCTGTGCCGAACACATGAGACGTTTACTACCTATCGTGCTGGTCTAAAGGCGTGTTTATTGATCTGGAAATTGCATCGTTCTGTATTCCCTGAAATAGCTAATTATTCGAGAATGTAGATTCCCGAGATAGGGCGCAGGAAGGTAGGACGGTCTTAATTCGTGTTGCGCCCTTATCTGACGAATTATATCTCGCTTCTCCTTCGAATCATCCAAGTAGTTGCAACGCGCTGGTTTCGATAGTGAGGCTGGCTGAAGTCAAAGTAGCTACTGAGTGGAGGACTCTTAATGCAGACCTAGCTTCTGGGCATGTCGCCATTGAAGAGCTTCGCAAAGGGTTGGCTGCAAAGTCGGACAGCGAGGCTGGATGGATTGTTAGCGTGTAAGCGACTGCCGAGCGCAAGAGAGCTTTGAAATAACCTATGTATATAATCTCAACATGTAACATCAATCTCTACATACGACCATAGGACACTGAAAACTAGTTTTCCTCTCCACCCCGCCATCTGTCGAGGGACTGTAACCGGAAACAGGGAGCTGAAGTGGGATGTATTAGCTTAGTGTTGTTCAGTAGTTGCAGTGCCTCTAGCCGCTATGCTGTTGGGGGCCATAAGCGCACGCTGCAACAGGAAACGGTACCTGGCCACAGTTACTGCCGGGAACAGAAGGAAGCATTCCGGTAATATCCAATATCATGAGTGCGCGCTTCAGTTGTCTGACGCTTTATCACCATTACGGCTCCCGCCAGCCTTATCACTATCACAGCTCTCACCACATTGCACCAGCACTGGGAAGCAATTTTAACATAGAAAGACATTATGGAAACACTCAAAGAGCTTGAATTCTTACCTTACAGCGCTACGCCTGTAAAGATATTCTACTACTGCGGGATGGCCTCCTTTTACTGCCGCCCGCAGTGCTATTTCACCGTCAGTGACCTTCCCTTGAAGCAGCCGCTTGACAACTGCGACATGGCCTCCTTCTGCTGCTGCATACAGTGCTGATTCTGCTTCAAGAAAGGCTTTCTTTTGAAGTAGCCGCTCAACTACTGCGAGATGGCCTCCTTCTGCTGCTGCATACAGTGCTGTTCTTCCACCGTCAGGTTGTGCATCAACATTGGCCTTCTCCTGAAGTAGCCGATCGACGACTGCGAGATGGCCTCCTTCTGCAGCTACCTGCAGTGCTGTTCTTCTACTGTAGGATACTGTATCAACATTGGCCTTCTCTTGAAGCAGCCGATCGACGACTGCGAGATGGCCTCCTTCTGCTGCAAGTTGCAGTGCTGGTCTTCCACGGTAGGATACTGTATCAACACTAGCCTTCTCTTGAAGTAGCCGCTCAACAACTGCAAGATGACCTCCTTCTGCTGCTGCCTGTAGTGCTGTTCTCCCATATATGTCTCCTGTTCCCCCATCTATGTGTGCTCTTTCATCTTTGCGTGCAGCAGCAGCATTAACGTCGGCCCACTTTTGGAGTAGCCGCTCGACTACTGCAAGATGGCCTCCTTCTGCTGCTGCCTGTAGTGCTGTTTTTCCGTTTTCCTGTGCAGCAGCTGCGTTAACATCGGCTTTCTTTTTAAGTAGCCGCTCGACAACTGCAAGATGGCCTCCTTCTGCTGCTGCCTGTAGTGCTGTTCTTCCATTTGTGTGTGCTGCTGCTGCATTAACGTCGGCTTTCTTTTGAAGTAGCTGCTCAACGACTGCGAGATGGCCTCCTTGCGCTGCCCATGACAGCGGCGTCCGACCATTCCTATCCTTAGCGTTGATGTTGGCCTTACCCTTTTTGAGAAGCATTTTAACTATTACTTTGTATCTATACTATACTGCTACTAACAGTTGCTTCTAATTATAGCCTTTATCTTTTAGCAGTAGGTTAGTACCTTTATTAAGTAGTATATTAATAATAGCCTTGTTCTTATAATAGGCTGCCAATAACAGCGGTATCTGGCTATTCCTGTCTTTAGACTCTAGGTTGGCACCCTTATCAAGCAGTACATTGACGATAGCCTCACACCCTTTCTCGGCTGCCCACATCAGCGGCGTCCGGCCATGCTTATCTTTGGATTCTAGGTCAGCGCCCTCATCAAGCAGCATATTGATGATAGTCTTGTGTCCTTTCTCAGCTGCCCATTATAACAGCGTCTGACCGCAGTTGTCAGGCGAGTCGGCATCGATTTTGCCTGATTTAAGCAGCACCTTAACGAGGGCATCATTTCTCATCCAAGCCGCCCACCGTAGGGGTGTCAGTCCATCTTTATCCTTCAAGTCAGTCTTGACGTCAGGCCGAGCTAGTAGTATCCTAACAAGCGTCGTATGTCCTCCTATTACTGCGTGCGTTAACGCAGTTCGGCCATATCCATCTTCAAAGTTGGCTTCTATGTCGCTTCGTGTTAACAACAACCATACAACTTCCTCTAGTCCTCTTTTTGCCGCACGAAGTAGTGATGTTGGCTCCCTCCCGAAGCTCATTAAATCTTTCAGCGCATTATCAGTATAGAGCTCCGGGGCGATGTTATCGTTATTTCGAGGGGATTTCGATATTAGCCTCCCTGTGTGGATACATATCCTCCTTCTAGGATACTGCGACAGCCTGAATTTTCTGCGATCGAATATTTCGAATTCCTCAGTCCAAACTCTTGAAAACGTTTCCATTGTCAAGGACAAATCTCGTACGTAGATGGCAATCAATTTACCTTCTCTACCTCTTTCTTTACAATTAAGAATCGCAAGCCCAAGTCCTTGACGGCCCTTGCCCATGAAACGGACTTCCAAATAGATTCCTCTACTACTCATAGTCAAGGGGCTGTTGATGGCGTTGAAAGGGTTCGATTGGACGATCTTGTGGGAGCCCATGAATGAGGCTGCAGAGGTGGCTAGAAGCCCGCCACGATTGTCAGAAGATCTCCATGCAAAGAGACTGTGGTCATCTGAGATCTTCATTATTTCCTCTTGAAGTCTGAGGAAAGCTCTTTCTCCTTCTCCGTAGAGTAATGGCATGTTGATGCCAAATATGCCAATTAAGCAATAGGCCCGATCTTCAAGCCTTTTTGTTTCCCTCTTTGCGGCCCACGACATTCTTTGCGCGATGCTTATCCTTTGAAGGTCATCGCTTCCAGCAAGGACACCTTCAGGAATACCGGTACAGCCTGACACACTTTGTTGAAGGTCTGCCCTGGTCCCTAATCTCTTCCATTCCTCATCAAAAAATATCATTTCTGACGGCGCAAGCAATTCTTGAAGGGTCCATCCTCTGGTGAACCACCTGCTGCCTGAGAATTTGGTTTGAGACGGCACATCGGCAAGATAAGCGTAGCATACATTGGCATTCTGGTACCAACGGTACATTGAGTTGATTGCTTCGGATAGCTCCGTGCTGCTTCTCTTGTCAATGCAACAGGTGTCGATCCAAAAATACTGCAAACCATCCAAATTTGCCTGTTCTGCGCAGAATCTGATCTTCCTATACCCAGATTTATTCTTGCCAGTGCCATTCATCAGATCTTCAAAGGTAACCTCCTCGGCATCGACTCCCCATGTATGTGAAAGTATCGCATAGCTAGGAATGCTTTCATCGTCAAACCGAGTGAGAACGATTTTGCCAGTGTCGCAGCGTTGCAAAAGACGCATTACTTCGCATAGAGCTGAACTAGAGCAGTAGGAATGAATCTCGGCCAGGTTCAACCTGCAGCCTGACCCAGAGAGACCAGCAGCGCAACTCGACTATCTGGTAAGAAGCTCGACTTAACGACTCGTATCAGTGACTATATAGAGGAGGCAGTGCACACCAAGCATACCGAGAAATTGCACCTTCAAGAGAGATTGTGCTAAACTACTGGAAGTGGATTTCGCTATGTGTTGTCCTTTAAGATAAAAGTCTATCTGGAGAAGAGAGATGTGACTAAGTTAATGGTACACAAGGTAGACGAAGTAGGAGAGGCGAGCGAGGAAGGCAGGCAAGGCAATCGGAATGCATTGTAAGGCACATATCATGCATGAATAGGAACCTCAGCAACCAATTATAACGTTTCATAGCCGCTGGTGGCGCTCATTGTGCAACGCCTAGCTATATATAGATCCTTGACCGGCTCCGGGATCCAGATACAGTGAGTTTAACAGCGCCAAGAAACTGGATACGGAGAATTTAACAGTCTATACAGCGAGTGGAGTAGAAAAAGGTAGGCTTCCCGTCCGCTCAGCCATATATAAGCAGTGTACCGGCGGATTAGTAGTTGCGTGGGTGACCAGCAGCGAATACCCGCTGTTGTATGTTTTTTGCATTTTGCTCATCTCGTATCTCGCCAAATTTGTTTTTGACATGGCTCAAGCGTGTTCCACCCAGTCAAAGAAGCATCGGCAACTTCAGAGTGGACGCGCATCCACCGTTGACGACAGTGTTAATTTTCTATTTCGGAAACCCCCGCGTTGAAGACCTGACCACGCTGGCAGTCCTGCGACCACGCAAAGAAGCCACCTGAAAACAGAGTACTACTTGTTGGGTCTCACAAATATAATTGGGAGTTCACCATGCTCATATGTACGTGTAGCAAAACGGCGCACACCAAAGTATCACATGCATCCCCAATCGTAATCGCCCCCAGATACGACGCACCCATTTCCAGCTCATCACTCATCCCCCCGGGAGGCGGACGCAGCTCAGACATGGACGTGCCTCCATAAGGTGTATTGGTGCGATCGGCCGGCTTGAGGTTCTACCAGATCTAGTACAATCTATCAATGCTCGCGTGGTGGAAGGAAGAACAGGCCGCCGCAAGAAGTAAAATCGGCAGCTGGGTCACCATCAATGATGAAGTGGTCCGCGGTATTAACGCCCATGAAGCTGTTGATGAAGTTGTGCGTTGGCGCGCCGCCCTTGCAGCCTCTCCCAGAAGAACTGGTACGACGATCCCTGCAGCAGGGATGCGATGTCTTCGTCCTTGAGCCAGCCTTCGCCCGTAAAGCTCCCAATATCGGGACAGGCAGCGCGGGTTGTAGCCCAGTGTCACCGGGCCGAGGCAGATACACTAGCCTATACCCGTTTAGGCCTGGCGCGCCTGTCACCATACTTCTACAGGCGCCCACCCTAGCTAGTTCCCTATCGCAACTATCTCATGTTTGGATCCTGACCAGTCTATCATCTCATGTCTCTTGTGATGTCCTATGGAGCCCTCACACCCAGCCCGTGGCCCGGCTCCGTATAGTCTTCGTTCGGGTCGGAGGAACGCATGTCGAGCCCGAGAAGAGGGACCCGAGATCCAGTTTCCAGTCTTTAGGGGCCGGATATGATGCAGCCACCTCCCGCGCCATGAGAAACCTTGATCTCGACATCGGTATTGAGAGCGATGCCGGTAAAAGTCTGGTTGGTGCAGGCTTTGGTGCCCTGGCCGGAAAGTGACGTATCAGATCCATCGAGCAGAGGCGACTTGGTCGGGTCTTTGTACCAGCGGGAGTAGCTGTAGTAGGGCGGCGTGCCTTTCTAGCCGCACTCCTTGCCCAAAGTCTGTTCGAATACCCAGGTGAAATAGCGGTGCCACGTGAGGAAGTTGCCAGTGACTTGCATGGTGAACGTCTGCTACATGTAGGTAGTGACGAAGTCGTCGTAGCGGTTCTGTCATCCAGGGCACACTTCTTTGGACGTCTTCGGGGGCAATCTTGCTAGGCATTGAACCGCACCTATGTAAGCCTTCTTCCCCGCCGTCGTAAATAACGACCTTGACTCTGTTAGTCTGAGAACATTTTGGCTGAAGAACAAGGGGCAAAGCAGTATGGCTTACAGTCTCGTGTACTTTTAAGACAGCATCACCAAGCACTTGGTGCATATAAGACAACGCCACCGAGCGCTTAGTGCATATGAGACAACGCTACCAAGCCCTTGGTGCAGCTAAGGCACTTGGCGCCGCTATTCTTACGGGGTGCATTTACTGTACTGCGCAAGCTGCTGGTTCATGGCAGCACCACCAGCCATCAGGTCCTGCTTGATGCTAGTCAAGCCGGCGAGAACGTCGTCGACAAGGTCAAATGACCTCTCTCCCAACTTGCTATCGATCTGGGGAGGCAGGACACTCCCCAATGCCGCCTATAATGGTCCCCGTATCTTGTAGTGTCCAGAGAAGTAGCAAGCAGCGTGCGATATCGATGAAGCGCGAAACAGCGCAATTCCGGAGGACTGTACGAGTCTCAGCACTAATTACAAATATTGATATAAGGGAACAGATCAATAAAGATGGGATGGGCGCCATTCCATAAGCTGCGCGACTTCAGGGTTGCTCAAGTACGAAGATGCGAAGTAGAGTCCAGTTCACTCAGACATATCGGAGTTCGGCACCTGCATTCGCCATGGTCCGTTCGAGCAAGGTTCTCAAGCCAGAGTCAGTCGCAGCTTGAAAGTATTCTGCACCTAGGATGGCTTGAGGGCGGTCGAGACGTCGAACCTCTACAGGGTAATGGCATCGCTCATTGGAATTTACCTGGGTCGGCGTTGGAGGTTCGTCATAACGCCTATTGATGCCGTGTTCTTGTTGCTAGGATGTGAGGAACCGCGGACTCGATGTCGAGGAAATAGCAGAGATTTGCACGTAGGAACTTTATTTGGTGTCCATGAGGGGAAAGAGTGAGCACGTGAGCCGCCGACGACTGTCAATAGAATGATTCTTCTGTCGGATTTGCCAAAGCCTATCCACTATGGTTCACAATCACCTTGAAGAGACATTGTATCCAAAGCAAGCCAGATCGTTTGATAGATAGCGGGTCGCATAGCGGACAACGTGGTGTTGCGGATACAAGCTGTGTGATTGGCTAGCAGACGGCAGCTACCGATTAGTCTGGGTACCTCGTCAACGTCGTAACATCCCAGCTGCTACATCCTTCTCTTATCCTGGGGTACGCGCTCTAACCGCTCATCCATTGTCCACCATTAGCGCTAACCAGACATCCAGTCATCCACGCACTTTCCGGCGAACAGATCATGCCCACGATCCCGGCAATCTCCTCCGGATACGCCACGCGTCCACCATACATCTCGCCGAACTTCTTCTGCTCCTCGTTGTCCCACTCGCGCAGCGGCGAGAGCGGGACCAGCGGGTTGAACAGCGCATTGGCCTCCTTAGCCGCCGGGTTCGCGTTACGGTACATGTCCGTCATGGTGCTGCCGGGGTTGATGCAGTTGACGGTGGCCTGTTCGGCGAGCTCGCGCGCCCAGGTGCGCGTCATTGCTTCCAGAGCGCCCTTGGAGCCGCCATAGAGGGTGAGGTATTGGAGGCCGACCTTGGAACCGACGCTGGACACGTTGACCTGGAGGTTGTGTCAGTCTTACTTGCCAAGACGTGAAAAGACAAGGACGTCTGCCAATTGCCACTATCCTTACAGAAAGGATCACCATGTGGGAATAGTTGAAACGGCAGCAGAAGGTAGCTGACGACTTACAATACGTCCCGACCGGTCGGTAGGCAGGTACGGCTTGACCGCTTGGGTCAAGTTGATCGGGCCCCAGACGTTTATGGCATACACCCTTTGGAAGTCCTCCAGATTGCAGGCCTCGAGGGGCATGGCGTGGAACAACGCGGCGCTGTGGACGAGGATGTCGACCTGGAACTTGCCAGTCTTGGTATTGACAGGCGCCTTCTCCTTGGCCTCGGCAATGATCTTCTGCACGCCCTCGGCGGTCGTGAAGTCGGCACGGACGGGGATGGCCGCGACGCCGTGCAAGGAGGTTAGTTCCTCGGCCAGTTTGGCGGCCAGGGGGTCTGAACCCTCGGTGAGGTAGACAATGATCACATTGCTACCCTTGGCAGCGAGGTTGCGGGCGATGGCGGCGCCAATGCCTGTGTCGCAAAATTCGGCATGTTAGTTGACCGGAGTAGGGCTCATATGGTTTGTTGGCGACGGTATGCTGTGGGGACTACCTTGGAAGAGGTTGCGTCTGCACGACACGGAGAGATGTGGTTACGCACTTCTGGATGCGCCGGTGATGATGGCGAGCTTTCCCTCATGATGACGGGCTGAAGGGACAGACGTCGGGACGTTTGCGTTGCTGACCATTACGTAGTACAGGCGCGTTGCCGTCGGCTAGGGTCCAGAAATATATGTAAACACCAGGTGTGGATGTTCACGGCTTTGGGGGGTTTACGACGAAGAACGAAGAAAAGCCGTTGGAAGTCCTACCGACTCTGAGTCGCCAGGTCCGTGCGACCCCTGAAGAATGTTAGCCTCCGAGAAAAGGGCCGTCTTCGGGAACAGATCCACTTGGTAACTCGAGCAGAAGAGTTAGCAGACAGCATCGATGCCATTTTGGGTGTAGACTGACTCGCTTTCAGGAGCTGCTTGTTTGTATTACCTTGCCTCAGTCGTCTCCACTGGAGTGGAACATGGGTGTCCTTGGCCATGTACGAGACCATGGCGTGAGCTGCCGAAAATTTCGAATGTTTCAAGTCACGGTCTACGTTTGATCTGCATCACAAATGCTGTTTTAGTTCCCGTGCGTGATCTCGTGCGTGATCTCGTGCGTGATCCTTGCCACGGCGGAACCCGCTGTTAACGCTATCCAAGTGGACGTTGGGGGGTCTAGTCACCCCATTCAAGTCGTCGCTTACCTGGGCCGGATACTAGCCGTACATCCCCGATCCTTACGCTGAGAAGGCCAGAACGCAACGCACTTTACATGACCTGCGCGTGGTGCAAGATAATAAGATATATTCTACCGGAGTACCTACACTCCACAATTTGTTTCTCATTTTGGACCTACATTTCTGAGCCACTGCTAGTAGGCCTTATCTGGTTAGGTCTTGATCAGGGGGCCATCATCGCTGCCAATTTGTTAAACACGCCAGTACATGTGTGCCCATCGGTTCGTACCGAATAAGTGGGCTTGCGGCTACGGCAGTCAGGCACCCCTCTTGGCCGGCTCGTCAGACCCTGGAATATAGTGGTACTTTCGTGAGGTGAAAGTGGAGCGTTATGGTTTTGATAGCCAATTATTAGTAGTAGAAAAGTACGGCACGGCTACCCGATGAGAATCCCTGCAGTATCCACATGCCTTCTGCACGCACTACAGTTCAAGATTCGGGCCGTCTGGCCAATGAGGGCGGCAATGATCGATACCCTATGAGGTAAAGCGTAGGATTGACGCCCGAACGCAAGAACTACCTGTAGCCTCCCATTAGTAGACGTTCTCGATCAATGTCAGCGCGCTCTCTACAATGTACGATCATCTCATATTCTGATGTTACCCTCTTGTAACGATTTATTGTCTGCCGATAGGCTGCGTACGTAGTGCTAGAACTAAACCTAGACTCCTCTTTCCCTCCATTCCTGTCTCGGTTTGTTTATCACATATCACGTTTACACGATGGTTGTAGTCGACCACAACCAGCCTCATCTGCGCGAGTTAAGAGGCGGGAGTCTGGCCATCTTTACGGTCTCATTAGTGGGATGCATTCTCTCCACGATAGTTGTTGCGTTGCGAACGTGGGCAAGAGTGTCTTCCAAGGCCTTCGGGCTCGATGACGGTCTCATGCTCGGCGGACTGGTAAGTTACTCCAACTCGTAGCCACAACATCATCAACGACTGGACAATCAAAAGACCGTGCTCATAACTTACTCACAAAATAGATGATATACATCGCCGATGCTGGTTTCGCCTGCGAAGGCGCCCGCGCCGGTCTCGGCGCGCGTGACATCGACTTGAGCCCTAAGATGCAGCAGGACTCGCGCATGTGGCTTATGATCTGGATGTTGACGTACATCTGTGGACTTGCGGTGGTCAAGAGTTCCATCTGCGTTACTATGCTGCGCATTGCCAATGCGATGAGGTGGTTTCGTTTCGCAGTCTGGGCGCTTCTCGCCACGACCTGGCTGACATGGGCAACCACTTTTATCGGGGTCTTGCTGCTTTGTCGACCTATCGCTGGAAACTGGGACAGCAGCCTCGTGCTCTCAGGGCAAGCCAAGTGTGCCTCCATGGACGCCATGATAGCCCTGTCATACACCTCGACTGCGTCCACGATCGTGACTGACTTGGCTTGTGCGATTCTGCCGGCATTCTTGCTGTCACGAATGCAGATGGCGCTGAAGTCAAAGATTTTGGTCGGCGTACTGCTCTCATTTGCTTCTTTGTGAGTCAACCTGGATCCCCGCAGCATGTTGGCCAGGCGCTCAAATACTGACGTTCAATGATTCAGGGCTTCTATCTCGACTATGGTCCGCACTCCATACATTGATTACTACCGCAATCCAACAGACAACTTGCCGTGTAAGTCACACTACACCATACGGATTCGCAAGGCCGTTCCAGCACATTTCGTTAGAATTTCGTTCACTGACAGAGTCTCCTAATTTCCCAGTTCACGTGGGCAACATTGTCCTCTGGTCCAATATCGAAACCGCCATCGGCCTCATCGCCGGCTCTCTCCCCTCCCTTCGTCTCCTCATCGTGCGTAACATCAAGACCAGCAAGAACGGGAATTCAAGCGGTCCATCTCTCAAACAGAACGCTCGCGACCGCAGCCTCGTGACCATCGGTGGCGGCGCGCCCCTGAGTAACAACGGCGGTAAGCGGGGACGCGGCACCTTCAAGAACCCCACCGACACGGGCGTTAGTGTCAGTAACGTGTACGCCAACGGCGAGGGGGACTGGGAGAGATTGAGCGATTCGAGCTCGCAGACGAGACTGAAGCATGCAGCGAGCGACACCAAGGGAAACGGGGGAATCAGGGCTGATTTCTCGTATGAGGTGGAGTTGAGTGAGAGGCCAGCTTCGGTAAAGGATCAGGTTGGCAGGTGACGAGCGTTGCTTTCTCTATGCGTCCACTATACCCAGTATCGGCCTGTTTAGGTATTTGTTATCATCATCATACCTGTTGCATATGTTTCTATTAGCGTTTCCTATGCATTACTCAGGAGTCTCTTCAAAAGTGCACCTCCATCGTACGCTACCGTCGTTCAGAAAGTGTTACCGCTACCCTCAGATGTTATCGCTCCTATAGGACTTGCGGCCACGTGCACTACCCTTGCAGCGGTCCGTACATTACAGTATCGCTCCTTATATAGAGTGGTGAAATGTGGACAATTTAGTTCTATTAGGAAGGTAGACCATCGGCCTACACAAGTTTCCAGCACCGTGACACCTCTACCAAAGCCGATTAACTAATCAGTTATAGGCCGATAGGCATATGGCGTACGGAAATCCACGTTTATACATATTCTTGACGCTTTTACATTCGACCTCACAATCAACGCTAGCGAGGTGTTTGGAATCTGTTGTTTTGCGTCTAATCACGAATAGTACTCATCACGTATCAGTGGGAAGACAAGTGGCATCGAAACAGTAGATCAACAACAAGAGTAGACATGGACGGTGCGTTGCAGGAAGGGCGATCTGATTGGTCAGCAAAGGGACCTACTAGATTGGTCAGTGACCTGCGACGACTTTCAACACCCTCCATCACAAAGCTCACCACGATGCAACGCGAGACTATCGTAACGATGTGATACGCTCACCACATACCACTATTCTACCGTGTATGTCAGAAAACCTCATTTCGCACGCCGCGGCAGGCTCAGTCTCCGATGACCAGCGAGAGCCCACCCCGACTCGAACGTCACTCACCACCACGATGCACCACACGCCAACGGTCCGCGGCCTGCGAGCTCTCGGTGCACTGCCTGTACTCTAATTCGGCCCTCGCTTACGGAGGAAGTTGAACTCTACAGATTAGCATCGCGCGGAGCGAATTGTCATGCGACGATACGGAGAAGGAGCCTACGAATATCGGATCCCGCGGCTGTTGAAGATTTATACCGATGCAGTGTATTGCGGGTGCGACACCGACACATCGGTGTGACCGAGGTGGCCCCCGTAAGCACCCCCTAGACGCTTCATTATCGGACTTCGATGCTTTGATTCTCCGCTCATATCGACGCATGCGCAGTCCGACACAGGATTTAGGGCGCGCTACCGAGGCATAAGCGGAGACGGCCACGCCAAAGGGCGAGCGACCGACAGTCCGTTCAATTCACAGCGCGAATCACGGTAGCGAGAGAACCGTTTGACGGGGTTCCAGCGCTACTGCGACTGCCACTTAGGACCGCGCTTGACAAGAGAACGATGAACCTGGTCGTCCTTTTCCAACGCCTCCTTCATCATGCGGATCTCTTTCCGGGTTGCGTTTGAAAGTTTGACGACAGCAGGGCAACTAGATGCTCCGCTAGCTGCTCGAAGAGAGATGACATGGTCGAGTCACTGCCCATAGAGGGCACACGGTTTGTAATGTATATTCTAGCGTCTCGTGTACCATAGAGCGTAGGGAAACCAAGAGTCATGAATCAGTCCGAATGCCGGGTTCTGTTAGGTTTCAGTAAACTTCGGATTCAGGGTTGATGACTGTAGCTGGGAGGACGCGGAGGACTACAATAGACTCTATGTTGATATTTATAGTTAAGGACATGTTACGTTAGCCCACATTCTTCTGAACCAAAGCTATTAACCTTAACTCGGGAGAATGGTAAAACTTATATAATAATTAAAACTCGGTGTATTTAATGGCGTACAAGATCCATACACCAGGGGCAAAGTCGTTTCCCGTCGGTCATCAGGCGGCGTTTCGCTGTGTCTAGGAACTTGGCTCAGTGTTAGCGTGTGTTACTGGTTTTTGGCTATTGGGGTACTTGCTTTACGAGGAGGAACGGGTATGCGTAGCCTGGAAGTTAATTTGTAGACTAGATCAAATTGAGCTGTCTTACTAATTAAATTGCCTAGCCACGGGTTGCCGGGCCTTATGTTAAGAGATCTTTCCACTCTCGAGCTATAATATAAAGGGAAAAGGGTGTAAGACAAGGTTTAAATTTAGATGGACCGGCGGCGTGCAGTTGGCAGGAATATTGAGTAGCTAAGGCCCCAAAGTGCTTATTTAGACGTTGGTGTCACCGGTCAACAATATATTATAATGGAAAGTATAAGAGAAGATGTTAAGATGTACAATAAAGACATAAGCGTGTTTAACTTAATTCGACTCGCATGCTTAGATCGAACATAGAATGGAAAAATGTATCAGCATATAGGCGGTAACGATAGCCACGCCGGGTAAGGAGAGTGATGAAAATCGAGGACAAGAACGCTCCCTTCTTGGGAGCGTTCCTTGACGGCGTAACGGATGAAGAGAGACAAGGGTGAAGCAGAGACCTATGTAGCCACGGCCTTAACCTCGTTAGATACTTTACTTAATAACGTATGATACGAGGTCAGGTCAGTTGTTCAACCGGCGAGCGACGTTGACTCTCGCTGGCGGTCAGATACAATAGGCGATGTCCTGCCTAATCACGCTGTGGAAGGCGGTGTTGAGAGGGGGCTTCCCTTGCACGGTGGTTCCAGTAGTATTAGTGTCACCTCGACCCTTTCTGAGAGTCGATATAACGAACGGCATGGTAAATGATGGCTGTAGTAGCGCATCCGGAAGTGTCTGTGATCGATCACCACACGTAGCCATGCTCCACAAGGACCGTGATGAGTTAACTTCTCGCGCAACAGAATAGCCTTATGGTGGATGTTATACTATGCCTCGATGTGACTTCTCAGGGGTCGTGCGAGTTGGAGGTCTAGACAACGGGCCCACCCGGAACCCAGTCGGGCATGGAGTACGGGCTAGAAGCTGTAGTCACATTTAGGCATGGTTATTACTACAATTAGAGAGGCTTGATGAGGTTTTCTCTGCCTTGCGATGTGATGTAAGCGAATATACGTTAAAGTGGTATAATTGGGGCTAGTAGTGGCTGCAATGGCCTTGGCGCCGGCCACTCGCTGAGATTCACAGTGGGCTACACTCACATCTGTGGGCGGATCCCGGAAGGACTTCTGCAGATCAGAGCTGGCTTCCCGGCCAGAGGGATACTTTAGATCGCACCTTGCTCTGGGTAAGACGCGCAGTACCCAAAGGTCAGCAAGCTGTCCCACAACCTCAAAAAACTTGCCTAAAATAACCCATAGTTACCGGCGACAGCCTGCTTTTGAGCGAAACGAGCATCAGACGGGATGAGGCGCCGACGGTTCGATGGCTCTGCTCGGCAGTAATGGGATCCTCCACGCCGTTGTCAAGATGACGCAGTCTCCGTGGCATTGCTACTCCGCGACATTGCGAAAAGTTACTCTGCGATCACCTAGCCTGGATGAATGATGTCGTTTCCGACGACACTGAACATCATCGCGCTACAGTAAGCATGCCCACGATCACAGTCGCCCCAAGAGATCCCTCTATAATGCCACAGAGCTACCAAACTGCGCAGCGTGCGACAGCAAATGAGCCAAACGTCCTACTCGAAGCGAACGATAGAGTCATGTTCAGGATGTCCTAGACTTCGACTATTAATCGTTCGCACCGCAGACAAATAAATGAACCCCTGTGATCCATAAAGCACGTAAATTCGGCGGTGTCTGGCGCACGCGGCACACGCATGTCGCGATAACGGGGCCAGATTGCAAATCGGCCAATCATCGTCTAGCTAACACCTTCTTTGGCTCACTTCCGGCTCAAGTTCACCAACGTGGGATCAATACCCGACAGTTGCTCTTTAGGAGTTCCTGCTCGCGCGGACTCGCTCCGTCGCGGTGGGCTTGCGTCGGCAGGTCGATTTTTGATTGGAGAGGCCGCCGTGCTTCTGGTATGTCGAACGATGGCGCTACACGCCACAAGATGGCGCATACAAGTCTCGCATGCAACGGTACGACGTACTCTGAGCGCCATGGTTACACCCGAGATAAGCTCTAGGCCGAGCCATATATGAGCGCCTCAACGCTTGTGCCGAAGCTTGGTGGAAATTGACAATAAGTTCTCCGTCTCCCAGTTCTTGCGTGGCGAGCGGACGTTCAGCACCATGGGTACGTAAGCGCCTTGTTCAGGAAATCTATCTTACTTGCCTGACATGGAAACAGCTGTCGCGCAAGACCACCGTCCCACAGGCCATGAGAAGCATGACCTCGAAGCTGTCTCTGATACGCCGTCAGAGGAATACATTGCACCTACTGGAGAAGAAGCATCGACACTGAGGAAGGTGGCCGGCAGCATCCCATCTATCGCATATCTTATTTGTTTCGTCGAAGTCGCGGAGCGCGCATCATACTATGGCGCCAAGGGTGTTTTCAACAACTACATGCAATTTCCTCTTCCCAAGGGCGGAAATGGAGCGGGCGCCGTTCCAAAGGACAAACCCAATGCACATGCCGGAGCCCTGTAGGTTTCTCCCTCGTATCTTGTATCGAAGTGGTGAGCTGATGGATGAATTCCCATAGTGATCAAGGTCTTCAATTCGCGTCGGCAATGGGCCTGCTGTTCACCTTCCTCTCGTACACCATACCCATTTTCGGAGCATGGCTTGCCGATGCAAAGATAGGTAGGTTCAAAGCGATCGTCTGGGGCGTGATCATCGGCGGCGTCTCACACGTGATCATGATCGGTGGTGCAGCCCCGTCACTCCTAAAAGCTGGCAAAGGTCTGGCACCGTTCATGGTCAGCTTCATATTGCTTGCCATCGGCGCTGGCATGTTCAAACCAAACGTTTCGCCTATACTACTCGATCAGTATCAACACCAGAAGCCGTACGTTAAGACACTTCGAAGTGGAGAAAGAGTCATTGTCGACCCTGAAACTACGATCCAGCGTATATGCCTCTATTTTTACGCCTTCATAAATGTTGGAGCCTTTTTCGCCATTGCTTGTGTATACACGGAGAAATACGTCGGGTTCTGGGCCGCCTTTCTGCTGCCCGGAATCGTGTACTTTCTGCTTCCCATTCTTCTGATCTTCATGAACAAGAGACTGGTCAAGCGGCCACCTTCCGGGTCGGACATCCCCCAGTTCTTCAAAATAATCGGCACGGCAATCAAGCACAACAGGTATAGACTTTGGGGCAAGAATTACTGGGAGGTGGCAAAACCATCCGCACTATCCGGCAAAGGCATCGCCGTTTCGTGGACGGACAAGGACGTGACCGATGTATATCGGACCCTCGTCGCGTGTCAGATCTTCCTCTACATGCCCGTCTGGTACATGAACGACGGCGGCATCGGCGCCGTGGGCTCCAACCAAGGCGCCGCCATGACGACGAATGGGGCCCCCAACGACCTCCTCGCCAAGCTCAACCCGCTCACCATCCTCATCGTGACCCCCATCCTCAGCCACGGACTCTACCCTCTGCTGCGCCGCTACAACATCAAGTTCGGTCGCATAAGCCGCATCACCACCGGCTTCCTCCTTGCAGCGATATCCGGCGTGATCGGCGCCATCATCCAGTACCGCGTGTATAAGACCTCACCATGCGGTTACGCAGCCTCTACGTGCGATGACGTCAGCCCCATCAGCATCTGGTGGCAGCTTCCCAACGTCAGTCTGGGTGCCATCTCCGAAGTCTTCGTCAATGTCACCGGTTATGAATTGGCGTATGCCCGCGCACCACCGCGCATGAAGAGTATCGTTGTAGCACTGTTCTTGTTCAATACGGCCCTGAGTGTCGCGATGAGCGAGATTCTGATCCCGGCCATTGTAGATCCACATTTGATTGTAAGTGCAACCCGCCCCCCTGAGATTTGATGGGACCGTACTGACCGAAAACCCAGTGGGTGTGGGCAGGACCTGCGATTGCGCTGTTCGTACAGACTGCGATCTTTTGGTGGAGGCATCATCACTTGAACAACGACGAGTTCCTTGTGCACGGGGATGAGGGCGATGTGATTCCGGTGGAGGGCGCGAGGCAGTTCAGTGTGGTTGTGGATGCTGAGAGGAAGGCGTGAGAGACTAGAACTGGATCAGATTGGGACCGGAGTAACGAAGCGTCTCTGATTAACTTGGTCTGTCCACATGACGTAATGCATAACAAGTTTTCCATTTCCGAACGTGTGTTGCGCAAAGGGTCTGCCTGAGGAGGCAAAGGTCCGGTCTGTACCTAATCACATGGGTGCTGCTAGTAGAGAGTCATCTGGTCTGTCCAAGGTGGCACTGTCTTACACCGATCCTAGTTTCCTCCATCGTGAACTAGATTCCTAAATCATGTCCCTTATTCGACATATGAATCCAAACCTCCCAGAACAGCGATTGATGTTACCGCCGTGTTGAGAACACGAGTCCAAGTGTACGCAAGATAGATACGAATCATCACCAACATCTTTTGTAAGAGTAATCTTACTTGAAGTGAAATCGTTACTCTCAGAAACTTACGCTAGCTATTTCTCCTAGATACATCGCACTCAAGGACGTAGGATACGGGAGCAGTATATCCGGTAGTCGAATTAATTTCACATGTGCCATTGGTCGCACTTTATCAAGCTTGGGTCTTCCCCATCCATGTGGTGCCAACGTATATACTTACGTTAATCGGCTTGCGATAGTCTTGGGAATTGACGCTGTACACTACTTATGCTGCGCCAGTCTATAGACACGCTATACTCTCCTTACTAAAAGACCGGAGTCAAGATTGATGACATGGCAGTCTGATTGACACGGATTCAGAACTGCGAACCCCACCTGCTGGTACGAACATGTCCTAGCGCATGAACAGGCGCATTCTTTTCGCTTTCTGCAAGCATTGTAAAGTGGAAAAGACTAGACGATGTAGGCGTAGCTGCCCTTGCTCCGTGGCCCGCAAGAAGAACAACTAGGCGTTATCTAATCTGGCGCTCCGTAATCACTCATCTCGGCTTCTTAACACCTCGATCACTTGAGGTGGTTGGTGCCTGAGGGATAGACGTAATAACGGAGAACCCTTGTTCTCCCTGCATAAGATGGCGCTCTGATGTTGCGTTTTCTTGTTCGAGAGCCGTCTAGGGGCAGCTCCACGTTAGCATGCCGGGGTATATTCCTACACGGGCGCTCATTGTGCTTCACTATGAACTCGTATCGCATTACTACACACTGATTGGCACGAAAATATGGGCACGGAAACAGTACACTCTATGCTCGAGCTCGCAATCGAGCAGGCAAACTGGGTTGTAATGAGATGGTGTAAGAGGGTCAGCCTAGATTAGTACATGAAAATGTTTTCGAATAATGCGAAAGTTTGGGTATTAGTACATGTAGATATCTGGAAGCTAGTGTACAAGATGAAGGAAGATGAAAGTGAGGTAGGTGATGCAATAGTTAACAGCGGTTAGTGTACCATGGTTCAATCCCAAGAACCACCACTCGACAGATTACCAAGTCAACACTGGAGCTATTCCCAAGAACGTGACTTAGTAACACGTGATCAGATTGGCGAGAGAAGATAATGGTGGCTTGTGCCTCGAGAGTGTGCGTGCCCTTCTCAAGAACGTGACTCGTGGCCACCGTCAACGCCATCCTGGGACTAAAACGGCCGGTCAGCTGACCAGTATGCCTCTAATCCATAGGTAGAAAAAGGCCGCAACTCGGACAACGTTCTGAAACGTTCAATGACCCCAACGCACTCGAAGGACACTAGGTATGCCATGTCATGTTGAATTAGACGATACAAGTATCGATATCACTAACAATTCAATTTAGAGATGGCATGCTTCTCGCCTAGGGCGTCTTGTATTAACTACCAATCGCCATGCGCATCTAGCGGTGGACTAGCCTTTTCGCTACTCTAGGACGATGCTACAATAGAGCAGTCCATCTGCGCGATTGACAAAACGCCTGGAGTATGTCATGTCCTCGGGCTGTGTGGCAGCTCTGTCGCGTGCTAGCGGCTGCTTTTACAGATCCTTCAGGCTGTTCTTTAAGCACGCCATTGGACACGATACGGATATAATTCAGCAC
This sequence comes from Paraconiothyrium brasiliense, assembly GCA_025388405.1. Taxonomy (NCBI): domain Eukaryota; kingdom Fungi; phylum Ascomycota; class Dothideomycetes; order Pleosporales; family Didymosphaeriaceae; genus Paraconiothyrium; species Paraconiothyrium brasiliense. The sequence goes on along the minus strand of JANBXC010000010.1, from coordinate 78,610 downwards.
GTCCCGCATTACGGACATCTTCAGCTCTTGCCTTGCGCCTGGTAAGCATTGCACCATTTATCTCTTAACGCCAGGTAAATGAGCCTGCATTCGTCTGGCTTGATAATTAAGTGTGCGCTTCTCGCATATCATGCCCACGGCGTTATTAGACTAATGAGCCGCACGTCTTCACGGTTACGGATAAGACCCGAACGACTTCCTGACTTGGCCGTAATGGATTGTCTAACGGCAGCCTCGAGCAACCATTACAGGTAATGGCTACTGACGCTGGTCCCGTATCCATTAGCGTGAAGGCTGCCGAGCGTTGTCTGGGGCTACTGTGATCGTCGGCCGCCAGCGCGGCTTTTCGCGATGGATGGATTGGCGTCAGGGTTTATCCTGGTCGAACAAGTACTTCCCAACTGCCACTCGATGAAGAAAAGCGGAATCGCTAGTGATGAATAGATGAGCAAAGAGATAAAATCATTCTCTAAAATCACGCTATGCGACAGGCTCTCTTGCAATCTCAACCGGACAATCATAACAATAATATGCCGCGAAGAGTTGCATCAACATTATTGTAAATGATGCGGGACTTTACTGTCGGAAGAGTTGACAGCCCTTCTTCCTGCCGTAGAGAACTCAACCGGCGCACAAATCCAGAAAGCTCGCCAGCCAGGAAGGCAACGAATGGAATGGCGATTCATGGGTATTAGCAAAGCGGCCAACGTTTTGGTGGTCAGCTTGTACACATCAAGGGTGGCCGCGGCAATGGCTACCATACAGACACGGGAGAGTTCTGGCTGAAATTACGCGCTCCCGCAGCCATAACGTACGCAAACGTCGTCCGACAGATATTTGCTTGTCTCAGAACCCACGGCAATGACGTACGTCAATACATGGTGGAACCGCGGAGTTTGTATACAACCTGCACGTTTTGGGTGCGCAACCACTCCGAGCAACGTCCTTCATTTCCGACCTACAACAACAAACTTCAGCAGATCTTGGAATAGAAGACGGCCGGAATCGTCGGATGATATTTCATACATGCGAAGATTGCGCGACGCGGCGAGGCGCGAATGACTGTGTCCCCCTGCCCCTCTACGAGGAGCTCGTTTTTCAAGGAATACACGCTGACAATTTGGCCTGACACAACATGACAATAACTCTCAACCACAATAATGAATAATTTTAGATAGAGGAGAGGATAGCGCATATGCTCTACTTTTAGCTCCTACCAATAGAATTTTTAATATTAGTTACCGTGGTTGTGGTGTCGCAGTGTCAAGTTGGGGCTATTCCTCATGAAAAACGAGCTCCTCGTATTCGGCTCTGGCCGTGCACGGCGACCGCCTACCCACAAGCGAAGGCTGTCTAGTCCGAGGCAGCCAGATCCGCTCCCACCGAGTAGGCTGAGCTGTCCCGCAGCACTCCAGGATTAGCGCGGCCCGGTTTGGGACCGCCTTTGCCAGTCAATCCTCGGACGGCGTTGCGATGTCGCAGACGCCCAACCCCGGACGAGCTTTACGCGTCATTCGCCTACGGTTCCGCGCTCTCCGCCCTTGGAATTCCACGAAAGGAAACGCCTCTAATCACATTCGGAGGAGAGAGCGTGCGAGTTTTCCATCTACGGCTCCTGGCCTTGGGGTCGGGGGCTATGCTACCTTCCAAGGAGCCACCAGCCGCCCAGCTGGCGGTGTATAATTGAATCATGGTCTAGAAACCCAACGGGCTTCCCAATGCCATGAGTCCGCAGTGTGAGTGGTCGCCCAAGGAAGATGCGCGTACGGGAGGAACAGTATAGGGCGTGGCGGACGAGCGCAAATCGCATAAACATTCCACCAGGCGCGGTCATTTGTTGTACGGAGAACCGATGAAGGCAACATGACATGTCCGTCCAACACTCCCTCCATCCAGCAATATCCAGGCCTTTGCGAAAGACATTTGGCACGCCCATACGCGATTCGGAGAGCGATACACTTTATCGAAAGTCTACTCTTCATCCGAGTCCGACACCGCCAACAATCCCTCCACCAGTTCCACCTCTACTCCTCGTTCGCTTCCGACGATTTCTGTCTATGATCGACGTCCTATTCATTTGGTTCAATATCGGCTTCTCCTCCGCAATTCTGACCTTCTTCACGTCCCTTTACCGACCGGTTTGCCCGCCTTCCATTTTGGATGTTTTCTTGCGACTACGGCTCCTCGGACGCGTTTCGGCCGCCTTTCCTTCGGCCCTCCTGCTTTGAGTTGCTGCCTTGCAAGCACCAGCAATCTCCAGCAACTTGATTGCCGATATGCTAGTCCCACCATCGCTGCTACCTTTCTACTCTCGAGGTATATGATCTGCGTAACGCTCGGAGTAGGAGGGATCAGGTGCATCCCTCCTTCGTTGGAAGGCTGGACGTCTTGCACGGGCGCTTCTTCCGTTTAGTTAAAGAGCTCAGGGTCATGTTGAAGCCTTGCAGGGTCGAAAAAGGATGCTGTCAGTCATCGCTATCGGGTAGGAGTTTGGTGAAAGCGCGAAGGCGGCAGATTGCCGAGCTTGAGGTGAAACGTCCTTAGCGCTTCCAGCCTGTCGAAGCGTGGCGGGAGAATGTCTGCTCGCAGTGCGGGACGCAGCAACTTGGCAGAGGTGCATGCCGGCTGCACTGGGCTGATTGGCAGCAGGGGATGATGGTGCAAGGTTTAGAGGCTGGACTGGAAGCGAGCTGGAAGTCTGGTGTGATAGGAGCGCGCACATGAGGTAGAAGCCATGTACCACGCGGAGCAGTTACGAGACGAAAGTGATAGTGACGCGTAGCAGAGGGGTCGCACTATAGCTCCAGGTGCTGCTTCTACACGATATTTCGGTATGGATCCGAGTCGAACTTGGCCCTATGGGCGCTGGCGATGGGGACATGGTGGTGGGAGGCGGCCACGTGGCCAAACCCAACACGCTTGCACACAACTTTGACTTCCTAACTGGAGGATTCCAAAAGCTACGTTGTCAAAAGGCCGACGGTCCGATGCGTAGCGAGACCCATATTCGTACTTCTCTCAACCGTTGAGGTGAAAATCGAACCCACTATCAAACTCGTCAGGACGCCAGTTGTTGGACCCTCATCTCCACATAACACGCTCTTGCACTTCCTTACGCACACCAAGGCACTGCTCAAGGCTATAAATACTCGAGATCCCGCTAAGCGCTGGGGCAGATTCGCTCGCCGCTTGGATATGACACAGCCCATGTGGTACCGCTACGGAGTAGAGCCGCTGACAGCGCCTACGTGACCGCAGAATCCATAATGGTGCCATTGAGAGCGCCAAGTTTGATTCAGAAAGCGGGTTTCAGCAGTATCTAGAGGAGATCATGAGCGAGGAGCATCACACCTCCGTTCCCACATTAGCACCGCCAAACGCAGCACCGCCAAATGCAGCACCACCAAATGCAGCACCGCCAAACGCACCGCCAAACACAGAGACTTTAATCCGGGACTTCGTCTTCTCGTGGCTTTGTCTGGCGAATATGCGTGTATTACACTGCGAAAGAAGATATTCTGCCGCAACAGATGAATGTAGGTGTGAATAGTAGCGCAGTGTTCTCCTCTGCTGCGACAGTCTGCGTCCTACGAGCCACAAGGTAGTGAGATCTTCGGCGTTGACCTCATCTCCTTGCTCGAGCCTTACTCTGCCTGCGGTACTTGGACATTATCGTCGGAATAGTCTAACAATGAGCTTTTGAGGCATTACGTAGCCACTTTGAGTTTGTTCGTTGTGCGCACATATATACGGACCAACTAGAAGCGCCGAAATCCTAAGGGTTCACAAACCAAAACGAAATCAGTTGCGAGCGATGCGAGTTTGAACGTGATTTGACCCCAGTCTTACATCACTAGGTGGATAGCACATAATTCGAAAGGCTCGCATTCGCCTTCTCTCCACCAGGCCGATTGCTGGTTCATTGTTCGCGAAGCCTCCAATATGAACGTTAAGCATACTCTTGATAAACCCTCGCGCATCTCGACCAAAGCTACCTATTCTAGTGTCCGTGAAACCTCTTAATACCTACTCTTTTATAATTTTGGACTTATCTCTATAGAATATGCGGTATGGTCCATGGCTTAGGAGGTCAAGGTTGCCTAAATAGGAATCGTTAGATGTCAAGTGATTGAGACATTAGAGAAAGAGTGGAGTAAGGAACATGGCTTATAACCCAACTTCGAGAAAGTGAAGGATATGTGAGAGACTTTTCAAATTTATATTAGTATGTAATAAAGCCGGTGGAAGAAGAGATGAAGAGGGTGTTGTAGATCTGCAACGCGGTTACTATGTCTCCACATTATATTAATAAGCATATTATTATTACCAACTCGACCGAGAAGTAGACCGACTCCTTGAGTTTGAGCCATTATATTCCCATGCTTACGAGGCGTCGGTGGCGGTGGTGGCGTAGCGAGCTCGGCGAAAATTTAACCTGATGAACCTCATCGGCAGGTTGTTTTCCTCGTGAGAGAAGAGGGGAGCGGAGAAAGTTAGTTGTTTTGCCTATTTGGCGGTATGGAGATATGCAATTCCCGCTGGTGGGCGGTGGATTTCCGAACCATGATTTGCTGCTTGCCGCGGCCACGGGCCACCCTAGCCACGCCATCACCATGCTAAGCCGACATGTCCTGTAGACCCCACGTGTTCAACGTACAAAGGTACCTAATCTTCAGCTTTCCAAGTTTCCATTGTCGTGGTTGTTCGACATGGCTCTTCAACATTAAAGTGGCTTCACTCCGTAAGTCTATTGGCAGGATCACAGTATCAAGGGCTCGGTCTGAGCTCTGGGCTTACATGTGTTCACATCTTTCTCCGCTTGAGGTCTACGCGGTGCAACATTCCGCCGCATCTTTGCGCTATCTAAACTCAGTTTATACTTCTCAGTCCCTAAGCCCCACGTTCTAGTTCTGGTGTGACGATGGTTCTCGAAATCGTGGGAGTAGTGGCTTTCGTCTAAGGTGTAGTGGCTTACACGCACTTACCTGTAGATTGCGCATCCTCCATAGCTTAGAGATGCGCTCAGCAGAACGCAATTTTTCTTCCCCTACGCGGCCGTTAGACGCCTCCGTAATGGTCGCAGAATGAACAGTAATTGGCGCGACAGTTGTCGCGTACGCCGCACTGCCCAGTGTTCGCGCATCAAAATACTCGGGAGCTCGCATATCAGTGCGTCACATTCGTCGGTGCACGATCGCGGAGGAGATCATAGACTAGACTCGAACTTGTTCATAGGTTGAGCCAGCCTAGGGGCTAGTGTGCACAGAGCGGTGATGCATACGGATAGCGGTTACAGCCCCGTCGTAGCGAGCGCCACGAAGTGCTTGATGCGTGCGTAGAGCGACAATAAAGATGCCGGCCAAGTCCCCTTCGTAGCGAGCGAATTAGAAACAGAACAAGACGCTGGGTAAACAGCCGGCCGATCTAGTTCTACGAATGTCGAATATGGTAAGGGTTGGAGGGGAAAAGGAGAGACGGGTGGACTGGGGATGGCAGGAATCCGGGATCCGTGGAAACATATATGTATTTTTGTACACGTACGGGATACTGACAGATATGGGGCAGGCCTCTGTCAGCATGCAGTTTAGGGTGTATGTATCCAGATTTGCTAGGGTGAATATTTCTCGGCCAGTTGGAATCGATAGAAAGATCATAAAATAACAACCTCTGGTTCTACCGCGCAATCGGGACGTTATCTCTACACTGGGGTCCGGGGCGCATAATGCGTGGAGACTACGGCAACGGCGCGTTGTATTCATTGACAATCATCGGTACAGCAGATTCTACATGATCCTGACTAAGCTCCATGGTCTGTCTCTATATGCGGGGCAACGGATGACGAACAAGCTTGCTGTTGACCCAGGTCCGCCATTGCTCTACATGGCTTGACCGCACGCACCGCACAAACGACGCGATCAGATCCACGGCCTACCATTCCACGTCGCTGCACGATTGGCCGCTGCTTCCCGCAGCCTGCGCATCCGCGCGGTGATGTTGAGGAGAAACCATTTTTCAAGATCACCACGGCGCCACGGAGAAGGTCCGCAGCCTTGGAATACACCCTGCCTCCTCGAGATGGCATCTTTGCATGAAGAGAGGACCGGGGGGGCCTCGGCCCGGAAGAGGCGCACGGAACAGGCATGCCGACGGGAGCGCCCCCGAACCCTGCGCCGATCAGGACCGCCACCATCTCAATTCGAAAGCAGCCACAATATCGCGCGCCATGGTACCAAAAGCCCATCAGACTTTCGTCGTCGAAGTCGAGCCAGAGTTCGGATCCCACCTTTGTCCGATGACGACCCCGACGAGGACTTGTGCATGAGCACATTCCGACGACGGAGTGACGTAATTGCATCACCGCAAAACCCCCGGGACACGATTCATCGGATCCCAGAGTTCCATGGCACATTCCCATCATCCTCAGTATCGACAAGAAATATACTGCCTGCATCCCGCGCATCTGGAATTTGCCGGAATGCCACCGTACGTCTCGCGGGTTGTTCTTGGTCGCGCGTCGCACCTACCATTCCTTTACCTCCAGACCCCTCGGCGCTTTGCTCATACGCAGCGTAGGACACTCCCGGATTTCTCGCTCGAGGGAAAGGTCGCTGTCGGTAAGCGTGTCTATACGCTTCGCCCAGAACAACCCAGCTAACGTCAACAGTCACTGGGTAAGCATCTGACCACGATGTTGGCTGCCGCTTCGTACTCACCCGCACCCACAAAGCGCCTCTCAAGGACTCGGCCAGCAGATCCTCAATGCATTCATACTCTCGGGAGCTCACGGAGCCGTGGTCGACCTGACCCAAGACAGCGCACAAAAGTCTGTCCAGCACATGATCCGGGAGGCCAAAGCCGCCGGACTCCCGCAACCAAAGGTTCACGCCTACGAGTGCGACACGTCCTCCGAGTCAGGCGTGCAGTCCACGTGGGCGAGGATTGTCCAAGACTTCGGCAACGTCGACATCCTCGTGACCAACGCGGGCATAACCGGCGGCGCACCTGCAGAGGACTACCCCTATGAGGACTTCAAGCGCATGATCGACGTCAACCTGACCGGCACATTCCTCTTTGCCCGCACGGCCGGCAAGTGGTGGATCGACAACAACGTCGACGGCCGCGTCCTCGTTGTGTCGTCAATGTCCGGCTCCATCGTGAACCGCCCGCAGAAACAATCCGCATACAACGCCAGCAAGGCTGCATCCGCACAGCTGATGAAGTCGCTTGCGTCCGAGTGGGCTCCGCACGGGATCCGCGTCAATGCGCTGTCGCCGGGGTACATCCAGACAGAGGCAAATGCGGGTGAGGAGATGGAGAAGTTGAGTAAGGGATGGATCAAGGACATCCCTATGAAGAGGATTGCAAGGCCCGAAGAGTTCAGGGGCGCGGCGGTCTGGTTGGTGAGCGATGCGAGTAGCTACGTTACGGGAAGTGAGATCATTGTGGATGGGGGGTATACGATTTGGTAAGCGCGAAGCTCGTCGGTGATGGTCTTATGATAGTGTACGAATGCATGGGAACTAGTGCTGTTGTACCTTCCACGCCTGCTTAACAGTTCTGAGCTCCAATTTTGGGTTGAAAACCCTCACCCTTGTTCGAAATGCTTGTTTCAGAGCGATGACACTGTAGTTCTCAGCTACGAGAGAATACTTTCCATCTCCGACGTATGGGTCTGGACAATGTCTTTGTTAGCGGAAGGGCAGTATGGGACATTTCTTTCAACAAAGACAGTACATCTATTCCACTTATTAAGTAATGGTTGGTAAGCGACACCCCATTTGGCCAGTAGTCGCTGCAAATGCCTCGAGTGCCACATATGGAAAGTTACTCACTACCTTAGCAGAGGTACACCCACCTTCCATCTATCCCGTTAAATAGGGAGCCCCCAAGGAACCGCTCTATGTAATACAAACTCTTTATTACGCAGCTACGGGACCGTAGGCTATCTATATAATAAGAGGTCCTTTACATTAGCATCAAGGTAAACCTCCTTTCTAGTTGTCTTATAATTTACATACATTGTACATGTTGGGACAAGGCAGGGCTAACGGTTAGTCGAACACGTAGAGTTGGGTACGCCGAGCTCTAGCCTCCTTGAGACTCTTTAATCTGAGAGTTGGACCCTAAACCCTACTATCTCCGTTAAGATTATTATGGATAGCACTCTCATAGTGCAGTGTGCGGGAAGCTTATAGGCGGCGTTGTCTCGTAACTATCTGCGCCTAGGATTGAGTCGAATAATGTTCTTCGTTGAGTCTATCTACAAAGACATCGTACAGAGGCGTAGGTGTGATTACCCGTGGGCGAGGAATTTCGTTTTCGCGAGCCGCAGCGGTAATATCAACGTCTTTACCGGTGCCGTTAATCATGGTAACAATGGGTGACACTGCTTCCTGCTGCGTGATCTTGATGGGAGAAAACTGTTAAAGGTCGGACGATTTTCAAAGTGGTACGATGGGCAACTCTGAGGTAATCCAAATTCCCCTCCTATTACTTGAGGGTATCTATGAGAGAGACTGATGGGGAGTTACCAGGACGAGTAGTTGAGAGTGACAGTCGAGGTGTTGGTATGACGGAGGCGCTCTCACTGAGCCACGACGGCCCTATACAGCCTCGGTGGAAACACGCGTGTTGAGCGACAGTAGTGCCGAACCCGGTGTAGTTCGACAGAGTGAAAGTAAAGTAACTGGAATCGGCGTGGGCGCGTGAGATCAACTGCGAATGAAAGGTGAAAATTGCAGTATCAATCACCTAGTGTTAGAGGTAAGCGCACCCATGGGAAACGAATCGGCGACACCACAGAGACGACGATTGTGCTCGTAAAGCTACGTGGGTGCGGTTCAACGGCTGCGGCGAAGGTCACTAACAGCATTTAGCTCCGATAGGTGGCGGGTGGTCGAAGGAACGTAAGATGAAAATAGGACAGCGAGAATTGAGCTGTTAGGCGTTCATCACTACGACCGAATTTGATACGGATGAAGTCCCAACGTTCTGGCAGACCAGACTTGTGGAATTGCCCCAGGGTGTGGTCGAGAACGAAAAGTATGTGCGAATAGTGTCGACATTATTGTCGAAATCAGCATTAGCAGCGCGCAAATCGTCTCGTCAGTCTTCTCTCATCAAAGAGGGGTGGATTCAAGGGTGGTAGCGTTGGAGTTGGCCATTCTGAGTGCATAGGAGCAGCTATACTAAATTGTGGTTACGACAGCGTCATTGTCGCATTCGAGTTATACGGCAACGCTAGCGATGGGTTCCAACACAACATCTGAGGGACAGCTTATCCAGGCGGCGGAGAGGAGAGAGCTGCACTGAGTGACTGGCATATCCTTAGTTTTACATAGAATAATTGTTTTGGACGTTTGTGGCGAGACTGTGCACAACCTCTTAACTTTGAGCTCAGCCTGCATCATTAGAATGACTTGCAGGGGTAGCATCACAGACCTCGTTATATTATTATGCATAAATATACTTCGCTATTTGTGATTGTACTCCTGCGGTGCGACCTTCCGTACTATACTTGTCCTATTTGGTAGTCATCTCTACGATCAGCTCGAGTGCCCTGTCACCGGGCCGAGGCAGATACACTAGCCTATACCCGTTTAGACCTAGCGCGCCTGTCACCATACTTCTACAGGCGCCCACCCTGGCTAGTTCCCTATCGCAACTATCTCATGTTTGGATCCTGACTAGTCTATCATCTCATGTCTCTTGTGATGTCCCATGGAGCCCTCACATGCCCCCTACGCTTCAGGAGCATCACATAATACCTATTCAATAGATGTAGGATCAAGTACTTAGCTCAAGGCACACCCATCAGATCTGGGATCCCATTTGATTGATAAGCTCGCTACGTTGTTGTTTATTTGCCTTCTACATGGTCGCTTTTAGCTGCGTGCGACGGACACGCCATCTTCGGCTCTTTCACACGAAGAAGCACAATCATTCCCTGATACAGTCCGATCTGGCTGTTAGGTGTAACATGGCTTTCTCAAGCTTTCATGCGTGGCTTTCAAAATGACTTCGTTGGTATGGCCTACCCGGGAACGAACTATAGGTTCGTCGGCGAAATGATCAAAGTGTGAATGGAGCATTCAAGATGTTGAGTAGATGGGGTCCTTGAACTAGGCTAGGTATTTCGTGTGCTGAACCTCAAACGTGTTGGGAAGTGACACGCACCCGGTTCTTTCGAACCAGCATTATCTCACCTACCCTTCAAGCCCATTTCCCTTCACATCTCTCTACTCTTCCATATCGCCCAGATGATAGCAACGTTGATAGATCTACGTGCTTCTCGCGGACTGACGGTGATTCTCCTTGTCTTTCCAATCCCTGGTCCTGAGAGACTGTGTTTGATCTATGTTCCCATCCCGCCCATCTCCTCATCTCCATCGCCATCCACCCTACAATGCCCAATGCCCGGAACATAGACATACTTTCCTCCTCCGCCATTTCTTCCACTCCCATCTACATCCCCCACCTCTTCTTCAACTTCATACATCTTCGGACGGCTCAGCACATACGGATGGCTACGTGGGAGGTAGTGCCACAGCGTAGGCGGAGGAAACGACGTCCTCGGAGCGGACCAGCAGGTGGGCGGCTGCGATGGGGGCGCAGGTTGGAGAGGGTAGTTTGGTGTTGTAAGCGTAGAAGACGAAGAAATCTCGGTCGATCGCGGGACATCAGTCTGAGAGTCGACGATGAGTGGCTGATGATGTGTCCCGGTCGGCGCTGTCGCGATTGGACGTTGCAAGGGAGGCTGGCGGCTCGTACGCGTTAGAAGATGGAGTGAATGCAAACTTCTGCTACATACTTATCTTCCATGCTAGTAATCTGGGAGGACAAGGAATCGCAAGGTGGTGCGACAGGGTGAGACCTCAGACCATCTGCATGTTGGCAACGCTGTTGGCTTTTACTGTACGCATTCGACCGCATGGTGGCGGTGCTTTGCGGAACGGGATCGCGCGCCGTTGGCGATTGTGCACGTGTCTTTGATAGGTCTGGACGCGTTGGGAGCGGCATGATCTTGATCCGTCCGCCTCGGTACGATGAAGAGCTGCAAGTGTTCAGCAGTAACGAACCAGTCCGCACGTTCACCGTGAGTTACCAGGTGCGACCGCTCAACTATATGACCGCCGACGCCAGCGCGGGGTCCTGAAGTCATGAAGGACGCAGGCGCCGGCTATATCGCTAGAAGAACAATCCGTGCAGTAGCAGGACCTTGACGCCAATGGAAGCATGTCGCATTATCTTGCTCCATGACACCGAGACGCAGGTCGCAGGACGAAATTCCTTAAGAGCTGCACCACGCACGGTAGACTCAGGAATGCCACGCTGTGAGGGCATGGCGATTGGCCGATGAGTATTGCACTGTGCAAGGTATAACCTCTCGCGGATCCGTTCGTTTCCATCCACGCCGCACGGCCCGCCAGCTTCGCCTTCGGGCCGAGAGTGCGCAAAGTCTTGGCTTGAAGTGAGCTGAGCCATTCGAGATTGAATCCGCGCAAGCGTAGGTAGCATGTGGTGGTGTGGAGGAGAACAAGGGATGATAGCAAGTGCCTCACGGTTGCTTGGGGTCGCGGCACTGGGCGCAAGATTGGAAACGTAAAGGCCGTAACTCAAGCCAACGACGGAGCTACGAGGAAAGGGCAGTCTATGCGTACGCGCAGACAGCACACGCAACTGGTTTCATGGTGACGGCGATGGCCGACGAGCCGCTGTTGCTCCGGGCGTGTTTACATCCGCATTCCAGCAGATAGGCCACGCGTCCCTTGCGATGTCTTGCGTCCTTTGTTTTCTAGGAAACCACTTCCTATATGCGAACATTCTTCATGATAACGTTCGAGCGATGCCGGTGAGATCGGCATGCGCCCAGTAGCTAGATGCTTCGCCGTGACTTTGCACGATCTGGGCCGTACTCGTGGCGCACAATGTCCGTGGAGTGGGGATCGTGTGACCTGGCAGTGCAACTTTGTTTAAAGAACTAGAACACGACGAGTGGGTGTGTAAAGGTGTCAGAGCCTCAAACACGGTAGCGGGGACTCTTGGATCCCATCAGAGTGGGAGAGATGAAAGTGCGCGGTATGTTCAAATTGTTGCCCTCTTCAATTCGAGTTTGGTTGTGAAGAAAATCTGGTCGGTGGGCGATATTGGTCATGTCGTGAGACCTAGGGGGCGTACCATTCCTGCTCAGTTTTCCTCTCAGTTTTCCTCTCAGTTTTCCCTTCTCAATTTTTCTTGCCCAGTGTCCATGCAATATCACAGCCTCTCATTGGGTCCTCGGGAAGTTCCTGCTGCACAGTTGCTTAGACGATCTGACCGGCATGCGAACGCATTGAAGCCCGCAGAAGCATTGCCCGATCCGAAAGTCTCGAGTCTTCTTCCCGTAGTTATTGTCTGCGACAGGTAAAATGCAAGACGTGTTGATAAAACCCCCCTTGTTAAAGTTCAAGGACAGGCGACCGAAGTATCATCACCGCAGGCTGTACGCGGTGTAAATGGGGTTTTTGATACCGCGCACCTAGGCGTAGTCGTGATATGCGCACAGATTACGTTCGTAAGTTGTCCTGTCCGAACGAGAAAGGGTTCCGTGCAAATCGGGGCAACGATGAGAGCAGGCGTCGTAGGATTACCATTGGTAAGCTCGTTCGATGTGCCGCCGCTGAAGTAGGGGAGATCGAAAGCATTGCGATTGTCGGCCTCGCAACACTATAACGCCTTAGGTCCCGCAGACTTTGTGCATTGGCGATGCGGCAGGCTGCGCCTTGTAGGTTCAATAGATATTGGCGACATGTGGCCAATGTGACCGCGTGGCTCGGGGCAAAAGCGTTAGCTCGGCTCTTGTTTAGATAGACGAAGAGGGGACGTTTTGGCGGGAGACTGCGGATGATAAACTTGTGCGGCAAATACAAGTACAGGATCGACGGCGAGCGTGAGCGCGATTCAGTTGGCGATGGTAAAGCGCATGGTGTTATCGTGGACGGAAGCCGCACGGGCCCTCTCCGTCTGGAAATACAATCACGCCAAGTTAGCAAGTACTGACTAAGCCTACTGGATGTGCAAATCTCTCACAACATATCTCTCTAGCAATCACAGTCTGGGTAAGGTTGTCAAGGACACCTGGAGGAAATCGTCGCTCGAGGCCTGTCTCACAACCTCCTGTTTCGACAAATCGTAGAGATGCTCTGTTGTAGGAGGCAAAAGGCCAGGTTACCTTACGTGTATCCTGGTTCACAGTCTCGCACATTGTGCTACTACAGGGAGCGACTCCAGGAGGGAGATACCGCGGTCTTTAGCATAGTCGAGGGATTTCCGATAGGGCTAGCTACACTGGCTTGGGTTTCGGTATTCTTGAGCCTATTTTAGGCATGCGCGGTCCTAAGTAGTTTTACCTCCAGGGTCGCACACGTAGGTCCCTCTTAACCTGGGTTGTCTCAAGATAACGCGTACAATGCCCACTCGTGGTCTCTCGGAGATCTCTGTTTGTCCAGGTAAGAAAACCCGGATCTCGTTATGCACGGAAAGGACGCCGAACAGCATTTAACGAGGCATAATCCTTGTGTTCTCTCCTTAACGAGAGACAGGACAATTATGGCAAATTGTTACGGACGCCTACAGATATTTGTGGGCAGAGGAGAGCTGCTATACAATGTAGTCCGGAAACGAATAATGCATAGAGTCCAGGACCATAGGCGAATTAAAGGTATAGTCTATTGAATATAGCCCCTGGAAATAATTCATGTTGTAGTAGATATATATTACATTAGGTTTGGGTTAAGTGTAAGCTACAAAGAGGACCCTCCGAAGAGTAGCCGTTTTTCGTAAGGCGGCTATTAGATCGTACATCGCCCGTGCCATACCACCTATGGCAGGTCCTGAAGACGGTTGTTTACAAGTCTCTCTTTGTAACGTTCATCTCACTCAGCGCGGCGATCGTTTTCTAGCACCTCAGGGGATTTTCAAATCGATCAAGACGGCTTTCAAGAGCCTGTTTTGCCACACTACTTAAGCCACATTGGTCCATTTCATTCCCCGGGGGCATGCATACGGGCTTTAGCGGAACAGGCGCCAGTTAACACCTTTTGTCTTTCTACCGCCTATCAATATGAAGGTCGAATACTGAGTGAGATTAACCTTTCCAGTATGTGATTCTGCAAGTATGTCCGTATTAATAGTTATACCATACACTAACACCTTCTCTATTCTAATACAATGATTGTTAAACGCTCTATCAAACTGTACCAACCATATAATTGCTCTACAAAATCGGTGTAGAGGACCGCGAGTATTATGGAACATACACAAATATTGACTCATCTCGAAACATCAGAGGCTCAATGCTAACTCTCTTACAGTACCGAATGTGCTTAGGGACACTTCCCTTCTCCACACAGTCTCCTAACATCTGAAAGACAACTTCTACCCCCATGATGATCCCGACAACAGGTTTACTAGTTCGTCGCAGATGGCAGCAACTCATATCGGTATCCAGCCGCAAAATTAGCATACAAAGTACATGAACCCCCAAACATGAGCCGGACGCCAAGCCAGAATGGCAGTTCCGTCAGTGAAAGAGTTGGTATGGGAATCGATGACCCGTTCGGTGTGGATGGAAGCGCAGCAACTTTGGCTTAGACCTATCTCGACATGTCCCTTGGCCCGGCACAAGAACCGCAGTCTACGATCCCTAAGCAAGACACCAACCTTAGAGCTTCGCGCGAACCCCAGGATGCCCGGCGTGACCAAATCAAAGCCAAGACTACGCAGTAGCTCAAATAGGAAGATTGACTAGGTAATCGGCACAGCTGACAAGATGAAGCGTATGGCTGACCGGATGCGCGGTTTGTGAATCAAGACGGTAGCTAGAATCGAAGAGCTCATTGTCAAGACACGCAGTCCTCTACCAGGGTCTGCAACACCAGGCCAAAGACAATGGGCCCTAGACAGCGGAACCGACAGAAGAAGGCAGGACGCAAGGCTTAACGGCATAAGCTTTGGAGCGAAAAGAAGCGGCAGTCTCTTTGTCTCCCGGGGTTGGGTGCAGAACTTTCTCCCTTGTCGTCGGGATGACCCCAATGTCCGTGCCTACGGTTCAAGTCATGTCCCTTGCATATGAATGTCGCAATATATCCGCTCTGTATGTTGGGGTAATACAGAGTGGCGGAATCAAGACACGAACTCTTCACATTGTGATGCGATTGTGTGCCCACATATGTACAGCGAGCACGCATCCCCTTCGCGGCAGTGTTACGCGAGATTTCTGGTCCCAGCGTCCTGCAAAGGCCTAGAGCGAACACGTCTAGAAGGTAATCCTGACCGACAGACAAATCGGATAGGCTCGCTAGCGACGCTAGTGAGATCGAGGAGACGGCGATCGGTGCATCGAGTGGCAGCGAGTCAACGGGTGGATCTGGGACCGAGTCGTGGAAACTAACCGTTTTGCGTTCGCCCAAGATTAGATTCTTGCGCCGGCGTGAGTCTAATTCGACTGCAATGAAACTGATCTGATGATCGGTGAACCTTACTCGATCTTTGGTAATGGGAGGGCTACCTTGGAAATCAACTCACTGGTGTCGGACCCGAGACAACAGGTGACCGGGAGTCGGTGAGGATGTCGCAGCCTTCCTCTAGCTGCTCACTCTGGTCTTGGTAGGTGCGCTATGGTACACGACGCAATAACGCCACGACGAAACAGCAGATCGGCTCATGAGTATGTAGAGGGCAAAGAGCGAGGCGCGGGGGTTATGGGGGGGTCGGGCTGCGCTTCGCTTTGATACCATGTGTCTGGTGTCGCTGCGTAGGTGTTTCACTCCGGCTGCGGCTGTCGCGCTGTCGATGTAGCATGTAGTCGATAGGACTATCCCACAGCGGGGGGAGGAGAGCAGATGCAGTGCCTCCCTTCAGCAAGCTCCCGTTGCGCCGCTGCTCTGGTGACGTAAACCTGACGCGGCCCGGGCCCTCTGAAATGCAGCAAGGCAGCGTTAACATACCAAAGACCGACAAGCAGGAACCCTCGAAAGATTGTTTCAGTGCAGGCTGTACGGTATTCTAGGACCGCTATCAACGCAACAGATGCTGACAGGCTCGACACGCTCAACAAGCCGATAGGCTCGATAGGCTCGACATGCTCCGCGTTCGTGCCTCGCATCCGTGCATGAGGCGCACCGAAGCAGCCATGCTCGCCCTCGCTACCACTCGTTTTCTTGTCCAATCATCCATCACATGGAAGTCAGCGGATAAGAAGCGCCGGGTGTCCTCGGCAACCCCGTACGACGCCCGTTCGCGATCAACTTCCCTGCTCGCGGCTATACCCGCGCCGCGACCTTGCGCAAGGCCAACGAGCCCTCGAGACACATTGGTAACGAGAGGAGCACACTGCTCAAAACGAACAAGCCTAGCAGGACGCCTTTCGGATTTCGAAACTGTACCCTACGCGAGAGCCAGGTGGGAGTAGCGACGCAGCGATGAGGGAGGGGAAGTGGGAGAGGCGCGCATCGTCTCGCGTTTTTAGTGCGATGCAGCATCGACCCCGCCGCACGGGGTCTCAACTTGTGCTGCGGAAGCTTTGCCCCGGATAATAGGTGCGCGCTGTTGGGGACGAATGGTGCTCGCATGCTAGGTGCGCGATGGAGGAGAGGAGAGGAAGGAACCACGGCGGACTTGAAGCCGCTGTAACTCGGCGGGCACCCATCATGTACGAACAGCTCCGAGGTTTTTGACTCGATTCTGCCGTCAAGGCGACCTTTGCGATCAGATTGTGCGACCGTTGACAGCAATTCAATCAAGTCGGCCCTCCATGCATGCATGCCGACCATCGCATCTGGTGAACCCCACAGCTCTCAAGAGCGGCGCCTCTGTCGTCAGCACTGCTGCCACCCACGCGTGCACGCGGCGAAGGACTCGGCGAGTCTGCCCTTGGCGTCACCCTCTGAGTACCTCAAGCTTACTTCTCAGCACTGCTCGAGGCAGA
Source organism: Paraconiothyrium brasiliense (assembly GCA_025388405.1). NCBI lineage: Eukaryota > Fungi > Ascomycota > Dothideomycetes > Pleosporales > Didymosphaeriaceae > Paraconiothyrium > Paraconiothyrium brasiliense. The sequence goes on along the minus strand of JANBXC010000010.1, from coordinate 61,644 downwards.
ATTCTCCGGGTCATGCAATGGTTTCTTTGTTACGCCGCGAAATGCCTCGTTCCTCGGGAACGTAAGGCTGATTCCACTTTCGGCAGCACGCTGCGCCGTAGGCCAATATAATGCCCCTGGCGCGCGCCTAACTCACCGCGTCGTGATTGGACGGGTGCCGAATCGTCAACGACGGTGCCGGATGACTACTGGAAGCACATTCCGAGCCTAATTCCTACAGGCAATGTAAATCGCGGTCGACATGTCAGCATCTCCTTGACTATAAGATCCATTGCAAGCCATGCTATCGAGGGCGGCCTGATCAGAAGTCATCTTGCAGGAACGACAATGCGAACCCCATCCTCGCCCGCGCTGCGTCTGCTCATCATTTCCGTCTCTGGATTGGTTCGTCCCTTTGTAGGCCCCTTCAGGAGATCCAATAATGACCTAGTGGAGTGCATGGGGACCAAGACCCGTCACGAATCTACCGTCTCGCTCTGGTACTTTTCCATGAAACAACAGCACGAGTACGGCTCGCATCATGGAGAGGGCTTTGGTCTGGAGTAACGGACGGTGAGGCTTGGATCGAACGCGAAGTGACTGGACATTTGCGGCCTGAATGTCTTGTGGTCTTCATCGTCGCCGCCCTCGATCACTTTCCATTTGACGGCGCTCTTCACACCAATAGGACAGGCTTGCGATCATGACACACAGGGAATCATCATTGGGCATCCTGATGATTTCATCGCGTGTACTATGCAGGCTCGACAAGAGTAATGAGATCTTCATGTCGGCACGGAGACATTGATAGGATACATCACAACCCATGCTCGATGTCTGCCGTACAGTCCAAGAGCACTATCGCAACATTCTACTCCAACTTCGAGCACTTTACATTCGCTCTGTCACGTGCATAACTCACCTGCTGTTGAGTCACCTCCGATGGGCCAACTGTGCTGAAGTCGGAAGCCTGCCGCAGCCCCGCCACAGCGTCGCAATGCCTCTCTCTCCATCTCCCTGGAACCTCGACATTTCATGAGCCCGCTCTATCACTCTATCAACTTTCCCACATCGTCCTGATGCCGATAGCAAGCCCGTCAGAAGGATCCGACCACCTCTCATTCGCTCTTGCAGCGTTTCTTTCATCAACATGGGTACATCACCAGTTCCTTCAATACTTTCCTGTATCTCGTCCGGCAGCCAAACCCGCTGCTCCGACACCAAAGCGATTGGACAGAATCGTGAGCGAGTTGGCGACAATATGCAAGCGCATATCCAACGCCGCCTTTAGCAATACGATATGGTTATCAGAACGATCGTATGCACCTCCCGCAGCGTCTTCAAGATAGTTGAGGTCCTCTTACCTCTGAATAGCTTGCTAACCAGTTCATAGTAACTTTGGAATGTAGCAATTTCTCGGAAGCTATTGTATAGGTGGCGTATTGGTCTGTGAAGTACGGGGCTATCTGGCGAAGTAGCAGTGCTCGGGGTCTCGGACGTAGAGCTATCGGAGTATGCAGACATCAAATCGATGAACTCATCCGTCATCCTTTATGCGCGGTTCATACCTGGCAGCTGAAGCATCAAGATGGACCACCTTCGGGCGCTCATTTCAGAACCCGTTACGCGTGCAGTGTGACGAGACATGATGACGCAGCTATATTGAAGAGGTGTACATTTCTAGGAGCAGCCTTGCGACACGAGATGGATGGCACGAGCACGGAACTCTGATTTTTAATCAAGTACTCACCTTCCCCCGTTCAGAGACCGCCCCAAGAGACGTCCCCAAACTTGGACTGATTCCTAGGTCATCTGGGCAGCTATGCATTTACCTTCGGCGCTTGTGTTGGACGATGGATGGGTTCTTCGTTTGAACCCGCCGGCGCACTTACAAGCTGGGTTATGCACACCCCTCGATGCTCAAGCCAGAGCCACACTGTATTAACTGTAAGCATCGCAGTAGGCTTGAAGATGACAGCTTTGTAGCGGCCATAGCGCCTTTCAACCAGCAGCAGCCCACATCGTAGCTTGACTTGGCCTTCCCATCTTGTCGTCCACAGGTAGTGCCCTACAACGCCGATTCAACGTTGGCTTCTATCTTTCATTCTCCGCCACCGATTGCTCTAGGATATGTCCTCCCAGCAGCTTCAGAACCTTTCTATCCCAGATGAAGATGTACCAATAAGTGATGCAGAAGAGACGATCACTTCTCCAGTGCAGTCTTCAGAGGAGGGGCAACACATCGACCACGAACCTCTTGCGAACTCGACACAAGGCAGCTCACCAGAGTCAGTTCACGCAGACAGCCGCGATCTCCCCACGCTGTACGATCGCATCTCTTTCATGGGAATGCTAATGTGGCATTATCGGCAATGCTATGACTGTCCGCGGTAACACTACCTCCCGTTTTACGATGGATCGCTTCGAGACTTGGGGGGCGCAAGAAGGCTTTCGGGATCAGGACCCTGACGCTGTTCCGGGTGATCTACCATGGCTAGTACGGAAATGTAAACTTGTAGAGTGGTACTTCGATATACTCAAGACTAGTTTGGACGCTTTTGCGCAGCGGTCCATCTCAAACGTACAGCCACCGATGGAATACGAACAGATGGGAGAGCAGCAGGCGGGCCAACTAATGCCAGCATACACTTCCATGGCCCACGCACAAGCAGCTTATACATTTGAGCCATGTATTATCCCTATACGGGTACGTGCTAAAGTACAAAAATCAGCATTTGTGTCCGGTCCACAAGTCATAACGAACAAGGTCACTACAATTCCAGAGAATAGGTAGAATCCAAAGTTGAGAGTTTGTCACAGGCACAACCGCACGAATCGCCTAACTCGCCGAAAGGGCTGAGAGATAGCCTGTGGGAAAGTATGACGTCGTGTCATCTTCGGTTCGGTATACAATATTCGGGCACGTTGGGTCGTGTGACGAGGCTATTATTGGCAATGCACTGGTTTGAAGCACATGGGCGCGAGAAGCGAGAATAGGGAGGCGGTGCTCTTCATAGCGCGTGGGAGAGCGATGGGTCTGGCTACGGCGCCAAAGAGGATGCGAGAACGGTACGTGTGCCGTTGGCTAAGGGCAAGCTGGTGACAGCGGGAGCGGCGGTCTTGATAGCATTGCGGCGGGCGAAGTTGACCGGGCCGAAACCGCTCATGCGGCTCTCGTCGTTGAGAGATCCGCTGCCGCTGCGACGAAGGTCTATCGCCACGTCGAGCATCGGTGGAGCAGTCATAGTTGCAGCTACCTTATACATGGTTTCCGGTGATGCAACTTAGATCGCAACTTCGATCAATTGCAGTGTGAGCTGCTTCTTCCTGGTCGGCCTAAGCCTGATTCATGGGGGCAAAGTGTAGCTCATGCCCCAACCTGGAAAAGATTAATGTTCTGGCACAATGCGCATGCAGGGGAGAAAGTGCAAGCTCCCTATACCAGGCGTCTCCTCGTCCTGCGTGTGCGCGCGGCGTCGAAAACCGGTGGCCATGGTGAAGCGAAGCTCACGATGGAAATATTGATAGCAGGTATTCCAACACCGCAATGCAAATTCAGGAAAAGGCAGAGGCTTTTCTGTTTTGACTTCACATTCCGAAGGAGTATGCGAACGCGCAAAAAGAAACGCAAAATACATACAACAGCGGGTATTCGCTGCTGGTCACCCACGCAACTACTAATCCGCCGGTACACTGCTTATATATGGCTGAGCGGACGGGAAGCCTAGTTTTCAGTGTCCTATGGTCGTACGTGAACATTACCTGGCTTTACCAAATATATGAGCCCTCATATCTAGAGGCAGCGCTTATTAGGCATCTCCGATGCTATTAACCATAAGAGATCACACAATTCTCCGTTCGCTCCGCAGATGTCGCAGGCTGCTTCTCTAACTCCAGATCAGCGTGATGGAGAACTCTCGTCCGTGCGCAGCAGTCCATATACCAAAAGAATCTACCCGATAGCTAGAACGGGTGTACGAAGAGACTGGTATGGCCATGCCCATGTGGCTGTGGCTGCATCGTAGATGACAACCTATAGAAAGCTGCCTCCGCACTTCGGTTACGTTCTACGCGTCTCCAGATGATGTGGCTTCGAATACAACAGCATCACTGTACCCGGAGGAAGAGGGTAGTAGGCAATAAGTTTTCGACGAGGCGGTGGTCGGGGAAGGCGTTCTGCACCGATGCTCGAGGTCGCCTACGCAGGCCGGCACCACGAATCGTTTGAACGTCCCTTGGACCACGCTTACCTTTTTCTTTCTTCTCGGTCCACGAATTCGCGCAATCCTGGTCTTGGATCGATCAGTTGTTGACAGGAAAATTAACCACGTCCGTCCGATAGCGCACTGGTGCCCACGGTTTGGGGCGCAAGCTCAAGGCTCATGCACCCCTGCTAGCGACAAAGGGTACGTTGTCGCAAATCGTTACAAAGGTAACAGCCAATCACCCTGCACAGATTTTGGTTCTTTATAGGCCTTTTCCACGTGCGAAGCCACTTTACCAGCAACCTTCAGGGGACTTCGCGTAGCAAGGGGTGGAAAGTATTGAGGCCTCCAAGGAGACTTCAAGCCAATCAGAGACTGGAAAGAAACGCGTTAGCACCCATAATTCCTGAAGGGTCTAGGCCCACCGGAGTATACGAGAGGAAAGCGCTGATTGTGATCTGCAAATTCAGCACCAGAAGATTATGGGAGCGCTGCCCAAATCATTCGACCAAATGCGTTCCATGGTATGCCGTACCGTTGCTTAATGAGAGCCTCGATGCTGCGTGCGTATCCTGCGGCGTGTAGCGGATTAATCGTTGTGGGAGGGATGGGGTCATATAAGGTCAGCTATAGAGGTTTCGTGGCCACACGTAACTCCCCAGTAGAGGGAGAGAAGCGGATCGGTTTCGACGAGAAAGGGTTCGAGTCACGATCCCGAGCATTTTTTTGGATCTATCACAGCTGGGTAGTTTGGTTTGATGATCGACTGTCTTGTGGTCTATGCCATGGGAGCTTTACATCGTAGTGCTGCGAACACCGCCGGGTCCATAGAGTCATACGGCACGTTGTCGATTTTCAAAACACACGTATCCAGACAACAACAGGCTACCGATAAAGCGCAAGTCGCCCACTTATCCGGCTAGTGATATCGTCCCACGAATGTTGATGTCTATCATTCAAACATCGTCGGTCTAGATCGCTGTAGACCTTGGTACCATGCTCGTTAGCTCCTTCCTCGTCCCCGTTGCTGTTGGGATAGTTCTACGGAGGAAGCTGTGTTTCGATCTCGCAGAGCTCTATCCATGGCGCATCAGCCAGGGTTCACGGTACCTCAAAATGACACCGCGTGCACCATTTCCAGCACGAGAACGGGCGGCGGTAGCCACATTTAATCGTGAGGCCACCGTTCCGGAGAAGGAAGCGGGCAATGGTGACAGAAGCGAAAGAGAAGCCATACACAACAGTGCACATCCTCGTGACAGTTTCGAACAGCCATACTGCGACTCTACTGCAGATGCCGAACGGCGGTGAGCGCATCAGCATCGCGTTTCCCGCTCCACCAGAAGTATAGCATCGCCGAGCTGCGGACGTTGTTGAACAGCACGTCGAAACGATGTCGGAAACAGTCCTGGGGAAGCAACGAGTTGCTCAAGGCCTTATTAGTTCGCACGCTGCGCCCGGTCTGCTGGAATAACGCGGAGGTCTCCGTCGCTTCATTGGTGCCTTTGGAGAAGAAGCTTGACATGGCCAACACTTTGGTAAGTCACGTCGGAAGACGCCACCTTCCCTACACATGATCATTCACGAGTGGCACATAGAACGGTCGAATGGCCGGTGCAAAGCAGGCTGCGGTTGAGCGATGTATATTGAAATTCTCAACGGTGCGGAGCAGCCGTCTCGGCGCAAGAATTAAGATAGCCCATATGCCTTCTTCAGTGATGAGACGACCATGTCGTTCCACTTCTTGCCCTCTTCGCAGATATCGTCTAGTATCGCCGCGGTGTGCGGCATGCCTGGCATCATGTAATATTCTGCCTCGTTCCCAGCAGCCTTCAGCTTCTTGTAGTATTCGTATCCCTCGTCCCTCAACGGATCCATCTCCGCCGTGACGACCAGCGCGGGCGCAAGATTCGCGAGTGACGGCGCACGGATGGGCGACACGGCAGGATTCTGCGACGGTATTAGCAGCCACTTCTTGAACGGCGGGATCCAAGGTGCGACCGTCTGAGCTCACATTGTACGTTCCCTGCTCTCTCGGCACCCCCAGGAAATGCCGCGCGAAATACTCCATCCGCTCCCCGCTCAGCGGAACCGTCTCATACATCTCCCGATAACTCTCGTACGGTGCGTCCTCCTTGACCCGCCCTTGCTCGTCGAACTGATCCATATCGCACACTGGCACATGTAGTTGCTGCAGCACGAGCGGTATCCCGGCGTCCCGCGCGCGCTGGGCGACGACCGCACTGAGATGCCCGCCTGCCGATGGGCCCCCGACTGCGACGCGGGAAGTGTCGAGGTCGAAAGGTTGAGCCTGCGTCTTCATGACGTGCAGCAGCCCATCCCACGCGTCCTCGACAGGGACGGGGAACGGATGCTCTGGCGAGCAGCGGTATTCCACGTCGAAGACAACAGCGCCCGTACCGTTGACTATGCGCTTGCAGTGCTCCGTATCCGTGTCGATATCGCCAAAGACCCAACCGCCGCCGTGGTAGTTTACAAACACTGGCCTCCCTCTGCCCTCGTCCTTGAATGCGCCTTCTCTCGGCTCGTAGACTCGGATCTTTATCTTGTTCTTGCCATTGTCCACAGGACACTCGATATCGCTTATGCGGCCAACGTTTGGGGCGTCGGCGATTGCTTTGCCGAAGCTGGTGATGTACTTGCGAGGGTTGGCGCGGAAGTCGGTGATGGGAACTTGGTGCGTGTGCAGACGGCCGACAGCGTAGGCCTCATGGTATCGCACGAAGATCGGGTCGAAGCGGGCGCGGAGATGCGGGGCAATAGCGTTAAGCGGCGGGCGGGAGAGCGCGGCGGGCTTGATGGCGGTCGACTGTGAGGACATCGTGAGTGACTACAGCGAATTGCGACGGATTGGAGGACAATAGGAAGCCCCGTGGACTGGGCGAACTTTGATACTTACGGGAGGATTCTTGGACAGCAGACAGGATGCCTGTTTCGAGTAACCCGGAGGGTTGCAGTGAGCAGCGGGGCATGGACATGATTCAGGGAGGGCGGGTTGCGGTTGGAACGGCCGAATCTGGGCCCCGGCGCGGAAAAACCAGCAGATCCGGAACCGGGGCCAATCAGCGGCGACCCGCCGATCACATGATCGACAGATTGAGATCAGCTTTCTTAGAGACGGCGAACACGGCGGCGGTGGCTCATCGGGCGACTCTCACAGTAGAGATAAAGCCCCCACGCATACTGCATCCTTTTGCTTCTCGATTGCGTACACTGGAGCGTACCGTCTGGCACGCCCGCGTGATCTTTCACTCTCTGTGCCGCTGAAGTCCGCTGTCCTATGGACATTCCCGATCGCAGTATGGAGACACTTCGTCAACATGGTGGCGCTCGCATCTGTGGCAACAATTGTCTAGTACATGACGACGTATTGTAACTTAGAAGACACTTCTAGATCTTCTTGTGCTTGATCACGCTACGGCTCGTTTACTGCCTCTGTCGTGTTTGGGGCTCTTGCGACGCGCGAGGTGGCTATGATAGGTCATCCTAAGCCCAACGCTCTCCAAGCCACGAAGCCGCTTCCAATGGCCGGATCAGGAATCAGGCTACGGTCCATAGAGCATAATGATACTCTGCCCCGTGAATGTGTATCCGCATGGATGTGGCTACGTGATTGCAATATGGGCGCGCCCCACCAAAGTCAAACCCCGTCGTGCCGGACAAAATAGAATAAAATAAAAAGAGTACTCGCCATAGCGCCTTCTCCGCCCTTGCCATCTGTAAATGAAAAAAAAAAAGGTAAAAACATACGACAGCGGGTATTCGCTACTGGTCACCCACGCAACTACTAATCCGCCGGTGCTCCGCGGCTTTATCCAGAAACGTGGACGCCAGTCTCATCCACCAAATTCCATCGACTACATGTATCATCAATGTGAGGATTGAAATACCGTAATATGTTTCGCAAATATCTTCGGGTAGATTATATCAAAGAGAATAGATTTCGTATGGTATAGATAGGATTATGTGATAATGCTACGAGATCACGAATTCTTTTTCCTCAAATGCTCCCTCTAGTGCTTCGCCATCCATCAATCCGTGAACGTAGCAATCGCCGAGGATCTTATACGATCCGTCGCTGCTCTCTCGTAATAGGAATGGGTACGGGCAGCCGTACAAAACTACAGCAATGTCACCCACCTTCGTTCCGTCCACGGCCCATCCGTATCTTTCTGCAGAAGAGATGAAAAAGCGCCGGTTATAGCACCATCTTGTGTGCGCGCCACCATATCTTAATAGTCCGACCTCGCCTTTTGTCTGTTTTTGTAGTTCACGGAGGCCGGTCGTATCAACAGGGACCACCTCCTCATGATAGCATCCGCTCTTGTCCTCGTCCTTGTTTACTGTTTGCCAGCGCAATAATCCCATGAAAAGCTCCCACGCATACCCATAATCCTCGGTAGGAACGCTACCATCTACAAGGCGATTGCAGATGAAGGTGCGCCACATGTTTTCGTACTTTTCCCACGTGAATCTATCCGAATTCGGCCATGCGAGTCGAACCGATTGCTCCAATGCATCGCGCATCCTGCGCTGCTCCACTTCAACCGTATACCTCCTGTGCGCCTGGGCATCCCCGTGGACGGACCGATTATATGGCTCGAACTGGGCTACAGGAATCTCAGCCTGGTCATTGACTAGCAATATTTTGTCCAGTAGGCGCCCACGCAAGCGGATGGTCTGGCTGTCGGGATCGACCGACGGCTGAAAACTGGTATCGCGGGTTGCATGGGATGGCAAGCCACGCATCAGGAAAGGTCTTGTCCACCGTTGTCGAGTCCAGTCGGGAACCCACGACGGGAGACTCAATGCACTTGGCTGATGTAGCTCGCTGCAATAATACAGCATATCCATACATCCACTTTGTAGATATTGCACGGCGAGATCTGTGAAAAGGCTTTCTGCGCTCTTCGTGTAGCTCACTTCTATTGATATGGCGGGGTCCATCAACCCTAGCAGGCCATATATCTTGTCCATTGGCATAGTGCTCTTGAAGCCGCGAAGGGCATTCAATTTCGAAGGGAGTTCAACTTCGGAGATGAGTCGGCCAGACTGTCTCGTCTCCCGGAGGCGTCTCACTTCGTTCGCCCTTTCAAAACCGGAACTATGGGGTATATGGTCGTCACCCCCGTAATGCTTCAGCAAGGCGATGACTTCCTCCATTGCGTCCCAGTGAATGAGGTAGCGCCCAATCTGGATGATGGCGTTTCTTGCATTAGCAAGTTCTTGTACAACCCAGATGCGCTCAAACTGAGATCTCATTAGATATACGGTGTCCCTTGCATCTGAGTGTGGGGAGACATTTACCCAAGCGCGGTCGAAAAAGTCCGCAAGCGCGTACCAATTGATAGACCTCCACTCCGGGTGAGACTGAAATAACTTCTTACGTTGTGCTGGCGTCTCGTTGTCCTCCGAAGCGTCCACACAGTCCGTGAATATCTCCTGGAGACCTCTTAGAGTCTGTCCCAATTCATGTTCTTCTCCAGTGGTATCTCCCAGCCAGACTCGCACCATGGACGCATTCTGGTAGATTTGTCCCATGATCTTGACGTGCTCTGCTCGCTCTTGGAGATCATCTTGATTTATGCAAACTGCGTCGATCCAGATCCGCCGAGGTGTTTCATCGTCCCGTATATATCTTAGCGCTCGGAATAGTTCGCCACCAACAGTGAGTTCTGAACCGTTGCAGACGATCTTACCGCTTGGGAGGGGACCGCCGAACCTAATGTATATATACTCTGATTCAGTTCCTAGCAAGTCTTTAACGGCAACTGGCCGCATGTGGAGTTCGAGAATTTTTTGAAGGAGTGCTGGCTCGGAAAGCAAATCAGGAATTGGCTGCGACACGTCTCTGATGAGCACCTCCGTATCGAGGTCGAGTTCATGCGCAACGCTGCGACCCCAGCAATAGCTAAGAGCTTCGTATGCCTCGCACGAGGCAAACTTCATATTGGATAATTTGCACACCATTTCTTTGTCCTCGTTACCCGGTAGAATAGTTAAGATCCTCGTCTCATGCGGCAGGTCGAGTGGCTCGTGAATATCAGGTGCCATGGTGATGTAGCAAAGAGAGTAGGTAACACAGGTAAACGCCAAGGCGCAGCTTCGCGTAGATCGGATGTAAGGTAGTCGTTAGAAAGATGTTCTGAAAATTTGCTTGGTGTATGAAAAGCATATTCGTTGACCTCAGGACGTTGGAATTGCCATAAGGGTCTTAGGCAGCAGCGAGCCGATGCTCACCTGCCGAATATAGATAAAGGACTTCCTATCTAGGCCTAGTGCCGTATCTAGCTCAGCAGGTACGTAGAAGGTACCTCTGTGGGGGTACCTCTCCACCCTAGCTTAGCTCCCTGTTGTAATTATCTCGTGTTTGGATCCTGACTAACCTATTATCTTATGTCTAGTATGAGGGCTCCACAGGGCATAACAAGAAATATAAGATAGTAGGCTAGTTGGGATCCAAACATAAACGATCCCTTGCAAGAGCTACATCCCGGCTCGTCCACGTTATGCGTCCATCTCGAGGTTAAGGATCAGTACCCTTCGGCTCTGATCGCCAAGGGCGGAGGATTGCACGTCCATATTGTAACGTGTGAGGAAATACAATGCTTATCGCTACCCGCGTTCTTATCATGATACTACGGGAATGCTATCTTATCGCGCACAACAGGGATCGGCAGCAGGTAGCCGATAGCCGGGGATACACCTACAAGTTTGGGGAATCGTCCACAATTTGCTACATTGCATGTATCTTGCTGCAATCAGGGGTGAGCTACGTTCCAGAGTACGATGCCTACGTTCAAGCGGCTCCATCTGAAGGTCGGCCTGCCTCAGTCTGCTTTTGCGGAGGGTAATCAACGATGGTGAGTCGGTGTGCAGAAGTAGCATCCATTCCCAGTAATCGCGGCTCGATTCCGGGTAGCTCATCATCTCCAAGCTGCTCGATCACATCGCCATTCTATGGAGCAGACTCGTTCTCCACCCCTGTATCAAGCCCCATTCAAATTTCTGACTTTGGTCAAAAGGACAAACAAAGATCTTGACCCCGTCCCCCACCACGCACGCAAGTGGGGCGTGACCTCCTTCCTCGCCTACTGGGTGTCCGACGCCTTCAACGCAGCAACATGGCAATTTGCGGCAGGCATCATATCCATCGGCCTAAGCTGGCGGGAAGCGATTGGAATCGTTGCGCTGGCTTTCTTCATCGTCAGCTTTGTGATTGCGCTGAATGGCGCAATCGGAGTCATACATCATGCGCCGTTTCCAGTGCTGGCGAGAGCGAGCTGGGGGTTTTGGGGAAGCTACATCGCGATTGTGAGCAGAGCTATTTTGGCCATATTCTGGTTTGCGATCCAGACTATGAATGGGGCAAACACGGTGAGGGTCATGCTTGGTAAGTGGAGTGGGTGGGGGCGATATCTCGTCTGTCGAAAACGGATGGATTACTGCAGGAGAAGAGGACGTTGACGTCGTTTGGATGACGCACAAGTCGAATAGCATACGCTATCACAGACCAAGGGCTAATCGATGGTTCCCCAGGGGCGATCTGGCCGAGTTTCTTAGCGCTGGAGAACCATATTCCGGACAGTCAGGGCATCGACACGAAATCGATGGTATCCTTCTTCCTCTTTTGGCTGCTTCAAGTGCCCTTTCTGGTCATGCATCCCAACAATCTGCGGTGGCTGTTCATGGTGAAGAGCGTCGTGGTGCCCGTGGCGTGGATCGCGATACTCGTCTGGGCGTTCGTAGCGACGGACGGCGGGGGTGATTTGTTTACACGCAAGAGTACGATTGAAGGGAGAGCGTATAGTTGGGCATTCTTGAGTAGCTTGACGAGTGTGATCGGGAATTATGCGACACTGAGCGTCAATCAGGTACGTGTCCTTTCGTATCTGCTCAGAGAGGACATGCTGACACATCGACAGGCGGACTTTTCGCGCTACTCTAGGGTGAGCGTGAAATGGCAGGTCATGTACGTGCCATTCTTACCCGTCATCTTCACATTCATCTCCTTCATCGGCATCGCCTCCTCCTCTGCCGGTGCCGCCCGCTACGGGACCTTGGAATGGGACCCCATGGCCCTCATCTCGCACTGGTCCTCCCGATCATGTCGCTTCTTCGCAGCATTTTCCTTCGCACTCGCGGCACTGGGTGTGAATATTTCCGCCAATTCTCTTTCCGCAGCGAATGATCTCGCCGCCCTCTTCCCCCGATATGTAAACATCCGCCGCGGTCAGCTACTCTGCGCCCTCATCGCGTGGGCCCTCGTCCCGTGGAAGATACTCAAATCCGCAGGCTCGTTCCTCAACTTTATGTCTGCGTACGCTGTTTTTCTCGGCCCTATCGCAGCAATCATGGTCTTCGACTTCTACGTCATCCACCACAGGCGTTACGATACCCTTGCGCTGTATCAACCGTACGGGATCTACCGATACTGGTACGGCGTGAACTGGCGCGCTGTCGTGGCGTTCGTCGCAGGCGTTGCGCCGAATATTCCGGGCTTCATCCACTCTATCAATCCAACCATTGACGTCGGGGTGGGGAGCAGGCCGTACACGTTTGGATGGTTATTGGGATTCGTGGGGACGAGCGTAGTGTACCTGGGATTGAGTTTGGCCTGGACACCAAGGGAGACGCTGATCGAGAGGGCGGTTGGACCGGATGAGGTGTACGACGCGCAACCCGTGGATGAGGAAATTATTTTTGGGATTGGGGGTGGCGAGAATGGGGGGGCGACGGATGAAAAAGGTGGGTGGAAGGGGAGGCTGGAGAGGTTGCTATGATCGGACGGGATGAAGTGGACAAGATGTAGTGGCGATGGTGGGGTTTCAAGCAAGTACGCGCAGACGTAGGGCTTAGACCATTCGAGGAGAGAGTCTCTGGGAGATCAAAGCCGACTAGGGTGGTTCGACCAGAAGAATAGCCGAGACTTCCAGTGGTTCTAGTCCGGTCACGACAGCGAAGCTGAAAGATCAAGAAACCCTCGAAACCCCGTCTCCGAATGAGGCATTGCAACGTTTAGTGAGAAAGCGGCCGTCGGATCAGCAAACGAGCATTAACAGATGCACCTGTTCGAGCCGTTGGGAGAGCTAGCACGGTGGTATAAACGTATTTTCGTCAAGACATGCTAATCCAACGTCGCATCGCAAGTTCAACCTCCGTAGAGAAATCACGCATCCTCCCACAAACGCTGTCCCCGTCCTCGCGATGCGAGGTCCTCACCTCACAGGCTTCAAAGCCCGCCCCGTCCTCCCTACTACGGCGGCTACCCGCCATCTTTAGCTGCATGACTACCGGGCGCATCAGATACTTGGACCCGTTGGCTTCGTGGGATGTACGTGGGCGTTTCGATACGATCATATCCGGACTGACACGAAAGCACGTGACGTCCAGAATATGACATCATCTTGCACCTGGCGATGACGATCGACGCATAGGTTTCAAGCTGACACAGCTTTCATTTCCCACCAGGGAATCCAATAGTCACCGTGGCGCGGCAATAGGTGAAGTTCCAGGACCATCCGGGCCCACCTTACATACCTATGGTCAACGCCAATGACAAATCACCGGGTAGCTACCTAGGTAGCAAATAATTCCATCCCCACCAACAAACAGTTGTTTCCACCGCACAACCATCTTCAAAGGCACCCAAAACGGTGAACAGAGCTCTCCTCTGAGCCTATCCTCGTTGGAACAATCGTTTCTGCACTCTTCAAGCTCAACGGAGAAAGCAAACGCCTCCTACGCACCTACGAGCAGTTGCTAACGCGCGACCGACACGCGTTCTCCAAGATCTCCCAAGTCCCAACACCCATCTCACCCTCTTCTACACCGATCGAAATGGCTCTGCCGAACGTTCTGTCTGGATACTGTGACCATGATTGTTGCGAGGGTAGGATCCGGTTAAGCGTGCTGCAGTAATTCTGCTAGGATAAAGGGATTAGGTGTAAAGAGCTGACTTGTAATATGGAAGGTGAACTGTGCGTGTTCTACTAGGATCGGGACCGAGAGGAGTACTTTTAGGCTGGCTATCCGAATATTAACTTCTGGAAGCTGGCAGACTGCTTGGCAACCCACATGAGCCATCTTGCTGGCGTGCTTGACGGCTCCACGGACAGCACGTTCATGAACGATTACATTGTAGGCCTATAGCAGGCTGACTTGACTATGCGTTACCTGAGTTGGCTCCGGGACAGTGGTGGGTTCCTAACCGGCTACTACGGTGGCAAAGGTGTGAACGTTATGGCCGAGTTCTGTGCCCAAGAACTGGCTCCGGAGATTCGTCAAGCAGTCTACCGCAACTTGATTCGGGGACTGGATGTGGTGGGGCTGGTGCTATGCGTGCTTTGCGCGGAGCTGGCTGCCGCCTTATTGTGGAGGATAGGGGCTGTTCCGAAGCACGAGGTTGCGCTGTTATGTTGGCATTAACTGAGCTTGGAGAGCTTACAATTGCGGCAAACCTGCCGTGCTGGAACCATAAGTCGGAGGACGCCGACGCAATAGGGTGGACGATTCGGACGCGGAAGACGGAGATTGGACGCCACGCGCGAAGAAGAATAAGGCCGCGAAGAAGACTAAGGTTGCGAAGAAGACGGTGGCTACCTTAGCACATGGAAAACCGGCTTTGAGGAAGGTGCCTACCATACAAAGGTATTTAGGTTGACGAGGTGGTCGGTACGAGGCTTGGATCTGTGCTCAGGTAGGTGTGGGCGGCTTCTATGTGAGGTATATGGCGAGGTGCCCTGAGCCGTGCAATCGTGACCGCGAGGTGCAGAAGGAGGTCTATCATGTCTCCCAATGCGTCTCCTATCTGCATGATTTCTTCGCTTGAGAACACCAGTGAACAGTAGTGATATGAATGTACTCCCAGTGCTATGTCTCACGGGCTCAAATCGGTGAACCGTGTTGGTATGTTTATCGTCAGACACACACCATCCAAGGGAAGTCAAGTGCACCCACGTCTCGACATTTTACAATCGCAAGGGCATGCCGGAACAGTGTGCTGAGCTATATTACATCGAATTTGGTTTTTATTATTGGTGGAACCCAAGAAGCAGCCTCGTCGTCCCAGATGCGACGTTTGGTAGGTATGATGGTTAGCGATCTTGGTAGCACATGGGCTCGCGACTCAACACCATGGTGCTGCTTCATGTTAACTGCTTCCCGGGTCTATGCATCGGAATGTGTCTAGTAACCCTATTATCTGCTAGGCTCAAGACTGGGAGTATATATCACCAAGATAATACTGTTCGTTTCGTTCGACCCTAGGGACGTAACCACGTCCTACTTGGTCTTGGGCTGAAACATAATTAGAATTCGAAAGGTTGGGGGAAGCGGATGCAGCTGGAGACGAAAAATGTAAAGTTGAATGGGAGTCTAATGAGGCGATAAAAAGGTCGGGAGCTAAAGTTCAAGAGGAACGGAAATGGAGACGGAATCGATAAGGTAGAGAAGGCCTGCATAGCTGGTAAGACAAATCACCTCCAACTTACTTCCAAGTTTATCACGACACTATCTGTCTTGGGCAGTAGCAACGTGGATCTCAGACTATTGCTCTAATCCTTTTATAAGATGCTATGATGTAAGTTACCTCTTATCCGAATCCAGTTAAGCTCACGAGGCTACCACAATTCCTCTTCTATCCTGGGAGTCTACATAGTAACAGCCTAGATCACCGATAGCCTTTTCAGGTACCTGTTAACTCTGAGATCCAGGTGCACCATCCCCAAAGCACCATCGAGCGCGGTCGCTACACCTTGATCATCAGACCAGCGGATAAGGAGTCAGTGATAACAATGTCATAGATTACCCGGGATATTTCAATCGCAAATGGGAACAAAGGGGAATTCAATGACCTCTCTATCTGAGGATACAGATAGGTTTGCCATTTGCTGGTCAGTACGGTAGGAAAGCAATTGCCAGTGTTCAAAATTGGTACAAGAAATCAGAGATTTTAGTCTCGCTGGAGCTCATCGGTTGAGTTCGAACCATCGCTGGCTTCTCGACGTCTGAGACAATCGGTCGCTCCAGTGATGGCTGCGTTGCGAATGTCTGCAGCGAGGTCGATGGCATTACGGAAGCCGGCAATGCCAGCCTTGCAGCTCTCGAGGCTGGAGCGCAAGGAGATCTCCCATAGAAAATGAGTTATAGTGGAAAGTACACCAGCAGGGCCGTTAGGTTCGAAATGGCTTTCGTAGAATGTGAGGAAGCCGTGGATGAACGTGCAACTGATGGTCTTGATCTTACGATCGAAGGGGGTGTGGCCGTTACGATAGCTTTCGAGCTTGCGGATAGCTCGCGCACCCAGCGCGCCACAATGCGTGGCTTGCCTCATCGCAACTTAGTCGCTACTACCTATGCCTTTGACCTCCAAGAACAAATTGGGTGCGAGTGGAAGCGAAAGATTCTGAGCAGGCTGGATGTAATTTTCCAGATCCTTCCTGAGCTCCTTGTTTATGTTCAGAACACCTACGCCGATGTAGTAGTCCGGTTGGGCGCTGGTCAGAGACTGACTAGTCGGAGTCAGGGCAGCCAGATTGTTGAAGACAACCTCGGTATCAGCGATCCCTTTGGGCTTAGGAGCGAGGATTCCGTACAGGTTCCCGAGTGCTATGGCCTTCTTCTCGCTCTCGTAACTCAAATCGCAGATGTGGTTGACGGTATATTCTGTGACATCGCCGAGATCGTCACGTCCTTGCATGAGCCGGGCTGTGATAACATCTGCATCCACTGCCGCTTTGAGCCTATTTCCATTGCCGTCTTTGGATCCGGGGAAGAAAATGTTGGCGTCTAGAAGCCTCGCTTCGAAAGATGCATCGTACGGCGAGGACTTATCATCTCGCGCACACGGCCCGATCGACAGCGCTGCACTGTGGAAGGAGAGCGGCAGCAAAGAGGGCGCCGGCACATGCTGGGTGCGACCACCGTCACAAGCTACGGTCTTTGCATGTATACAACCTTCCTCTGTGACTCGAATACACCACTGCAGCACGCGCGACCTCATCAACGTTATGAGCAGACCGTCGCACATCACTGACTTCGCCACACATCCGCTCGCAGCTACGGAGCGACACGGGTGACAGCAGCCCCTGACAATATTGGCTGACCTGCCCCAGAACATACCGGACCGTGATAACAGCCCGACAGGGTACGCAAGCAAGAAATGCCAAATGGCTTATTGTCGGCATATACATCAGTGTACAGCAGCATAGGTTGTACTGCATCACGCCGCCCCATACTACAACTGGCCGCCCAGGGGTCACTCAACAGGCGCCCGCAGCACGATGATCGGCGGTACGCCAAAGGGCTCGCGACCCACACTATAGCCCCCCGCTACTACGCTTTAGGAAATTAATAACACTACTGCCATCCGCTACTACACTTTAGGAATTTATTCAATGCAAGGCCACATGGAGCGTTCGCTTAGCCGAAGTATGGGGTTAGCGCTTCAAGGAATGAGCGGAGTTGTTCCGACTATCTCTCATTGGTCTGTTCTTTCCCGACGCTGGATCCGACGGCGAAAGATGGTAGGTTCTTTGGGAAATCTCGCTTCTGCTGACATTTGTGATGCTGCTGTTGCGATTAATTGTTGCCTATCACAAGCCGCGCTCCTCCGTCGGCTTGAGTCGTGCATAGCCAGTCACTTCTGGACAACAACGCGATCAGCCAGAATAGGTA
Organism: Paraconiothyrium brasiliense; assembly: GCA_025388405.1. Classification (NCBI taxonomy): domain Eukaryota; kingdom Fungi; phylum Ascomycota; class Dothideomycetes; order Pleosporales; family Didymosphaeriaceae; genus Paraconiothyrium; species Paraconiothyrium brasiliense. Next base: position 43,762 of record JANBXC010000010.1, on the reverse strand, counting down.
GTGTACCCGAGCAGTCGGGCAGCATGAGGCTAAGGGACCCACGCAAAGGCAGGTGGAGGGGGTACGTCTTGATAGCTCCCTCGACAAGGGTGCGAAACAACGTGAGCTCTAGTTGGGGTACTTGGCAGATTTTTGACGAGCGTGCCCGATCGCTCGACTCCGTGAAAGACAGCCAACGCAAGTGCCACGCAAAACGGGGCGTCGTTGGATCTCATACACTTGCGATACAGGGCGGATACTGAGATTAAACTGTTGCAGATGTGCTTTACCAATGCTGCCCTATCTCTTCGACGGTCAACAAGCACCGATAGCTAGATGGTAGAGGAACTGGTAAAAGAATAGACGTGACTAATAGTCCATAACGCTGGGAATATTGCATTCGCCAAAACATCGTCGCAAGGACTTTGCTCGCAAAGACGTACTCTGACCCATATTGGCTATATTAATCCTCGACCGTCTCTCTTCTCACGTCTTACCACAATGGTACTCTCTGGGAGGTACGATGACCGCCCCGTCACGGCGACCTTGGCTTTGTGCCTCGAACACGCTCTCACCACCGATGGCCGATTTCCATTGCGCCGTGATGCAGGGGAACCATTGGTTCTTGAGAAGAAAGAGAGGTGATAGATTGAGCTTCTCCTCCTCTTCTTGGGTGAAGGCTGGTGCCGTTCCAGCCCGCTCCGCGAGCTTCCGTGTGATGTATCCATAGCAGAGGTCAGGCTCCGGCTGCGATAGGGACTTGTGCTGCCACTCTACGGCGGGTCTCGGTGCGGGTGGGAGAAAGTCCCTCGAGAGGCGAGGCTTCAAATCATATGTGATGTACATGATGCCGCCCTTGTGTTGACCATGAAAATCGCCCATGAGGTATCTTCGAGAATGTTGACGGCCGTGTCCTCTCCATGGCGAGCTGCGAGGCCACGCGCCTTCGTAACCTCCTTCCCTTTGGGGGAAGGATGTCCCTCCCTCGGCTTCAGAACGACATTGTCGAGATGGCGCTGGAGTTCTGCGGGCTTCGGATCGTCGACGTGGATGCGAACGTTGTAATCTTCGAGCTGATCCCGCTCGTCCAAGTTCTCCGGTATGACCAACGTGCGGGTTTTTCTACGGGGGGTGCTGTTCCTGGCTGTCCCGATGTCGTCAGGGCTGTTGAAGGTGTCCTCCCAAACGGCCAGAACCTCTTCCGTCAAGGGCGCGGCGATCTCCTCGGCGCAGCTGCCTGTGAGGGAAAATCGTGGGATCCTGCGGATATGAGCGACCACGAGTCGTTATCGGACGTGCGGCGTCGCAGCGTTGGCCTGATTGCGACATCGAGGTCCCCGAGCTTGGAACTGTGGCTTGGTGTGGGTGTAAGGCTCTCGGTGCGGGAGCGCTTGAGTGCATGAGGGCTACGAGACTCGTCGAGGAGGTTGTCCAGCCCACCGCTGGGGCTCCGGGACTCGTTGTGGATGCTGGCAGACATGTGCGCGGCGAGGCCGGGCCACGCATGGAGAGACCTGGTGGTATAGGGGATGATCCGAGGGCAGCTCGCATCGAAGGGATTATCATGGAGAAGACGACATGAAGCTGCAGGCTTCTCACCGGTAGTTTCCCAAGAGGTTGCAACTGCAATTCGATTGTAGTGGAGGGGTCGGTTTGACGAGAAGAACTGTTCAGTGCGCAGGCTTAGGGGGTAAGGAGGAGGCTAGAGAAGCTCCAACAAGTCAGAAGCCAAGCCAAGGCGATGTTGCTGTCGAGGCGTGGGAAACTGGATGAGCGTTTGCGGGCGGGGAGCTTCCTTATCGATAAAGCTGGCAAGGCACGTCAGCCTCGGAACAACCTCGGACAGGCCTTTGCACCTGCATCGATGCGAAGTTCCTCATCACCAAAGCTTTTCCCACAAACGTTGACTGACTGCGTGATCGAAATACATAATTGAAGACATCACCCGACGCTCAGGACATGAGGACCAGGTTCCAAAATGCAAAGCGAAGCTGATAGCGACGTATCACGTGTAGATGAGTATGTGATCTATCCTTGGGCACGTGTTCGGATAACCCCTGCCTTGGATCGATATAGCGACTGCGATCTGTGAAGTCATGTCAATGAGAACCTGGTATGACGGCGAGAGAGTGGCTTCGATCGTCCCTCGCGAACTTGACGAACTCCATGCACGCTAGGTGCAAGTCACGAACAGGATTCTGGCAAGTTCATCACAAAGACATCACTGAGGGTATTTCATCGGCTTGCCATACAAGAGTTGCAGTTTCACGCTTCTCCGCGTCTCCGTTCCGTAGCTCATTTTATTTGAGCACGACGTACTTTCTCTGCATGTAACAACATCTATTCCACCACGTAAAACCCTATGCAATCTTTCTGGCCATCTAACGATTACTTGTTTGTATGCATTTCATTTCCTTGAGCTGCTAGCTGTATCTGTTGATGTACTCCAACATTCGTTTGTCGCTCAACAACCCACGTAGTCTTAAGCAATTGCCAGTTTCTCATTCATCACTTTAGCTACAACCGATTTCGGAAACACTCTTAGAAGTGTCCGAGCACATTTGTGAGACGATCCCAACTAGCAGCGTGACGGAACATCTAGATACCAGGAGCATCAGGGTCATATCCAAATGGATCTGGGGCGGCCCTGCCAGCGCTCGGACTGGCATCAGTGGATATGAGGCGTTTGGGCTCCGCCAGGGTCATCTTCTCGGCTTGCTTATGTACGTTGGCTTCCGGATGTTATCCTTTCATATGAGCAGAGAGCGCTTGTAGTAGGCTAACCCTAGCATCGCTCGCCGCCAACTAGTTTTACCTCCATCGCGTAACACACCGCTGACCATAACATGGATTTGCTTGGAACTTACGGGTCTCACCGGCATGTCCACGTATGTAGCTAGGGAGTGGAAGAGAGAAGTATGAGCACACTATCGTGTGTCGTTTCCGCACGTCAACCTGACAAGCGAAGAAAACGTGGATCTTAGGTTAGGATCGGACAAAGTTTGCAGGTACCGAAATCTCAGATCGCGACGGCGAATGGGTTGCATACCTTGGAACCTTGGCTTCGTGCAATCCTTTATATCTGTCGAATACAAGTGTACGACAGGAATCAAGACCGCATGCATGTCGATACTATAGTAGACTTGCTGACCATTGTTGTAACAATTATTACATGTTGATGGAGTAGATGCCATCTATAAAGAGTGAGATAACATGTATACACAGGTAAAGGGGCACTCCCTGAACCTACTTAAGGCTACATAAGTAGACGAACGACTTGTCCATTAGTTTACCCGCATGATAGGTATGAGATCTTGTTTGGCTTCATCACGAAGCATTTCTGCCCACAACCCCCTCCGAGAGCCACTCCATCACTCCCTTCGCGCCAACCCATTGTTCATACGAGGGTTATCGACGTCATAACGTCGTGGATTTCGAGGACTATGTCTAGATTCCCACCCTTCTCCTGCAACTCAGTCTTCTTCCGTGCCAGCAGTGAAGTCGTCGACGAGCTGATACCGGTAGTAGGATCCAGGTGTTGTCAAGGAAGCAATGTGCTGCCTCTGCATCCGATGTAAAGCCCAAATTAGCGATCAAGCCCCCAGCGCTCGCATAGAGTGAATATGATGTCAGGCTCTCCGCAAGCCCCAATCAATCGCTGGGCAACTTCTACGCCATGATGCCGATTACCATCGAGAGACATCGCAGCGTCATATGGACGGAGGGCATGGACGTCCCAGCGTACGGTCCATGTACTCGCGCTGTGGATCTATTTTGGGATGTCGCGCGATGTTCTTTCATGGGACGGCCGAAACGGGATGGCGATCCCGACGCTACGCGAGGGCTGCTGCCTGCTGCTATGATTCTAATTTTGGGCACCGTTTATCGATAAGCAGCTACCATCACCATCTTCAATCACCTAGGACAAGTCTTCTTCGCAACGCTCTTCGACTGCGCTTGCAACCCTATAGGCCTCATGGCAGCACTGAATGCCCAAAACCGCCGTATGCAGAAGCTTATCTCCCTGGGGATCACTTACCCCATCTGGCTTTTCGATCCCGATGAACCTCCCTGGCCACGCAAACTCGCATCTCTCCTGCCAGGCTCCCGCCCCGCTCAGGTTACGGGCTTCCTGCCATGGCATTGGGAATATGGGACCGATCTGCGAACCCACGACGATCCGCTCCCTGTTGGGCCGCGCACCAAACCGTTGAAGGACCTCAGTCCGATTGACAATCTCCTTGCTCGTTTGCACTACGACGACGGTTTTTCTGCAGACACTTTCCGCATCATCTTTGCGAATTCAGACGTTCCGGGCGGCCGTGAGAGCATCGACCTAGCGGACTGGATATGGGACGTGAACATGACGGGATATATCAAATCGAACCGCATCATCAGGATTGAGAGACGATGGGACAAAGTAGGGTTCTGGGATCGCGAAAAGGGAATCGAGCTGTTCAACGGTCAGGACGGCGATCACACGACCTCGTACGGATTTGCATCCCTGGTAAAGAACGACGCCGACCTCGTCTTCGCGACGGGAGTTACGCCCAAGGACGAAGGCGAGGGACTCAGACGAGCAGAGTTCGAGCTCCTTGGGGATGAAAGCAACGAGACCGAAATCTGTAGGGGAATTGTGTACCCCAGAAGATATCATGGTCCAGGTGACCATGGGATAGTACTAAGGCGCGGTCCAAAGTTCGTGCTGAATGAGAGGTTGCTGATTGGGACGACGTTGGAGGGCAGAGACTGGAAAGACGTGGAAAGGTACAGGCAAGGAGAGATGCGTTACCCTCTAGTGTGACGAGCTTACGGCGGGCTTCCGGAGGTCAGAACCCGCATACGGAGTGGATATGCAGAGATTTGTCTTGTATCACGCTTAAGGGATATGAATGGTGTGCGCATATGCACCAGAACTATACAAATCGACTTAGGGTCAGCTGTCTCTCGACAAAGTCTCCGAAATGGTTCAGTGCCCATCCTCCAGCCTTAATGACGTTAACTCGAAGCGACTGCTTCGTGCTGAGAGAGTGAAGTCTCTGCAGTTTCCGTGCAAGTGTCCACCGCATGCACAGTTGGTGCTTGAGATGCAACGTGAAGCCATCGTAGATGTTTTGCTCTGGTCTTACGGACACTATCCTCTCATGCACGAAGTCGCGTTAATGGTACATTCGTGTACGCTATCACTCACGATATCCGCAGCGTACGTATATGCGTACTACCAAGCAACAGGGCCTCTTTCGTCCATCGCCAAACTTGTCAAGGTATCTGTCCGCTCTTCCACTATCGACGTTTCGTCTCAAACTTGCGACGCATCCGCCGTCGCCGTTCCAGATTCGTGTGACACAGTCGTGATCCGCCGACGGCTCCCTCGCGACCATTGTCCGCTGTTGTAGTTGTTGATTACGCACACCCAAGCTTCATAAAGTTTGCGTTCTAGCATCGGCTCAGGACGATGTTCTGGCCCCAGTAGAGGTTGTTTCGTGAGTTGGAAGATAGGTTGGAGGCCTACGTACAAGCCGAAAACTGTCCGAAGCCACCTAATAATTCCTACTCGTTGCCGGAAAACCACCCCCTCATCATCAACGCCGCCGACAAGAAAGCCGCACCGCAGCAGCAACTCCGGGCAGGAGATTGCACTCTTGCCCTCGTGCTTGTGGAATGATAGACCGACCCGTTGTGATTGCGGTAGCACCTCATCGATATTACAAAGATGGAGAGGTCTTGGTTCGTTCTCGCGAGATCACATTCACAACGACATGGTCGTGCACGCGTGTTGGTGACCTGGAATTGTCTTCGAAGAGAGCCAGCGAGTACGCCGTACGGGCTGTGGGTCCTGCTCCAATGAAGCGGTCGAATGACAGGCATGGTTGAGATAGAAAGGCGATGGCAGCCAGCGCGAAGAAGAAGGCGCGCCCTCGGTAGGCGGCGGTGCGCAAGCGAGAAACACTTCACCGGGGCAGATCTCTCCACCCCACCTCACCACACCACCCGCCAAGCTACTTTACGATAATCTCTCTTTGCGCGATTCGACCCATGCCTTGACAGGCGGAGAGCAGCCAATCAGAATACCAAAAGCAAACGTTGGCGGCATGAGGAATCGGGGCGCTCAACCTCTCGACGCGGAACCAACGCCGGCACTCGAGGACCAGCCTGCCCTCTATCCAGACCACCTTCCTGGGAACTAGCCATTCGTCCCAGCTTCTTGGTCGGCGCCGCCGTCGAGGTGAGCGTGCACGTAGCGAGACAGCGGTCCTATTGCCGTCCAGTGCCGGCAGCGAGCGCACACGTGCCCCGACCATTGGCTCGCCACGACTTCAGGGCGGCTAGGGACCTCAAGAACTTGCTTGAACTGGACAAGCATCGTGTAAGCCGCTTAGCCATGACGTTGCCGATGCAGAAGCTTCATCAAGCTTCATCCTTCGTACTGTTCGTCCTGGCGCGTGGGATGATTGCTTCGCCCTCATGCACTGCGTTCCTGCGTCGTGCGGCCAGCTTTCGCCTCTGATAACGCGCCGTCTCGAACCTGGCCCTGATCGCACGCCATGCTCCTAGTATAAGATGGCACTCTGCCGCATTCGAAGCCGGGGCGTGCAGGCATTTGTTCTCCGGCAACCAGGCTGTCCCACCACGTACCGACCATGATCTCTCTCTTGGCCCTCGCTCTGGCAGCCGCCGCCGTTGCTGCTCCCATCAGCAGTTCCTACCCTACCGGCCACCATGGTCACACCAGCAAGGATGATAGCTATCTTGTCTCCCTGGGCCCGCGTCCTTACTACATCATGAACAACATGACCGATGGGCCTTTGAAGCGAAAACTCCAGTCATGCGAGAACAAGCCCGTCACAATCAACCAGTTCACGATCGGACACCGTGGCGGCGGGACGCTGCAGTTCCCCGAGGAGACCAGGCAGTCTGAAGATGCCGGCGCCCGCATGGGTGCTGGAATCCTCGAATGCGATGTCTCGTTCACGGGGGATCGCGGGCTTGTCTGTCGCCATTCGCTTTGCGACCTGCACACGACTACCGACATCCTCCTGCGTCCCGAACTGGCAAAGAAGTGTACCATCCCCTTCACCCCAGCCAACGCTACCTCACCTGCCAATGCCCTCTGCTGCACCTCGGACATCACCACATCCGAGTACAGCAGCCTTTGCGGCAAACAGGACGGCTTCAATGCTTCCGCTCTCACCCCTGAGGACTACCAGTACGGCACCCCCACCTGGCGAACAGAACTCTACGACACATGTGGAAAGGTCTTGACCTTGAACGAGTACATTGACCTTGTCGATGCGTATCCTGGCTACCGCAACTTCACGCCCGAACTCAAAACTCCCCCCGCCCAGGTCCCCATGCCTTTCAAGGGCTACACCCAGCAGCAATACGCCCAGGACATGGTCGATGCCTTCCGCAACAAGTCCATCGACTACAGCCGTATCTGGCCCCAGTCCTTTACCTACGATGACATCGTCTTCTGGCTCAAGTACGACCACGAGTTCGGCAAGCAGGCCGTCTACCTCGTCGAATACGACACCCCCGAAGATCTCGCAGCCGGAACTGCCAACCTCACCATCGCCAAAGCTGCGGGCGTCAACATCATCGGCCCCGCCCTGCCTATGCTTCTCTCCATCGGCGACAACAATACCATCGTGCCATCTGCGTATGCCAACGCAGTCAAAGCCGCTGGTTTTGACATCATTGCGTGGACGTTCGAGCGCTCTGGGCCGCTGGCGACGGTGAAGAGCAGGGACGAGTACTACTTCGAGTCGATTGCGAATGTCACGCACTACGATGGGCAGTACTACGAGGGGCTGGATGTGCTGGTCAATCAGATCGGCATCAAGGCGCTGTTCACCGACTGGGCGGCGACGGTCACGTACTTTGCGAATTGCTTCGGCCTTGAGGGGCCGGTTGGTGGTAGCTACAAGTGAAGCTGGAGTTGCTGATGATGGACTCGGAAGAGTATGATGACGATGACGCGCTTTTCGCCTCATTTCGTGAATAAACTAGTGATACTGCGCAATCCATCCTAGTGACGTCTCTGAAACCTGTCGTGCTCGGGCTATTCTTGGCCGGTTCCTAGCCAGACCGAAGTCGATCTTGATGACAAGAGTAACCGGCCCGCAGACCTCGTCGCAGAACCGGTAATGCGGACGATAGCGCTCTTCCGTGCACACGGCCAGCCGCTCACGTACCTGCTATGACTGAATACAAACCCACTCACCAACGTCTATATCTAATACTCGTGGATTATACCGCGTCAGACGTCACCTCGCGACTGACAGATGGCCTAAATGGCAGAACTTCCAAGTAGCATGCCGAGCACTTCATTTTCACTGTTTCGGCATATATCGTGATAAGGTCACAGTCCAACGATGCTTGTTAAATCCTGACACAGATGCCACAAACTCTATTAAGACATGCCACCAATCATTTGGAGGCCACTAGGCGGTGGCGCTTAAGGACACATTCGAGGAAGTTCAAAATGATCATGTCGAATACGTTATGCTTCCAAAGGGCAGGTAAGTATATATGCACACAACGTCTCCTACTCGACGCTATTCGACTTGATCGATTGCTTCACATCGGTGGGCCCTTGGGGGAAGACAAGCAGCCGACCAACGCACACTGCGGCTAATGCTCTCTTATCTACCCTTACGCAGCAGAGAAGAGGCAGCCGTAGCGAAGCATAAGGGACGTCTTGGGAAGAACACAAGCTCCGGTAAAGTACATTTCGCTCGCTGCGCTCATCGCGACCTTTCGGTGCAAGTTGTCCAGGTACGTATCGCAGAACAATCTAGTCGTTAGGGAGATTGGTAGGTCGTACGCGGTATCTACCTATTCCACAAGGCATACAAAAGTATTATGACTAATGTACACTTACAGCGTATACGCCTGTAGACTAGGCCAGAATCATAGAGATTAAGGTAATAGAAGAGGTAGTAACTTATAGTAGTATATCTTCCTAGTATCTGGTTCATCTTTCGCTGACGTCTTCCTGCTCGTAGTGCAATATAACGTGGACTCGCCAGTCCGCCGCATTATTGGACATTGGTTTGCGCATTGGGTACCTTGTTAGTATCATAGCTGAGGGAATGCTTGATGTGATCATGGTATCTTCTCAAATACGCGCTGTGTGGGTATCATATTCGTAACGCATCATCTACTTTTACAATCGGTATCTCGTGACTCTTTGTCATCATAATCATGTATAGTCGCCTGCTATTCTGCCCTTTCAATGCAAATTCAGCGCATCTAGGTTCCTCAACACCCACGGATCGCTCCGATCTTCCCTTCCATCTAGATGATCGCCTCGGTGGGGCAAGTAGCCCGCCTTGTGAGACAGATTAGAACCTCTTGAGCCATCAATCAAACGCGCCGCGTTCTCGTTGCAGCATTCGGAGCAGTTACCGTGCGTTCATGAGGCACCTTCGCTAGGCCTGCGCTTGGCCTTGATGGAGGCAACCAAGTGTCTTAGCTTCGCTCTACCCTCCTCAGTCCGTCCATAGTCCTCCGCGAGATTCGACGACAAATACCGCTCGCAATGCGCAGTCTTCTCTGGCGAAAGATAGGCGCGTTGTTGGCGGCGCTCGTTCAGAAGGTCCTTTAGAAACCCTCGTCCTTTCTCCGTCTTCCGTAGCTCGTACAGTACGATGTCGGTAAATGCGATGTTGAATTGCTCCATCTCTTCTCCGTGCTCTTTTGAAATCGCGAAATCCTCTTCCCTTGTGGTGCCTCGTCGTATGCAACGCTTTTCATATCATGGATGTACGCTTCGTAACTGGCCTTATGCGGTGACAACGATGTAGAACTCGTTGTGGTTCAACGCAAACGCGATCCTGATGCGCTGTATATCGTTCTGCTCGTCATATACAGTGCGCACTGTCTCCCGCATGATTGGCCTTGACTTATCCTTTCGTGGAGATGGGATGGGAGCTCCTTGCCCTTTCTGCGTCTTGTGCGCAGTATCTGGATCTTGGTTTACGTGTGATGTTTTGGAAGGGACTCAAAGGGCTAGGTCTCGAGTGAACGCTTCAATTCATCGTCGTGCTTCACCTTTCCGTCGTGGCTGAGCATGGCCACAAATTGTGATCCCTCCTCGAGGCGTATCTTTTCACGTCCGCGTTGAATGCCCCGTCGGACTGGCTTCAGTTCGAAGGAGGCGCGCGGGGCCATATCACCGGCCTCGTTTTTGTATTCGAACACGCCATCTGGGCGAGCCTGGAAAATAGGATTGTCAACGTCGCCGAAGAAGTACCCCTTCTCCTGGGTGGTGATCTAGCAGTGGTCCAGAACCCGGTACGTGAACACCGCGACTGCAAGTAGTTTCGAGTACGAGTCGAAGACGATGGACGTCTGCACTTCATAAGCTGTCCTGCCTTTGAGCGTCTCCGGTAGCTGAGCGTGCTGGTTGGGAACGTCGTCCGAAGCCGTAGCGTGTGGTGGTGTCGATGGCATGGTGCTCAGGCCCGTCTCCGTATTCGACGGCTGTTGGGGCGCCCCTGAAAAAGGAGTCTCCTCTTCTGCCAACGTTCTTGAATTTGCGCGCGTGAGGCGGATGGGTCCCTGGATGGGGTTGGGCGGTCCGGGATGGGAACTCCCGCTTGTCGAGCGGGTTGGGGTGTCGACCAACTGCAATTGCCCAAGCATCCTGGTAGTCCAAGAAGTATCGCGTAGGATGGGTGAGGGATGCGATACCTGCGGGGCGGGGCGAAGGGGCGTCTTGGCGTCAGGATACACTGGAGGCGGGACATTTCGGCGGACGAACTTCTGCGCCGATGGAGCATCCATTATTGTCGGGGTATAGCTCTCATCGTAAGGTGTATTTTTCAGCTTTTCGAAGGCCATCAGAGTGGCTATGAACATGTTGAACGGCTCGGGAGGCGTCGGAGGCGTGCCATCGCCATCGAAGATCAGGCTAAAGGACTTCAGCAGGTCGTCGAGTTGGTCGACGTATGGTGACGATGCTATGAGATATGCCACGTCTTCGGCATCGTCTTGGGCGACGATGACTTCTTCTCGGAGACTGTCGAAGGCCCCCAGTGGTTTGCTTCCGCGGTCCTGCAACAAGTGAAATTGCAGGAAGGCTTGCACGGGAATTTTAGATGCGGACCACTTGCCGTCTTCGGTGAACCGTTCCAAGGTACGCGAGCGAGTGTCGGGCTCAATACGTGCGAGCCAATCTTTGAAGCTGGTCGCCATAGTGGCGATTCTGTTTCGACAGGGTGGGCGACACGCGCGTGAACGGGCGGGGTGATGCAGCGCGGCGTCGGGTGGGGAGACTCAGGCTTCCTCGCGCACCACAACATCGACATCGCCCATGACATCAAGCGACCCCTCCACCCGCACAGAGCCCGCCTCAACGAACTCGCCAGCCAAATCCCCTCTGACAAGCAGTATAAACTACAACTGCCCCCCTAACATGGGTCGTTGGGCATCATCAGGCAAGAATATGGCTGGGATCCTCTCCAACCACGCCCACGAAATTTTAAGCTACGTCAGGAAGCATGGTAACCTCGCAAAGCTGCCTGATACCGTACGGCAAATTGTGCCACAGCCAGAGGACAAATGGCTCGCTATGTTGGACTCGGCAATATGGGAGACCTCGCTTGCGTGGATCCCTGAGCACCTGCTGGTGGTTGGCGACGGTTGCAGCGACTACCTCGACCAGAATGTTGTTGGCTGCATGCTGCCCATCCGCACGATGCTCGAAGTCGAACAGCAACTGCACTGGTGCGAGCTCTTCTGTGCTCTGCTTCTGCTTCATCGCCAGCCCCAGCACAACCGTGCCTTCGGTCTGACTGTACGTCCCTTTCCCTGTGCTTGACTTTATCTTGTCTGATGTGAAAAGGTCACCATCGTTGCCGCCACCACCCAGGGCCATATCCGAGTACACGAAGCCTCCGTGAATAAATCGACCACAGGCGACAGTGCACCCACCATCACCATCACCAAGTGCGTGGATTGGGAGATCACCAACGTAGATCTTGAAGATCCTGATAACCTGGAACAATGGCTCAACGTCATGTCATATCTTTGCTTCACGTCCGAGCAGAACGTGGCTTTCGCCGATCCTAGCGAGCAGCTACCTCCACTCACTGCCGCTCCGAAGCGAAAGAATGATGTGGACATCATCGATCCCGAACAGGAGAATACCCACGTGGAGGCACTTGACGCAGGCGGCAAGACAGCCATCGAGCCCGCCGACAAGGCACGTCCGGATTCGCTGCCTAAGACGCCGCGAAAGGTCCTTGCACCTATGAACAAGTAGGGACGCTTCGCAAGATTTGGTACCGAATTTGGCGTTGAACATGTGGATGCTGGGGGAAACTTTCACACAAACATAAGCTTTGCGAGGGCTCCCGTAAGCTTTCCATGCTTTTTGACATGAATACTGGCGTTTGTGGGACTTTGGGCGTTGTTGCATTGGACAGAGATACCCCACAGAGGCAGATGAAGCCTCTGAAGCGCTTCACCCACGAATGGAAGTTTGGCCTTGAAGTGACAACGAACCATGCTTACTGTTGCAACTTGAAATCTAATGGACCATTCACGCTAATCTCTGCGGGTACCGTGCTACTGCATGCCTATAGGCGAACAGCCGCGACCCAGAAATCGGATCGATTGTGACAGATGAAGAGTGGCGAACACATAAGTTGCTTCGAACTCACGCTTGAGTCCACTTACTTGCGCCAGGACGGGACTACAGGCTGGGGCGCTGCAACTAGTTTGAACCCCTCAAAGCTTTCCCAAGCGCGTGCGAGGGAGTATAAGCAAGATCAGACCGCCTTCGGAAGTAAGGTTCGCGCTGTTTTCGAGACGCCCGAATCTTCGTTCCTTGACAGCCGGATTGCTGGTTGGGGTAGATGTACGGAGGCGACAGTCCTCCATGCCCCCTACCGCTATGCATATACCAGCCCTAATCCTCATGACGATTCAGATACTTCGGACATGCTCTTGAATCCCAAGCCCACCTGGGTCGAATGGTTTCAGCAATATCGTCGCTCGCATTGCTCTCGGGAGCAACATCGTGTACCTGCCCATCACCTTTGATCATTGCCCTGATACCGGGCCTTCCGGTCGGTTGTTGAGGCCTACGCCGTTATCATTCTGCACCTTTTCCCCTTCGAGCTTGCAGAGCGCCATTGCTGAGTCTTCGTCCGCGTGCGGACACATCTATCCGCATTTCTCCTGTCGCCCCCGCATCTCCGCGCCGACATTCTTGCTGGGTTGGTGATTGATTCCAGTTATCACGGGGGTAACACCACCTGCGGCTCCACTTTCCGCTATAAATAGAAGAGCCATTGGACCGTAGTTCAACGTAGCAAGCTCGAAGACGTTCGACGATATGCACACGCAAAGTGGCTGTCGTAGAAGCTAATCACAGAGTAAACAGAGATCATCACGGTCGCCACCGAGTACTTCGTGGTGCAAGTCCTCCATTCCACTCTCGCAATCTGAAGAACCATCACCGCGAATAAATGCGAGGCTCAAGGCGTTCAATGTACTATATGAAGCAGCAGTGATGAGCGCTCTCCGCCATAGGATAGCAGGAGCCCGCTTACCTTTGCAGGACTGTGCTTCAAGTGAGTGTGTAGGCACTTGTGCTCTAAATAATTGTGTGAAACTCATCGAAAAGCTGTGATCGTGCCATGGTAATCGTGCTTCTTTCGAATCGTGACTAAGAAAACCAAGATCCCAGGTTACTGTTGGCGCGATTAAAAGCGGCGACGAACGTTACATGGCCCTTTAAAAGAGGATTCAGACTTCCTAACTATAGATTTTGTACTCATTTAGGATACATTGGCCCCTGTGCGATTAAACATATAGTTAGTTTCTTAATTTAACGCAATTACGGAGTAGGCAGAGGGAGACTATTAATTAAGAGGCCTTATTTTCTAATCTATTCCCATTGTATCTCTTAAGAGCTGAGCGGAGCAACTCCCGCTACCAATAATTATAATAGAAATAGTCGGGTACTGTAAAGAGAAGCCGCTTATGCTTGGATTTATAGTATTGGCCTACCCTCCTAGATCGAGGTTTTCCCCTAGAGGCTAGTAATAGCGTTTATTAGACCGTACTGATCGCTACAAGGCTAGTTCAAGCCACAAGGGTAGGCCGGCTAAAGGTTCTACTAGCTTGTTACGGCTGCTACGCCGCAACGGAATTACGGAAATTACATCGATAACAGCAATGACCAATCAGATTATAAGGGGGAAGAATACGATTATAGGTCAGACGCAGAGCACAATATAAACACGTAAAGGGTTACATAATTAGATTTGTGGATCTGTGGGACAGAGCTACAGAGCCTAGATCTGTAGAATCTGTAGGCAGAGCCTACAGAGCCATCATCAGATAGCAGTATATAGAGATGACGGATTACCACTAGGTAAGCCTTTATTGTTAATCCACAATACAGTTCTCTGCATCCAGTTTCCTTACAGAAGATTACTCTTAAGTCTTTGGCAACACATTCTTACAGTAGTAATTGATTAACGTTCACCCTACACGTAATCTATACAACCCTGCACGCTACTCATCTCTCACCAGAACCCTAACAGGGCCACGGCTAGTGACAAGAGTCCTAGAGGCCCCGTTACATAGCTGTTTAATCTAGCGATCCGTTGCAAGGGATATTATTACCGAAGCTATAAGCAAGGTCGAGAGGGGCCTTCTTCATCTACAAGTAGGCTTTGTATTAGGGCTAGCTATCCTTCTAAGTACTAAGATCTATTTCACGATGTTTCACATACGCCAACCTATGCCATTCTTAAGTACCCATTTCAAACCTCTTACTTCGTAGACGTGGTGGGGTTACGATATTAGAGTAGCATTATACTGTTCGTGTTAGAATTTAGCATCACTCTCCCTATCTAAGTCTTGTATACTAAAGTTCGGGAAGTAGCACTACCCATCTCCTATTAGCATGGCACGGATCTACTCCTTGAACGTCTTACCATAAGTCACAGCCGGTATTATACATAGTCTCCACGTTAGGTAACTATATGGTATTAATGTGCCGACATATACCAATGAAGTGGATCCGAATGGGTATGCAGAATCCCTGCGGAACTACGTATGTTTACATCATAGGATCCGGAAAACACTACTACACCCTAGAAAATTTCGCTCTTGGCACTTTATTGTATACTTTCAGCCAACGTTCGTCGTATAAAGCAGCTCCGTCTGACGTGCTAAGATTTTTATGGATCGTAATAACTGCCTACGTAGGCTGGAGCTGTATATAGCGAGGTGGCGGCATGCTTGAAGAGCGATATACACTAACGCCAGTGGTGGTAATGGCTATCTAGGCATTTGCGCCAACTAGGAAAAAGACGCTGAGTTAATTCATTTATGCAACGATGGATTCGTCATGCTATAAGAACTCGCTGGCCGTAGTGCGTGCCGTGGAATGAGTCAGGAGCGGAAATCCCGAGACGAGCAAAGGAGCTAAGCACCTCGTTCATTAACCCGCAGGACTTCTACCACTTTAACCTCGAATTTTGTCTCAGTCTTGTCCGGGCCAGCTCAATTCTCTAGTACTCTGTTTATTTTCCATTTCCAACACGCCTACAAGCGGTTTTTTTCTCTTCACCTTTTCTTCTACGACCAGCTACTTCGAGGTAGCTGCACGATTGCACGCCACGAGCCGACCTATAGTACCCCGACAAAGAGCAGCATTGAAGGTACTCTTGAATTACACTGCATCTGCGGAGTTCGGTAATATATGGACGGCTACGTGGTTTGGACATTGTGGCATCAAAGGCGTTTGTTCTCGAGGTTATATACCCAGAGCTCTGGATTATGTGCTAGAGGTCTATTACCGTTACATGGGTACACTAATTCATTTCTCTCAATCATAACTTTAACAAGCATGGTGGTAATAGTCTAGTTTTTCGTACGAGGTGAAGTTAGGTGAGTGTTAGGATCTGGATCTAACACGCTCTATAGGATCATCTTGTACTTAACCAGTTACGGGACACGTGACAGACGGCGCCGTTTCACTAAGGAACCCGGCGCTTATAGCAGGTTACATAACTGCTTGCCTATGAGCGCTGTCTAGCGAGCGCTCTCCAGCAAGCGCTCTAGGGCAAGCACGCTGCTCGCTAGTAAGCAGGAATCTCCTTAGTATATAGGAACACAAATACAGTCTCTCTATACTTATATTTAACCTAAGTTTCAATCTATCGTTTAGATTCACTCAGGCCTCCTTATTAACTCGTTATACTTTGTAAGATACTTCTGTATTAACAAGAACCCCTTCTTCCTTCCCTCAGTAAGTCTTGCCCGAGAACTAACCCTAACCCATTTAGGACTAGCTACCCTTTCTGGATTTAACAGTGAGCAATTTAATCCGGATGCTACCGAAGTGTTCGCCCTCGTTCCCCGGAGTTCCCAACGTACAGCTCATCTGGTCAGCGATCCCTAACAATCGCCCCTGTTATCGTATCAATCCTCAGCCTGGAAATCATCGCCGTAAAAAGGCGGAGCGTTGGAACAAGTTAGAAAGGTTTATCGTTATTACTAAGGTTGGGCACATATCAAGCATTTTCACAAAACCTTCAGGTCGTTAACCTACACCCTCTCATAGTTTTCGATCTCAACGCACGTTATAGATAGGAAGCGACAAAGTACGATCCGTCACAAGCTGATTGGTGGACGGCAACACCAGATGATCTTTACTTGCTTTCCGACCATCTGAATTTTCGGCAAAGATGCCGCAAACTAAGGTTCCGTTTGTCATCTTTGGGTATATAGATTCCCATAACGATCCATTAGTGACGAGACTACCCAAGAACTACGGTGTCTCATACTACAGCATGCCGCCACCACCAGAATCATTTGAACACCTAATATTTGAGGACAGATTTGAACGAAGGCCACATTCCGGACATATGGGAGTGACTGGCAGGAGACCACTGATGCGCCGACCAATCCTGACCGTCGACGGTGGGACCCTGTTCCTGTTCCAGCTAACCCCTCTCGTCTGTTCGTTGCTCAGCATCGTCGCCCTCCCCCATATCGCTACTCTCTTGGCTCATCGGCTGCTACCATTATAAGTTCTTCGGACATCTTGATCTCAGCTCATTCTTTTTCGATTGCGCGGCCTCGTGTCTCGCTTCCAAGTACCCCAAGCCAACCTACACATGGACCGCACCAAAGTGATCTACCCTTCCCGCCACCCCCGTACGACCGTCATACCGTGCCTGGGGTCTGTCTCAAGCTTCCGTGTATCCAGGTCCACCGTGCCAGTACCGAGCCATTACTACTCCAAGCACAAGAGCAAGGCGCTTCCGCGCTCACTGGATAACATTGAAGAAACAATTCGGGTTCACATGCTAATAAGGAGCCTGCAGGAGCCATTCAAGGGCTCAAAGACCAAGCGGAACATTGCGGGCCGGCTTCGTAGTCGAATCTCGAAGGAGTTTACAGTGCCCGTTGAATCGGCCCAGCTGCCACCCCCCCTACAAATGTTATCGCGTTGTCGTCCATGGCCATCGCGGAGCTAGAAGTTATGGGAAAGATCGTTGAGTACCAAGTTAATGGAGGCTCGAATTCGCACGAGGCGATCATTGGGTGTAGACGAGGCCGAAATGGGAATGGGCGGGTGGGCGCAGAGGCCCGGACTCTTTTTCTTCGAAGATCAACGATCCTGACATTCTCATCGGATCACTGTGGCCGAAAACGTTGACGGAGGGCATTGCATTGATCATGATTGAACAGAGAGCGTACACGTAGCTTGGAAGCTTTGTGGGCCGATGGAACGATGATAGTAGAATCCCTGCGCCTGCAGACTGTTCGTGGAGCGTGAACTCTGCAAACTTCCCCAGAACTATGGCCGCTGGAACGACCATCCTGCAATTTCCATGCGCCCGAGTGACCCGAATCATTACATATCCTAGCACCTGTTATTCCGTAGAGCACGGTGGCAGCTTCCAAAGAGAGCCCTTTTTAATATATGAATATGGAAGATTAACCTTGTTCCGACCCGTGAGTCAAGCCCTAGTCTTCCTTGTCTCCATTTTGCGCGCAACTCCGACGGGCGATGGGCGACGAGCGACGGATGGGTTCCCGTGCAGCGGGCGCGATTTCAATTCCAAGTCATCATGTTCCTCAACCAATCGATGACTGACTGCAAACCTCGTGGCTGATATTCGTACAACCGTTGGTCGTGCTTCTGGCCGTGTACTTACTAGTCATGGCAATGATCAGATTTATAGATTCTTAACAAATATCGTGTAATGTCGCGCATACAACGGATTGAGAACAATTGAAGTACAAGAAATGTTTGAGATATCACTGCAGGCTCTAGCCAAAGACGAAAACAGCCCACAAACCAGTATCGAGAGCAGTCGCAAATTCATGAAACGACACTCACAAGAATTCATCCCAGAGTTTATGCCAAGTTACCGGATCCGAACATGTCAGCCTGAGTCATAATCACGACCTGTTCCGATCCCGGCACCCTCACCCATGATCAAGACCGCTTGGCCTAGCCGAACCGTCAACCGTATCCACTAGCTGCCCGTACGCGACTGTTCCGCGCTGGACGAAAACAGCGTAGACGTATGCGTATTCGTCACCGAACCGGGGTCAGATCTATACTGGGTTAGAAAAGTAGCCTTGCAACAGCAGGAGCAGATGGCATAGTTACCGTGTAGCCTTCAGCATGATGACAACTGGTCGTGGATAATCGTGAAACACAATCTTCACTTCGTTCTCTAGCATCGTCCAGGCGAGCGACCTGTTGTCTGCATTACCTTCTTCGGCAATGCGAATCGTAATTGTGTGTGTGCTGGTGGTAATGGTCGCAGATGTAGTCTCGGGCGTGGGGTCCTGCGCGATCGAGTGAGCCACTCATACGAGGGGACAGGCTTCGCGACTGATCTTCGGCTACTCACACCTGTGCTGGACATGTTGAAGGGTAGCGTGGGGTAGAGGTTCTATAGCTTGTTGCTTCGGATGGCTGGGGGGAGGGGGGGTGATGGCCACAGACAGCCTAGCAGAGTAGGAGGTTCGATAAGACGTAGTTCTCCTACTTCTAGATTAAGTAGATGGACCGTCGTGGTAAGAGACGTTTGAAACTAGCGGTGAGTGAGTGGTTCGGTGGATTTCAGGGTGAGAGAAACTACTGGCTTCGGGTGCAGTTACCGTTTCGCCGATGAGATGGAAAGCTGGCGAGCTTATCAGAGACGCGATACTGTTAGCATCCATTCATATTAGTAATTCAAGTATCAAGTCAATGCCAGGCGCGTCATGTATTCTGATCGATGAGCGACGAAGATAAGAGTGGTCTGTTGTATGTGCATTTGAGGCTAAGTGAATTGGAAATTCAAGACAAGGCTGAATTGATGCCGGTAGAAAGAGTTCCTCCTATCCTCGTGAAGTACTTCACAACATACGGAAGAATCAAATTGATTCACGGACTACTCAATAGGCCCTGACCTTCACACGGACGGAACGTCTTCGCTAGGTGGCTGCTTGTCACCTCAGGAAAAAGTTGCTCCTTTTGATCCCACCACAACCCTCCTTCTATCCCAAAGATTGCGAAACTATCCACGCTGTAAGCTACATAGACACCCGAGCGGGTCCGAACCTTACGAGCCCCGTTTGTTGCTAAAGTCAATGCCTGTCCCCACCTTCCAGGTCTTTGGCGGAAGCAGCAGATCCCTCGCGCTTGCCGGAGGTAATGCGAAGCCAAGCAACTTTTTCTCGAAAAACTTCTGGCAGGCTAAGATCCTCCAAGTTCTTTTAGGCGCATGCTTGAAATACGCCTTGTCAGCTTTCCGCAGCTTCTTTCGTCTCTTGTCGTCCAGTAAAGCTACGATGGTATTGCTACGGTTGACCGTATTCAGTGACGCCTGAGTGGCCGTCCTCCACGTGTCCCAATCGTGTTCTTCTTCCGCAAGGATGCGTTCGTCTTCGAAATCCTGCCTCTGAGCTCCAGACTGAGGCTCCGGAGTGATCGCGTACTCCTTGGCTGGTGTATATCTGGGGTCGGCGTTCACCATACCATCTTCCAACGGCATGACCTTCTCAGGGAAAGCGAAACGAACGGTTTTCACGGGACCTGGGACTGGGGTTTCCGGATTGCCTGGTTTTCGGATAGCTGACCGCAGCGGGGCTAGTAATTTCGGTTGATGGGCTACTTTATCGACCGGTCTGTTGACGGCCATATTGTCTCAGCGGAGTAGAAGTGGCAGACCTCGTCGACTCCTATCATGTCTTAGTGTATCCGGGAGATCTTAAAAGAAAGTACGCACAATTAAAGTTTGGTCGAAGCGCACCTGGGCTGGTTGTGGATGCTTCGCAATGGCGGATCGTTTGATAAAGTCTACAAAGGACTTCTACTGCGCTGCTCCGTAAGCCTCGACTGCTCGCCTCCTTCGCCCGTTTTGAGCTCACTCGCTGCGTGAGTGACAGCGCTGTCGGCGGATGGTCGTGCGAGATCTAGCAGCGCGAGAAGGTGAGCGAGCGCTGTGTTTGCTGCGGCGGCAGACGCTAGGCAGCCAGCCGTTGAGGTTCCGATAGATCCCCGGAACGGCCAGCGGAGCACTCGCAAATGACGTCAAGCATATCTTACAGGAAGTGGAAGATGCGAGGCCGACTCAATGAGCTAGGCTGGGCATCGAGAGCTGCGCCCGTGGTGATGGTGACGGTGTGTATCGCACTTGCGGCCACGCTGAAAAGTACTGAGCGGAGCTGCCTAAAGCTGCAGCAAGTCGATGAAATTATGCTTGACCTGGATTGAAGGAGAGCGTGGTTGAAGGCAGTGGAGGACGACAAAGATGAGAGCATCTCTGCTCAGGGTAAGCAAAAATTTGGGCCGTCCGTTTGACGCTTCGTGTCGCAACACAGTCGGCCACGGCACTTGTACATGGGTATGCGATGTGCTTTCAACTCACCCACGTCCTTCGCCGCAAGCAGCAGTACTTGACGATCCCATGCAAGGTTCAGATGCGCTTATTCGATCAGCAACGGCACTACATTTAGCCCCATCGTGCGCCAATCGGGACATAGCAACCAGGACCGTTGAGGAAACAATGCCCAGCTCGGCTTTTGCATCCTCTGCGACTGGGTGTGGGGCGCTGCAATGGCCCGCGGAGCCAACAAGAGGCACTCGAAACGCTGCCATGAAAAGACTACGGAGCAAGTCGACATTCGCAGGGCTGTCAGGGACTCTGCAATACTATCTTCGGGCAGCTCTCTATCAGTAAGAAGGACGATGCACGACAAGCCTGCAAATGATCGGATGAGGGCGGATGAGACACTAATGCACTTTGGGAGTGGACTACAAGCGCTGACACGTGGGGCCTCTCTACACTAACAGACATTCTTCAAGCACGTCTACCCCAGGCCTCAGCTTCCATCTAGAACGCGGTCACTATTACCGGGGTGTCGCCGCTCGCTCTCCGCCTATCGAAGATGGCGTTGTCCCAAGCGCTTCGCCGTTGTCGCAACTCGGTGCGGGTATCAAGCCACGCCGCGCCAAAAGCGCAACGACTCCAAAATCAGCACGCTTTGTTGCGCATCTACCACAAGCATCAATCGCGAGCTTCTTGCGAGCTTCTGCCTCGCGCCGGAGCAAAGTAGCAGCTCCTCCGACTGTCTTCACATCCATGCTCGGCGTACACGCGATACACACTGACGGCTTGTTTCCGCCCTCGCCAAAAGAGTTGAAGCGCGCATTGTTTACACTACTGAGGCAGATTGACTGGTGCTCTCTTGACTACGGAGACGCAGTGCCACTTGCGATGGAAACCCGGCGGAAGTTATGAGCAGGTAAGTATATTATGACCGGTCTGTTCCAGGTGCGCGAGTCTACCTTCGCGCGGGCAGCAGGTGGCAGGTCAGGTTTCGCTCGACGCGTCAAAGCGGGTGGCTACCCGGAAGAATGATTGTCTCTTTTGGAGGCAAACGATCGTCTCTTTCTCCATGAAGATCTTGTTCGGAAAACTTCTAAACAAACGTGAGTATACTCCAGAGGGCTTCAAAACGCTCAACATGGCTTCGATTCTGATGATGCAGCTTCTTGGGGTGAACCAGAGCAGGGCATCCATATCGTCTTCACGTTCACTTTCACTTCAAGAGGGCACAATAGCGCAGTTACAAAGGCAACGATCTCGCATCTTGATCTGCTGTCCTCCCCCTACCCCGAAAGATCGAACAAGCAACATGAGCGGCCGCCCCCGAAAGTCATCAATCCGGTCTTCGTGTACCTCGATCCGCGATACAGCCGCACCAAAAATAGGTTCGGTTCTCCGAAACGGTGGAGATGATGAACGCAATCCCAGTTTTTGCAGGTGAAATACACGTTTGTCAACAAGGTCACGACACCACCAGCAAGGCGCCCCCCAAGCTGGTGCGTCAAAACGCCGATGCATGCGATTTGCAGGAGTAAGTATCGTGGAATTTTTCAGTGCCGCTCCGCTGACATAGGGATAGCATGTTGAGGTCCGTCACGGTGGACACGGATCTCGCCGATCCCGACGCTGCCAACGAAGTTGCCACCGATCGCATCGAAAGGAAGCCCTTGCCGCGGACGGTATCTTTTGATCGAATTACATTAGACCCCCGAACGGCGATCTTGAAAGGTGGCGTCCGAGTGCCCGAAGTATACACCAAGAGCAGTTAGGAGGGGAAGTCTGTTTGGCTGGAGGACAACTGGAAGGAGAATGCAATATGGAGAGCTCTCAGGGGTCTGCAATGAAAGTCGCGTCCATGCGTTGTGACTGAATGGGAGAGGCGGGAGACGCAAGCAATGAGACAGAGCGGTCATGGGAAGGACATGGGTAGGGTCATTCATCAGCCTTTCATAGCTCTCATCCCAAGGCTATTTCGTCCACAATTTCATCTAGATCCAAGTCCCATTTGCCGGCCCAAAGTATCCCGACGCAGGCATGTCCAAGTATGGAACACCATCACCGTCTGCCGTGTTGGCAAACACCGTGTTACCCCACCAATCGGGAAAGACAGCGCCCGTATAGCTGATGGCAAAGAATATGATGATGCCGGACAATGCCGTGCCAGTGTCGAGCGCCGCGGCCAAGATGTAATTGTACTTTGTCCACCAAGCGAAGGCTTTTCGGAAGATCACGCGGTTGAAAAGGAAATTGACAAGCCACCAGGAGCTGTAATTGATGCCAGTCGCGGGCGGGACGTTGTACCTAAAGACTCGATCAGTTCTCGACGTGCCTAGTGATGGGCATTGGGTTGCACATACGTTCCAACGAAGATCAGTGGCCAGTTGATGTACCTGTGGTTCCAAGTCAGCATGCGCTCGAACATAGGCAAGGCGATGAACGACGCGTACCTAAGCCAGTCGATCTTTGTGCGCTTCCAGGCGTACCAGGTTACAATCGGCATCAGCGCGCCAATCCAAAAGAAGTGGCAGAGACCAGAGTAGATCTGGCCGGCAGAGTACAGGCGACTGGGCCCGATAAGGCCCCAGATGACCGAAGAGGAGTACGTCGTCCTGCCTTGCGGACAAGAGAAACGGTCGGGTTGATCGTAGGTGCAGATCTTGTCGATATGTCCTAGCATCCAGCTCGTGGTACCGACTTGTGTCAAAGCACCCAGGACCTGTCAGGTGTTAGTATGGCGATGTTGCATCGGAGGAAGGACTTGCCGTTGCGCTGGCTTGCGCCGCGAAGACCAGCCGCGGAGAGACCTTCAGGTAGTGCCCAAGTTTCATGTCTTGAGCAAAGAACAAGCCCTGCTGGACGACGTCCTGGGATAGGGTCTTGAAGATCATGTTGGCGAGCGGTTTGCCTTGGAACATGTATCCACCGATGAACTCCGCGAGGACGTTTAGCTGCTGGGCGTCAACGTTGGTGATACCCTGGATGATGCAGCATGGGATCATGTATATCGCGGGGATGACCAGGGCGAGGAAGACGCCGTAGACCGGAAGTTTGGTGTCGTAGACTTCTACCATGACGATCGAAAGGACAACCATCATGACAACAATACCAGCGTACATCCACCAGGGTGTCTGTTTGTATGATTGCATAAGGCGCGCGTGAATGTCCATCTTCGTGCGCCCTTTCATAGCGTCGATGATGTCTCTGCCGTGCCAGAGGAGAACATGGACGAGAACTGACGTGATAGCTGCGAATGACAGACCATATACAAAAGCAAATGATGCGCCAAGGTATGGAGGGGAGTACGCCTGGTATGCAGTCTCGTTGAAGGTGCCGTCAGCGTTGATCATCATGCTCACGTTGTACTCGGCACCGTACCGGTCATACACGTCTGCCGTCATCAGAGGCAAGTAGCCCGTCCACCACGTGTTGGTGTAGTAAATAGCGGGAACCACGATCCAGAAGGCGCCGACGAAGCCTAGAAAGACATTGAGTGCGGCCCAAGATGGTGATAGCAACGGGTTCGTATTGTAGGCGATCTGAGTCCAGTCAAAGGTGATGGGAGAGAGACCAAGACCGGTCTGCATGCCGAAAAGATGGTTTACGATGCGGTTGTTCGGCGCAATCCAGCAAACCCAGGTGAAGTAACTCAGGGCTACAAAGATGAGTCCAGGGAAGAAGTACCACACGAAAGCGCAAGCCATGACGACCATGAAGAACCGAAGGCGGGAGATCTTCCAGCCGTTGGCAACGGCATTGGCTCGAGAGTGCAGCGTGGTCAACAGAGCGCAGATCGACAGCGTTCCGGGCCAGATGATATTTGCGGGTTCAACCACCCATTTTCTGCCGAGCCCCGCGATGCCAAAGCCGAGCAGCTGGCAGCAGAGAACGACCAACACTTTGAAGCCGGCGGTGAGCTTGAAGTCATAGAACGCTTGCGCTGCTTGTATGAGGCTAGTGGCATCTGCAGTGCCCCAGGCAATTGAGACGTTGGCCATGATCGTGATGACACAATGCTCCTTTATGTTGAAATGGCGATCTGGATTGAGGTTCCATTTGCCGAGCGGTCCGAGATTGACAGTCCAGAGCGGGAGTATGTGGGCCAAGAAGACGCCGCACGGGAAAGCCAACAGCTCCGCGACCAGTGACACAATGTGGACAGACGGTTGACGCAGCGAGAAGAAGTTATTCACACCAGCACCGATCATGGTGAATATGAAGCCAAGGATCCACATGCGGAGAGTGCTGACTGGCATGAGAGGGTCGTCGACCTCCGGCACCACAGCTCGGACTGTTGCGGCGGTCAGAGAAGGACAAAGTGTGGTAATTGGCGAGGATACCTTCAGGATACGGGGAGTGGTCAGAGTCGAAATCGAACGACTGGTCATCCCCAAGCACCTTGGCCACGTCGACCTCCAACTCCTTGAGGTGTTCATGGCCGACCTCGACATCCGGGCCAGGCTCTGTCGTGATTGGGTCCTTGCCATCCACCTGAGCCGACATGTTGACTAAGCTTTCCGTTGCGCAGGAGACCAAGACCTCGGGCGCTGGCGCTTGGTGCATGACAAGGCGAGCCAAGTTTCTTATACGAGAAAGATCCCAGAGATAAGACTTCAAGATGTGCAACCTTGCCTCCGACGTACAACTACGCCTCGGTGCTCGCGGCCTATCGGTTAGCCAGTCGCTGCAGGATTACCTGCCTAATCGGGCAATGATCCTTATCTCGTATCTATGCCTTAGGCCACGGCGATGTACTGGAGCCGTTTCGGCCGATCGAAGTGGAATGGATTGCTATTCATGGCCGGACTGGGTGCGGAGTTCTAAATGGCGAAGCTGATGCCCAGGTAGTTATATGCAGGGAGCCAGCGGACCGATGAGTGAAGGTCAGACGGACCCTGGTACCGTGCTAGTGGGTAAATGAAAGTCGAGGTTTTGGAGCTGCTTCCGAGGCGCCTTTGTGTGCTCGAAGGGAGGCTATCGAATCGAGGGTGGTGGATGCAGTGTGAAGGAGGAACCTTGGAAGCTGTCGGGGTCGTGATGCAGCTCGGCGAGCCTGAGTGAATCGGGTTTAGCGCCATCTCCTCGAAAGGTGGGGTACCTGACGCAGCTCGGCGGTCCACTCAACACCAAGCACCTCCTTCTCACGAGATACCACATCACACTACTCCTACCGGGAGCTGTAAAGGTTGCTAGCAAACCTCCACTCGCAGCTAGTGCGCTGGTAACCATGATTGAGGGAATCCCGATCAAATAGCCGCTGCACTGTTCAGCTTCCACAATTCCAAATGATTTGAGATGAGGGGAATTCAGCCAATCTCTTCGCTTCAACAACGTTGGAAGTCCTTGGCTGTTAGGCGATAATCGAACTCTACATGCTCTCGCTTTGGCTTCGTCGTCTCAACGCTGACGACATCGACAACCGCGATTTCTGACGGTATTGGGGCGTAGGGGAGACCAGATGGGTAGAACTCGCAGTCTATGGCGTAAAGTTGTCCACGTTCAGCGTACTTTGTGATTTGTAGCAGGCACGTGCGTATCCTCTCCAAATTCTTTGGCCCAATCTGCTCCTTACTTTTCCAGATGCCCGAAGCAGAGCTGTTTGTTGCCTTGCTCTCCCTAGGGCTGCTAGGGAGGCTCTTGAACGGTCGGCCGATGTGGAGGCTACTGAACGCCCGGCTAATCCAGTCGCTATGCGATTCTTCTTCGTCGCCAGAGTTGTCGCGTACGCTCTCAGTATCCGGCGAATCTCCATGGGATTCGTCCTCGTCACTGAAGTAATCACGTACGCTCCTATTATATAGCAGATCTTCGTGCAATTCTTCCTCGTCTTGAATAGTGAGAAAATCCTCGGGCCAGTGTATAGGTTGGGGACTTTCCGACAAACTGAGCAGCTCCCCAGAAACGGGTTTGCAGTCAAGCAAATCTTGGCAAACGTGCCTGAGACTTCTACGATGGCCCAGTACTTGTCACGGACACTTTCAATGTCCTTGTAGATGGCAAGATCGAAACGAATGTTGGAGTCATCGGACGTATAATCGATGTGTTCCATAGTGTCCCAGATTTGGTCCACTTTAAGACTGATAGCACCCAGTTTCTTATTACATGCGGACCAAAGACCGTGACTGTCCCCGAATGGAAGCTCAGGCGTGGGTTGTCCCTTCATAGCGAGTGAACGGTATGAGCGAACCCCCCTCTACGACCCTGATCCAGAGGAGGATCTCGACGATAACCCTCCCGACCATGTCGCTCTCATAGATGAAGCTCTCGCGAGGTCCTCAACGTCCTTCGCGCCCGGCGAGATAAGTGGAGATGATTATGGAACCGATCACTCGGATGAGCGAGACCCGTCGTACGACCCTGATCTCGAAAAGGCTATCGAGCTCTCTTTGAAGTCGCACCGCCAGCACATGGCACGACTCCGAAACGAGGCTACTGAGGCTCTTAATCGCGACATCGAGCAAGCCATCGAAAACTCGCTGCAACATGAACCGCGAGCCGCGATTGCGATGGCCGATCGACAGGAAAGCGGGCCAGGGCACTCAGGCCACGAAGAGGATGCCGCACCCCGCTATCCTAGACGAAGTGGGATCTCTCGTGGGCCGGTTGTCCAACCGCGAATATTGGACCTGTAGCAGGAAGACTCCAGGTCGGTGTCAAGTGCGGCGTCTCGGTTCTCCCACTCTCGACTGCCAAATTTTGAGGGTATGCCAAGGCACCGAGCTCCGAATCACTTCATTACCCGCTCGGCCAGATCGAGGCACGACGTAGATGCCGAACCCGAGGAGGTATCTTCCCGCAGTCGCGACCAGAGGGAGCTACCTGAGCGAACGAATAGTCGAAACGCCTCACAGCAAGTAGACGACCGCCGAGACATGGGCCGCAATGCTCGTCCCGGAGCAGATCGCACACCACGGCTTGATGATAGGAAGCGGTCTGCAGTTATGATGGATCAGGATGACAGAAGGAGAAGGCGTCGAGAGCCACGAGAGCGAGAGCCACGAGAGCTAGAAACACGACACCTGCAACCCCTCCAACAGCTCCAGTCCCTACCACACGCACGACGAGGAAACAGCCCGACTATCTTCCCTTTGACATGATTGAATGCCTGGTCTGCAATCGAACGTTTGAGGTGGACAGCTTCCCTATCTCCCATTTACGCGATTGTCATGGCGTGAGTGCTACACCGAGTCTCATCTCTCTTATTGAGTGAGAGATCTTCTGCCGGAGACGTTTGTGTCGCATTCGGGGTTCGTTTTTGGTATGACAGCAACGATTGTCCACTTGTCACACTTTCCTACTGCATTTAGCATGATTCGAAGTTCGTCATGGCTTCATTTCCAACATTTGACCAGGCCTTGTCGACTGCAAAAGGGAGAGTTGTCGATTTCACGCTTCGATGCCAGGTATACCGCTCTTGGTTGTATCGACAGAGTGCATTTGGACGAGGCGGTTTGCATCTCGCGGTCGATCAGCCCGCGCATTACAGTTTAGATTATACTCATGAACTCAATGGACCATGATGGTCTTTATTGCTGCTCCCGAATCTCGTTGCCTGGTAAATTGATCGAGCGCTCATTGGCCACTTGCTCAACGTCGCGATCGGAGTCAACCTATGCTGATTGACCCCTGGCAGCGCTCGGACCACAACGTGCGTGGGTAAGCAACGTCACTCGTAGCTAGGCAACTGCGGCAGAGCTCTCCCTTCTTTCTGCTACCATATCGCACCACGGCTGACTCAAAATCATCCTCACTGCCTGGCGCGGCAATATCAATTCTACGGCATGGCCAGCAGAAGCATGTGCACATTGGTGAGCATCCCGACGGAGCTCGTGGAGCATATAGCTGCCTTTGTCGAGATCAAGGAGATATGCAATCTCAGACTTGTCTGCCGCAAGCTAGCCGGCGACGTTAACAGGACCTACGCTACGACAGTGTTCCCTCGCTTGCCGATCCTCATCAACAGCGATTACAGCCTAGATCGCGCCATAGCCGTAGTCAAACAACCAGCATTTGGAAAAGCCGTCAGCAGGGTCGCTTTGTATGTCGACGAGTTCGGGGAGTTGAATTTTTCAAAAGGAGAATCCAGGATAGAGCACCTTGTCGACGGGGAGGCTTGGCGGGAACCCGACTCCGACGAGGAGACGTCTTTTGGAGATGATAGCAATGGAGATGTGTCATCAGAAGAGTCCAGCGAAGTTGAACGGGCCAGGCACACACGCCTTACTGCAATCTTCAGTTGCCTTCGAGAATTCGGAAATCTGCAAGAGGTGCAATTGATCGATCTATCAAACTCTGGATTACGTCCGATAATTCCCGAAGCTATTGATCAAGCGCAGCTTATGCCGCCCGACCCACGAGACATTCGGTGTCTCAAGAGAGTCCTTGGAGCGATGCGAGATGCTCTTCTGTCAGTGCCGAAGCTTTCCCTCTTGCCAGAGCGCTGGGCTTTCTCATCACGAATAGCGGGCAGACCACCAATGCTGGGCCTGTTCACGTCAGCTTTACAGGAGGTGGAGGATTTGCAGCTCCACTGCTGGCTGCTTAGCAACCCATCTGGTCCAAGCTACGCCTCGAAATTCATGGCTGCCGTGGCTTCAGCGCCCAAGCTCAAGTCCCTGACCTTTCGCACTGTCGAACATGGGGACTCTGTAATGAAGGGCCAGAACACGCTCGGCTTGACCCAGTCGCAGGCCCTGTTCGCAATTCTACTTCAGCAGTACCCGAAATTGAAGATACTACGCTTGAAATCGGGAACGATCGGATCACGCATCAACATTCTACGCAGCTTCATCAGGCGACACGAAAGGTTGGAAAAGCTTGTGCTGGACGATGTGAGGTGCTGTTTTTGGAGATTTGACCAGGCGCGTCGTCCGGGAGAGACCGAAGAAGGGCTTGCGAGGCGATACTTTGAACTGCCCGGGACGTACAGGGTCATCGAACTTGCGTCGCTTGCGGTGCGATTGGACTTCGTTTGGACTAAGGACAGTGAGAAGACCACATAGCGCATTATCTTGATAGAGGCACATGGGCGTATTCTACGCGGAGGACAACCATTTCGTCAAAATGAGTTATGCAAGAACGATATATTATGATATGAGCAGGACATGCGACGTGCTAGCGCCAGGCAGGTCGCAACTTATGACGTGCGTGCCGTGACGGCGAGTACTTCGCCGTAAACCCCGACTACAAGAAATTGTCATTGCTGCATAGGCGTAGTAGAATCCAGACCTTCGCATCGATTCCCAACGCTCTATCATTGAGATAGCTGCAAATGTGGGTACTATGTAGTATGGACCTCAAGAGTACCGCAAAGAAATCTTGTTGGGCGTAACGGCCTTCGCAGTATGTGGTGTCCAAGGTGAACCTGGCTTCCAACTGCGTCAGACACATTAGCGGTCCAGACTTTGCTCATCATCGGGGTGTCTTATTGTTAGAATGGCAATTCCCCCAAGACAGTCCTCTTCGAAACGCGCGTTGTATCTCCCGAGCCTCGTTGAGTGGGCCTCGGAACCTGACCGCGTGCTCGCCTGCACTTCAACGCGGTTGTGGTTCGCGAAGGAACCCTCCGCTTTCTCGATTCTAGAGTCTCTGTAGGCTGCTTCTCCTTCGAATGGGGCTGCTTCGCGAATCTACGGGCGGGTGGAAGGCCCATCATGTCGGCAGCCTGTTCGACGTCCTGTGAGAGCCAAGACTCATTCATCGTGAGAACTCTTGCGTTCATGCTCTTGCGGCGGGCTTCGCGGGCGGCATTGATTGCTGCCCTTACAGTCTCCCATGGGAGGAGGCTCGCTCGTTGCGAAAGTTCTGCAAGAGATTTCGTGAACTCTTGCTCCTGTAGAGGAAGTCAGTATCGCCGTTGTATTGCAGCGATGAGTACGCACCAGAAGATTCGCGAATCCGAACGCGTTACCCAGTGCATCGAGATCGATGTCCCACTGAGAGTCTTTTAGGGTTTTGAGATGTTGCACTGACCTCGTTAGCGATGAACATGCAAGACACGGGCACCACCTCTCTGGCAAGCTGTTCAATTACGTACAGACAGATTGTCCGGCGGCTACGTGCCGGAAAACAGACTCCTGTGCTTTTAGGCTTCTCACAATCCTGATAGCATTCCCGGCGCTGCTGTATTTGTTGCTGGATTGCAGCGACTCGTGTAGCGCGAACCGCCTACATAAGCTCGCGCCAGGGATCTAGCCTTGTCTGATGGTATATCCTCAGCCAATCGACGATTTCCCGATGCGGAGGTGCGGAAGTCGACAGAACGCCGTCGTCCGATGCATCATGGCGGCTTCTGCGACGTCGCGCCCTCCTGGGACGGTTCCTGCAACTAATGTATCAACGCGCAGATCGCCATAGCTGAGCCGGGATAGTAGCGATGCTATTCTGGGTGTCGAGTTTCGGAGTGTGTTCGGCGTGGACGGTCGCGTGGCTGGGCGGGTCAGACGGATGTGGGAGACTCGAGAGTCGCGGCAGGTTGGCGGGCTTAGAGGGAGGCGCCGAGTGTCGGCGCTAATGCTGTGTGTATGGCGCGAGAGCTCTAGCATCGCAATCTTAAGTTACAAGGTTTGATGTATGTCGAAGTGAGGAAACCGACATGTAACGAAGCCTAACCTCAAGCACCCCGGCCTATCCTAGGGCACGTGATCTGATGATATTCTTGCGCTAGAATCTGAAATGGCTTCGCCGGCGTCCTGGGACAAAGGTTTTATCCATCAGCAACGCCCCACTACTGACTACCGTCGACACTCCTCCAATATTATACTGTCGCGCCTTTCTGATTGTCAGTATTGAATACTTAATCGAAGAGCTCATATTCTGCGATATTACGTAAAAGCCAGTAATTCACGTCTCCGCTGCGTTAACTCGTAAATAGTGCTGGCATACGCTTGTTTTCAACTGCCATACTGACCTGCGCTTGCGGAGAAGCCCGTTCCTCGCTAGTAGAGCCTAGAAGATTAACCTTATTGACAACCCACCAGCCGAGCGATGTACTAATACGAGTCGCTCTCTCAACTCACTTTCTCGTTCGCACCACCTGGCTGCCGAATGGTCGAGCTTCCTCAAAGGCGCAGTGTAATGCCACGTAGCTATTAGTTGCATTATCGAGGTTTACTTTTCGCTGCACACTTTTACATGGGCTAACTTGCTTAGCGATATTGCCGGACTATACCTTCGCGCCCACCGGTCTTCCTCGGATCCCGATCCTCAATGCTCCGACTCAACTTCCACCTGAAATAACGATCCCGCGCCGATGAAGATCCATCCCAATCCGGCCACGAAGACATGATCCAGACCGCCAGCCCCCTCCTCCTCAACGTTGCCCGAAATTGTCAGATTTAACACCCTGCGACGGTCGGGCGAGCCGGATCTCTTGTTGGTTCTGGCAGCCGCTCCTCACCTCCCGAATAGCTGCAATGAAGGATATGACCAGTGCGCGCGGCACGAAGAGTCGACTCATCGAAAGCTGGCTAATTGAATTGTAGCGTAGGATGGTAAAGCGTCTTGGGGAGACCATCAGGGGCTGTGGCAGGCCTGCCAAAGACAGGGCACTTAAACGCCATGGACTCCGGGTCAACACAAGGGATAGATGTATACAGCAAAGCACGCCTCGAACTAGAGTTTTAAGGCTCATATCGATCACTGAGAACATATTGAGCTTGTAACCCCAAGCTGGTTGAAATTCCGCAGAGTCGTGAGCGCTGTAGTCGTGAGTGCTGTAGTCGTGAGTGCTGTAGTCGTGAGTGCTGTAGTCGTGGATCTTTGGGTTGTGATCAGAGCCCAGATTACAGGATAGATCCTGTGGACAGCTCTTCGGCTTGACAATATCAATAACTTCATAGGAAGCAATGTACAGTAGCGTCCACGGACTGATCCCTGATTCGGTTCGATGGTCCTTCTCAACCTTTTCTATCTTCTGCATGAGGTGCAGATGTAGCTCAAGATTAGGGAGAGCAAGAGGTGTTTTGTCTTTCTGAAAGACATTGTCCAGCCCATCTATGAGCTCTTTAGTCGTCGTGCCCTCTTCTTTAAGTGCCCAGCGTATCCGCGCATTTGGGATGAACGAAAGGTAGATCGCCTGCTTGATCGAAAGATTATGTGCTTGGATCCTTGTTATATCGCTAGGATGCTCTTCTTGGACTGTCGTGGCAGGGGCGGAGGACGGGGCAGGGGTCGATTCGGTGGCGGTGTCGTACTCACTGCCTGAGGGCCCAGCTGATGGTATATGGGCACAAGCCGATCGATCAGATGGCTATATATCCGGTGCATGTACGATGTTGCACCTGGGGCCTCGCTATGTGCAACGGCAGAACAGCCGCGGGGACCCGGGAAGTAGGCATAACCGTATTCCCACGTACTTATTGAAAATTGTAGGAAAATGCCTATAGCGCATAACAGTCTTCTGTCAAGTATACCATATATCCCCCAATGACTTCCTCCACACAGTAGACGCATAGTATATGCTGAACTAGATCATGTCTCTTGATTATAGAAGTATGTGCGTAAGCGTATAAGTCTTGCCACCAAATTGTCTCTATATGGCACGAGGTATTTCGCACACTAAAGTCATTTAAGGCTAGTAGTATAGATGGAATAAGTGCCTACTCTGCATCTGGCAAGCCTGATGGATGGCTTCAAAATTGTGGAATAATCTGGGGCCAACTTGGCGCGAGATAACTACGCGCAGGGAGCCTCCTTATGGTAGTAAGGCCCAGCGCAATCATGGATATCCTACACAAGACGTACGCGGAAAGCGGGACCCAATACGTGAAGATGTCTACAGGCTGCAGCTTACCCCACTAATACACCTCTCATCCTCGTCCCTACCGCGGAGTTCGTTACACAGCTCGTCTAGGGCGTGGATGGTAAGAGGAACCATGTTGATGATACATCCCGCACGCCAGAGGAAAACCTCGAGCCGAATTGGGAAGGAAAAATTGAAGTCTACGTAGGACGCACAGAGTACATCATCAGCAGACTGTGGGGAAAAGTTGCCGTGTCCTATTCGTCAATAGCGGATTGTGGTTGTTGGAAAGGCGAGAGAGTTACCTCTGCGGTCACAGGGCGAAAGCTATCGAGGAAGCCACGAGGGGAGGAGTGAGGCGAGGTAAGCGCCTAGTTCTAGGAAATGAAAGGGAGTGTCTCGTTCGGGTGGGGGGCTCGTGCTCTGGTTACAAGGCTGCAAGGCACCCGACCACCTCTGTTATATTGCGGTCAGTGTGACCATCTAAGGGAGTCCTCGCATGTGAAGGTGAAGGCTTCTCCCACCACATGTAGAAAATAGCGACTGCGCACAACGCAAGGCCCACCACGTGGACCTTGAGTTGCGAAATCGGGAGTTTCTGCGTCCATCAGACGAGGCATTGGAGAACAAACATCCTAAGCTGCACAGGTTTGCTCTTGTATTCAATCTGTTCCACCGGAATGACTGGCATATCAATGTGCTCGTGCTGTACAAGCGCGTACCGTTGCAGTCCGTTCATGCGCTCCAATCTTCCGAAGGGATCTCGCAATAGGATGCCAGCACTATCAGCAAAGAAACCATGCGCAAGTGAACAACTGGACTCGAGGTTGATGGATATGAACTTATCTAGCGATGCCTGGGCTGATGCACACTGCCAGCGGAGATGAGCATGAGCAACTCCGGGCAAATAAACCCTAAAACAGCCCAACAGAGTTTTCGTAGTCCTTCTTTCATCCGAACTTCTCCCTCTTCTGGCATATCGAGACACAGTTGCGCCCACAGCACGATGAAGCAGACGGATGCAAGACAACTGTTTACAAGGCTCATAGTTCCCCTGAGTGTGGTTAGAAAGTCTATCCACTTGCAGACAAGGTCGAGACCTTTGACAAGATATCCAAAGCAAGTATACACGTCCAGCGCCCATGGAATGCCAATTTACATGAGTCAAGATGAATGATTGCAAGCAAGAGACATACGATCGTGCTCAACCATAGTGTAACTTGCAAACCATCATTGTGGCGTATTAGAGACGACTGTTGTTGATCCGATAGTTGTTGCTCAACCACGATGCTTCTAGAAAGCGGATGCACTATTAGCGAACAAATCCTGTAAGTGAGTCATCTCCCACTGCATCTCGTGGATCCCCTGCCTAATAAACTCGTTCGGCCCCAGGCCCGAATGGCGAAACGCGTGAGGCAGATATGCATCCCTACCATCGCCAGGCAGGATACCACCACACAGAAGGAGTGGGTGGGGCCCAAACCGATCCAGGCCGTAAAAGGCTTTTACCCCGGTTGTACTCTGCAATCGCGAGCCGAAAAAGGAGACAGTGATCTGAATCGGGTGTGGGTGTAGCAAATCGGCGTTTTGGCCACAGCCGTGGAAGGCATGCGTGGCGGAGGATGGGTTTGCGCACGAGAACGAGAATGCCTACCAAGCGAACGTAAGCCCCGGGAGGGTGTGATATTTTGTGATGCATCAGCAAAGGAGCGCAGCCCGACGATGTGGATGCGTGCGCCATGGCTGCCCTCTAGCGTTTGTCGAGGAGAACGGCCGCAAACTGGACGGCAGTCTGATGCATGAAGCGTGGTAGCCCCACGACCATCTCTTGCAACGTAGCCCTGGCTATGTATTTGCTAGAGCCGGTGGGACACATGTGTTCTTGCTCGGACTGCGTGCTCCAACCCTGCAGCTCCTCCAGCCAATGTAGTCCATCAAACCGCCCGGTTTGCCCGCTTGGAAGTAGCTCATAACTGATGTGCAGCGCAAGCCCGAACTTAGCCCAAAGACAGCGCCACTCGTGCCGCTCCACCCAGCGCATGTAGGGGGAAGAGACTCAATATGTATAGCATCTGTTGATTCAATATCTTTCCGCTTTGCTTGTATCGCGCGTGTAGGTAACTGCGAGGGCCGCGAGACTGTGCTCGTGCCCAGGCGGGTTGAGCATCGCTTCGAGCAAGAGCAGGCCCGTGTTGGTGATACGCTTTTCTGCCGTGGTCGGCGAGGCAAACTGTGCTGGGTGGCAGAGGACGGCGGAGATGGTGAGAATACCGTACGCGCGGAACAGAGCAAGCATGGTTGCTGTGGCCAGGGTTAACGGGAATTCGTATTTGATGAGGCTTTGCTGTTGACCAAGCACCACGCGCAATACCACAGCGACTTCACTTATGGTACCTATTGTGAACGCCCCAGGCTTCTGCCAGCGTCATGTTTCGACGATGGACGATGTGGGAGCCAAGAACGTTGTGCGCTCTGAGAAAGCGCATGATACGCACAAGAAGTAGATACATAAGCACACCTGTACTAGCGAATTTCGGTATTCATGGTTGGTGTGTGGTTGAGGGCGGAGAGAGGTGGTGTGGGGTAAACAGAGGTAAGAGCGTTTGCAATAATGTAGCGGTGATACAAGGTTACGTCACGAGACGCCTAGTTCTGTCACAACTGAGCTGTTACTATTACGATTAGCTCTATTTGCTGCGCCTAGCTCCCTCACGTCATGATTGTATGATGAACTAGTTCATGGAAGTGGCGCAAGCGTTCGCCTCCTAAGTTTATGACACATATATGCAACACCCTTCCACTTTCAGAAGGCTTCGTGATAATGTGCTTTTCTTATGTGACGGCAAGGCAGTTTCACGATTGCTGGCGGCATCAAATTACCATACATGGCGTTGGCACTGTGCGACTACGCTGCCCCTTGCCTGATGGCTCAACCAAAATTGCCCAACAAATCAATCAACGCTCTCTATGGTAATTCATGCATACACGTCCAGTTCAGCTCAGTGTACCCAAAAGTGATATGTACTTGGATGATGCAAATGGGGAGACAGTCATATGGGT
This sequence comes from Paraconiothyrium brasiliense, assembly GCA_025388405.1. Taxonomy (NCBI): domain Eukaryota; kingdom Fungi; phylum Ascomycota; class Dothideomycetes; order Pleosporales; family Didymosphaeriaceae; genus Paraconiothyrium; species Paraconiothyrium brasiliense. The sequence goes on along the minus strand of JANBXC010000010.1, from coordinate 7,114 downwards.
TAGACATCTGGACGGTATCGCTCGGTCGCAAGAACTCATTTCACCTCCACGCCAGTTCTTTTCTCCAAACCATACACACGCTTAGAAAACTGCCCTCCTCGCATGCAAATCAAGCGAAATGAACAGGTCATCTCGCCATGTTTCACTCATGCCTTCTCGCCCGCGACTGAGCTCAGCTGGCGACTACGATTCGCCACCGGAGGATCGCGAGGTGCGAGGAAAAAACTACGGCTGGGGTTGAGACCGGAAGCTTACGCGATACGCTAATAAAGCTATGATCACACCCGGCCAACCCGAATCAAGCTGTGGCTTCGGCGTTAGGACGCAAATGGTGCATACTCGTTGGTAGCAATGCGATCGAACGAGGCGTGGTGCTGATTACTCGCAGCGGGCTCATCGGAGCGTGTTCTGTCTTCCTCTTTTTCCTCTTCTGAATCTTCCAAGTCTTCCACCGAGGCTCCTACGAAAGCACAGGATTACAAAGAGCAAGGAAACAATATCAACGAGGCAACAACCCCGCGACGTCTCCCGTCCGCGGGCTCAATGCCAAGCGGCCCACCCACTGTCCCTTCACAAAGCTTCGTGCAGTCTGCCCAACCCCCACCGAGTACGACTACGACGGAGACTACGAGATATGCACCGCAGCTACGGTAGTCGTTACCCAAGCCACCACCTCTCCACGAACGTCTATCTTCGCTGAGTTCACAGCTTCCACGCCAGCTGGCCAAACCTCGCTCTCGAATCTATCTCCTACACCCACGTATCGAATTCCGAGCATGTAGCCGAGTTCAAATTTCCACAAAGTCCGCTATCCAACGCTTCTGTGCGACATGGAGGAAGAGGTGGTTTTGGGAGAGGAAATAGGGGAATGTGTGTACGGCCCCGGGCTTGGATTCATTCCTCTCGAAGATGATTGATATCGGGCTGAGATCTAATGGGATCCTGCTAGGTGTGGATGGAACCTGGGTGGGAAGCATGGCGGCGGTGGTGCGTCGTTGAGAAAACATGGGCCGACGAGTAGCCACATACACCTATTCCTACGTAGGATGTCGAGAGCGGATGCTTGCCGCCCCGTATTATCACTCGTTATTGCGGCATGATTCCTGTATCAATTGTTGATGGCTAGGGCAATAGCGTTCTTCCCATCTTCCAAGGTAGCGACTTCGGAGCGAGCGCGGGCGCACTGTTCGCTCTTTCAGGATTTCACTCTTTATACAATTGACCACCTTTCTAGAAGCTTGCCACCAGCTCTCATGCCGCTTCTAGACCGCGTGCATCGATGAATTGTCTATGTGATAGAGTTATTGATGCTGAACCCGCCTTCGACGCTTTACCTGTTAAAAGACGTTGGAAGCCTTACAACTACTAGTTTCTCCTCCCATATTTTACGCCGTCGTCGTCATCAGACCATCTTAACCGAGCTTATAACTAGAAGAACGTACGGTTCCCTTAATAGCGTTTCTAAAGTGCCTTATCTGACTTTGGCAACTAACTCTATCGCCAAATGGCACCTATAGAGGGCTACTGGAAGTTACGGTATATATTATAAGTTAATAGGTTATAAGCCCCATATTCTGTACTTGCGTAGACTGAGTTTAATAATCTTATTAGTCTAGGATTAGACTTATCCGGAAATAAGAGTAGGGTCATTACAACATTCTATGTGAACTCGATACACTTTAGCTTAGGAGCCAAGTGAAGCAATCCCGAATTATTGTTCTGCAGAATCGAGGCGTATTCTTTTAGGCAAGAAGGCGACGAAGTCTCGCGCGCAGACATTCTGCTCATTTGTGTCCTCGAATTAGTTGACAACGTAGACTTGATCGAGGACGACGTCGCTGGATTCCACGAGCCATGCAAAAGATCCAAAGCCTGCGTTGACGGGAGCCTTGTACAACACCGTCCGCTAAGTGTTTCATGCCGCTGAGAAGCCCCTTATGAACGCCTCACCTTGCGAAGGCCCGCTTGCGCTGGTCTCTCAGCAGCGAGTTTGGTGGAGGTATCTTGACTCCGGCGACGGTGGGACAACCGTTGGTAGAGAAGCTGGACGAATCCGCCATGATTGGGTGCGTCGACACTTCGACAGAAGGCCGCTCGTCGGCAGTTCGATTGTAATGGAATTATTTATTGCCAGATTTAGGTTTCCATCGGCACATTAATAGGCCATGGCCGAAGCTTGCAATAACACAGCACAGGTATGATGATACTCTGAACGAGTATTACGTCAATACTATACAGTGCCATGTAAATCTATTTCATCTTCAGGGTTTCTGTTAAGAACTTATTCTTGCAAGTTGATGCAGACACCTAGTGCACTTTTCAATCTGGCACGAAATAATATCTTCTCATACCCTACAACGACACTCGGCAACTCATATACCGAAAACGGTAATTGTTAAAGATGTTGTTCCTAGCAGGCCTTATGTGCGATTTATTATCATTGGCTGCATTTCGACACGAGGTATCGAGCCTACTTCTGAGGCATGTGGCGCAAAACAATTCCCGATACACAGCTTGGCGCTAGCACTCGTGAGAATGGAGCTAAGCGCCTATCGGCCAAATCCTGCACACTCACTCGTTCCTTGCTTAGATGGCGTGCTAAAATCTATCTTAAGGCCTGAAGGCAAGGTGCTTAGAGATAGCCTTATTTGTCGCCTCATGTTGAGTGATTGGCTTGGCGCAGCTTTGCCACACAGTTGGGCGTAGCTGATAGCACACCCTCTCGCCGGTAGCAGAGTGTATCTTCACGCAAATTTGTTAATAGCACGCTTACAGTACGACCTTTGAGACCGCAGATCACTTGTGACCACAGATCGGTAGCATCTATCTAAACGCTCTCCGCATATCCAGCCGCCTTCGGCGGCTCCTCCTTCCTCCCAAACATCTTGGTACCCAGCTTCTCCGTTATCTGATCCGCCTTGTCGCCCAGAAACGTCTTCAGTGCCCCGTACACCCCGGACGCCAACCACAGCAAAACATTAGCAAAGTCGATCCATACTGCAATCTTCATGGGTGCGGGCTTCGCGCCTTTGTACACCTCATCGTTATCCCGGTGCAGGAAGATGCCCGCGAAGAGTGCGAAGGTAACGAGCCAGCACACAAAGAGGACCAGATCCCAGGCGAATGCGCGGTACGTTCTGCACAACTTGATCCTACTGCCGATGCAGGGGATTGCGCCCAAGGGTGTCGCCAGGGCGAACAGCACCGCCGTGGTAGCCGACAGCCCGCAGATGGTAAGGGCAAATAGCCATTCTGGGGCGATTCCTTCGCCGTCCTTGTGGTTTGCATAACTGTAGAACCCGCAGGCGATCAGGGCGAAGAGGAACTGCAGACCGCGGCAGACCATGCGGGGCACGACCTCGAACGTCTTGAGCCATGTCTTCCCGAGGTCCTTGCCCGTCGCAGCGCCTTCTGTGTAGGCGGCGTGTCCCGCGGCGCGGCCGAGCTCGCGCTTGTCCATGGCGCGGAGTTCGGTGGTGGTGGCGTGGACGTCTTGCGCGTTGCGGCCGACCTGGACGGCGGTCTGGCCGAGTTTGATGGCTGTGTTGAGTTTTCCCATTTTGTGTTTTCTTGACTTGGCTGGTATGAAGAGATGTGTAGGTGGTGGATTTTAAGTGGTGGACTTTCAGTGGTGACTGTGTGTTTTGTTGTCGATATGATGATGACTAGGAAAAAGGTAACCAGTACCAAACTTTGCAATTCGTGCACAAAGAGAAAGAGAGTGAAAATAAGGAGATTCGTCTACTCAACCAAATGAGAGTTCTGCAGCTTGAAGAGAGGAAGCAATGCAGAGCCATCACGGCCGACAGCGTCTCTTATACTAGGCCATGGCCAAAGACGCTGCACCAAACAAAGAGCAGTATTTCACACAACGCCTGAAAATAGACGCGCCCGTCCGACTGCGCACAACGTGAACAACGCACACAAAGGAAAATCAAAGCCCCATCGCCAATCATGGCACAATCGCCGTGGCTTGCAGCGTTCACTGCGGCCGCATGGCAGCCAATCAACCGCGAAGCGCCGCCCTTGCACGTTTCGTGAGGCGCCTGCGACCGCCACGGGCAAATCCCTGCGGCGCACGCGCTTACAGTCAGTAAGCGAGACTACCACGCCATTCTTTGGTCTCTACTACGATATTATTTTATTTAGGGCTAGAGCTACGTTACCACGTAAATAGGGTTAGCCAGGATAACTCATTGACACGGAAATACCCAAGTAGGTCGAAAGCGGGGATGGAAGCAGGCGGAACCAGCTTCACATAGCGAATCAAGCCTTAGTCGTGATGTTCACGTAAAGGTGGGGTACATGCGCAGTCAGAGTGATAATTTAGCGTCTTTTGACGACCTCCCGGGTGCTTTGCCTCCATCCCATCGTGTTTCCAAGTGATAAACATCGCAAGTCCACGATCTTCCGTGCCGCAATGCCAGCGCTGAGGCAACTATGAGATGCAAGGCTTGGACGAATCAGTCGACTTTTACATGCATGTCGAACAGATAGGTTCGACCGCTCAGGTATGCTTCCTCCGCTTTCGCGATTTGTCGGGCTCAGAGGGGCCGGAAGACGGCGTTAGAGGGGCTTCAAAGGTCAAGATGCTCTCGAACGCAGAGCGCGACATGGTGCCAGAAGACTCGGAAGGCGTTGTGTTGTCGTCGGTCGCCACAAACATCGGAACTCGCTTGCTAGCCTGAGACTCTGCGAGCTTCGGGAGCGCGGCCTTGATGTACTTCAATCTATCGTCCACAGTATGGTCCAAAACATTGTGCAGGAGGGTGCGGAGCTCCTTCAGCGATGCCTCGTTCCGCAGGGAGAATTCGTGCACGAACTCCATGCGATGGTCGACTCCTTCACGCCAGTGTACAGCAAGGTAGCCATTCTGAAGATCTGACTGCAGAGAGAAGTGGCAGGCTTGGGCTGTCGTGGGCGCGATGTTATATGCGGCGATATGGAGATCGTAGAGGTAGTTGACAATGGCAGCGCCGTCGCGGGCCGACTGGTTCTGAGCAGCGTGGAGGTTCTCTTGAGAATTCGGCGACTTGAATTGCGCAGTCAGGAAGGGAACATGCACGTACTGGGTGAGTGAGAACGTGCGCAGGATGCTCTCTTCTTCCTCGATAAAGGGCGCATCCTTCTTCGCAGCCTGCGCGTCGGAGCGTGTGACGTAACCCAGGCACATGTCTGGCTGTGGAGACGGCAAGGCCCCTTCCGTCTCCTTAATCTGTATAGTGGGCGCAGGAGGGAGGAACGCCTTGTTCAGGCCAATCTCCTGCTTGGCCGTAATGTGTGGCACAGGTCGCCCTCGATCTTCGAAGTCTGCTTCGCCTACGAAGAGCAAGTATGGCGCGACCTTGTTGATGCCGGTGCGCTCGTTCTGTGCGGCCACATAGCGGCGCATCTCAACGATCTTCTTCGCGTTGGGCGACGTGTCGGCGTTGGGGTCGCGTGGACGGCGGACACGGTTTCGATGTGGTGTGCAAGCACTGGAGGAGAGATGTCGTCCTTGTCGATCTTGATGCGGTATGCTTCAAGCTTGGTGCGGGTATCGAGGTTGTTCTTACGGTTTGGCGACGAAACGCGCGACATGGCGGCAGCTGTGGCTATGACGATGGCTGCGGGCTGTTTCAGCGACTGTTGCAGGCGGTCGAGATTGCGCGGCGTCAACCGGAGGCGGGGCGAGGTCGAGGTCGAGGTTGAGATTGTGGGCGAGGGCAGCGAGGAACAGCGCTTCCTTTTTGGCATGGGAAGAACACGAGTAGAGCGATGGCGGGCGGTGTCCGTATTTCTCACTATTGTGACACTATTGTGAGAGGCGGCAGGGAATGGGGTGGGCGGCGAGGCCGCTGCCCAGCCGGTGCGCATGAGGACACTGAGAGAGACATGCGCAGCTGTTGTTTGTTGACCTTGGGGCACGGGCCATCATTACGTCATCCTCCGCGCTGCTGTCCATAGCGACAGCGCCAACCCCACAAGACTGCAAGCTCGCGAGCTCGTTGTTTTTGCCCGGCCCCTGACGTGAATCTTCACAATACATTCTTTGTCTTCCTGTTTCACAGCTTGTTCTCTGACTCTACTGTGACTGGTTAACTGGTGGCGGACGTCGGCACGTTCTGTATGTAGACTAGCGCCATCTCGTGCGTCGGCAGGGGTGGTATATATTTGCGTCTTTCACAGCGCGTGTAACATGCAGCTATCAAAAGATTCTACTCGGTCCGTATTTTAAGAGGGCTGGACGTAAGAAGATTCGGTTGCATGTCGCAATAAGAGGCACCAAACACCAATCTTATAAGTATATTAAAACGTTGCTAACGTAAGAAATTTTAGTAGTTACCTTTGGCCTACTATACTTTATACTGTTAGACTACCGTCTCCACCCAACCTATATACTACACATTTCCTCCTTTATCTTAGTTATATACCCTAGGGAGTATAGCTACTTATTAGCCTACTCTTTACTTAGCATAACTAGGCAAAGCGCTAGTGTAATAGGGCCTCTAGAACTCTGTTACTAGCCGCGGCCCTATTAAAGTTCTAGTAAGAGATAAGTAGCGTATAGGGTTATACTAATTATATATAGTGTAAATGTTAATTAATTACTACTATAAGAATATATTACTAAAGACTTAAGAGTAATCTTCTATAAGAAAACTAGATATAGAGAACTATATTATAAATTAATAATAAAGACTTACCTAGTAGTAATCTGTTATCTCTATATACTACTATTTAATAATGGCTCTATAGGCTCTACCTATAAATTTTATAGATCTAGGCTCTATAGCTCTATTCTATAAATTTATAGATTTAATTATATAACCTTTTATGTATTTATATTATACTCTATATCTAACTTATAATTATATTTTTTCTCTATATAATCCGATTAGTTACTGCTATTATTAATATAATTTCTATAATTCTATTATAGTATAGTAGCCATAATAGCTAGTAATCTACTTACTAATAGCCTATATATTACGGCTGTTATGCCGCAACAGAATTATAGGAATTATATTAATAACAGCAATAACTAATTAGATTATAAAGGGGAAGAATATAATTATAGGTTAGGGTTAGGGTTAGGGTTAGGGTTAGGGTTAGGGTTAGGGTTAGGGTTAGG